>CM069450.1:40199324-40820052 GCA_035610835.1 Ophiura sarsii | reverse complement strand
ACGTAGGTCCGCCCCGACCTATACATGCTTACATCACTGTCTCGACCTCGTGATAGCCAACAGTGATCCAATAGACTATAACTTATACTAGGTCCTATCATGACATTGTCATCCCCTAGGGCAGGCTAGTATTACTATTTAGTACAACAAATCATACTAGTGATATTTGTCATCAGTTGGTATTATTCATCATAGCCTAGGGCATTTGCATGTTTCACTATCTGTCCCCATAGGAAGAAGGAAAAAAAGAAAAAACCCACCAACGTATGGGTTTCCTGTACATTAGTATTGGCATTCATTGGACTTGCATTTGCAACATGTGCAATGTTTGCAAATTGTCATACAAATTGTTACCACATTTTAAATTAAAACCTAAGCTTATTTATATCAAATTTTAGCCCGATCTGTTGATTATCATGTATGTATGTCAGATCTTCTTTGTCTGATCTGTTGATTATGTATGTCAGATCTTCTTTGTCTGATTCGAATTTGAAGCCAATCTTCCCATATAATACCATTACTAAACTCCCTGATAATACTACTCGTCTACTTACGGTATTCATGGTAATATAAAGTCCGCATCGCTCACATTCATAACGCCAACACACACGCGATGATGCCAAGAAACTGGATACGAGCTGTCTTTAGAAAAGAATTACACAGTGTATACGGTTGAAACTCACGCAACTTTGCGCCCAAAGATACTATCCCAGGAAGATAGCATTCTTGCTCACTACACCGGAGCCTATATAATAGCCTATAGCCCGCGGAGAATAACTGCCAGACCATGTACAGTACATTCTGGTACAGTATACGTGCATGTGAATGCGCTGCGCTTCAGTACAGCACTACGTACGAGTGTCGCTGTGTTGGGAATTATAGACCAAATGGCAAAATGTATACACTACTGGTATGGGAAAACCCGCAAGCTAACCCAACAAATTCGGGGCACCATGAAAAATGCACAGTATGGAATCGTGAATGGCTAAGCCATTAAATACTGTATCTAAAATCGTGTATTTGCGAGTAAACCTACTATGAGCAACCATATTATTATTAGAGAGGCCAACTAAACGGGAAACTGTAGAAGCTTGACAATTGTAAGTTAAGCTTAATACGGTGCAAATAACATCACGCTAAAAAGATTATTTTCGCGTAAATCACCTAGAATTACGACTCACCGGGTCTTGTTTATCTCATCTAAATAGTGTAGATGACAAAATTAACTCCCGATGGCACATCTATCATGTGATTTGAACGGATAATATCGGACCGAATTCATCCCGATATTATCCCGACTAAAATATGTCCGCCCCCCCCCCCCCCCATGTTGTGAGATGAATACATTTTGTTTGGGGGCAACCATTTACGATTATTTTGGTACCAATGTACCTTTTCCAAAAAATACGCCCCCCCCTAAAAAACACCTGTTTACGGGCCTGAACAAACTCATTGATTTGCAAAACGACTCAACACATGGCTCTTCCTTCTAGCTTTGAGTGCCTGTGGGAAAGCATTACTAAAAGTGCAAAACCTAAAATTCGTAGAAACAATAATGGCAATCCATATAATATGACGGACTGTGTGAAATACCCAGAAGCTTATTCGGTTTGAGGCGTTAAGGCCACATAAAACCATGTTATACGTGAAACAGACCTCGGTCGGTCGGGCGTGTTTTTATCAACATTTTCGGGAATTTTGGGTGAATTGTCAACAATTGTCGATATTTATTTCAAAAAATTCAAAATAGAATCAAATAGGTCGGTTGGGCCCGTAAAACAGAGTGTTTTGTTCGTGGTCTAATTGCAACGTTGCAGAGTTTCACAATTACTTCTGTAGTAACAAAAAATACGCAAACGTAACAGATGAATGTGTTCACATCCTGATAGAAGTATTGTACCTTTTTAGTCTTTGTAATTAATACAAGAACTTTGTATGTTTCCATTGAATCCTAATTGTATCCATCAATCACCAGATGACATATGAAAACGTGTCTCTTTTCGATAGCATCGTTTTTAGGGACCATTTGTTTATATAACAATTAAATTGTTATGCAATTCCATTTGATGTCCTGTCAATGATACGAACTTTGATTTCGGGTTTTTGTTTTGTGAGAGTTATCATTATATATTTTGGTGATTAATATACTAAGAGCTCAATATCCTAGTTGGGAGAGCAGTGGGTAGAATATCACTTCAACGAGCTGAGCAGAGCCGAGCAGAGCAGAACTCAAGTACTTCCACTTCTGTTAAAGCCGGTGTGTTTTAGTGAGGTGGTAGATGTTCAAGGAAGGGTGAAGACATAAAGGTACGATAAAATAATTCATCTTATAGAAAGCATGTTGCTGTTCTCGTCCTGTTGAGAATATCATTTGCCAATCAGAGGTTTTGCTTTTTAATGACTATCTTATAATATTGATGCGACGTCAAATGAAAGTGAAATAGAAATCAATGGTGGTTGTGTTGAGCTTAATATTAATACATACTATCCAATCTGTTTAATCTAGTACATTATATTTTATATTGTCACAAAGAAATCCAACCCGTGGATTTGGTACTTTTAATAGACTTTTTAATGTCGTAGAAGTAGAATTATACGAAAATCGAAGAAATTCCTTTAACATCAAATGTTGGTGTTGCATTAGACAAAGGGTGTAACAACTGAATCACAATATCATGGGACTTATCGCGGATGTAATATGTATAATGAAACAATCCGAATTAGACCTACCGGTATAGTTTATATATCCGAGGAATACGAAACAAAGGCGTATACAATGTTTGTTTTATAACGATATCACATTAATTACTTTTTCAAGGCATGTGATAGGAAACATGGACGAACCCGTCCAACCACTAATAATGTTTATCCCATTTCTTCACATTTTTTGAACAGTGGACATAGTCTGTAATATCTGTTACCATTATGTTAGGATGGAAGTTTGCGTTGGTGATATCACATCTAGGCTTCTTATATGATCACTCCGTGTCTCAGACCGTAAAACTACAAGAGTTAACCGACATACAAACACCTGAGAGTTGTAATGGTGAGTAAACCAAAGGGCATTGGTGTTGTTATTTATGATAAAAAGATATAATAAATAAAATAAAATCGTCCGATCTTTGACCCGTTTCAGTGCAATTTAAGACGATAACCATAATATTATGTCATATATTTTCAAATGTAAGGCGATTTGCATCTACGACGAATCATGCAGATGTTTGAACGTTTTTAAGTGTATAACACCATTTAAACATAATCATACTGGCTTTCTGTTATTAAAAGAAATCTGTACAAAAAACATATGAAAACACTTCTACCCCAAATAGACATCTCAAAACGACTAGTAGGCCTATATGGCCCGAGCCAGTGGAAAATAATCCCAATTAACGGTAATAACACAGTGCTTGTCTTGCTATACGAAATTTAAGGCAAAATCAGACATCTATTCATCATTAGCCAGGTGCTAATATGTCATTTTATACAACATGTATAGCTCATATCAGAAATTCTTATAAAGTGGGAGTGGTTTTGGATGTCAACAGGTAATTTGATTGTTTTTTGGCCTTCGGCCGATACGCACTATATAGGATGAGACAATGGTATATAGTTTGGAGCGGGGCTTTTCATTCGAATAATAATACCGTCAGTACGTATGGTCATTGCGTTAGCGTTCCCTACACAAAGTCGCCGGCGTATGCGTTGTGCGTATAACGCAGCGTTTTCATGTGGGGGTAGTACTAAAAACGCGATTAATTCGAAGCAGGAAGTTGGTAAACAGCTCGCTGGATTCGCCGTTTTTATAAAGGGGACATTTGTTGTTGTTTGATTAGAATAAATCTAACAAAATGCGTTATTTTATGGTAAAAATTAAAAATAACCAATAAACTAAATAAGAATGAGAATAAGATATAGTTCGTAGCTGTGTTTAATATATATATATACGATGGTCTTATAATGTATAGGCTGTACCATATTTGTGTCGTCGTGTATGGCCGCCTGCGGCAACCATACACGACTCCAAATATGGTACAGCCTATACATTATAAGACCATCGTACATAGCAAAACAGCTACGAACTATATTTTATTCTTCAAATCTTTCTCCCTCCTAATTTGACACATCATTCATACAAAATGAGTGGATAATTTTGAAATAAGGCCGTTATTCAACAGGACATGAATACATGATGAAAAAAGCAACAATTACAATTTTGAATGGAATTGCCTTGTTCTATACAATGCGCGCTATACGGAAGTAGGCTACATACAGTAGCCACAATTATGTTCAAAACTGTTAGGACACTTCCTGCATGCCCTGTGAAACGGTGATCCCTCCCCCTAAACTCAATATTGGTCCATATAAAAGCATTGTCCAGCAACGGGCTGTGTTATATATATACCTGTATATTTAACGAATGAGTTGTCGAATTTCAAAAATTAATGTCAGTAATTTGCCCACTCACGTAGGCTACACATTTTATACATGAGCTATTCATATTACCTAAGGTAATGTGTATAATATTAATTTTAACTTTTCGTTTACATGTTATACGTCACATCAGATGCATGTGTGGCGTCCGGTGATCCACATTTCAATACCTTTGATTGTGTAAAATATGAGTATCATGGAAAATGCAATTATACTCTGGTGAAGGACTGCGGCGAGTTGAATCCGGAGACACAGTTTGAGATCATCGGAGAATTCCGTAGGATGAAATACCACCAGGATGTGTCGGTTATCGAATCACTGCTTATCACCTGCACAAATCAGGTAAGCTACAGATTGTTTTAGAATTGAATAAATAAAATTAAAAAAACCCAAAACCCCAAAACAGATTGTCCTGTATTAGCAATGAGAGAGATCAATCCATTCATCATCCATTCATTCATATTTATTCAGTACTCATCAAATTACAATTGCACAATATCAAAATACACATGTATATATAAAAGCACACATAAAAGACATAAAAGCAAGATGCTTGCTAGAGTACGGCAGGTTTGGGAAAATGTATAAAATACCAGGAGAGTACCAAGGATAGCCCAAAAAGCCTCCATAAAGGAAGCTTATTTCCATTGAGGTCCTTTAACCATGGTTTTCACCATGGTAGACCAAACTAATTATATTAATCGCGTAATGCTAGATTATAACGTGATTGGTAAATAAATAAATAGATATTTGTTATAATGTAGGCTATAACTTTGATTACATTTTCAGCAAATAGAATTAGATGAATACTTCAATGTTCGGATAAATGGACAACAAATGGTATCAGTGGAACAGCAGACGGCATGTGGTGATATTGAACGATTCTCTAACGCAGTGGTAAGTACATCAAAACGTTATATTCATAAATTGACATTAAAGGCATCTTATGCGATATTTTCCATGGGATGCCATCTCTATCCTTGATTTATTTTTTGAAAGCAGATTTTCTTGGCAGATTTACATTTTTATCATAAGTCATAAATACATTCTGAGTTACAGGGTGATATGATTCCTAATTACTTCAAAATCATGGTTTTAGAGTAAATTTAGAATGAAAATAAACTGTTGTGCATGTGCGACAGGGCAATCTATTTTCAACTTCTTTAAACCATGATTTTGAAGTAATTTGGAATCGTATCGCTCTGTAACTCAGAATATGAATATATTTATGATTTATGATCAGAAATGTAAATCTGCAAGAAAATCTGTTTTCAAAAAAAAAATCAAGGACAGAGGGACCCTTACCCAGAATTTAATATGATGTTTCCTAACATTTAACAAATATAGGTCTAAATACCGTCTTATTTTGAAAATCACTCGGGACAATAAATAAAAGAATAACATAAATAAAAGACGATGATATATAATATAAAACAGATTTTTCAGAAACATTTCGAGTAAACTTTCAAGGTCTATCTTAAAGATTACTAAACCAATACTTGGCAGGTTTGTACTTATTTCAATGCATTTATCATAATAATTCCAAATATGATAATGAAATTAAATAATTGTGACATTTTTGAAATATTATTTTTGTGTATTTTGGAATGTCGTCTGCAGACGCATTAACACGTGGAAAGTGTTAACACGTGGAAAAGTGTTAATGCCCCGTACGAAATAATTATAAACTTGATTCACAATATTCCTAAAATACAGTGCGCAGACTGTTAAGTGACGAAACTAGTGACAAATGTAGATAATACAATAATTTTGAGGGCAATTGTTTAGTCTAAAAGAAAACTATTAGCCTATTGCCTGTCAGGAGAGGTGTAATCACGGTGTCATAATTATCATCATTAGGCAATAAACAACTGACTGATCCGCCTGCTCCCCATATTTCGGTAGGGACATCAGGACTATCAGTTAATTGTTTAATATTGCGTATGAGGATGTTGTTGCACTGTGGCTACACCTCTGCTGGAAAGCTACTGATGATAACTATTTTTTCTCATAGCCAATAAAATGCTCTAACATACTAACATTTTATTTATGAGCAACTGAAATAAACTGGATAGAAATGTTCCCAGTTTTCAAATGTGAGTGTTTGTGGTATCATTGTCGGTTTCAGGTAATCAACATGTTCAATGGCCTCACCGTAAACTGGCGTAGTCCATACCGTGCCACAATAATCATGGGACCCAATGCACGTGATCAACTGTTCGGTAATATCTGTGGTCTTTGTGGTAACAACAACAACGTCAAGTATGATGATTTTACAACAAGACGGGGACAAGCGGTGAGTACCTTTGTTATACACCGTAAACAATCATCGTAGAATTTACAGTAAAATATTGTAAAATTATGGGAAAATGACAGTATTTTACTGTTTCTAAATAAATCGGTCAAATAATGTATTTTCCACACTTGATTCTTTAGGCCATCGTTGACTAAAATGAAAAGTTGAGCTAGTGGCTTAAGACTTAACATTCTCAACATTAGCTACACACAAAAAGACTTGTTAATTCTATGACTAAGTCCTAAATTTCATATTTCAAAATTGTACGGCAAAATGTTGTGCGGCCAATCTGCCAACAAACGCCTGTAAATTTTACTTTGCACTGAAAAAAAACACAGTAAAATACTGTGACATATACAGTGTATTATTGTTTCTTGTGCATTTTGACAGTAATTGGTTTAAGAAACTGTAAAATCTTACAGTGTCCCGTTAAATGTTACAGCTATTTACTGTAAATTTTGACAGTACAATGTAAATTTTACAGGGGTTTGTTGGCAGATAGGCTGCCAGCATTGTTACCGTTAATGTTACAGAAATGTTGTAACATTAACGGTAACAATGCAGTGTAGTTGGGCATGGTAAAATTGAAAATCCCTTAAAAATGAAATTAAAAACGGCTACTCAACTTCTTTTCAAAATATGACGTATCAAGAGATGATTTATAGTTCTTCTCGAATCCTGGTACCGGCAGACTTGTTATCTCATTTCGCCCATTTATTTCACCCTATTTTATTTTCCAAACCACCCTTGGAGTTTTAGGGTATAACAATTTGCATTGAAAAGTTACATGTACGAAGAATTATGTCCCGATGCATAGGATGCCAGACTGAAAAATCCATAGCCACCGCCATCCTACATTTAGTAACATAAATATGTCGCAGCGCCCTCAAGTTTATTACCCTCTATTAATAGATTATCACATATTGAATAGAATGACCCACACATGGTATTCATATATGTTATTGAATAGCTTAAAAATTGTTCTTGAACACAAATTAAGCAAGGCTAGAAATCAATGAAAATGGATGACTCTGGGCCATTTCTCGCACTAAACACGGTTTACCTTAAAACCGTGTCTAACTAAACTCTTGTTTAAATTGAACGCGAGTTTATCTTTTAAACGACGTGTTGAACAAAACCCGATTTTAAACTCCGTAAATCTCGTCCCCAGAATGGTCGCGCGTTCACTGTATACAGGCCCAAATGGGTTACAATAGATATCGACCGAATTCCTCAAATACACGAACATTTTTTTAAGACTACACGATCTGCACGTCAGCTTGAACCGGGCACGGTTGAGTAATCATTCAAGCCGTATAATTGGTGCACGAGTTTAGATAAATGTGCGTTAATCCCCCGGTTAATCCAAAGAATTTATAGTACAGGGATACTTATGTGCGCCAAGTCATTTGAAGCTATGTGTGTTTGGGACCAAGATAAAGACCGTGTAGTATTTAGCCCTGTCATGAAATAACATTAAGTCATCAATAAATTCGCTCTCGTTCCCTGAACGATTGCATCTATTAGTATCGATCTGAACATATGCACACATCGATGTGCGCGTGGGTTTGAGTTTAATTCTATCAGTGACAGTTAAACTGTCACTGATTCTATACAAAACTGGGCGGAGAAGTTATGTTCAATTATCACACATAAGTTACGCCAATCGGACACGGTAAATGTATGTGATAATTTAATATGTTGAAATTGTTAGAAGTATTTACACTATAACATGTCATTTCTTTTTATTTTCTGTCACATCAGGCACAAGGGCCATGCTGTTGTCGCAAGAGACTACCAATGCCCATACTAATCACCGCGCTTTTCAAACATATTGATGCTAGAAAATCTTTGGTTAATACCCATGTTTAAAGTTAGACACGTTTCAGTGAGTTCGACGCGTGTTTAAGTTAAACACATTTTCGAGAATTGCGTTCAGTTAAACGATATGTTTAAAGTCAAAGTTAAACGCGTTTAAATACGTGCGAGAATACGATCCTCTATGTTTTACTATACTGCTATATTGCTAATGGATGAAATGCATTCAAATGTATGGGTCTTTTTATCATGCCGCACCTCGGAATATTAAGCACTCAAGCTATGATGTGAAATCAAAATGAAAAATGGCTACAATTGCCAATTGTGACACCATTGAAATACAATTGCACAGATGGACAACAACAATAGCCCAAATGTAACTCCTTTTTTTGTTTTTCTCATTTTTTTCCCGACAGGTGTCAGATGTTGTCGAATTTGGTGATAGCTGGAGAACGGATACATCATGTCAACAGTGTACGGACTGTAGCAATACAGTTTGTAAAAATAACCACGAGAATAACCAGCAAGCTCAAGAAATGTGCTCTATTTTTATAAATGGTAAGGAAGACAATCAGAAGTACAATATGAAAGCTACAACAGTTTTTAATAATGTATAATCTGTACAATGGGAGTACTAACAGTTTGGCATATATGCATGGGACACGAGACTTTATAGATCAACAAATCTCGACCATAGTAAAAACGCATTTTGTCAAAGACTATTACCTTGTTCCAGACCATGGAAACAATGTCTAGTTCACATAAGATTCATGCACATAAACTTCTATACAAAATACTTGCTCAGGGTTCTTAGTGGGCTATACTGTTACTTTTATAAACTGTTGATTCACTAACATACTTTTAAGAGATATTTATGTATAAATTGTAAAAAGATGTTTCCAACGGACGCAGGAACGAAAGACCCCACTCTCTTAATTCAAAAGATTGAAAATGTCCGTTTTTTACAGATTGACTTTTTTTCTCAATCTATTAGATTGTTTTTAGATTGAAAACATGATAAAAACTCGTGACAATGAGTAGCTTTGAGTTAATCTGGAAAAAGATTGATACATATTACTGCACTTTACACGTGTGTTTGTACCGTCAATCTCGACTAAAGTGTCAATCTAGAAAAATATTAAATTCAACAGTTAGGTAGGTCATATTGGTTTCGTAGCAATTTGGATTGTATATCTCTACATTTCAACAAATGATTCGATCTGCAACATAAACTATTTCATAATTAAATGGCAAGTAAGAACATTCATTCACAAAAAATTGTACACATGAACAATTTATTTGGAGAATGTTAATAAAAAGCCCCATGATTGTTCTTCCAATTGCCAATCATTTATTTGTGTGAACGAAAATATCAATATGTAGGTTTGAAAATATCAATCTTTTACTATAGATTGAAAACTTTCCAATCGATAAACGATTGAAATTTTTAATCCAATAGATTGAATAGTTCAATCTAAATTCTGGATTGGAACATTTTCAATCTAAACCTTTCAATCCCCAAAAAATTGAATGTCAATTTTGAAAGTTTGTTCACTCACGGCAATCTATGAAAGATTGAAAAGTTAATCTTTTAGATTGAATTTTTAATCTTTGGAATTAAGAGAGCAATGATAAGAAAAATGATATCTCGAATTCTAATCAAGTGAAGACAATATATATTTCACGTTAAATACTTGAGAAACAACACTCTCACCGATTTTATTTTACAGGTTCTTTACCCAACTGTGGCGATTCACGAAACCAGTATGAACAATGCGTGAATATCTTGTGTGCTTCGCTTCCTGAAATCGACCGATTATGTCAGCTGATTGATAGCTACGTCAGTGAGTGTATCGCTCAACGAGTTCCTGTGCGGGCACATCTCAATGGAGTTTGCGAAGATGGTAGGTACCAACATTGATATACATGTTTAAAGATCTTTGTTCATCACTGAGCAAGTGAGCAACTTCTTATGGGGCAGGTACTGAGACATAGAGCGTGTTTCTGCTGGGGCACTGCAAAAAGTAAACGCTAATAAACGCTAAGTTTCAATCGGTCAGTTTTTAATCCCCCCTGTTTCTACTCGCGAAAAGTTACCGCTAAGTTTATCGATCCTAGTCGATGGGCCACGACATTTGACCTTTTGTAATACCAAACAATGCCACCGCACCTGAAAAATATTGCTTCACAATAATGTGTATAACCCAGCGTAACACGGTTCACGGCGCAAACCGCTAAGAATCGCCTTTCTGTTTCTATTGGGTTTATTGCCGATTATTGCCGATTATTGCCGGTTCCAAACCTGGTTTGTGAAGGTTTTTGGGATTACCAAAAATACCGATTATTGCCGGGTTCTGCTTGTTTCTACTGGGCAAAGTTAGCGTTTATTAGCGGTTTCTTCCCCAGCAGAAACACGCTCATAGAGACTTGTTGTGCAGTCCATGAAGATTTAATCGTTTTTGTTTGCAGCATCAGGATCAAGTAAGCATTGTTCTTATCATTTTAAACTGATCTTGTCATTTTTTTTGCCCTTCATGATTAATTTTCAATCTCAATCAATTTTGTTCTTTTTAACCACTGTTGTCATCTAATCCAATCTTTTTGTTTCGTTAATAATTGTGGTCATATGTAATTGTTATGTCACTTTCATTTTGTGTGTGTAATTTAATACAATACAATACAAATGAGCATTTATAAAGCGCCTTTTCATCAAGATCAAAGCGCGTGAGAAAAGCAAACCCAATGGAACAAAAGGATAATGAACAAACAAACATCATATAAAGTACAATATGATACAAGTTACACGACATTTGGATACAAATATGTTTTGACAGATTTCTTGAACATGTGTAAAGAGTCCTGATTTCTTATGAGAGCGGGAAGGTGATTCCATATTGCTGGAGCGACATAGGTGAAAGTCCGATTACTGGCTGATGTAAGAGTTTTGATGGTTGAATGCTGAGTTAGTTGTGTAGTATCCAAAGCCGATCGCAGGTTGCCACGTCGTGGTTTGTTCAGAGAAAGGCAAGATGATAGGTAGCCCGGTGCTACGCCTGAGAGGCACTTAAACACAGTAACTGAGATTTTAAAAGTCACACGTTCTCTGACCGGCAACCAATGCAGCTCCTGGAGACAAGGCGTTGCATGATCAATAATAGTTTTTAATAGTTGATATACTTTGAGAAATACTTACAGACAGACTATAAATCCCTCTTTTAAATGTTGCAGGTTGTCACAGGGACGACGCTCTTATTCCAGTAAGTACACCAATCATACTAATCTAAGTACACCAATCACACTAATCTATAATGTTTTCAAAACAACGCAGTAAACTGTATGTGTAAAGTAACAATGGTAACCAAATTACCGAATCTTGCGATGTTATCTTGGTTATAAATAGAAATATGTCTTATATTTTGCTGATATAATGATAGGATTTTCTTTATGCCAACCTAATATACCATGTATTTGCATCATTATTATTACTACAGTACGGGAGCACTTGGACCAATTCTCAGTGTACAGAACAATGCTCCTGTCACAGTACGATTGGCATAGATTGTACTGAAAACCGGTGTGATGAGCATGCGACTTGTGTGGAAGGTATTGGAGGCAGATGTGAATGCAATGAACCAGAGTACGTCGGCAATGGAGAGACATGTAGTCCTGGTAAGATGACAAACGAGGAGAGGCATTATCTTTTTTTGGTCGTCCTGTAAGGGAGTGTTCATTATTTACACCAGGGGAGGGAATGGAGGATTTCAGTTTTTTTGAACCGTTTTTTTCCAAGTTCCCCCCATCTCAAGTTTTTAAAATTTCAGGTTCCCCCTGATTAGTAGAAAACAAATTCATGTTCCCCCCCAAATATTTTCCATTTATGCAATTCATAAATTGGTCAATATCCATGAACCGCACATCAATTATTGTTTGATGGTCAAGAAATGATAGACATTAATGATGTATAGTGTCAGAAGGATCTGCATTTTGGGCCAAAATGATCCGACAACACTGAGAACAATTTGGTCACAAAAGGCCTGGATGTTTTTGTCTGGCTCTACATGTACAGTGTATGCAAATCAAATGAAGCGAAGCAATACCTGATCACGCGTATGTATCCCGACCAACTTTCAATAAACTTCAAACGTTCTTATGTCCCTCGCATGCCTCCCGTCCCGCCTGGTTGTACCCCCCTCCTTCCCACCCTTTTCTTTTTGCTTTTTCGTTTGTCCCCCATGGCGTAACTATAGGTTTGATATTTGGTGGGCGAGGGCTGGAATTAAACCGACAAAATTTTCTTTACTAAAGAAATGCGCGCGTAGCGCGCGAAAATTTTAAACTTTACACTTATTTTGGCTATGATTGAAATACATTTGCTCTAAACAAGGTTGTACCCAACAATATTGTATTTGGAGGACACATGCGCGCGTAGTGCGCAAATTTTAAAAAAAATTGAAATTCGTGTTCCCCCCTTAGTTAATCAAAAAAATTCGTGTTCCCCCCTGTCTTTACAGATTTTTTTTCGTGTTCCCCCCTTAATTCCTCCACCCCCCCCCCTGGCGTAAATAATGAACACTCCCTAACCGAATACAATTGATGTGGTCTATATGGCCTATACCAAACTCAGGGTTAGGGTATCTATCAATCAAAGAAGACACACTGGAGGCCTGTACACTCCGTCGCGTCGTTGGATGTCAGTCGACGTCGGCGGATAACATTTGACACTATTTAAGGCAAAGAAAACTGATTAAGGTGAAGAAAAGGAAAAGGGGAATGTAAAAAAGGAAAAGGAGAAAAGAGAAGTTGTTGTCAAAAATTGATTATAGTGAGAAATACTAGCATCCTTTGAAACCTAAAGAGTAGCAACTAATTCCACTTGAATATATTGGGTTGCTTTGAAGTCAATGTCAAATGTGGTCAAATATTCAACTTATCCAAACTTGTTGAGACATATCTCACATGATTTGTTTTTGGTACAAGGTTCAACAAAATGTGTGATTTGGCGACTGATTAAAGATTGGAGTAGCAGATAAAGGACAAAATATCTCTTAATACCATTTTGTATTGGATCATTTGTTTCTATGTGAGCGTAAGGAGAAAGTCATTCCAAAATCGATTAATAGATCAATACATGAAAGATTTGATAATATTTTTTAGTTGTTTTAGTTTTCTCAATTGAAAACCTTAAGGCCCATATCTCAAAATTAAAAAGAAAATGGGGTTAGTTAATTCTGTCGCTCAGGTTTGTCGTCATTTACAATCAATCCTGTATTCCTTACGAGCTTGACAAATGTCTTGCGTTCATTTCACAGCAATAACATGTGAGCCTGTAGAAGCGCCCGAGAATGGTGGACGTCCTACTCCAGATGCCGCAGAGTACGCTATCGGCGATACCTTAACATTCACCTGCAATGCGGGACATCAAGTATCAGGAACAAACCCACTCACTTGTCAGGATAACGGTCAGTGGAACGAAGATCCACCAACTTGTGGTAAGAATCTAGTTTACCTTGGGCCCATACCAAAATATGTTTACTTATGGAACAACAATACGTGGCGTGACGTTAAAAGTGTCCCATGAGGAACAAAAGTATTTAAGAATACATCCCATGGTTTCATGTTTACACTTCATCCCATTAACAACTCCAACTTCTGTCATATTTATAGTTGATGATGACGAATGTGAATCTGGAACTCACACCTGCCACAACGATGCCACATGTACTAATATAGCGGGCACGTTTACATGTACTTGCAATGAAGGTTATTCAGGAGATGGAATGACATGCGAGGGTATGTATTGCTCTTATGTTTCCACAAAGTCAAAACGTTTCAAATTATTCAAACTGCTCTTTGTGCTTTTAAATAGTTAAAGCAGTTAAAAGACAAAACATCATAAATGAATGAAAATAATGTGACGTGACATACATCAGAATAAGTGAATGTCGTAACATTTTTTTTGTTGTATAGACTTAAAAAAATACGCCTCCGTATTTATATCGATTTACATGTATTTCAAGAATAAAGCAAGGACGGCCTACCTGATATTTTAAAATGTATTGTCAAGTACACTGAGTTTAGTTTATTAGAAGATGTGTATAGGGGAACACACTGCAATGGGTGACGGTAGATACAGGACCTTTAAAAACAGACTGTGTATTTTTTTCTTTGAATAAGTTCATCAGGATTGTAGATTGAAATGATAAAAATGTTTTGTTTACAAATCCAAAAATATCTACTCACGACTAGACAGTTTCGTCTTCCCGTTCGGAAGACTTCCTCGGTAGTGACTTGATCCACTTGGATCGTATACATGATTTAGAGAATAAATACCCTCGTCGCGGTTGATGATTTTGGCCCCTGTCCTTCCGAACGGGAAGACGAAACTGTCTAGTCGTGAGTAGATATTTTTGGATTTGTAAACAAAACATTTTTATCATTTCAATCTACAATCCTGATGAACTTATTCAAAGATTTAAGAGATCTTTACGGCCAAAATACGGTCAAAATCGTACGTGATTTAGAGAATAATACCAAAAAACTCGCCCGCTATCGTAACCATCTTACGTTTACACATCGCTGCAAAGACCAGGAAATAACACCACCCAGTCTCAAGTTATTTTGCCCGATCAACACAAACAACGCTCGGAATATCATCCAGCGCGCTCAAAAGCAACTTACAAGGGAGCGAATACGTGTTATAAACAACAGAATCAACTCGTTCAAAACCAAGGATATTTCGTTGCAAAACAATCTAGAAACACTTATCAAACGCCCGGATGTAAACAAAGAACCAAAGCGTGGGACGATGTACGGCGCCATATTGAAAAGCATCTTGATAACAAACGGGATTCAGAACATTTGAAGAGTAAAGTAAGACAAATACGCAAAATTTGAGGCTCTACAAACTAAACAGGAACTTAAGAATGCTCCGAAATCGACGACATCGGAACCAGATTTGTCAGGTACTCAGCTAAAAAAATGGGTCATCAACATCGCGGCCGATCGCCGACAACTCACAACTCCCGAGACTACGCTTTTAGCGAAAGGCCTTAACTTTGCTGTTTCCGCGGATAAAATTCCCAATGATGAATTTATCGTGGCGTGTGAGAAAGCCTGTTGGAAACTACCACCGGAAAAGGCACAAAACCTTAGAGCAGAAGTGGCAGGGACAATAAAATCCGCCAAGATTCCAAAATCCAACATCACAAAAGAGGAAAGAAAAGCGTTGAAACAACTCCAGAAAGAAAAGGACTTAATAATAATGGGAGCCGACAAAGGCAGGAGTACGGTGGTCCAGTCTAAGGATGGCTATGAAGAGAAGGTAAAGACCATGCTAAGCGATACAAAGACTTATGAGAAGCTTAAGAAAGATCCCACCAGCACTTATAAACGTAAGCTTACTAGCATCATCCAAAGACTCAAAGATGAGGAGAAGATTGACAACAAACAGTACAAACTACTTTACCCGACGGCTGAGAATACTCCCCGCCTGTATTGTACGACCAAGATCCACAAACAAGGAAACCCTGTACGACCGATAGTTGACTACACTGGATCTATTGCATACCAGACTTCTAAGGCACTAGCAGAAATTCTTGGACCATTAGTCGGAAACTCCCCACACCATGTCTTGAATTCCAGACAGTTATCGGAGGAACTCGCAAGCATCATGATAGAAGAGGATGACATCTTTAACTCACATGATGTAATAGCGTTATTCACCAATACTCCCATCCAGAAGACACTGGAAATCATCAAAGCAAGACTGGAGAAGGACACCACACTCAAAAGCAGAACAAAACTCAACATAGACGACCTAATAGAGCTCTTACAATTTGTGTTAACAACCACCTATTTCATTTTCCGAGGAGACGTCTACAAACAGAAGTTCGGAGCCGCCATGGGCAGTCCTGTCAGCCCCATCATTGCTAACTTGTTCATGGAATGGCTAGAACAGGAAGCCATTGCTACAGCACCCATCACTTGCAAACCAAAACTGTGGAAGCGTTATGTAGATGACATCCTCGAGATCATCAAGAAAGACACCACACAACAACTAACAGACCACCTAAACACAATTGACGACACGGGCAACATAAAGTTTACATATGGAGAGGAAGAGAAAGGACAGATACCATTCCTCGACACCCTTATCGTCCGTAAGGCAGATGGCTCTGTGATGTTGCTCATTTACAGGAAAAAGACACACACGGACCAGTACTTGAATTTCTCGTCACAACATCCTCTACGAGTCATACGAACACTGTTCGACAGAATGAACAAAATTGTCACAGAAGAACCAGACAGGATAGCAGAGGAAAACGAATCAAAGAAGCATTGGGACGTTGTGGATACCCCAGCTGGACCTTCAAAAGAGTGCAGCAACAGATGAAGGATAAGACCACGAAGAAAGCCAAGAAAAAGGATGACACCAAAGTGAGTAATGGCATGGTGGTTATCCCCTACATCCAAGGTGTGTCTGAAAGGCTACAAAGGTCCTTTAAGAAGTATGACATCCAGACTGCAATGAAACCCTATAACACACTTAAGCGACTGTTAGTGCATCCCAAGGATAAACGAGACAAGTTACAGACAGCGACTGTGTTTACAAAATCCCTTGTCACTCTTGTGACAAAGCCTATGTTGGTGAGACAGGCCGTCTGTTTGGAACAAGGTTGAATGAACATAAGAAAGACGCCAAGAAAGTTAGCGACAAAAAGTTCACGAGAGCCAACAGAAAAGATTCCACGACGGAACAACATAAATCAGCGGTCACCGATCATATAGCACAAGAGAATCACACCATCGACTGGGAAGGGGCATCAATCCTCGACAAAGACTATGAAAAACATAAGCGATGGATAAGAGAATCCATTTGGATACGAAGGCAGGGGGCCAAAATCATCAACCGCGACGAGGGTATTTATTCTCTAAATCATGTATACGATCCACTGTTAACAACACCTGAGCTTCCTGGGAACGAGAGTGTAAGAAAAACTCGCGGGAAAAACAAGTGGATCAAGTCACTACCGAGGAAGTCTTCCGAACGGGAAGACGAAACTGTCTAGTCGTGAGTAGATATTTTTGGATTTGTAAACAAAACATTTTTATCAGACTGTGTATTTGTTATAACACTGACTCATCGACTCTTACTTGTTTGATGAATGTAGATGACAACGAATGTACATCTGGAACTGACACCTGCCACGACGATGCTGAATGTACAAATATAGTAGGCTCATTTACATGTGCTTGCAATGATGGTTACACAGGAGATGGAACTACATGTAGTGGTGAGTCAGTCCTGCCTATTTTTACACTGAATAATATCAATCTAATTTGGTACAAAATGTACGATTGCTGTTATTTTGAAATAAAAAATTATTGGATCTTTATGTTATCAAACGCGAAGATTTTCCTCTCAACTTTTGATTTGTAAACGCGAAAAATAAATCATTATCGTTTAGTTGACGATAACCAGGACTGTCGATTGTTTGACACGTGAAAAAGAGTTGATAACAACTAAAAATTTAGAAAATGTTTCGTTTTAATATTAATATTTTTGTATTCCTCATTAAACCGTTCGTCTCATTCGGTTGATAACGTTACCGCGTACGCATACTTAACTTTGAATATTCGTTAACTAGCGCATGTCCACCATCGTGTACTAGATACTACACTAAGTTAAGTCCATCGACAAACGATAACTATTTGCGATGTAATTCAAAAATAATGTGGATACGTAAATTTGAATATGTTCCCATTTATCAATGTCTATGTTAACCCCTTGCAACCTATACCATACATTGTATTCCAAATTAAATTGTTCTACGACATGTTCTGACAATAAAAATGTGTACTTTTATTATGCATCTAGACATCGACGAGTGCTCATCGAGGGAAACAAATAACTGCCACAACAACTTGGCGACATGCACAAACCAACCAGGTTCATTTAAATGCCGTTGCTATGCTGGGTATGCGGGAGATGGAGTGACGTTTTGTGACGGTGAGTTGATTGTGTACACTTAATACTTGCAAGAAAATGGTTTCGTTATACATAATATATATTATATTTGATTGATTGAAATCTTTTAATTTGGAAACGATTCTATCGGTGTTTGTTCTAGCCTTTCTTCACACCTGTTATTTAGGACGCATTTCAAATGTTGACACCAATTTTATTAAAATAAAACCAGCAACAACCAACAACTTAATATTGAGACATTAGATTAGGTTCTGCAGAGGTGGTTTGTACATTATAAAGTCACTCCGTTCGATCTTTTGGATTGGGGTGTTTTAAATGTTGAGGGAGTCTGCATTCAAATTGAATCGTCACCCAACCCATTCCCAGTATGAAATTAAAAATTAAACCAGAATAGCCAGCTTGCTTTCTTCAACTGCCTTCTCACCAATTCCGTGAGCCCACTTACATTTTACAAAGGTTATTCATAAAGGCTAAACATACGGTATTTTCAAGGAAGCATCAGAATATATCTTCCATACAGAGCGGTCGACCCAATTAATTTTCAGAACAAACTTCAAGAATCAACTTTGTGTGCTCTGAAGGGCCCAACTGTGCCTACCCTCAATAAAGTTATAGTCCGTTAAGAAGGATTCGATGATTTAAGTTTTTCAAAAATTGGGCAGATAAGTTTGTTACCATGATTTTGATTTCCGTTATGCATGTAGATATCGATGAATGTGCATCAGAAAGTGATAACAATTGTCACGACGAAGCTACATGTACAAATACACCAGGTTTATTTGCATGCACTTGCAAAGAGGGTTATTCAGGAGATGGCGCTCTCTGTGACGGTGAGTTAATTATTTCACTTTTTGAGAAAAAAAACCCCAATTACAAGTAGATACCGTTTTCATAAGAGCTGAAAGTGTATAGAATCACATTACATTCATTTTGAGAGAAAAAAAAAAGTAGATACAGTTATTATGAGAGCTGAAAGTATATAGAAATGTTTTGATTAAAAACAAGAAAAGCAGAGGAACAGAAAACTATCTTTGTATTTTCATCGATTTTTAAAAAACTTAAATGGCTGAATATCAATGGAAATACCACTACAAAATACGCAGGTAAATGAACTCGAGATAGATTTGAATAAAGTCACACCAAATAGTATGAAATTATAACAGGATCTGCTAGGGAGTGTTTTTATGGTATTGATCAACGTATGACAATCACGGTTTATAACATAGACTTTCGAATTCTGTTACTTATGTAGACATTAACGAATGCACATCTGGAATTCAAATCTGCCACAGTGATGCAACATGTACAAATATACCAGGTTCATTCACATGTGCTTGTAAGGATGGGTTTACAGGAGACGGGTCGATTACCTGTGATGGTAAGTCCCTTATGAAGAATTCCAAGCACTGAAGGCTTTCAATAGACACCATAAATGGATATTGCTGTTAAAATGAAGATTGCTGTTACGTTCTTTCAAGCCAAATTGTGAAGGGTTCATTTAATTTAAACAAATAAATATTGTCATAGTAGATTCAATGCAATATTTAATTTCAAGCATCCCAAAATCACCTGGTAAATACCTAGTTCCACGGTATTAATTATTATAAATTGTATAAACACTTAACGGGTAATCGAGGGTTAGGGAGAGCGTAGCATATAATACAATATTACATATACCACACTGATAAATGTAGCAAATGTAAAAGTCTATAATATATCGCGTGCATCATCATTGAATCGAGGTTGAAGATATCTATATACTAATTTATTGAATTCTAAATCAATTTCAGCTCCCCCGTGTGCCTCAGATCCTTGTTCAAATGGAGGGACATGTGTCGACGAAGGCAACACTTACAGATGCATATGTCCATTCGGAGTATGGACTGGCCCTACCTGCTTGACACGTAAGTCAGCCGACTCCTCGGCCTATACTGTTCAATCGTAATTTTTCCTTTTCTGTCGTATGTGGCGTAAACATGAGGTTTTGTACAGCTCGTAATCTATCATGGTACAGTTCGTCACCTATCACGGAGCAGCGTTCGTTGTTGAGCTAAAAATGACGCCATCAACCGTAGTAAAGGGTTAATTCATTTAAGTAAAATATTCTTTAATTTTGAAACTTAAAATATATATAATGGTTGCTAAAAAGCTGTTAGTAATGTTTGATTTATCCAATTGTTATTGCCTAACATTATGATCGGATCGATAGGTACGTACATTGTGTAAATTAAATTGACCAATGATAATATTCACGTGGAATCGATGTCATGGTGAATACGGTAACATATAAACTTATATATCATTTTGGATTAATCAAATTATGCTCTTCTTTTATTAAACACCGATATAGGTTGCTATACTTGTTCAGCGTGCGGGGACCCTCATTACAATACCTTTGATGGACTGCGCTATGATTTCCAAGGCAAATGCATGTACACATTAGCAAAGTCTACAGAAGACTTTCCATTCCAGTTTAACGTCGTTGCGAATAACATCGAAGCATATTGGAATACAAGAGTGTCTCTTACTAAAATGGTGTATGTCTATCTTGACTTTGGCACAGATGGTTGGTGGGTAAGTGATAACAACGATACCACACGAATGAACTTGGCGTTGATATTAGTCCATGCTTACAAATGATCTGGCCTTTTAATGAACTAATATTGACATTTTTGGATGGAAAGTCGGACATCATTTAAAAGCAATGAATATCATATAATATACAATATATACTACGTTATTTTAGCACCACCACTATCAAATGTCTGACGTCAACGATGATGACGGAGACAAAATGAAATACGTGAAGACGACGATGAGGATAATGTCGACTACGTATTCTATCCTACTATTAGTTTCCTTTACCGTTAGATCGATGAACAAAATGGAGGAATGAGCGATGGCAAAATGACATACAATGTAATTCTCGGAAAAGTACGGTTTCTATGATGGTTCATATCTCTTTCATTTATACACTATTTGTAAAACGTTCTTCTCTTCAGCTTACATAAAGAGTAACAATGGTGTCCACCGCTTTTGTACCTAACTTTGATTAGAAGAACACTAGCGCCATCAAGTCTTTTGTTCTCACTCTTCATGAAAACAAGGTTAATAAATAGCCAAACAGGTTTACCAATTGAGAGAGTTTAAAAAATGTTTCCAAATATGTAGTATCTAATGGAGGGTCCATCGTGGGCATGTTTTAGGCACAAAATCTCATGTAGCGAATTTTTGTTTTAATTGGACAACTATTTTTGAATGTTATTAAATGTTATATAAAAAGTTGTTATCATTATCATTCATAGAGTTTTGGTTTCCGTTCGGGAAGTACGACAATATTAGTTAACGAAGCTACAACGAGTTTGCCTTACCAAAACCAAGATGCTAACAATATAGTAAGAGTGGAAATACAACGAGCAGGATTTAAAACAGTAAGCGTACACAATTTTAGATTTGTATTGATAAATTTGTATACCGTATTACAATCTTGGTGCTCTTGTTCCACTTGATATAGTTTTAAAATGAAATAATATACAAGTTTAATAACATTGCCGAATATAGGGCGTAATTACACAATCTGAACTATTGTGCGAACATTGTTAGCCAATGCAATATTCCATTTTTTTTCTTCATCTTTTCGATCACCTTGTGTGTAAACTTTGTTTTCATATTCTTTTTAAGTCTGATGTAAAACTGAGTACCAGTGAAATACACTTCAGTGTTGCTTTACATGTGTTAAAGCATCATGTAATGCTTTGTTTTAGACGCACCCATTACATTTAGTCATTCCTTTTCAATTTTTGAGGTGTTTGTGTATTGTTTGTATGTCTGTAGCCATTTGATATACGAACCTGATATATATGGTGAGTAAAAACTGTAATAGTAGAAGGAGGTCATCTTGTTTAGAAAACAAAGATGAATTCTTGACATTTCTAAACCTTGTAAGTAAAAATGACATGTTAATGTATTTGTCTGAAAAAACCCCATTGAGTCAATTTCATTCGCCGTTTGTGCTTCGTTTTCATATTCTTTTTAAGTCTGATGTAAAACTGATTCCCAGTGAAATACACTTCCAGTTTTGCTTTACATGTGTTAAAGCATCATGTAATGCTTTGTTATAAACGTACCCATTATATTTAGTCATTCCTTTTCAATTTTTGAGGCTTTTGTGTATTGTTTGTATGTCTGTAGCCATTTGATATACGAACCTGATATACAGGGTGAGTAAAAACTGTAATAGTGGAAGGAGGTCATCTTGTTTAGAAACAAAGATGAATTCTTGACATTTCTAAACCTAAAAGTAAAATGACATGTTAATGTATTTGTCTGAAAAAAACCCATTAAGTCAATTTCATTCACCGTTTGTGCTCGGTGAACATTTTTACTGCATATTCGCACTGAATCAAAATGGTGTTTTTACCCCATAACGCAGATTCTGAAAACACACTTCGGATTGTATGTGGTTTGGACAAGTAGACATTGTGTATATGTCATCGTTCCACAATTTTTTATTGAACGTGTGAACGGTTTATGCGGTCACTTTAATGGCAATAATCGTGACGAATGGACAACGCCAGCAAACGAACTGGTAAGTTGACATCACTTAAAGCTCGGCTATGAAAAGTCAGCGTAGTTCTTCCACGTATTGATATGTGAATCTAGTGAAATAGTTCTGCAGACTATAACCATATTGGTCTACTCTATACAATGAATTCATAGATAAATCGAGGAATTTTGTTAATGGATGATATGAGCTTTATCTGATGGAAAATTAAGAGGCTTTAGCGTGTTTAGAGAAATACGAGTAGAAAAAATAAGATGGACAAATATTAGTCGTTAACGTTGCCTCTATTTGAATCCAGAAGTTGAACATTTGTCAAATACTTGAGATGGAACAATATTGCTAGAATCTTATAATTATAAGCCAAATAATTTCAGATACTTACAGATCACTTCGACTATTGGATGTACTAACACGACCCTCCGTGTTGTGCGTTCCATGTGTCTAATTTGCTTTGCGAAAACGTGAGTTACCATTGGTCAATTTGTTGTATTCTAGTTTTTTTTATTAGAAAACAGAGATAGACAGTAACTGTAACGTATGTTACACTAAATACACTTTCAAATGATATGATATCGTTAATTTAACCCGCCTAGGTCACCAATGTCAATGAATTTGGCAACAGTTGGTTATTTGAAGACATAGAGACATGCGAGGAGCCATGTTCAGATGATACGTGTGAAACTGGAAACCCATGCGAAGAACATCCCGAAAAGGCACAGATAGCCCAAGAACTCTGCACATACCTTAACCAAAATATGAACACAGGTAAGTTTTTCATCATAATTAAGGTTCTATTTTAGTGGATGGATGTGTACTTTCACCGCCAACGGGTTGAACATAATATGAGTTGGGCGATAAAATGCTGCATGAACCGGGAAGTTATTTCCTAAGCACATTGGGGAAACATCATAGCAACTTAAGCGATTTTCCCAGATCGCATAGCGTTTCGCACGAAACCACTCTCAAACATTGAACCACCGTGCAACTCTTTAAAAATTAACACTAAATTTTCATGGCCCTAACTTTTTTTCATTTTTAAATATCAGCTAACCATTAGGCGTTGGCTGACAGCGATTGGAATTTTAATCGATATGATATTTTACGGAATAAAGCTAATCTGTTTAACAATATATATAATACAATAAAACGTGCGCAAGCCGAATATGTATAGCGTACAGCGAGTTTTCTGTGAACTGAACCCGAGCTACGATGTTATTATTGCACATTTTAACTAGCCTATCCAAACGTTGCTTACGGTAATTAATTTCGCGCCCGGCTCGGGGAAATACGAGTTTCCTTTCTCCTTTGACTGTTGTGTATAAAACTTACCAGGTAGGATTTGGAGTAGGCGCACCAAATTTTAAGCTGCCGAAACACTAGCCAGATTCGCCGAATTCTGTACAATAAATTACCATACCATACGTAAACCCATAATCCATTTATCAACGGCCAATAGTCAATCGTATGAGCCCGAGCGGGCGAAATCGAAGTCTTCAAAGGAGTTGGCAAATTGTTTTGGCCCTAGCGAGGATGAGTGAGAATGTTAGTCTGCATAATTCCATTTGCAGGTACAAATACTATTAACATGAATTTAATTATTAACACATGTTTCATACGATAATGCTCATTCTATAGGACCTTTCGTAGAGTGTTTTGGTGCGATACCTCCAGCACTATACCTTGATAATTGTGAATACGACATATGCGCTGGGCAAGAGATGAACTCGATTTGTGATGACATGGCGTCTTATGTCGATGATTGTCGTGCTGCAGGAATCGATATATCGGGGCGATGGCGGGACTTGCTACCTTCATGTGGTAAGTCTCTTTTTTCATTAGACGTTGAAATGAAAGGCTCTATCACTTGTAACATGTTCTGACAGTCCATTAGAAGGATATTCTACCGATCAGCTAATGATGCAAAGCAAAATAAACGTATTTTGTTGTTGCAATATATAAATAATTTCATACCAAAATACACTTTAAAAGCTAACAAGTAAACACAAAATTATATAAAGAAAATCAAACAAAAACAAATACAACGTGTTAACAAGAGATAATAAAACAAAATACAGACAAGACAAGACAAGACAGATATGTGAGAGAGATATATTTACAACCTTATGCAAAGTTCCAAACAACACGAAAATATGCAACCATTTAGGAAGTAGAACTGCATCATTAAATAAATCCTTTCCATTTGTTTTCAACATTGCTTCCTTGTTTTGTGCTCTAGAAATAGCTTTTGTCATCATTAAAGTCAATAATTATTTTTATTCTTTCAATATCAAGTTTTCATCTATCATCTTATGAATTAAACGTTATAAACGATATAATAAGCTACAAACTTTAAAATATTTACATAAATACTTATAAGTACTTCTTAATTATCAAATACTCGTTGCTTAGTTCGAGTAGATATAGGATTACAGAGTCTGTCTGAGACTATGATTTTGTTCCTTGTACTAGCTATTGAATGTGAAGAAGGTATGGAATTCAATGAATGTAGACCAGCTTGTCCGGCATCCTGTGCCAATCCAACAGCACCAGATACTTGCCAAGAACCATGTGTCGAAGGTTGTCATTGTAAAGAGGGACTACTTTGGACAGCAGCAGGTTGTGTAGCGCCTGAACAATGCGGATGTACATTAGATGGCGTCTCTTACCAGGTATGAAATATACTTTCACTGTAGG
This sequence comes from Ophiura sarsii, assembly GCA_035610835.1. Lineage (NCBI taxonomy): Eukaryota > Metazoa > Echinodermata > Ophiuroidea > Amphilepidida > Ophiuridae > Ophiura > Ophiura sarsii. The sequence continues at coordinate 40,794,261 of CM069450.1, read as the reverse complement.
ATGGATCCCTTGGACTGAGATACATATTTTGTCTTCACACGAACGAATAAATAAGCGATTAAACGAACTAACATGAGAACAAGAGAACCGAATGAACCAACGATCAAATGAATGAACCAACAAACGGATAAGCGAAGCGATACGCGTACGACTCCAAATTACTTCCAAATCATGGTTTTAGAGCGGAATTTAGAGTGAAAATAAACAGTTCATTTTCACTCTTTAAACCATGATTTTGAAGTAATTATGAATCGTATCGCTCTGTAAATCAGAAATTATGTATTTATGACAAATGAACAGAAATGTGAATCTGCAAGAAAATCTGTTTTCAAGGATAGAGGGCGTCCCCTGGAAAAGATCGCATTATATGCCTTTAAGGTTGTAAAGATGTAAATGAAACTAACAATACATACAAATACCAATGATTTTTTTGCAATTCTACATGTCAAGGCAGATCCTCCTTAAAATTAACCATGTCTATATTTGCTAATATAAATTGTCTTATCATAAAACGTTTGTATTTTGGATAATGCAGCTAATAAATGAAACTTTCTTAATATATCTATGTCTACTGTAATCATAAGTTGTACCGCAAAAATAATACATTGAATAATTTAAATCGAGTGTATCAATACTTGATACGCAGCTAACACAATTATTTATATATTATATTCTATATTGGATGAAAAGCCTAACGAAGAGTTTGTAACCAACGATTGCAGTGAGAGCTGTCGATGCAACGTTGGCGGAGATATCGAATGTAAGGCTTATGGTCCATGTCATGCAAACGCCCAATGTACGCTACGTGATGGGAAACGAGGCTGCTATTGCCCGGATGGATTTACAGGGAATGGATTCCAGTGCGTGGGTAAGATTCATTGGTTGTGTGTATATAGTTCACGTTCTCAAAATCTTGATTAACACTTTTAACGCGGCAGCCGTCTGCAGACGACAGTTCCAAAATTTCACAAAATGTTTCAAAATAGTCAAAATTAATACATCTAACCACCATATTTGGACTCACCGTATTAAATGCATTAACATAAGTACAAACATGCCTAGTATTGGTTCAGTAATTCATGAGATAAGACTTTGAAAGTTGGGAAGGCTTCTGAAAAAGTACTCAAATCTAGGATAACGTGGGGAATCCTCAGGTAAAGTCAGGGGACGTAATTAGCTAAGGAAAATTGAAGGTTTATCTAAAGGATGAACGAGTCGAAGACAGATGCATAGGCCTAAGGATTTTGACATACACTTAAATCAAACGGATGAAACCTATCGATCGCCAAATGACCCACAGGAACACACATTGTAAAGCTATCTAGGTGGCATGGGCGCGCAATTCTTTTTCGTAACCTGACGAGGAATTATTACACGTGTTATGGTATAGGGTTAGGGTTAGGTTTAGGTTCAAGTTTAGTTTTAGAGTTAGGGTTAGGTTTAGGGTACGGTTTATAGTTATGGTTATGGTTATGGTTATGGTTATGGTCATGGTCATGGTTATGGTTATGGTTATGGTTATGATTATGGTTATGGTTTTGGTTAGGGTAAGGGTTAGGGTTAGGTTTAAAATTAGGGAGTTCTCTAGGTTACGAAAAAACAAATCGAGGCCCGGGTGGCCAGGTAGATACGCCTTGAATACCTTATTTTATATATGTATCGCGTTATGAACAGTATAAAAGACAACAATAAAATTCGTTTGTTTTACAGGACTGCGCTCATGTTGGGCATGTGGAGATGTACATTACTTGACATTTGATGGTAGACGATATGACTTCCAGGGCAAGTGCACATATACTCTTGTCAAATCTGTCGCTGGGGATGTGGAATTTGAAGTGATCGGGAAAAATGTGGAACATAGTAGGAACTCAAGGGTGTCTCTTACTCGCCAACTCTACATCAATGTTTACGGCTTGGTAATTAGTTTGTTTATTTTGTACGATTCTTCCATACGGTATAGCTTAATTAAGCCCATTGCTACAGAAGCACGAGGGTGATACAATAATACAACGTGCGCTTATAAGCAGAACAAGCAACCCACAACCATCATTACTTAAATCAGGTTTATCGTTATTATTTCAGCTTAATAGTATTCAGGCGTTTTCCCTAATCAGCTTTTTATCAGCATTCCTCAACGCTTGGAACCAGTGTGAGCTATTTAGCGTTCGCCCATCACTGTGAGTCCTAGCTCAGACTCAGACTCAGGATCAGAACCAAACGGAATAATAAGAAACTACTGATGCGTGTAATATAAAACACGTTCACTTTAGATAGGCATGTGGTTTAATCAGTTCCAAATTGGCGAGAAATATTCCATTTTTATCTCTCCGCGCGCAAAAGTAATAAAGCGTACGCCTTAATTATGGATCTACGCATTTCACGCGCGCCAGCGTCCTTCCGTATTCATTTGCTGCTGTGTAAGGAGACCTCGCCAGTTTGGAGCTGATCAAACTATAGGACTCCCAGTTATAGGACTCGCCAATTAATTACAACGGCTTCATAGTGTACATGCATGCACAGTTCTAAACGTTTGCATAGGGCATACTTTGTATATATATATCCGATGTCTTATAATGGAGTTTTCTTCATTTCTTGATAGTCTGTTTGGCTAAGACATGACACAAGAGATGTATACGTCAACGGGGAAATGGTTAACCTGCAATTTTTCCTGGATGACCGTGTGACCATTTATAGATCCGGACGATACACTGTAAGTCGCTTTAATGTTTCGAGTGATCTACATTTGTAACATGTTTGATAAACATATTCTACTTTGTATTTCCTTGTATAATGACGCTTATGTATAGAAAAAACATCTTACCGTATCTGATTTGGAAATCCAATCACTTGAAAATATACATGACATTTTGCTATTTACGAGGGTCATTCAATAAGTTCTACCTCCTACCTCATAACGTTGCTATTATACAAGCCAGTCGTATGAAAAATTTCACAATGGAAGCTTTGAATCACAGCTACAAAATCATTTTACTTCTCTGGATATGAAGTAAAAACCAAACTTCCATTTAGTGCGACGGAAACGGGTAAAAAACAGCCAAATGTCTCCTAAGTGCTATTCATTTGGCCAATTCTAAGAACCAAAATGTACCTATCGGTCAATTACAATCGTTCTAAATTACAAATATATCTTGAACAGACTTTAAACATTACAAGTGACTGATTTATTGGTGAAAAATGCCCTCTAATTAGCCAGAACCAGACCAGGACAGCCATCAATTTTAACCCTACCCTAGAGAACCGCTGCAAAAGTCATATTTGGTTTCATAGGAACTAAGAGAACTTCATTATACAGGACTAAATGGATATATTTCAAGTCTCTCGAAGATATATTTTTCTACCACTGACTACCTGATTAACTATTCTAAATGTTGCATATAAGTAAAACTGATAAAGTTACTATCATGTTAAGATTTAACATTCGAGGCAACACTGTGGCTTGACTTGTAACAACGGACATTTGACTGAATATCAGTATGCTAAAGGCGTGTCAATACATTCGAGTTGATATTATACTATTTGCAAGCTACAACGGTTAAAATTGCCAACAATCTGATTTATACATGATAGCATAGCATTATATTCAGAAATCATCCATGGTTTTCTATTTTCAGTATTTAAATCAGGCGGCTATACCTAATCATACAATACGGAGAGAAAACGAAAAAACATGTATTTATCTTTGGGGTAATTTTTCGTGTCCGTTGTCCAAAATCTCTCTCTGGCTTTGATTGCATCATGACAAAAAGGTATCAATTAGCATTTACTATAAATGTGTAGCTATGATTCAGAGCTATAATCATGACAAATGTCATAAGGCTGACATTCATATTAGCATTGTTATGATTGAGGAGGTAGAACTTATTGAATGACCCTCGTATTTCATCAATTAATTCAGGGGTGATTTTTTGAGATGTTTAATCTATATTTGTGAATTGTAATTCAGGTATTGCAAACAGACTTTGGTTTAACTGTCGTCTGGAACGGAGTTCATTGCGCATCTATAACGCTTCCTGACGGATTCAAGGAGCAAGTTTTAGGATTGTGCGGGTTCTTCAATGGCGATGAGTCGGACGACTTACAGGATCCTCAGTATAATGTGGTATGTTTTCGAGTCATTACTAGTTTGAAAGCTGTGTAGCTACTAGCTATTATAATAATGATAACAATAACGTATTTATATAGCGCCCAAACGTGAGTACGTGATCACATATGGGCTATAACAACTGTTTCGATGGAAATGTACCATACAATGGGCCTCAAAGATATATTTTTTTCTCCGAAGCGGACGGGATGTCACACTTAAAACCCCCACTAATACTCCAAATAATATTGGCAACAAATGATAACGTTAACCATAGATGTTACGTTAACTGTACGCCGCTCGTCCTTGTTGATGGAGCTTCCCTTTCTTAATGATTCAAATGTTTTTTTCAGCTTTCTGGTGGTCTTGTCAGACTAGTGCTGATAACATACTAAGGTCGCTTCGCGATATTGGTCGCTCCTATGTAATTCAAAAACCTTCTTCTGATAGCGACCATCACAGCGACCTGTAACGAATTCCCGATACAGCGATCGATCGATCGCTTGACTGGAAATGACCGGTCGTGGCCAGTTGACTTCACTTCAACTCAAACGATCGGTCGCTAATGACGTAATGAACACCATATTATTTCAGCCAATAGGGAAATGTTATTTTGCGTGGAAATTATCATAATCATAATACACAACCATTATCCAGCATACGGGCTATGTTTTACATCTTATCGTTTGCGCGACCAGCGATGTAGTAATGTCAATCGCCATAGGTCGCCACGAGCTAGCAAGTACTAAGTGCTGCGACCAGCGACTGGCTAGTATGTCATCAGCATTATATCATTATAATTCATTAGAACATCTCATCTTTTATCAACAGATAAGTAAAGTAAACACATTTGGCAACAGTTGGGAGTATGGCAACGACTCGTCTTGTGATTCATGCACGGATGACATCTGCATAGTTGGTGACCCATGCGAAGGAAATATTGGTGGTAACGATGTCTGCTTACCATTAAGCAACATTGAAAGTATGTATAAAGAGATAAATGCGTCATGTGTAAATATTTAATAGAAGCATGGAATATTCTGCATGATTTGAAACGTAAACCGCCATATCTATGGGTCTGTTTTGAATGCAAACTAGGAGGAACATACTTTGAAAAATAAAGAGTTTCTACTTTTATGCTCATAGCGTTTTCAATCTCAGCTCAATCTCAATCCCATAGTGATTTAAGTCCAGGGCGTTGCCCATTAACACTTTCCATGCGGCTATTAGTTTTTACCATACACAGAACAGATTTTTCAGAAACCTTTCCTAACTTTCAAAGTCTTAACGCTTGAACTGAAATTCAATATTAAGACATTTTTGAAACATTTTGTGACATTTTGGAATGTCGTCTGCAGACGCCTGCCGCGTGGAAAGTGTTAAGTAGATAATCTTTACTGGTTTGTCTCAAGCTCGAAATCAGTAGCTTGGAAATGATTTTGATTAGTACAAACCGCAGCTTTTCCAACGCGCCAAAAAGTGATATTTGTCAGATCGTCATCCGGACTGTAATGTAACTTCCATGGTATGAGAGATGGGAGTTGCCAGAGTAAAAAAATAAGGATTTAATGATTGGTTAATATTATCATTACAAATTTTATTTTAATGCTATGTAATAACCAACAAGTAGTTAAATGATTCACACGTAAATGTTTATTTTTTTTCTCTTTGAGGTATATTTCGAAGCTGTTTTGAGACTGTAGATCCTACACCCTACTTTGAAGATTGCTCGTACGACGCATGTGCAGCAGTGGGAGAGTCGGAAGCTTGTGAACACTTTGATCGCTACGTATCAGAATGTCGCAAAGGCGGTATAGCAATAAATGGATGGCGAAACATTTATACGGATTGTGGTGTGTAGTATTTTTAGAAATTTATAGTGATTTGAATAGCTAGACACAATAACCCTGTAACGTAATTCCGAATTATATTCATTTGATTCTCTTCAAACATAACATAAATGTAGATCGTGACCAGTATTACTGTGTAGGAATTAGACCAATATACGCGTCTTAAATGTAATTAAAGTCAATTGTCGATATACCAACAATGACCCTCCATAAATACCGTATTTTCACCAATTAATTTAAAAGCTATTGATTGTGGCAACCCGCTGATGAGATACCGTGACTGTGGATCTGCATGCCCAGCCACCTGCTCTAATCCAAACAGCCCGAATGAATGTAACCAACAAACGTGTGTGCAAGGATGTCAATGTATTACAGGTTTGTTGCTCTCTGGCGATGAATGTGTTGAACCAAATCAATGTGGATGTCGGTATAACGGGAAATACTTTAAGGTAGGAGTAGATTGTACAATTTTGTTAAGACTCTCTCTCTCTGATTATCATACGGCAGCCATATTACATTCTATAGTAACACAAAGTGACTCTCTGCTAATCACACAGCAGCCATATTGCATTCCATAGTAACACAGAGTGACTCGCTGCTAATCATAGGGCAGCTATATTACATTCCATAATAACACAGAGTGGCTCTGCTAATCATACGGCAGCGATATTACATTCCATAGTAAAACACAGAGCGAATCTCTGCTAATCATAAGGCAGCACTATTACTTTCCATAGTAACACAGAGTAACACCAGTGTTTTGTAATTTGAGAGACGTATGTCATGTAAACAGTCTATCATCCAAATGAAATAACAGTTAAAAATAAAGAAGTGTTAACCTTTTGCTAACCAATGCCCGTGCCCATCCCGTGCTTTCGAAATCAAGTGCTCACCTGAACTTCAGTGGTCTGAACATAAGCAGGGCGACCCTTCGCTTAACTCTCATATTCCCCTCAGTGCTGGTAAGAAACATGTTATTTGAAAGTAGAAATCTGTGGATAGGCTATGGCACCGTCAGTAGAGAACACAATGTTGACATTTATCTTTTAAGGGCCAAACACTATAATCTCTCTCTTTAAAGGCCCAAACACTCTAATCTCTCTTTTAAAGTTAAAAAATATCCGTTATAGATTATTATATAAATAAGGTTTGACAGTATCCGTTGCATTGTTTCACTATTATAATCTGTAGGCAATGCAAAGGTTTGTTACCGAGGACTGCAGTGAAAGGTGCCAGTGCGTAGGCAATAATGAAGTCGAATGTACTACACTTGTATGTGGACGCAATGCCATATGTGATATTAGAGATGGCGTACGAGGTTGCTACTGTGATGAAGGTTTCATGATGCTTTCAAATGGTCGCGATTGTGAAAGTACGTAGTATCGACGATTGTACTTTTTATCTACCAAAGTTAATCTTAAATTTAAAATAGAAATAATAATATGGACAAACTTTGTACACTAATGTGACATCTTTATTGTACGCAATTGAAGAAACTATTGGCTATAATGCTATGATTAACTACAGATGAACGGTCTTGTCCACATTTTGCGTGGGGCAAATGGAGTTTATGAGCCTATATATGCGGTTATATATGAAAAATTCATGATGATGTTCTCTTATGTTGACTTGCATAAAACATGACCTTTGATTTATTTTAATTTTTTTAAAAACTTCTTGTGCCTTCTGGTATCTCTAGCTCGAATAAAACAATTTGATTAAATATTAGTTTTGTATTTATACTTTCATTATCTGTTTAGGGACCTCGCCGTGCACACCAAACCCATGTAATAATGGTGGGCAATGTCAGGAGACCGCGGATATGACCGATTTTGTATGCAGTTGTCCTTATGGCCAATTTACCGGGAAAACATGTGACATCCGTAAGTTATGCTGTATTTCAGATTATGATCTAAATTAAAGGTCAACAATTTGACTGATAATATTGAAGTCGCCATCATATGACCAGATAAATTGTCAATATACTTCAAAGCTTTTCTTTGATAACTATTCTCAACTCCATGGGAAGCATGTTATGAAGGGAGCTCTGGTACAGGGAAACCTACTTAATTTAGTCATCTTTGAAGGGAGTGCTGGTACAGGGAAACTTGCTTAATTTAGTCATCTTTGAAGGGAGCGCTGCTACAGGGAAACCTACTTCATTTAATGGTCTTTGACGAGAGCGCAGGTATAGGGAAACCTACTTCATTAAGTGATCTTTGACAGGCGGGCTTTTACAGGGAACCTGCTTCATTTAGTGATCTTTGAAGGGAGTGCTGGTACAGGGAAACCTACGTCATTTACTGGGCTTTGAAGGGAGTCCTGGTACAGGGAAACCTATTTTATTTAGTATCGATGATAACATTGACTACATTGTCTACTGGTACTCAATATTGAGAAGTACATTTCAATCTCGTCATAAACAACATGGGGTCGGGGCAACAATTAAATTAGAAGTGTTAAATTTGCAATCATTGGTACTAAAATGTCCGAATGTTAAGGGGTTACATTTATAGATACAAACGCAATTTAATCAAATGGATCAGCGTATCGAATACTGAAAAAAAATCGGGGATCGGATCGGGACAGATATAGTGCTACAGGGAAACCTTCTTCATTTGGTGGTCTTTGACGAGAGCGCAGGTATAGGGAAACCTACTTCATTTAGTGATCTTTGACAGGCGGGCTTTTATGGGGAACCTGCTTCATTTAGTGATCTTTGAAGGGAGTGCTGGTACAGGGAAACCTACGTCATAACTGGGCTTTGAAGGGAGTCCTGATACAGGGAAACCTACTTTATTTAGTATCGATGATAACATTGATTACATTGACTACTGGTACTCAATATTGAGAAGTGTGTTTCAATCTCGTTATAAACAACATGGGGTCGGGGCAACAATTAAATTAAAATTGTTAAATTGGCAATCATTGGTACTAAAATGTCCGAATTGTAGGGGTTAAATGTATAGATACAAACGCAATTTAATCAAATGGATCAGCGTATCGAATACTGAAAACAATCGGGGATCGGATCGGGACAGAAATAGTGACATAGGGAAGAAAAGTCTCATTTATGTATTTTTTTTGAAGGTTGTTACCAATGCTACGCTTGTGGGGATCCTCACTACCGAACATTTGATGGTAGAAGATACGACTTCCAAGGCAAGTGCAAGTACACGCTGGTGAGATCAATGAATGGATCCGAAACGTTCGAGGTTGTAGCAAATAACGTCGAATTAATGAGAAGACCAAGCGTGTCGATTACCAGAGAAGTGTTTGTGTACCTAACTATTAACGGAAATGAATGGGTAAGTTTTGCATTTCAATTTTTGAGAAAAGGTGTGCACGGTTTCTCTGTTATTACTGACGTTGGACCTTTCAGCGCAAAATGTAGCTATGTTTATGTTTGTTTCCGGTCTAACTTTATGTTCGCTAGGTTCTAGAAAGTATTACATCTGACTCTGGACTTCTATGAAGAAGTATAATAATACTTAAAATTTGCGGGACGCAACACTGTTAAATTAAAAAGTTGCAATAAATCAACACGGCTGACAAGTAGCCCAAATGGGTAGTTCGGTCGCAAGTTTTAATATATCACAAATAAGTTGACAATTGAAAATGTTATACGTTTAAGTTGCAGTTGAACATAAACCCAACACATTTTGCTATTAATTATAACTCTTATATAATATCTAAAATGGTTCAGAAATATCTATAATTTTCCACACAAAAAAAGAGATATAGAAAAAGAACAAAGAAAGAAAAAATCGACCCTAGATTTTCAGTTTTTAGATTTGGTCGCCAGGGGCAAGTCTAATTCTCTAAGTCGCCCCCATAATAGGTGGCGAACAAGTATGACCATGGTGACAAGGGGATTCTTTGACCCAATTTACCGGAACGGGGAAAATAGCTGCTCCAAATGTAATAGCGACAAACAGACTGAAAATCTGTTGAACACCACGACCACTGTATAGTGAACCTACATGTCAAGGCGGTATTAACAAAACGACCTCCTCTTGTCTGGTAGAATGAAATCAAAACTAACTTCCCTTAATATTGTTCACACAAGATACCCAGGCAATCTGTAGATTTTGTAAACAAAACCTATAACCACTTTATCAATAACGTAAATCATTTTATCCTACAATTATAGTATAATCTATAAAAAGTCATTTGTTCAATTTCAGGAATTCGGTTTCAAGTACACTTCAACGAAAGTTCTTGTGAATGGCGAAGAAACCAACATACCTTACTACTTACTCAACACTGACGGATCCCCTCATGTAGCCATAGAGAAAAAGGGTTTTAATACTGTAAGTGGAACATGGGATACCTCTTAATATATAATGGGAATTTTAGATGATGGGGTACTTACAACATGATGTGTATTACGCTCTCAACGATGCTACTTTTCAAAAAAATTCAAGATGACTTCATAGAAACTTTGTAGACTATAGACCTTTGTGGATTGCTTTCCAGCATCTTTGTTTATGTCCCTAGGTGACGACTGATACTTTCTTCTCCACACTATCTCACTTAATGAATTAAAATTATGTAGCGATCGTTGACGAAAGAGTCAGTTCATCATGAGTGTTTGCGGTACATGCTTTATTTTGGTTAATGGTTTGTCTCGAGCTGAATTAAGTTGAATATCGTTAAACGGAGGTATCGTCAACAATCATCATTATTTGATTTATTTGAGGTGATATATTTCGAATCGATCGCCCATTTTCATTTAATTTAGTCTCGACCAAAAATAGCACATTATAGTGTTGTGTTGATTACTACCGCTTTGCCCAATCTTCAAAAGTATTATACGACTGTATCAAGCCGGATATTTTGCATTAATTAAACCTAAGTTTATCTTAAGTTTGGTTAGAGGAACTTTCTGACACAAGAGTGGAACATACCCTGTTATCAACGATTTAACCATGTATACCATTTTTGTCTTTACAGATTCTTTGGACAGATTTTGGCTTAATTGTGGAATGGAATGGTGTACACTGCGTTAAACTATATCTACCTGAAACATACTTTAATAACGCTGCTGGTTTATGCGGACTTTTTAATGGTGAACGTAGTGATGACTTTGCAGCTCCAGATTATGCGATGGTGAGTTAAAATAACCATAACAGATTTTTCCCATGTGCATAGGACTTATGACTCATACGTATAAGGGACTTTTACGTACGACCTTCACGACTGGTGCCAAAGTATTATATTGCATCAAGCTCCAACGAAAATTAAACTAAGACCAATGCAAATATCTTTATGTAATTATGGAAATGTTTGATGTGGTCTCAGACATTTTTATTTGTACTTGTACGTATGGGGATCCAAATATCACTTTGGTGTCAATCACAGAAGCCTTACTTAAGGTATTATCCCAGGGATTTAAATATTTTGATAGTGAACAATTAGTGATATGGCATGCCAAACCATGGGTATTATACCCATGGTTTGGCATGCCATATCACATGAGGCCGTATTTGTATTTTCGGCGTGGATTCGGCGTTTTTCCAATCTATTTCAGCCTCTGAATAAATCAAAAATCGTCGTGCTGTTGAATTTATTATCCACCGTTAGGGGTGTAGTTTTGGTTCCACATTTTTGGAAAACAGCAAACCCGTGAAAAATGAAATGATAGAAGATTCACATTGAACATTTAAATCATCTCTGCACATTGTTATGCAGATGATATGGCACTGAATGTAAAAAAGCCTGTAGGCAACCTCGGAGCAAACAACAGAGGGCAGCAATCAACCTATTGGGTAATAAGCCCCCTACATTGAAAGTTTCAGGATAATCGAGGGTAGGATAAGAGTGTCAAAATGTACTTTTAGGGATCGGTTGCCACGGCAACGTGAACATAAATAAATTGAAGTTTACGGACTATTACGTGTTTTATTTCGTTATTTTTACTTCAAAAAACCTTTTTCTCAACTTTTTAAAAAACTATATCAGAGTAAACACATCAAAGTACTTCTATATAATGAAAGCCCAAAATGTAAGAACGTATGATTTGTCTCTATTTATGCCCTGAGATAATTCTTTTAAAACACTTATGAGCAATACGAAATATGCTGTTCGGCCTTGTATGTCTCATATTGAACCTACCCGTTTCACCATAATTATACGTATTCCTTCATGATAGATCTTTTTTCTTAGAAATTTCCTAAGTAACATTTTCATAACATTTTTTTATATTTCAGATTTCGAACACGATTGATTTTGGCAATAGTTGGGTAAATGGAGAGTGCAGTGCACCGTGCACACCTGAGACCTGCACCGAAAACCCGTGTCAGAACAATGTTGAGGCTACCGTGATAGCGGATTTGGTATGCCGACCTCTTGTGAAGGAAAATTTATTTAGTAAGTATGATTAGTCTTTTTGAATAATGGTAGACACGATCATGAAGATAGGAGGGCAAACACAAGGAATGTGCAGTAGGGTGTGTAAAGTTTTACCATACTTCTTACAAAGGCTTATGGTACATGTAACTAATAAGGACATTCTCAGTATTGAGTACACGAAGCACCAAAAACCATTGTAAAAACGTTGTGTCGTCTTTGACGAATATAGGTTTGTGAATGATTATTGACATAAAACCTCGAGTTAGGAAAACAACTTTATATGATCAAGTAGGGATCGTTCGTTATCACCTTCATTATCTCGCTTCTCTCCTCCCACTTTGTCTCCATCTCATACAGGTCCATTTGCCGTATGTTTTGATGCTGTGAACCCAGAAGACTATTTGCAAAACTGCAGATTTGACATATGTGCGGATCCTACTAGTAACGACACTATATGCGAAGAGATTAATCTATATGTTAGGGCTTGTCGCGAGGCCGGTTTCGATATTGGAAATTGGCGGGCTGCTATACAATCTTGCGGTTAGTATTGGGATATTCCATTTGAAATCTATACATCCCGTGAAAGACAAGGATCTCCCACACAGGGAGTGTATATTTCAGATGGAGCCACCCATGCAGGTAACCCCATTTGAAAATCACACTCCTTGTAGGGATGATTAAGGTATGCCTTTCACAGTGGGTGTATAGATTCCAAATGTCCATTTGCTGTAAAGATTTAGTTGGAAGCCAATTTGTCTGTTGTATATATATAGGAAGTAAATCATGTTTTGATATTAGATAGACCATTCTGACTGTCTCAGTCTAATGACATGTGGGTCCCGAGGTTCTATATTAAAAGGTATACAGTTTTATTATATCAGGCCAGAAATGTAAATAGGCCATGAACTTGTTTCGGTAGCCCTCCAAAGATAAAAACATCAAACTACATGACCTCGGTTCTGAAGACATAGTATGACACGCGCTAGAACGACCGGGTACACCCTGGGTGTCGATCTGGCCACGTTTGAAATCTCCTCAACATGCTCAAACATTGCGATTCTTTTTCGCCTTGTGCCCAAGCTTGCACGTGGTCCAAATGGCAGGTGCACTCCGAAACTCACCTTAAAATTCTCGTGACAAGTTCTTGTTTCGTGTTTTTCTGTTCTCCCGTCTTTAAAATGCTCTATTTGCTATCATTCTATTTTTGTGTTAAGGGTCCCCATTGTATAAGCCCGTATATCAGGGTTTCCACTGGGGCTTCTAGCCTCTCCTTCATATTGTATTATTATTTGTTTATATTAATTTTGCTGAATAAATTAAATTGAATTGAATTGAGACAACGTTTAACTGAAAGCATTACTTCCTAACCGTCGATGTTATAATGGTTATTGCTTCGTAGCTCTAAATATCCCTATATAACTATGAATGATAGGGGTAGATACTGATTACTCCAGTTAAACCGAGATTGCTAGCACTACATGGAGTATGACAAAGGCCGACAATTATTCATTCCCAATACAGCAATCCAGTGTGGCGAAGACGAAGAATATCATCACTGTGGCACAGCATGCCCACCAACTTGTTCTAATGGCACCCCGAACGAATGCAGGGAGCGATGTGTTGAAGGTTGCCAATGCCGAAGCGGTTTCTTATGGACAAACAACGGATGTCTTCGCGAAGATCAATGTGGATGTACAAGAGATGGGCGATATTATCAGGTAATTATGACTATATGACTTGTTTACCACTGGGATGGGGTCTGGAATAAGATAATTTTCTTTGCATACATTGGCAAATACTTGCCAAACACGAGGAAAATTTTATATTTTGTCCCCTGATTAAGAACTCTAACCTCTAACACTACTTCCAGAAATACTAGTTACTGATCTGAACTATAATAGATGGGTACTTGTACAAGACTGAAAGTGCAAGTACATATTCAGTCCCCCCAAAAAAATGGTTGTAGTCTTGAGTTGTTTCTTAAATCTCGCAAGGGATACTAGGCTTTGTGTGTTAATGGATGTTATGATTTTAGTCTCCTAAGTCCTGCTTTGGAATTCAATTTGTACCTAAATGTTAAAAATCTAACGTATCGTACATTCCTTGGAGCAGATTGTATGACCATATATTTGTTTTTCATTCTATTCGTATAATTTAATACAATTTTAATTATATCTTTTATATTTTAAATCATACCTTATACAGGTCAATGAGATTATTGTTTCCAGCCATTGTTCGGAGAGATGCGTTTGTCAGCCAGGAGGTCAGTTAGCGTGCGAGCAACAAGAGCCTTGTGGACAGAATGAAGTATGCGAAATACGCCATGGGAAGCGTGGATGCTTCTGTCCCGTGTCATTTTTCAATAATAACGGAGTTTGTGAAGGTAAGGTTTGGTAAGCTGTTTAGCCAAGTTCGCATGAAATATGTAAAATGCTTAATGAGGGCCTAGAACATGGCAATGATCTGTAATCCCTTTTTGATTTTTGACACGAGTAATGAATATTTCTGTTCATAAAATTTGTCATCAACCCTTCAGTCCCACGGAACGCTCAAGCATTCCTAGCAAATAACATTATTAATGCATACACAATACATTTCGCCATCTCAAAGATGAAGTAAATTGCATATGTGTTTGTTATGATAAGAGAAAATGCAAAAGTAAAAGTTTCAGAAGTAAATTGCATATGTGCTAGGATATGATAAGAGAAAATGCAAAAGTTTAAGTTTCAACTGTATATTTCGAGCACTACCAATTCCTTAGAATAGATTAACAAATAGAAAATAAAAAACATCTAGGGATTTCTTTTATGTGACCTTATTACATTCATTAGTTTTAAATAAAGGGAGAAATGGTTGATAAGTGGTCCTGCCAGTGCTTTTCAACAGATTTTTGTGGGCTTTTCATTCGGGGTACCAGTATACTTTTACGTTGTCAGTGACTCATCAATTTCATAGCGTGGTTATTACTATACCGAAACCTCATCATCAAAACTTACAGAGACACTATTGATTATACACATATTAAGTGTATAAACTATATTTAATGTATATGTACATGTATTGTATAGACTCATCATACACTGTATCAACTATAGGCCTACTTATAAAATAATCGTTTTAGATTGGCATCCACATCTCTTGTGTACTCGTTATTTTATATACCATTGTTATTGTGTCTGTTTACCGAGATTGAAACAAACTGAAACTGAAACTGAGCTGATTAGGTCTATTAGTGATTGGAAATCTTGAATTGATTGTACAAATCCACATCTTGGCCATAATATTACTATTCTGATATTTGTTAACAGGACAATTCACGTGTCGTGCGTGTGGTGATCCACATTATAAAACGTTTGACGGCAAGAGATACGACTACATGGGTAGATGTTCTTACATACTTGCCAAGGCACAAGACGGTGCGCCAAATACGTTCATGATAGTTGGTGATAATATTCCATGGGAACGTAACCCCAGAGCTACTGTCACTCGCTACGTTTATATCCATGTGTATAACTTGGTAAGTTTCATACTGAAACTGAAGTCTGTATTGCAATGGGCACCACTATTTTAGAAGAAATTTTTAACTCTTCTTTAATTTATTACACTTTCATCTTTCATCGATTCAATTCATAAAATAATCGGACGCTTGCAACACAAAAATACAACGAAATACACGAATCAATGATGAAAATCTAAAAATTCTATTTGTTTGTCTATTATTTTGAGTTCTTTACAACCTAAATATAGTTATTTCATGTACAAAAACAATAATGCTGTCAGATAAAACTGCAAGCAATTGTGCGCCTAGTCAGCTGCCACCTAGACGAAGCAAAATGATTGCGACGATTTCCTAATGGCAGAGTGATAATAATGGGGCTAATAGTACTTTTCATGTGCATTGTTGTTTGGTAGGTGGGCTTGTGAGTTTGTGTATGAGTGCATGCTTAGTGGATACATGTGTTGTCGGGGTGTGTGGTATAGGGGGTTTATGCGTGGAGGGTGAGTGTACACTTATGGTGTGAGGATGTTTGTTTCATTTGCTTGTAAATGTGTGTGTTTGGATTCTTAAATAATTTTTGTGTGGGGATTTGCAATCATAATTATGTATTTTATATGTTATCGCTGTTTTATCATGTATTTATATGTATTTTTGATGATAATATTATATGTTTTTATATTGTAAAAAATGCGCAATTTGGCCTTTGGCCACGATGTTATTTTATAATAAATTGAATTGAATTGAATTGAAATTGAATTGGAAATCGCGCCTGGAACATCTTGTAGGATGAATAAGTGTGTGTGTTATGATTATTATTAAAAATATCATTACACTCTGTACATTTTTAATCTTCAATCTTCAATTTTTAATCTTCAATTTTCAATTGGTATAGCTTTGTAACAAATGTATAGCTTTGTATATTTTGTATAGCTTTGTTACAAATAATAAATCTAAAGTGTCAAATGTGTTGCCATTTACGGAATAAACACTATTTGTACGTGTAACCTTACAAGTACTAGTGTTACCGTAGACATATTTTTGTATCTGATGGCCACTTATACTTTGATGTGTCATTCTATAATATCTGACCAGATTGTAAAATTCAGCTATGATACCAGAGATGTACTGGTGGACGATGAAGCCGTTAATTTACCGTATATTATGGATGAACGTCTGGATATCTACAGGAGTGGGGCGTATACGGTAAGTTATGCGATTATCAAACATTTGAGGTTTCAGAGTAAAGGTAATTGTGCTTGGTGTATATTAAGAAACACTATTATTCAAGCAACATACATTTATATATCTGTTTTTCTAATTTAAAGCCAGTTTTCTGTCAATCAACTAACGTCTATATTTGTTTAATTTAAGGACGGTGAGTAGACGTGCCTTCCCCAACGATCGTCATTTTTGTTTTTGTTGATAACATAATTATACGGTTGCCATAAAGTCAAAGTATGTGGTAGGCCTATGTATGTGCGATATCTATTCTTCGTAGGTCACAAGGACTCTAAACGTGTCAAAATGTGTTTTCCCGGGCACATTTTAGCATGGTTTGTAGCATTTGACGCACTTATATCACTAGTTACAATTCTATTTTAGTAACAAACTGTATGTGGTAACTTATTACTTATTATGTTTATTTTCAAATCACTTTAACCCATATTGGTAAACAGATCTTAGATTCAGACTTTGGGCTCCAGGTTAAGTGGGATGGTAAATGGTGTATATACGTGACAGTGCCCTCTACGTTCCTTTATCAAGTGGATGGATTGTGTGGACATTTATCACAGAATCAAGAAGACGATTTCACTACACCGGCAGGAGACATTGTAAGTTGAAAAGAACCCCCAACAACTATCTGTTAGGCTCCCGGAGTAGGGTAGGACTTTAGAAATCACATATGGGGAGTTTTTAGAGATAGGTAATCTATATAAATAACTTAAAAATGAGAGACCGGATTTTGGCCCATGTTTTTCTCACGGTGTTACTTATTCTACATGAAGAATATTGCAACATTTGAGTTCCTTGAATTTTAAGATAAAAGTAAAAAAACCCTTCAAATTTGCCCATTTAACAGTAAACAAACTTATAGGGTGATATATCACTTTTTAGGTAATTCCCCATATTTTCACTTAAAGCATCTAAAGAAAACATCTCTTAGGCTTTTCATTTTGCAAGGGGTAATAAGAGAAGCTCGGGCTTTCTTCTGATACCAACCTTTAAATTTGGTGGGTTGATTAGTTATCGCATAACCCGCCACCAAAAAGCAAATACGAACATTTGTTTCTATCGCCTAAATTTGGTATATTTTGTTAGAGTTTCATAGTGTGTTGTGCATCAATGGACAGCTGATGTTTATCTCTCCAATGATACCAAATTTGTAGCAATCATTTGTATCAGCCACTTATTGCTTTAGAATAGAGAATAGATCATCATTCTACACTGTGCTCGTCATGTAATATTTCATAGACGACAAAATAGCGGTGAATTTGGTACATTTTGATTGAGACCTCTCACATTCTCAAGCAAGTGGCTGAGCGCCGAAGCAAGTGATTGCTACAAACGCGATATCGTTAGAAAGTGGAACACATCAGTTTCCTATCAATATGTAACACAATATGAATATATCAAGACAAATTTGACAAATTTGATTATTTTGATGAGTTTGTATATAACTTGCTATGGTCAGGAGTCCAATGTGAACGCATTTGGTGATAGCTGGGCTTACGGACCCGATTGTGAACCATGTACACCCGAGACCTGTTTGACTGGTGATCCGTGTGAAGATGATAATGCGGCAGCTGTAGCTGATGGAAGGTGCGCACATTTTACAGGTTAGTTGTATAATTTTAGTTGTTCAACGGCGCGTAAAGTGTACATGATATAATTTCAGAGGTAGGAGAGGGTTAAGGGCAGGGATGTATTTTAATACATCCCTGGAGGATTATCCGTGTCAGGGTGCAATTTTAAAGAAAAAGTAGCGGTCACGTTTTTCTACCTCGGCACCCATAAAAGGTGGTTTTGTTACATTCTAGTCATTTTTTTTGCACTTAGGGTATTGTATTTGTGTAACCCTTTATGCGATTGACTTGTGTTTGGACTTATTTTAACGGCAATTTCATCCCCTTTAATAATCTGAAGAGAGAAAAAATCCATCACCTTTAATTAAATTAATACAGCTCGTTAAGGCATAATTAGTTAGGGTGGAGGAGGAGGAAGTGGAGGAGGAGGAGGAGATAATTGTCTAATAATGGGTGAAAATACACATTTATGTATGTATTTTATGACTATAATATTATGTCTTTATTTGGCGATCTTCATAGCATTAAGCAAATTTGAGGTTCCAGAAAATATTGGTATCCAATATATTACAGGTTTCCGCCATGAATACAAAGAGAAGGAGAGTGCAAATATTTCATTTAGGCAGTATCAGACACCTACATGATTTGCAGTCCTGATCACTCCTTATTTACTGATCAGTTATTATTGGTCTATACCGTAATACCAAACACACTATCATTTCAGATGTTAATGGGCCATTTGCTGCCTGTTTCGGTGTAGTGAACCCAGAAGAATTGCTGTCCGCCTGCCGATACGATGTATGCGTTGACCCACAAGATGACGAGGTACCTTGTGGTTATCTCCAAGAATACGCTGTTGCATGCCGGGAAGCTGGTGTTAATATCTACGGATGGAGAAATACAATTATCGAGTGTGGTAAGACAAAAACTTAAGAATCCCTAAATTCATCCACACATATTATCTCAAAACCTTGTGTCATATACAATCATCAAATAAATTAATAGATAACTCCCAAACTACACTTCACAGGACTACTCTTGTATAACTTGCGTATGAACGATAAACCTTGATTGTACCACCGTCTATGCAGTTCTGAATAAGGTGTGCGAATGCCATAAAGGCGTCAGTGTGGGATCATCTTCCATTGACCAAGTTTAAAGTTAGACCTGTTGATGTGAACAATATAAACATAATCAAAGCCAATAAAGGCTCAACAAAGGCGCAATGAGCATGCGCCAAGATGGGATTAGTGTCGCGCGCGGATAACACAAGCCTCACAATTCACCTGTAATTCATCGCCTGTTTGCTACTTGGAAAGGTAAACTGGTATATTTACTAAATGTTTAAAAAAATTGCTTCTTTCAATTAAGTCTTGATGGAAATTGACACAGCTGTGTGTTAATTCCTTTTATTAAGGACAACAATGTTATAAGTATTCCACTGCATTGAACCGTCAAAGAAGCCAGTTAGCACTGAGCACAAGGATTTACTGAAAGCGCTATATTTACACGATGCATCTACATATTATTTGCTATGATTCAAATCTAAATCTTAAATGCCACCTGGAATATAATGCCCTCAGGTGGTCACCTGGAATATAGTGCCCCCAGGTGGTCACCTGGAATATAATGCCTTCAGGTGGTCACCTGGAATAGAATGCCTCCAGGTGGTCACCTGGAATAGAATGCATCCAGGTGGTCACCTGGAGTAGAAACGTATGTATGATTATCATGCTTTCATTTGTTTTACACCAGCTATTGAGTGTCCAAGTGAATTCATGATCTACATGGACTGTGGTGACGCTTGCCCGGCAACATGCGTAAATCCATCAGCCCCAGACGAATGCTCAAGACCATGCGTGCAGGGTTGTCAATGCCGACCAGGACTGATGTTATCGGGAGACTTCTGTGTAACTCCAGATCAATGTGGCTGTGTCTTGAACGCCAACTACTACATGGTAATGTATAGCTATATAATACTGTACACGATATAGATGATGTTCCTTATGATGTCATGTATTTACAAATGGGACGCCCTCTGTTGTTTCACTGTAGGCAGAATGGTACAATTAAATTAATGCAGACAACATGAAAAATGCCTTTAAAAAATTTGTAACACACATTTTGTCTTAATAGTTTGTGACACTTTTGATAACAATTTGATGTGACACTAAAATCGAGTTAGAAATATGATCTGTCCTATGTAAACTATAGGAACTATTGCCTGCCAGAGTGTGTTGTGTTTTGTCTCAATCCAGCAGAGGGCGTCCCAAAACTCAACAACTGCGACATCATCGCTATTTCACTGTTGTTCTTATCAACTTTGTTAGAAATTAATATTGGAAAATCCTCCAATATAACATGCCCTAGTATATTACCTTTTCTTAATCCAAAATACACCACGAATAAGGATTTTGCGTGTTTTCCTAAAAAAACCGGTTACCGAGTATTGTACAAAGTTGTATTCCTCATATTGTTCTTATTCCCCACCCCACCCGAAATGTTATATTATCAGGTTGGATTCTGAGGGTACAGCTCATATTGTGTTTCAAAATAAGATACACTTTTCTTGATTTTGAGCCCTTTGATCATGATAGCGCCTAACACCCCCTCAAAATCAAAATCAATAATTATTAATGAAGGCTGGTTGCACGATCAGTAACATATCGTAAAATCAATTTTTAGTAAGTCCATACCTTTTGTGAATTTTAGTACATTTCAAGAAACTTCAAAAATCTCAAACATCTTTTTCGTTACCAAGACTCACATGGTCTAAAGGTAAGATTCATATATCACCAAACCTGTTATACCTATCACTATATATAAGCTTATTTATACTCATTTCAAGCACTAGCACACACAACATGCAGGCAAATCGTAATTGTAACATAAATGTCTATTTGAACCTTATAGAAAGGCGAAATGTTCATTGACGAGCCCTGTGGACGCCAGTGTACTTGTATGTCAGCAGGACGATTCCGATGTAATCCGATTGGCTGTCATTCTAACGCAGTCTGTGGCCTACAAAATGCTGTTCGCGGTTGCTATTGTAATGCACCGTATGAAGGAGATGGGTTTGAATGCAGACGTAAGTCCGATTATATTGCACCGTATGATGTATCAGAGATTAAGACAAGCAGGGATATTTGCCTTTATTGAAATGTTGTAGAAAAATTGTACTGCCTGTTTTGCTCGCACCTGTACTACAACTTAATGTTTGAAAATTAATATAATCAATACGGGTACTATCAGCAAATTGATTCTCATGCAATATGTTATGATATATTAAATTATCTTTATAAAAACGCTTCGGTAGAAATTTAAATCCTTCAAACATTTTGAACGACTACAATTATTGCATGAATTCACCGACGCGATTTACGTAACAATATTCAAAATATTTTATACATCTATTCAAATCAATACTACCTTTTAGAATGAGAGTGACGGGTAATTCTTACTTTTGAAGAGTTATTTCATGAGATAGAGACTGCGCAGCCTTTTTATGATGACTCCTAGTGATAGATCTTAATCCGAAACACGCATAGCTTGATAGCTGGGAGGCCTCCTCGATTTGACCCCAAATTATCATGTGCGAGGGCACCCTGCGGTAGATATATACAAAAAAAATACATTTATAAAATTGCGTAGATCAAATTAAGAAGCGTTTATTCATGAAATATAATCAAAACAAGACCTTCGATCGTGGATCAATTAACACACATTAAAGCATATATCCCTCCCATTTAATATTATTTCCATTTAAGTAATTTATAAAGTCAAGTTTACCCTGAAATATGTGAACACATGCAGCAACATCAGAGTAAAAATTGACACGAACGGCATGAAACGGTTTCAAAATTAGGTGGAACATGTCTGGAAATACCTTATTTTTAACGTCGTAAAAAATCAGTTGACAGGATGATAGATTATAAAAAGATGTTTCATATTCCCCTTTGAGATCTTTTTTGAGTGTTAAGATAAATGTTGCCGCATCATCTTGAGCTCTAATCCAACATCAACATTCGGAACCTTTGACAGTACACTAATGGCCATGTCGCTCAATCGAAGAGTCCGCCTGGGTGCGATTGTGCTGAAGTTATTCCTTAATCCACTTAAATACTTGTTTCAAAAGACGCCTGACACATAATAAGGCAAATCAGGTGTAAATGCAGCAAACATTGAAAAACCATCTTCAGAACTTCACATCATGGACCGTAAATACGTCGCGTCTTAATACATAGTTATGAATATAAGTCACTGAGTGCCTAGCATAAGTCACTCCCAAGCATATCGAGGTAGGCCTATCGCTTTGGGATTATAGAATGGTGGGATGAAATCAACCAAACAATCATAAATAAATTAAATATAAACGAATATAATTTATAGCAAAAAAAAAAGCAACAACATTGATTTTGACGACGGAAACAAATCATATGACATTGTGGTCAGCAACAAAAAATGAAAATATAACGCGATCGCACATGAATGGACTAATAGACAAAATGCCAATGGTTCCAAATTTTGCTCTCACTTCAAATGACTTTTAATGTACTTAAATGGTCACGTCGTAAAATCGATTTAATAATAATAATAGCTGCTAAAACCCCCATTTATCTCAATACATGAACGCTGTGTAATTTCGCTGGTTAAGACAGCTGTTTGGCATATCAATGTAGACACTACTCGGACGCATTTCATTTTCGATATCGAAGAATTTGTAAAATGCCGATGTGTAATGCTCTGCTTGTAGATGTCATAGACTGTATTCAATAAGTTTGCAAGACAGCTCCTCAAGGTTCACCTCAAGATCACTCTTGAACCGACGGTTCAATTTCTGCGGGAGTTTAATTCGGTGTTAGTACCCAAAGTTCGCGGTTCAAAATTGCGCGGTTCGTTTTGGTGATACATTGACCTACGCTATTGTTCACCGCTAAGTGACCCTTTAGCTATTGAATAGACAATACGGAAAAAGTGTACTTTAGGTCCCAGATACTGGTATACCAGAATCGTTCAATACTGGAACATAAAAGTTGCCAGTATCGGTCGATACTGGTACGATTTTACTGTTCCAGTATCGGTCGATACTGGAACACCAAATTGTGTTCCAGTATTGACCGATTCTGGAACATTTTTATGTTCCTGTATCGGTCGATACTGGTACACATGATACCAGTTAGATTTGTCCCAGTATCGAACGATACTGGTACATAATTTTGTTCCAGTATCGCCCGATACTGGGACATTTTATATGTGCCAGAATCGACCGATACTGGAACACTGACTTTGTACCAGTATCGGTCGATACTGGGTGTTCTAGTATCGGACGATACTAGTACATTCCAGAATCTTGGACCTAAAGTACACTTTTTCCGACAATACTGGCTTAGCCGTCCCTGTTATTCAAAAATCACTAGATATAGGCAAGATTACACGACTTCGATATTAAGTATTTGCACCTGCCAGCTCTTTATCCACCTGTTCAAAAATGTCATTCATTATTTTTGAATTATTAACAACATTTTTGAACATGTGGATAGAATCCTGATTCAAACTTCTGACAATCAACTTGATGGATTGATACTATTTGAGTTTACCATTTAAATGATTACCCGTGATAACCAACAGGAACAAATTTATAAAAAGCGAGTATTATACTGCTAGAAAACAGGTGACCGGGGCTCTCTTTAATGAGGTTTACGAATTCAAAATGGGTAGGTTTTATCGTGTCTAGTAATAAATGTCCCACAAAATGTTTAAACAAATCTTGATTTTACTCCAAGTTGCCCAGTAGGTTTCACACACACACACATACTAAATTTACTGTCAATCCCGATCAGCAAATCGCCCGGTATATAGCTGTAAATGTCATACCGTTATGTGTTTGCAGGGACATCCATAGATACAACCGATATTATTGTGGGATTTTATTTGATACAAGCTTTACAAATCCAACAATCAAAAAGCTCAATTTTCGGAAATCTTTTTTTTTTTTTAGTGCCATGTGATCGAGATGATCCTCCGTGTCATAACGGAGCAGAATGCGTGAATTCCGACAGTGAGGTCGGATATGTCTGTCGTTGCACTGAAGGATGGACAGGATCACAATGTAATGAAGGTAAACGCAATAGCTATTGCCATTATCACCATTCTACACCCAGGCCAACACATTGTAATATTGTATAGATGCGTAAAGTAATTCTGCGCGTGTATTGCAGCGGAGAGAGCACTGCAGTGCAATTTTGAGGTGCGAGTTCCGTAAGCTGTACTATAGTCAACGCGTTTTGCTGTAAGAATTAGATATAATAGGTACTAATATCTCACTGCCGGATAAGATCCAGGTTGAAATATGTATCCATATGGAAGGGAGAGTAAAACAGACCCGCTGTAATGGGAGTAGATGTTGAATTAACATGGTAAATACATCAGAAGATATTTTAAGATACACGATACGATGATATTGATGAATGCTATCCAGTAATGTGCGTCCTTCACCGGGGTCCTTCACTTGTCCTTCCTCTCAAATGTTTGTATTGCTTGAAATTCATAAATCAAGTAATATTTTAAAATGTTGACCGAAAATTGACAATCGTAGATCTATAGCCATTGTAACTGATATTCCAATACAATTTCGGAATATCCTGATAGAATATATAAGTTAGATATAAGTTAGATATAAGTTATAATGTATACTCGGACAAATTGGCGTAAATTAAATTAACAAAAATCTCAAAAAACACGGACCCGAGCCCAGTCATCCCAATTCGCTATCGCGGCGAAGGATTACCCCCACTAGACCACAGAGGTTGTGTTTATATATGGGCACCAGATAAACGATCACTATTCTAATATAAAGTTTTTTTTGAGAATTTCAAGCGGCCGAAATACATTTCGTAAATATTAACTATTGTATTGGCCTATATGCGCTGCATGATAGCAGAATCTATGACTAGCGAAACTCAAATAAATCACGCGAGGATCGAGCAAATGATACCAGGCGAGTAATTGAAATGAATAATTTTAGTAATATGAATAGTTCTAGCCCCAAACATACACCTCATACACTGTATCCACGATCCGTATAATATAATCTGTTACTGTAACCTACATCTTATGTTTAACTCCATTTTATTGATATTATGTTATAAACTCTTATTTATTTATTGATTGTAATTATTCTATCATTGGGTGCCATCTTCCTCACGCTCTGCGTTTTAGATTGGCATCCACATCTCCTGTATTTTGTATTTATAAACCACTGTTATTGTATATGTTTACCGAGATGGAAACAAATAAACTGAAACTGAAACTGAAACTGAAACATGTAGCGCGATCGATAAAGTCTCCATAAAATATATAATGTTTATAAATAAATTATAACGTTTTTAATCAAAAACATGTTAACCAAATAATTTGTAAATGCATTTGATTTACAGGTTTGCTTCTTTGTCGGGCATCGGGAGATCCACATTACATTAATTTTGACAAACAAAAATTCGACTTTCAAGGACGTTGTGAGTATGTTCTCGCCAGAAATTGCAACACGAGCATTCCAGATTTCTCCGTGTTTGTGGACAATGAGCAGTCGCGAAGGAACGCTAGAGTATCATTGACAAGAACAGTTACCGTTGTGGTTTATAATACGGTATGTCATGATGTCTTTGCACTAGACTAATTATAAATGAGTCTGGTGTAAAGAGTTTTATTGTATGAGTTATACTTATTTATTCCGTAATAATATACGTAGTCTATGGGCTACTCTACATTTTCTGTAGGATTAAAATCGCTACCGTAATAGTATACGTAGTCTATGGGCTACTCTACATTTTCTGTAGGATACCGACAGCCTAGTTAGTCTAATGGTCAAATCCCAGTAAGTATGTCAGGATTTATGGGGGAAAAGTTTCAAAGTCGGAAGACTTATGACTAGGCTATTTCGTGGTATAGGCTACCCACTTGTTACTTGCTACTCAAATCGAACCGTGTCTGTTCTTCTCACATTAGGCCTGAATAAGTAGCAACCACCTGCAATTTGTCAATGCTGATATACGTTATCGATACACTTTTCGAAATTCTGCTTGTCAGGTGATTGCCATGGGACAAAGAAGATCTGTACACATTGACAACGGAGGAGCAGAGATTTTGCCCGTAAGGGATCCGCAGTTTGACATCTACCTAAGAGGATCTTACGTGGTACGTATAATGTTAGTAAGCAGTACCGTCCTAAATTGAATGTCATAGACTCACACCGAATAAGCTGTAACGCTGTAGACGAAACTGATACGTGCTATATAAAACACATACACTTTAGATAGACCTATGACTCTCAGTCAAAGAACTCAACATTTCATGACACCGGCTTGTAAAGAACGGTAAGATGCAATATAGTACCTATTGAAATAACTCCTGCATGACATTCAATCTATGTCACTATATTTGAGCTGCAGTTTCATGGCTGAATGGCGGAGCACTGTATCCATCAGAAAACCAAAATCTAGTTTAATGCAAGGGAATGTTGTGCTCAATTAGATAATCACGATGCAAAAAGCACATTTTTAACTGGAGTTTTATAACCGTATTATGGAAAGCATAGGTAATGACAAATGACGGAGTTGATGACTCCCTTCCTTCAATTTGCGAAAATATTGACGAAAATATCTAAACACATTGATTGCGTATAACTAGGATCATTGCCATGTTATCGGCCGGGACAGGAGACCATAGGCTAGTCGGATAGAAAATTGTTTGATCGCCTAAACACAATGGGACATGTTATTCATATACTAGGTCAGTCAGTGAACCTATCCCTCATGTGGAGTAGACAAACAATTCCATTCATTTGTTTTTATTTTACTTCAAAGATCTTAAAGACGGATTTCAATCTCGTGGTCAAGTGGAATGGACGCAGCACTGTTAAAGTTCATGTACCCGAAAGCTTCGGTGGGCAACTGTGTGGTTTGTGTGGCAATGGCAATGGTCTGTTTGGAGACGACAGGATCGATCCATCTGGAATAATGGTATTTTTGTTTATTCATCTCGTTTAAATTAAGAAATTCTAGACATTCAAGGTCATTAAATAAACAATAATCATTCACAGTGCTATGCTAAGGGCTGACCAGCCCAATGTGGGCCTCCACGATTGACGTAATATTCCCGTTCCCGTACTCAAATGAATTAAATGGCAAGTGGTGAGGTATCATTTTAATCACCTCATTCGAAGAAGGCTAATACATTCGAAGTAGGTGGAGATATTATTTTAATCAACTCCTCTTCGATCGATTATGCGAGATTGACGATAATTGTCGTTGATGTCAATTTGTGTATATTTCCGACTTAATGTGACATCACCAGCATATTACTCGTGGAAGGGGTGTAAGTAGGCGCAGTAGAGATACACTTGGGTCAAAATATGCAATTGCATCATTTAATATTAAAATTGGCTGAAAACAGTTGCAGCTTGATATGAAATGTGGCAGTTTAGAAAGGTAAAACATACCATTTTTTAAACAAGGAATGGGTGTACTTTTCAGCCTGATGGGGGAAGGGGTACAGTGGAAGGGGGGGGGGGGGGGGGGGGGTTACAATGTCAATATTTGCTCATGATGTTTTGTAATCATATCCTCTCTATCTGTCATTACCGTACCGTTTGGCGATTTCCGAGAATGAGTTGTCTGCAATTCGCCAGGTCAATCACATTTATAAAGTTCATATTCAAATAGTGAAGAAGAAAAAAATGTAAATTCCGTCTTCGTTAAACACAATGAGACAATAAATAATTGATTAGAGAGACATGGTTTTAATATGTATTACAAGGTGAAGCATTACTTGTTCCTGATTTATTGTCCCGATTATACAGGTGAACGACATCAATTTATTTGGTCATTCTTGGGCGAGATATCCGACTGATTGCGAACCATGTACAGATTGTTCAACGGATAATGAATGTGAGGTTGTGAATCCTTTTGTAGCAGCCACTGCAGAAAACCATTGTAGCGTTATTACGTCATCTGTAGGGGTTTTCCAACCTATAGTTAACGTTCAGCTTCCGTAAGTATTGAAACGAATAACAAAATGGTGGTGGTGGGGGGGGGGGGGGGGTGAAATGCTCCAATCCAACGGATGCACGTCACACGAAGTTGACCATGCGTAAAAGTAGGCGTATGTCTGGCTATGGCCTGGTGTGTATTATGTGACGTGTAAAATTTTGTAATTCTTGGGCCCCCTTACTTCAAAATTCTAGCTACACCACCAGGTACGACCCATTGGTTTGTCACTGAATTAATTGAATAATATTTCTTAACAATTGCATTTACAGGACCATAGAAATTCCTACAAACGGTGATTATGAGACTGAAACTATTGGGAATCCACAATTACCTGGAATCCCATCACCACCAAGATTAGCAGGTGATTCTGCACCAGGACTCGCCGAAACTGCTTCACACCCACCAGCCCGTGCTTCACACACACAAGCCCGAAAAAGAAGAGCTGCTGCTAGAGGTACTCATGCTTCTGATACCAAAGCGCCTCTCTTGAGATCACGACGTAAAGAAAGTAAAGAAAGTAAAGCAAGTAAAGGTAACTTAACATTATGTTACATTATGTTGCTCATTACGATGTACAACAATTTAAAAATTTCCTACGCTTTACAGGCCAACTCAAAAAGACGTACTATTTAGATTTTAATCGTAGCATATTTCGTGACTTTTTAATTGATATGGTTTAATTTAATTTAATAATTATGTTGACCTTTAAAGAACACCTTCCTTATTTTTGACGCTTTGTACGGATTTGTTTTAACCCTTATGGTTTCACAACACTAAATCACGCCTGGTCCTGCCCCCTTTGAGGCAATAGTCAAAAACCGGCCCGTTGCTATGCCGAAACGGGAGACCTATTGTAAATTACAGTTTAAAATTAGAGTATTTATTACATGTTATGGCGAAATTAATATAGTGTGAATTTTGACAGACACATTAGCGTTCTTCAGGTCCAACAAATTTACTTTTTGAAAAGGCTCTAGCTCAAAGAAATGCCGGTTACCCCCCATATATGAGTTGTTGAGTTAGTAGTCATGGCTTTCATCTTCAAGTTGAAACCAAATTTCAAGATACCAGTTTCTCATAACGTCGAGAAATATCCATTTTAACGTGTAAACCTATGGGAGATGTATTTGGTGGTGTGCAACCTTATACAGATATATAGTGGACGTAAGAGTGGAAGTGGGTCAATGGACACACTATATTTATTAATTACCTATTGATTGATGCATTATAGTTTGGACTTTGTACATTTGATTTTGTTTAACGGATTTGATTTAGGCAGAAGTTACACGACGCAAATTAAGGGGGGACTTAAGGAAGTTTTTGATTTGATTTTTTGAATTTTGTGAGTGCTGTAATTATTGAACTATTAATCAAATGTATATAAAAGTATACATTTTTGGAAAGGAAATGGATCAGAGAATCCAAATTTGGCGTCAATTTTGACCAAAAAAGTAGATTTTTTGAGAAAATCACAAAATTCACTTTTTTGACCCAATTTTGTTTGAACAAAGCTAACAAAAAATAATTTTGAGTAAAAAATGGCCAAATCACTTTATAATGATGTTAAGACACTAATGAAGGGACGATTTTTTTTTTTTTAAACCTAATCTATTATTTTTGGAAATTTTGACCAAAAAGTGCCAAAAAACGTAAAATAATGGATTTTTAAATTTTTTTAACACTTTTTTGTCAAAATTTAAAAAAATATTGGATTAGATTTAAAAAAAAAAAATTCGTCCCTCCAGTAGTGTCTTAACATCATTATCAAGTGATTTGGGCATTTTTAACTCAAAATTATGTTTGTTAGCTTTGTTCAAAAAAATTGGGTCAAAAAAGTGATTTTTTGTAATTTTCTCAAAAAATCAACATTTTTGGTCAAAATTGATGCCAAATTTGGATTCTCTGATCCATTTCCTTTCCAAAAATGTATACTTTTATATACATTTGAGTTATGGTTCAATAATTACAGCACTAACAAAATTCAACAAAAAACTTCCTTAAGTCCCCCCTTAATGCGATCATGATTAAATAGGAGATCTATTGGGAGCCCTGTTCTTGCGGCATACTAACATGAAGTTATTTTTTCTACATGAATATACATTAAGCTATATGATTCGAAATAGAAAGGGAGCAAAATAATCAAATCAAATTCATGGCAAATGGCCCAGCAGACTGAATGGCCCAGCTGACTGAATAATAAATGGGATACATCCTCCAGTAGTGAGTCAGTATATCGGTAAAATAAGCGCAATGAAATTACGCAAACAGTTATCGTATTTAGCACAATGTGCGCGATTGACTGCAATGAGATTGTGTAATGATGATGGAATGTCAGAACACGTTCTAAAATTCTGCGTCCACTGGAATAGAATGCGCCTTCAAACGGTCACATCACCATCCACTACTCCCACCCTACAAACGCCACCTCCACCACCCGTGAATGAGATAGCGGACTATGTTTGTTGTTATCCACAATGAAAATATTCACTGTTAAACCATTGTGGTACCATGACGCCTTTAAATATGGTACAGCCTATACAGTATGGGGAAACAGTAGGCCTATATAGCAAAACAGCTTACGAACTATATATTTCATAGCAAGATAGGCCTAGTTTCAGCTATGACTTGAACAAGAATGATGTGATATCATCATATAAAACAATGACGGCATGCCTATTGTTTGGGCAATATAACTCGGTCCAATTTTAATTGATTTTAAAAGTAAAAATTTGACTTTTTTGTACTTTCATAATCTCATGAAATCAAAACTTTTGCATAGGCCTACATACATTTTTGGGCGGGGTTTATTGTTTAACATGCCAAACAATAATTATCCGTCAATTTAATTGGTTTACTGTTATTTGGATTTATACGCAGTATACATTATGAGCCCATATTGGATAGATTAGGGCGTGGCGTTATCGTGTTAAATGCGGGTGTTACCTCTATGTAAGCCATCACGAAGTTTCGTGATGGTCTGCTTGGTTCATTTCATGACATTATTTAAGCCATCACGAAATTTTGTTATTGTAAATTAATGCCTAAATACTTTATGACCGCTATGTCAATGTGCCAGATACAAAATACTTACATGAAATGATTACTTCTAATATGTTATCTAAACTGTTTCATCCCGACTTATATGTGTACTTCTAATATGTTATCTAAACTGTTTCATCCCGACTTATATGTGACACTGTGCCAGGGCTGCCTAAATACTTCACGTAGTTATGTCAGTGTGCCAGATACAAAATACATCATATTTTGACTTCTAATATGTTTTCTAAACTGTTTCATCCCGACTAATGTGTGACACTGTGCCAGGGCTGCCTAAATACTTTATGACCGCTATGTTAGTGTGCCAGATACAAAATACTTACATGATATGTTTACTTCTAATATGTTATATAAACTGTTTCATCCCGAATTATGTGTGACACTGTGCCAGGGCTGACTCTAACTTCATGTAACTATGTCAGTGTGCCATATATACAAAATACATGAAATTTTGACTTCTAATATGTTTTCTAAACTGTTTCATCCCGACTTATGTGTGACACTGTGCCAGGGCTGCCTAAATACTTTATGACCGCTATGTTAGTGTGCCAGATACAAACTACTTACATGATATGTTTACTTCTAATATGTTATATAAACTGTTTCATCCCGAATTATGTGTGACACTGTGCTAGGGCTGACTCTAACTTCATGTAACTATGTCAGTGTGCCATATACAAAATACATGAAATTTTGACTTCTAATATGTTTTGTAAACTGTTTAATCCCGACTTATGTGTGACACTGTGCCGGGGCTGCCTAAATACTTTATGACCGCTATGTTAGTGTGCCAGATCCAAAATACTTACATGATATGTTTACTTCTAATATGTTATATAAACTGTTTCATCCCGAATTATGTGTGACACTGTGCCAGGGCTGCCTAAATACTTCATGTAGTTATGTCAGTGTGCCAGATACAAAATACATGATATTTTGACTTTTAAAGTGTTATCTTAGCTTTTGTGTTTCTGGTATGCCTTCTAAAGCTTTCACAATAAGATTCATCAATAGGTAAGTTCATTCTTATACTCAAATTCGAATTTTAACGTACCCATGCATATCAAAGCAATGATTTGAGGACTTTACTTATATGACACTGTGCCAGGCAAACCTAACTCATGTATGATACGGTAGATCTTTACATTACTTAGTGTTAACATTTACTTTTAAAGTCCTTATTCATGTTGTCACCGTGACACTGTGCCAGGCAGGCCGTCTTTAGTTTTACTTATATGACACTGTGCCAGGTAAACCTAACTCATATATGATAAGGTAGATCTTTACATTACTTAGTGTTAACATTTACTTTTAAAGTCCTTATTCATTCTGGCACTGTGACACTGTGCCAGGCAGGCTGTCTTTAGTTTTACTTAAATGACACTGTGCCAGGCAAACCAAACTCATATATGATACGGTAGATCTTTACATTACTTAGTGTTAACATTTATTTTTAAAGTCCTCATTCATTCTGTCACTGTGACACTGTGCCAGGCAGGCCGTCTTTAGTTTTACTTATATGACACTGTGCCATGCAAACCTAACTCATATATGATAAGGTAGATCTTTACATTACTTAGTGTTAACATTTACTTTTAAAGTCCTTATTCATTCTGGCACTGTGACACTGTGCCAGGCAGGCCGTCTTTAGTTTTACTTATATGACACGTGCCAGGCAAACCTAACTCATATATGATAAGGTAGACCGTTACATTACTTAGTGTTAATATTTATTTTTAAAGTCCTTATTAATTTTGTCACTGTGACACTGTGCCAGGCAGGCCGTCTTTAGTTTTACTTATATGATACTGTGCCAGGCAAACCTAACTCATATATGATAAGGTAGATTTTTACAGTCCTTAGTGTTAACATTTACTTTTAGAGTCCTTATTCATTCTGGCACTGTGACACTGTGCCAGGCAGGCCATCTTTAGTTTTACTTATAAATATGACACTGTGCCATGCAAACCTAACTCATATATGATACAGTAAATATTTACATAACTTAGTGTTAACATTTACTTTTAAAGTCCTTATTCATTCTGGCACTGTGACACTGTGCCAGGCAGGCTGTCTTTAGTTTTACTTATATGACACTGTGCCAGGCAAACCTAACTCATATATGATAAGGTAGGTCTTTACATTATTTAGTGTTAACATTTACTTTTAAAGTCCTTATTCATTCTGGCACTGTGACACTGTGCCAGGCAGGCCGTCTTTAGTTTTACTTATATGACACTGTGCCAGGCAAACCTAACTCATATATGATAAGGTAGATATTTACATTACTTAGTGTTAACATTTACTTTTAAAGTCCTTATTCATTTTGTCACCGTGACACTGTGCCAGGCAGGCCGTCTTTAGTTTTACTTATATGACACTGTGCCAGGCAAACCTAACTCATATATGATAAGGTAGATCTTTACATTACTTAGTTTTAACATTTACTTTTAAAGTCTTTATTCATTCTGGCACTGTGACACTGTGCCAGGCAGGCTGTCTATAGTTTTACTTAAATGACACTGTGCCAGGCAAACCTAACTCATATATGATACGGTAGATCTTTACATTACTTAGTGTTAACATTTACTTAAACAGTTTATATAGAAATTAACATATCATGCAAGTATTTTTTTATCTGGCACACTAACATAGCGGTCATAAAATATTTAGGCAGCCCTGGCACAGTGTCACACATAAGTCGGGATGAACAATTAAGATAACATATTAAAAGTCAAAATATCATGTATTTTGTATCTGGCACACTGACATAACTACATGAAGTATTTAGGCAGCCCTGTCACAGTGTCACACATAACTCTGGATGAAACAGTTTAGAAAACATATACAAAGTCAAAATATCATGTATTTTGTATATGGCACATTGACATAAGTATTTAGGCAGCCCTGGCACAGTGTCACACATAATTTGGGATGAAACAGTTTATATAACATATTATAAGGAAACATTTCATGTAAGTATTTTGTATCTGGCACACTGACATAACTACATGAAGTATTTAGGCAGCCCTGGCACAGTGTCACACATACGTCGGGATGAAACAGTTTAAATAACATATTAGAAGTAAACATATCATGTACGGTAAGTATTTTGTATCTGGCACACTGACATACCTACATGAAGTATTTAGGCAGCCCTGGCACAGTGTCACACATAAGTCAGGATGAAACAGTTTATATAACATTATTAGAAGTAAACATATCATGTAAGTATTTTGTATCTGGCACACTAACATAGCGGTCATAAAGTATTTAGGCAGCCCTGGCACAGTGTCACACATAAGTCAAGATAAACCAGTAAAGATATCATATTAAAAGTCAAAATTTCATGTATTTTGTATATGGCACACTGACATAGTTACATGAAGTATATAGTCAGCCCTGGCACAGTGTCACACATATGTCAGGATGAAACACGATATGTAACATATTAGAAGTAAAAATATCATGTAAGTATTTTGTATCTGGCATACTGACATAGTTACATAAAGCATTTAGGCAGCCCTGGCACTGTGTCACACACAAGTCAGGATGAACAAGTTAAGATAACATATTAAAAGTCAAAATATCCACATGAAGTATTTAGGCAGCCCTGGTACAGTGTCATACATAAGTCGGGATGATACAGTTTAAATAACATATTAGAAGTAAACATATCATGTAAGTATTTTGTATCTGGCACACTGACATAACTACATGAAGTATTTAGGCAGCCCTGGCACAGTAAAGTCGGGATGAAACAGTTTATATAGCATATTAGAAGTAAACATATCGCGTAGGGGCCTAAATATTTTGTATCTGGCACATAGCGGTCATAAAGTATTTAGGCAGCCCTGGCACAGCGTCACACATAAGTCGGGATGAACAATTAAGATAACATATTAAAAGTCCAAATATCATGTATTTTGTATCTGGCACATTGACATAACTACATGAAGTATTTAGGCAGCCCTGGTACAGTGTCATACATAAGTCGAGATGAAACATTTTAGATAACATATTAGAAGTAAACATATCATGTAAGTATTTTGTATCTGGCACACTGACATAGCGTACATAAAGTATTTAGGCAGCCCTGGCACAGTGTCACACATAAGTCGGGATGAACAATTAAGATAACATATTAAAAAGTCCAAATATCACGTAAGTATTTTGTATCTGGCACAATGACATGTCGTACATAAAGTATTTAGGCAACCCTGGCACAGTGTCACACATAAATCAGGATGAACAATTAAGATAACAATAGGCAAGATATCATGTAAAAGGCTGCATTTGGCACACTACCTGACACAGTGTCAC
This sequence comes from Ophiura sarsii, assembly GCA_035610835.1. Taxonomy (NCBI): domain Eukaryota; kingdom Metazoa; phylum Echinodermata; class Ophiuroidea; order Amphilepidida; family Ophiuridae; genus Ophiura; species Ophiura sarsii. The sequence goes on along the minus strand of CM069450.1, from coordinate 40,758,226 downwards.
ACATATTAGTCGGGATGAAACAGTACCCTTAAACATATTAAAAGTACACAGTATCATGTAAGTATTTCGTGATGGCTTGCATGAAAAGAAATGGTGAGTACCGTACAGAGTCTGTGGCATGAAAATGTGTAAGACTATAGCGTACTTGTCACAGCTGGCATAGAGAAAAAAAATAAGAGTCTGAGGGACCCGGCACAGAAACAAAATTAAAATGGCATGGCATGGAATAAATACCTAACACTATAGTGTGCTTGCCCCTTCCTGTCACAATTTGTAAGCACAGTTTAAAATAAAAAATGATGCGTGCCCAGGTTAAAATAAAAAGTGAATGCGTGGCCAGCATATCCAAAATGAACTAATATATGCCACCTTCCTGTCACAAGTTATCGATCCGCACAAAATGTATTGCGTCGCCGGCATAGCAATATTGAAGTTAACCCCCCCCCCCTTCCTAGCACAATATTTTGCTTGTCCGGCATAGCCAATTTTTTTTTTAATATGCCCCCCCCCCCCTTCTACCACTACTACTAACATGCCCCCTTTCTGTCACAAGCCTAGTTCGTACAAAATGTATTGCATCGCCGGTATAGCAATATTGAAGTTAAATCCCCCCTTCCTATCACAATATTTTGCTTGTCCGGCATAGCCAAAAATGAATTAATATGCCCCTTCTGCCACTACTAATAACATCCCCCTTTCTGTCACAGGCCTAGTTCGCACAAAATGTATTGTGTCGCCGGCTTAGCAGGCAAAATATTTTGCGTGGCCGGCATAGCTAAATATAAATTAATATGCCCCCTTTTGTCACAAGTTGTCTGTTCGCACAAAATGTATTGCGTCGCCGGTATAGAAATGTTTTGGAGCGGAAAGTCCACCTGTATAAAACATGGAAACAAGTAAGTTTATTATTATCCTACATTCACCTGATCCAATATTCATTCTGCATATTACTATGGCTCCCTATTTACTCCCTATATAATTCGTGATGGCTTACATGGAGGTAGAACCCTAAATGCGGGGTTAAATGACGGTCATGCATGCGCGCCCTTCGAAGCAGCCAGGTTGGTAAGGCTATAAAAAGTTTGTCTCAGTATAAACCTGAAAAAATGCGGTTTCTTTTTTTAAACATGAGACGGGCTCTGGGAAATGTATATTTTAACACTACCATAGTAAAAGCAAATCACAGTTTGTTGAACTGTATTTAACTTCTCTATTTGTATGTGGCAGTTTAATTCGTGAAAAATGAAGCTGATTTGGTACTTCACAGTGTGAAATTAAAATTTGAAAAAGCATCGTTTTCAACAGTAAAAAAAGTTATGCGGAGAAATGCGCATTTTAAATGAGACGCGTGCGGTCTTCTGAGTCAAACTTGTTTTTCCCCTCCTAAACAATATAATGGACGCTCGTCACAGGTAGCGGTTGACCGCACGTATATTAAAGTACGCGAGGTCCGTCTACCTCTCAAGTTTTTCAATCGGTCATCGTAATGGTGCGCGACCTTCCGCTGTAATTAGTTACAGAAATTTGATGAGTTTTCAAACTTTCGCATTGAGCTGATAGGAGTGCGCTCACATCCACTGTGACCAGTGAGGCTACGTACCGTGCATCCAAGGATATCCCGATTTAAAAAGGGGGAAAACCTTCACCGCGAAACCAATATGTTACAGCATAATACATGTAGGCTACATAATAAATTGATATCACAGTTAAATGGCAAAACAGCTACGAACGACGTTTTATTCTCTAAATAACCCTCTTTATATATAGGGACGTATTGCGACGGTCAACCGTGTCTTAATGGAGGGACATGTATATGTTTATCGGAAAAGTGCACAGTCTTTGCCGCCGAGTGTCAGTGCACGGATGGATGGACAGAAAGAGACTGTGCAACGGGTAAGTAAATTTATGTGAGGCTGAAACATTGTTTGTTTGTATGCTGTTTATTTGTTTGTTTGTTAGTTGGGTTGTTTGGTTGCCGGGTTTGGTTGTTCGTGTTTTTAATTGTTAACGTAGTCGGTTCAAGCGGACACACGCCTGGGTCCTGATTGAACTGAAGCAAAATACTTGGACTAGGCTGAAAAATTAGCTGATATACGAGTATAATCAGGCTATGGGAGCCTATATGAAAACGGAAGGGTTAGAATAACCACTATCAACAAATCAAGTGAACAATGTTTCTGTGAGCCTTAATCGATTCTCAATTGCGATTTGAAACAAGGTTTTGTTCGTCACTACATGTAATAGGTGAATGAAATAAAAGTAAAATAAAGATGACGTAAATAAATTAAAAGTAAAATGCAAGATTGTTTCTCTATTCACCACTCAGTGGCTATTACACGTGCGTATTTTTCTCGAGAACGCGGCAACAGATACAATCCTGCGCATAATGGATAAGAATAAGGTGATAGACACTTATATAGTAAATTATTTTGAAATCATATCAACGGAAAAATGTATATTCTAAATGTATTTTCATTTTTATTACATAAAATCAATATAGATGTTAATGAATGCAATAATGGCGACCACTGGTGTGACCCCAACGCCGAATGTACAAACACTGAAGGCAGTTTTACTTGCACTTGTAACTCCGGATTCTTTGGGGATGGTTTCAGTTGCTCAGGTATGTTACACCATGTTTACTCGGATCCTTAGCCATGTACAGGGTGTCCCTAAAAAGAGGGCCCACGTGTTCCACGTCATTGCCCTCATTGATTACTTAGTATTTGGATGCAATCTTTATATACTCTAAAAGATTGTTTAGTTTTGGCTTTCAAATGCCGTTTATTTGATTGTGTTTGCTTTTTTCAAACTAAAAATATGTTTGATCAACAATGAGTACTTAAAATCGGTCTTGTGTCACTTTTAGAACAAGATGTTTTTTTGGGAATGTGTCATTTGGATTTGGTGTTTGTATGAGCTTTATAATAGACGTGTAGAATTGCTGTGTGTTTAACGCTTTTAAGCATTTCTTCAAATTGGCTCAACCCGTTTTAAGTGTTCGTGATTGATCAAGCATATTCGTTGGATTTGGGAGAGCAATACCAATCAAACAAACGGCATGTGAATGTGAATTATCTTTAAGATTATATATATGAACATTACAGTCAAATACCGAGTAATCAATCAGGGCAATGACGTGGAACACATGCAACCCCTTTACTAGGGACACCCTGTACATGTATTATACCTTAGTCTGAGTACGGTTTTACTTGCTGAAGTATATTGTCATTTTATATTAACTGGTAATAACTGGTGATATTGGTAGATTAAATGAAGAAGGCCACATCTGATCTTGAATCAGGAGTTGTGACACATCTACGATGCTGGAGACGTCATCTTGTTCCGTTGCTCCAAACTACCTAGATCAACAGCACCAGGCGCGGATTCAGCACAATTTTAGGGGCGCAAAAAAAGAAGAAATTGTGCTGGTACTATCCAAGCGGTGCGCAGTACCGCGCTCCGAGCTATGCTTAGTCTGCTTCATACCGTGTATTTCACTGTCACACCACCCAATTCTGATAGTCCAATACAGTAATAACTGTAATTAAAGTGCGTATTATATTACAGTTTTACCGTGCCTGTGTTATAACACGGTAACATGTGTTACGGTATATTACAGTTGTTACTGTCCCTGTGTTACAGGGTGTTAGCGCCCTCAACGGAATAAATCGCAATAACACTGACAATGACAGTATACGTACAAATATAAAATACGTACAGTATAACTGTATACGTACACAATCGAACAATGCCCTCTAATACTTCGCCTTGCGAAAACCGCTCACATCCGAGAACCGACCAATACTTGTATTTGGTCGGTTCTCGGATGGGAAGTATCAGAGGGTGTTGTTCGATTGTGTGACAGTGAAATTATTCAAGGTATACATAGCGACTAAGTTATGCTCGGACAGGGGGGGGGGGGGGGGGGGGGGGGGAGTCTGAGGGTGGATGTTCCCCCTCAGAAATAGAATTTCTTTCAATTTTCAAACTCATTTGGTGCGATCTGGGGTATACTTTTGACCAAAATGTTATCGAAACGCCACCTGTTTAATTCAAATATATATATTTTTTTATCAATGCACGAAAGAAGTTGAGCAAATACTGATATATTTCATGATTTAAGTATAGATGATTTAAAAGCTCGAACAGGGGGGAGTCTGATGGTGGATGTTCCCCCCTCAGAGTTTTTTTCATTTTTCGAACTCATTTGGTGCGATCTTGTGTATACTTTTGACCAACATTTTATCGAAAAGCCACCTCTTCATTTCCAATAAATATTTTTTGGTTTGTCCCCTCTCCTTCCTCTTTCTTTCCCTTTTCCCCTTTTTTTTTTGGTGGAGGGGGGGGGGGGGGGGGGGGGTCTCCCCCTGAATCAGCGCCTGAACAGCACAACAACTAGCAACGCCTTGATTAAAGGTTAACTGAGGACCGCCGTTCTTTGAGAAAAGGCTTTTGATCGTCAGCTCTGCATCCGAATGATGATGACTTCAATCATTTTCGTTATCGCCGAGAGCGTGTTGATCAATTAATTAACTCGCTGTAATGCATGGTTTATGTGTGTATTACCGGTATCATCCAAGTGTGAATGAAAGTATCATTGTTCGATCATTACCAACGATACTGATACTGATACTGGTATCCAATCACCTATCGTTTGCCACGTTTTTTAATTTTTTAATTTATTTATTAATTCTATGATACACAATATATTTATACAATAACATAAATATTTACAAAATAATGTAAGTATTGATGTTATCGTTTGCCACGTTGCCCGCTCATACATACTGATGCAATATTTTTTTCTCTATTGGATGTAAATATCGTATATCTCAATATATGTGTTTAATTAAGACAATCACACATTGTGTAGCCAATAACTTTTATCGCTTTACGAACACGTCGTTGGGGAACTCAAATGCTTATGTTCATTGGACGGGAATAGCTTTATCTTACTACTCAAGCCAATCACGGCATTGATGACGTTGGATTGAGTTGGGCGTAGTGGACTATAACGCAGTCTTGTACATGCAGTTTAATTTGAGAACAATCACTGCCCTTAGGTAGTGCTGTCATAAACATTTGGTGAGAAAAATATGCCTATCATGATCAAATCTAACAAATCAACATTCAATGGTGTTAATGGTGAATATACATTCGAGCATTCGAGGGAGCCATGTGTTCCAAAGGAACCAGGAGTGTCACATTCGACCAAAGACGAGCTACGATGGCACCTTTGGGGTGTTGGGGTTTCATAGAAATAGCACAGAGAAAATCAAAGATCACCCTTTGGGTGTAATCTGACACCCGAATTAGTATTTTTGAAACCTTTGCATTCTCAAAACTATAGTTACGCCATAAAGATATCGCAAGTAGTATACTGAATTCTCAAGAGCTATCGAAGTGGGGGAAAAGACTCCTCAAGAGGTGTCTTTCGACACTTAATGAGTGTCTGAGTAATGGTTGTACTTTTCTGGAGATGCTGTGAAACCAATGGTCCATTTAGTGCGACGGAAACGTATACAAAATAACTTTATGTCTCCTAATTGCTATTTATTTGGCCAATTATAAGAGACAAAACGTACCTATAGGTCAATTAAAACCGTTCTAAATTACAGATATCTCATGAACAGACTATGAAAAATTATGATATTCATAAGAACTAAGAGATCTTCAATATATAGGACTAAATGGAGGGATTACAAGTATATCTAAGTAATAGTATTCTACCACTGACTACCTGATTGACTGACTATATATTATAGAGGTTACATATTAGAAAAACTCATATAGTGACTATCATGTGAATATTTAGCACTCGAGGCATCACTGTGGCATGACATGTCACAACGAACATTTGACTGAATAGCAGTATTCAAGTATGCCAAAGGCGTAGCAATGTATTCGAGTTGATATTTGTACTATTTGCAAGCCTACAAAGGTTAATATTGCCAACCACCGAATCTATACGTAATAATACAGTATTACATTCAGAAATCATCCATTATTTTCTATTTCCTTTTTTTAAAAATATTATATTATATTATGTTATATTACTTTAGTGTAATTTTCCATGTCCGTTGTCCACAATCTCTCACTGGCTTTGATTGCATCATAACAAAAGTAAAACGGATATCAGTTATCATTTACTATAGATGTGTAGTTATGAATGATTCAGAGCTATAATCATGACAATGTCATGAGGTTGACATTCATATTAGCATATGTTATATGTTATGAATGAGGAGATAGAACTTATTGAATGACTCTTGTATTTCGTGAATTTTTAATAAATATGGCTCAAACTGTTTTGGATAATGTTGACTCAAAGAGAAAATCCCTGATTTTTGACATTTTACACGAATTTGGTTGAAGCTTTATACAGATAGCGAAATTAAGAGTGGAAATAATTCAGGTAGTGGAAGTAAAGAAAGTGGTGAAATAATAAGATGTTGCGAATACCATATTCATTACGATACAAAACAGTATAAATATTTCCTACATGTTAATTTAAAAAGATGTACTATTCAAATTTCAAACGTAACATATTTCGTGAATTTTGAATTTGAATAGATATGGTTCATTCCATTTAAAAATTATGTTGACTTCAAGAGAACCTTCCTTTTTTATTGATACTTTACATGGATTTGTTTGAACCTTTATACAGATAGTGGTGGAAGAACCGAACACGGTAAGATAACATTATGTTACGACCTCGTCCATTAATTGAAATATTTCCTACAGGTTAACTCAAAAAGATGTACGATTCAAATTTCAATTCATGCATATTTCGTGAATATTTAATATATAGATATGGTCAGATGGTTTATTCCAATTAATAATTATGTTGACTCAAAGAAAATGTCAATGATTTCTGATACTTTACACAGATAGCGAAAATAAGAGTTAACGCTTTCCACGCGGCTATCATTTTTACCATACACAAAACGGATTTTTCAGAAACCTTTCATAATTTTCCAAGTCTATCTCAAAGATTACTGACCAAACACTAGGCATGTTTGTACTCATTTCAATGCATTTCTCATGGTGATTCCAAATATGGTAATGAAATACAGTAATTTTGACATTTTTGAATTTTTTTTGTGAAATTTTGGATTGTCGTCTGCAGCTGCCTGCCGCGTGGAAAGTGTTAAAGTGGTTTAAGTGGTGGAAGTAAAGTAAAAGGTAACATAGGATAAGTGTACGACCTCGTTACTTATACAATGTACAACAATTGAAATATTTCCTACGCTTTACAGATTAACTCAAAATAAGATGTACTATTCAAAATTCAGGTATAACATATTTCGTGATTTTAAAATAAAAAAGGCTCAAACTGTTCTTGAATTATGTTGACTCAAATAGAATATCCCTTATGTTAGATACTTTACATGGATTTGATTGAACCCTTATACAGATAGCGAACCGAGTGGAAGTAAAGAAAGTAAAGAAAAAGGTAACGTAAGATAATTGTAAGACCTCCATACGCATACAATGTACAACTATTGAAATATGTCCTACGCTTTACAGATTAACTCAAAATAAGTTGTACTATCTACAATTCAGGTATAACATATTTCGTGATTTAAAAATAAATATGGCTGAAACTGTTCATACATTATGTTGTTGGCGCCTCAAATTAAATAGAACATCCCTTATTTTTGATGCTTTACATAGATTTGTTTGAACCCTTATACAGATAGCAAAAGTAAAAGTGGAAGTGGTTCTGGTGGTGGAAGTAAAGAAAAAGGTAATGTGATATAATTTTATGACCTCGATACTCATACAATGTACAACAATTGAAATATGTCCTACGCTTTACAGATTAACTCAAAATAAGATGTACTATTCAAATTTCAATCGTAGCATATTTCGTGATTTTTTAATAAATCAATAATCATGTTGACTCGAAGAGAACATCCCTTATTGTAGATACATGACACGGATTTGTTTGAACCTTTATACAAATAGCGAAAATAAGAGTGGAAGTAAAGAAAGTGGTGGAAGTAAAGAAAAAGGTAACGTAGGATAAGTTTACGACCTTATTACTAATACAATGTACAATTTATTTTCTGAGTCATCAATGGATCAATTTAAATGTCTCATTACTCTATATTAGGTAAATAAAGTAAAAGAGGAAAGTAAACCAATAAAGGTCAACAATTTTGGAAACGTTCTAACTTTAATCGGAATTCCAATTGATATTTATAATTATCACCTCTGCTTTTTTATTGTTTCACCCTTTTTTGATTTCCGTGTTTTAATCTTGCAGATAGCTCAAATAACAGTTCAGGTAAGGCACTTAGCTAAATCAACCAACAGAAGAAAGTAAAACGACTAATGGTCAAAATAATTGTAATCGTGCTAACTTTACTCGAAATTCAAATTATTGTATTCATTCAATGTGATTCTAAACATTTCACTGTTAGAATTTCGAATTTAATTCATACGCTCCTGACAGTTTCTACCATTTACCGTAAAGTTCAAAACTGGCAGGACACTTAATTAACGATGTTTTAAAAGGCATATTATTCCGAATATATGTTGTGTTAGATTTAAAAATATCTTTGACAATTTAATCTTATTCATTTTAATCGATACACAGAGAGCGGTGGTAAAAGTGGAGGCAGTTCCACTAAAGAGAGTAAAGAAAAAGGTAAAATCAATATACTTTGTATTTAAATAGAATATATTGAAATTATTTGCAACACACATTTTCTGACTCATCCATGGATCAATTCAAATGTTGCATGATTTTTTATTAGCTAAATCAAATAAACGAGGAAAGTGGACCAATACAGGTCAACATTTTTGGAAACTTGCTAACTTTAATCGATATTCATATCTGTGTTTATATATCACCTCTGCTTTTCATTGTTTTAAACCCCTTTTTTATTCATTTTTTTAAAAATTTTGCAGATAGCTCAAATTACAGTACAGGTAAGGCACTTAGCTAAATCAACCAACAGAAGAAAGTAAAACGACTAATGGTCAAAAAAATTGTAATCGTGCTAACTTTACTCGAAATTCAAATTATTGTATTCATTCAATATGATTCTAAACATTTCACTGTTAGAATTTCGAATTTAATTCATACGCTCCTGACAGTTTCTACCATTTACCGTAAAGTTCAAAACTGGCATGACACTTAATTAACGATGTTTTAAAAGGCATATTATTCCGAATATATGTTGTGTTAGATTTAAAAATATCTTTGACAATTTAAACTTATTCATTTTAATCGATACACAGAGAGCGGTGGTAAAAGTGGAGGCAGTTCCACTAAAGAGAGTAAAGAAAAAGGTAAAATCAATATACTTTGTATTTAAATAGAATATATTGAAATTATTTGCAACACACATTTTCTGACTCATCCATGGATCAATTCAAATGTTGCATGATTTTTGATTAGCTAAATCAAATAAACGAGGAAAGTGGACCAATACAGGTCAACATTTTTGGAAACTTGCTAACTTTAATCGATATTCATATCTGTGTTTATATATCACCTCTGCTTTTCATTGTTTTAAACCCCTTTTTTATTCATTTTTTTAAAAATTTTGCAGATAGCTCAAATAACAGTACAGTAAGGCACTTAGCTAAATCAACCAACAGAAGAAAGTAAAACGACTAATGGTCAAAAAAATTGTAATCGTGCTAACTTTACTCGAAATTCAAATTATTGTATTCATTCAATGTGATTCTAAACATTTCACTGTTAGAATTTCGAATTTAATTCATACGCTCCTGACAGTGTCTATCATTTACCGTAAAGTTCAAAACTGGCATGACACTTAATTAACGATGTTTTAAAAGGCATATTATTCCGAATATATGTTGTGTTAGATTAAAAAATATCTTTGAAAATTTAATCTTATTCATTTTAATCGATACACAGAGAGCGGTGGTAAAAGTGGAGGCAGTTCCATTAAAGAGAGTAAAGAAAAAGGTAAAATCAATATACGTTGTATTTAAATAGAATATATTGAAATTATTTGCAACACACAATTTCTGACTCATCCATGGATCAATTCAAATGTTGCATGATTTTTGATTAGCTAAATCAAATAAACGAGGAAAGTGGACCAATACAGGTCAACATTTTTGGAAACTTGCTAACTTTAATCGATATTCATATCTGTGTTTATATATCACCTCTGCTTTTCATTGTTTTAAACCCCTTTTTTATTCGTTTTTTAAATTTTTTGCAGATAGCTCAAATTACAGTACAGGTAAGGCACTTAGCTAAATCAACCAACAGAAGAAAGTAAAACGACTAATGGTCAAAAAAATTGTAATCGTGCTAACTTTACTCGAAATTCAAATTATTGTATTCATTCAATGTGATTCTAAACATTTCACTGTTAGAATTTCGAATTTAATTCATACGCTCCTGATAGTTTCTACCATTTACCGTAAAGTTCAAAACTGGCATGACACTTAATTAACGATGTTTTAAAAGGCATGTTATTCCGAATATATGTTGTGTTAGATTTAAAAATATCTTTGACAATTTAATCTTATTCATTTTAATCGATACACAGAGAGCGGTGGTAAAAGTGGAGGCAGTTCCACTAAAGAGAGTAAAGAAAAAGGTAAAATCAATATACTTTGTATTTAAATAGAATATATTGAAATTATTTGCAACACACATTTTCTGACTCATCCATGGATCAATTCAAATGTTGCATGATTTTTGATTAGCTAAATCAAATAAACGAGGAAAGTGGACCAATACAGGTCAACATTTTTGGAAACTTGCTAACTTTAATCGATATTCATATCTGTGTTTATATATCACCTCTGCTTTTCATTGTTTTAAACCCCTTTTTTATTCATTTTTTTAAAAATTTTGCAGATAGCTCAAATTACAGTACAGTAAGGCACTTAGCTAAATCAACCAACAGAAGAAAGTAAAACGACTAATGGTCAAACAAATTGTAATCGTGCTAACTTTACTCGAAATTCAAATTATTGTATTCATTCAATGTGATTCTAAACATTTCACTGTTAGAATTTCGAATTTAATTCATACGCTCCTGACAGTTTCTATCATTTACCGTAAAGTTCAAAACTGGCATGACACTTAATTAACGATGTTTTAAAAGGCATATTATTCCGAATATATGTTGTGTTAGATTAAAAAATATCTTTGAAAATTTAATCTTATTCATTTTAATCGATACACAGAGAGCGGTGGTAAAAGTGGAGGCAGTTCCACTAAAGAGAGTAAAGAAAAAGGTAAAATCAATATACGTTGTATTTAAATAGAATATATTGAAATTATTTGCAACACACATTTTCTGACTCATCCATGGATCAATTCAAATGTTGCATGATTTTTGATTAGCTAAATCAAATAAACGAGGAAAGTGGACCAATACAGGTCAACATTTTTGGAAACTTGCTAACTTTAATCGATATTCATATCTGTGTTTATATATCACCTCTGCTTTTCATTGTTTTAAACCCCTTTTTTATTCGTTTTTTAAATTTTTTGCAGATAGCTCAAATTACAGTACAGGTAAGGCACTTAGCTAAATCAACCAACAGAAGAAAGTAAAACGACTAATGGTCAAAAAAATTGTAATCGTGCTAACTTTACTCGAAATTCAAATTATTGTATTCATTCAATGTGATTCTAAACATTTCACTGTTAGAATTTCGAATTTAATTCATACGCTCCTGATAGTTTCTACCATTTACCGTAAAGTTCAAAACTGGCATGACACTTAATTAACGATGTTTTAAAAGGCATGTTATTCCGAATATATGTTGTGTTAGATTTAAAAATATCTTTGACAATTTAATCTTATTCATTTTAATCGATACACAGAGAGCGGTGGTAAAAGTGGAGGCAGTTCCACTAAAGAGAGTAAAGAAAAAGGTAAAATCAATATACTTTGTATTTAAATAGAATATATTGAAATTATTTGCAACACACATTTTCTGACTCATCCATGGATCAATTCAAATGTTGCATGATTTTTTATTAGCTAAATCAAATAAACGAGGAAAGTGGACCAATACAGGTCAACATTTTTGGAAACTTGCTAACTTTAATCGATATTCATATCTGTGTTTATATATCACCTCTGCTTTTCATTGTTTTAAACCCCTTTTTTATTCATTTTTTAAAATTTTTTGCAGATAGCTCAAATTACAGTACAGTAAGGCACTTAGCTAAATCAACCAACAGAAGAAAGATAAAACGACTAATGGTCAAAAAATTGTAATCGTGCTAACTTTACTCGAAATTCAAATTATTGTATTCATTCAATGTGATTCTAAACATTTTACTGTTAGAATTTCGAACTTAATTCATACGCTCCTGACAGTTTTTACCATTTACCGTAAAGTTCAAAACTGGCACGACACTTAATTAACGATGTTTTAAAAGGCATATTATTCCGAATATATGTTGTGTTAGATTAAAAAATATCTTTGAAAATTTAATCTTATTCATTTTAATCGATACACAGAGAGCGGTGGTAAAAGTGGAGGCAGTTCCACTAAAGAGAGTAAAGAAAAAGGTAAAATCAATATACGTTGTATTTAAATAGAATATATTGAAATTATTTGCAACACACATTTTCGGACTCATCCATGGATCAATTCAAATGTTGCATGATTTTTGATTAGCTAAATCAAATAAACGAGGAAAGTGGACCAATACAGGTCAACATTTTTGGAAACTTGCTAACTTTAATCGATATTCATATCTGTGTTTATATATCACCTCTGCTTTTCATTGTTTTAAACCCCTTTTTTATTCATTTTTTAAAATTTTTGCAGATAGCTCAAATTACAGTACAGGTAAGGCACTTAGCTAAATCAACCAACAGAAGAAAGTAAAACGACTAATGGTCAAAAAAATTGTAATCGTGCTAACTTTACTCGAAATTCAAATTATTGTATTCATTCAATATGATTCTAAACATTTCACTGTTAGAATTTCGAATTTAATTCATACGCTCCTGACAGTTTCTACCATTTACCGTAAAGTTCAAAACTGGCATGACACTTAATTAACGATGTTTTAAAAGGCATATTATTCCGAATATATGTTGTGTTAGATTTAAAAATATCTTTGACAATTTAAACTTATTCATTTTAATCGATACACAGAGAGCGGTGGTAAAAGTGGAGGCAGTTCCACTAAAGAGAGTAAAGAAAAAGGTAAAATCAATATACTTTGTATTTAAATAGAATATATTGAAATGATTTGCAACACACATTTTCTGACTCATCCATGGATCAATTCAAATGTTGCATGATTTTTGATTAGCTAAATCAAATAAACGAGGAAAGTGGACCAATACAGGTCAACATTTTTGGAAACTTGCTAACTTTAATCGATATTCATATCTGTGTTTATATATCACCTCTGCTTTTCATTGTTTTAAACCCCTTTTTTATTCATTTTTTTAAAAATTTTGCAGATAGCTCAAATAACAGTACAGTAAGGCACTTAGCTAAATCAACCAACAGAAGAAAGTAAAACGACTAATGGTCAAAAAAATTGTAATCGTGCTAACTTTACTCGAAATTCAAATTATTGTATTCATTCAATGTGATTCTAAACATTTCACTGTTAGAATTTCGAATTTAATTCATACGCTCCTGACAGTTTCTATCATTTACCGTAAAGTTCAAAACTGGCATGACACTTAATTAACGATGTTTTAAAAGGCATATTATTCCGAATATATGTTGTGTTAGATTAAAAAATATCTTTGAAAATTTAATCTTATTCATTTTAATCGATACACAGAGAGCGGTGGTAAAAGTGGAGGCAGTTCCACTAAAGAGAGTAAAGAAAAAGGTAAAATCAATATACGTTGTATTTAAATAGAATATATTGAAATTATTTGCAACACACATTTTCTGACTCATCCATGGATCAATTCAAATGTTGCATGATTTTTGATTAGCTAAATCAAATAAACGAGGAAAGTGGACCAATACAGGTCAACATTTTTGGAAACTTGCTAACTTTAATCGATATTCATATCTGTGTTTATATATCACCTCTGCTTTTCATTGTTTTAAACCCCTTTTTTATTCGTTTTTTAAATTTTTTGCAGATAGCTCAAATTACAGTACAGGTAAGGCACTTAGCTAAATCAACCAACAGAAGAAAGTAAAACGACTAATGGTCAAAAAAATTGTAATCGTGCTAACTTTACTCGAAATTCAAATTATTGTATTCATTCAATGTGATTCTAAACATTTCACTGTTAGAATTTCGAATTTAATTCATACGCTCCTGATAGTTTCTACCATTTACCGTAAAGTTCAAAACTGGCATGACACTTAATTAACGATGTTTTAAAAGGCATGTTATTCCGAATATATGTTGTGTTAGATTTAAAAATATCTTTGACAATTTAATCTTATTCATTTTAATCGATACACAGAGAGCGGTGGTAAAAGTGGAGGCAGTTCCACTAAAGAGAGTAAAGAAAAAGGTAAAATCAATATACTTTGTATTTAAATAGAATATATTGAAATTATTTGCAACACACATTTTCTGACTCATCCATGGATCAATTCAAATGTTGCATGATTTTTGATTAGCTAAATCAAATAAACGAGGAAAGTGGACCAATACAGGTCAACATTTTTGGAAACTTGCTAACTTTAATCGATATTCATATCTGTGTTTATATATCACCTCTGCTTTTCATTGTTTTAACCCCCTTTTTTATTCATTTTTTTAAAAATTTTGCAGATAGCTCAAATTACAGTACAGTAAGGCACTTAGCTAAATCAACCAACAGAAGAAAGTAAAACGACTAATGGTCAAAAAAATTGTAATCGTGCTAACTTTACTCGAAATTCAAATTATTGTATTCATTCAATGTGATTCTAAACATTTCACTGTTAGAATTTCGAATTTAATTCATACGCTCCTGACAGTTTCTATCATTTACCGTAAAGTTCAAAACTGGCATGACACTTAATTAACGATGTTTTAAAAGGCATATTATTCCGAATATATGTTGTGTTAGATTAAAAAATATCTTTGAAAATTTAATCTTATTCATTTTAATCGATACACAGAGAGCGGTGGTAAAAGTGGAGGCAGTTCCACTAAAGAGAGTAAAGAAAAAGGTAAAATCAATATACGTTGTATTTAAATAGAATATATTGAAATTATTTGCAACACACATTTTCTGACTCATCCATGGATCAATTCAAATGTTGCATGATTTTTGATTAGCTAAATCAAATAAACGAGGAAAGTGGACCAATACAGGTCAACATTTTTGGAAACTTGCTAACTTTAATCGATATTCATATCTGTGTTTATATATCACCTCTGCTTTTCATTGTTTTAAACCCCTTTTTTATTCGTTTTTTAAATTTTTTGCAGATAGCTCAAATTACAGTACAGGTAAGGCACTTAGCTAAATCAACCAACAGAAGAAAGTAAAACGACTAATGGTCAAAAAAATTGTAATCGTGCTAACTTTACTCGAAATTCAAATTATTGTATTCATTCAATGTGATTCTAAACATTTCACTGTTAGAATTTCGAATTTAATTCATACGCTCCTGATAGTTTCTACCATTTACCGTAAAGTTCAAAACTGGCATGACACTTAATTAACGATGTTTTAAAAGGCATGTTATTCCGAATATATGTTGTGTTAGATTTAAAAATATCTTGGACAATTTAATCTTATTCATTTTAATCGATACACAGAGAGCGGTGGTAAAAGTGGAGGCAGTTCCACTAAAGAGAGTAAAGAAAAAGGTAAAATCAATATACTTTGTATTTAAATAGAATATATTGAAATTATTTGCAACACACATTTTCTGACTCATCCATGGATCAATTCAAATGTTGCATGATTTTTTATTAGCTAAATCAAATAAACGAGGAAAGTGGACCAATACAGGTCAACATTTTTGGAAACTTGCTAACTTTAATCGATATTCATATCTGTGTTTATATATCACCTCTGCTTTTCATTGTTTTAAACCCCTTTTTTATTCATTTTTTTAAAAATTTTGCAGATAGCTCAAATTACAGTACAGTAAGGCACTTAGCTAAATCAACCAACAGAAGAAAGATAAAACGACTAATGGTCAAAAAATTGTAATCGTGCTAACTTTACTCGAAATTCAAATTATTGTATTCATTCAATGTGATTCTAAACATTTTACTGTTAGAATTTCGAACTTAATTCATACGCTCCTGACAGTTTTTACCATTTACCGTAAAGTTCAAAACTGGCATGACACTTAATTAACGATGTTTTAAAAGGCATATTATTCCGAATATATGTTGTGTTAGATTAAAAAATATCTTTGAAAATTTAATCTTATTCATTTTAATCGATACACAGAGAGCGGTGGTAAAAGTGGAGGCAGTTCCACTAAAGAGAGTAAAGAAAAAGGTAAAATCAATATACGTTGTATTTAAATAGAATATATTGAAATTATTTGCAACACACATTTTCTGACTCATCCATGGATCAATTCAAATGTTGCATGATTTTTGATTAGCTAAATCAAATAAACGAGGAAAGTGGACCAATACAGGTCAACATTTTTGGAAACTTGCTAACTTTAATCGATATTCATATCTGTGTTTATATATCACCTCTGCTTTTCATTGTTTTAAACCCCTTTTTTATTCATTTTTTAAAATTTTTGCAGATAGCTCAAATTACAGTACAGGTAAGGCACTTAGCTAAATCAACCAACAGAAGAAAGTAAAACGACTAATGGTCAAAAAAATTGTAATCGTGCTAACTTTACTCGAAATTCAAATTATTGTATTCATTCAATGTGATTCTAAACATTTCACTGTTAGAATTTCGAATTTAATTCATACGCTCCTGACAGTTTCTACCATTTACCGTAAAGTTCAAAACTGGCATGACACTTAATTAACGATGTTTTAAAAGGCATATTATTCCGAATATATGTTGTGTTAGATTTTAAAATATCTTTGACAATTTAATCTTATTCATTTTAATCGATACACAGAGAGCGGTGGTAAAAGTGGAGGCAGTTCCACTAAAGAGAGTAAAGAAAAAGGTAAAATCAATATACTTTGTATTTAAATAGAATATATTGAAATTATTTGCAACACACATTTTCTGACTCATCCATGGATCAATTCAAATGTTGCATGATTTTTGATTAGCTAAATCAAATAAACGAGGAAAGTGGACCAATACAGGTCAACATTTTTGGAAACTTGCTAACTTTAATCGATATTCATATCTGTGTTTATATATCACCTCTGCTTTTCATTGTTTTAAACCCCTTTTTTATTCATTTTTTAAAAATTTTGCAGATAGCTCAAATTACAGTACAGGTAAGGCACTTAGCTAAATCAACCAACAGAAGAAAGTAAAACGACTAATGGTCAAAAAAATTGTAATCGTGCTAACTTTACTCGAAATTCAAATTATTGTATTCATTCAATGTGATTCTAAACATTTCACTGTTAGAATTTCGAATTTAATTCATACGCTCCTGATAGTTTCTACCATTTACCGTAAAGTTCAAAACTGGCATGACACTTAATTAACGATGTTTTAAAAGGCATGTTATTCCGAATATATGTTGTGTTAGATTTAAAAATATCTTTGACAATTTAATCTTATTCATTTTAATCGATACACAGAGAGCGGTGGTAAAAGTGGAGGCAGTTCCACTAAAGAGAGTAAAGAAAAAGGTAAAATCAATATACTTTGTATTTAAATAGAATATATTGAAATTATTTGCAACACACATTTTCTGACTCATCCATGGTTCAATTCAAATGTTGCATGATTTTTGATTAGCTAAATCAAATAAACGAGGAAAGTGGACCAATACAGGTCAACATTTTTGGAAACTTGCTAACTTTAATCGATATTCATATCTGTGTTTATATATCACCTCTGCTTTTCATTGTTTTAAACCCCTTTTTTATTCATTTTTTTAAAAATTTTGCAGATAGCTCAAATTACAGTACAGTAAGGCACTTAGCTAAATCAACCAACAGAAGAAAGATAAAACGACTAATGGTCAAAAAATTGTAATCGTGCTAACTTTACTCGAAATTCAAATTATTGTATTCATTCAATGTGATTCTAAACATTTTACTGTTAGAATTTCGAACTTAATTCATACGCTCCTGACAGTTTTTACCATTTACCGTAAAGTTCAAAACTGGCATGACACTTAATTAACGATGTTTTAAAAGGCATATTATTCCGAATATATGTTGTGTTAGATTAAAAAATATCTTTGAAAATTTAATCTTATTCATTTTAATCGATACACAGAGAGCGGTGGTAAAAGTGGAGGCAGTTCCACTAAAGAGAGTAAAGAAAAAGGTAAAATCAATATACGTTGTATTTAAATAGAATATATTGAAATTATTTGCAACACACATTTTCTGACTCATCCATGGATCAATTCAAATGTTGCATGATTTTTGATTAGCTAAATCAAATAAACGAGGAAAGTGGACCAATACAGGTCAACATTTTTGGAAACTTGCTAACTTTAATCGATATTCATATCTGTGTTTATATATCACCTCTGCTTTTCATTGTTTTAAACCCCTTTTTTATTCATTTTTTAAAATTTTTGCAGATAGCTCAAATTACAGTACAGGTAAGGCACTTAGCTAAATCAACCAACAGAAGAAAGTAAAACGACTAATGGTCAAAAAAATTGTAATCGTGCTAACTTTACTCGAAATTCAAATTATTGTATTCATTCAATGTGATTCTAAACATTTCACTGTTAGAATTTCGAATTTAATTCATACGCTCCTGACAGTTTCTACCATTTACCGTAAAGTTCAAAACTGGCATGACACTTAATTAACGATGTTTTAAAAGGCATATTATTCCGAATATATGTTGTGTTAGATTTTAAAATATCTTTGACAATTTAATCTTATTCATTTTAATCGATACACAGAGAGCGGTGGTAAAAGTGGAGGCAGTTCCACTAAAGAGAGTAAAGAAAAAGGTAAAATCAATATACTTTGTATTTAAATAGAATATATTGAAATTATTTGCAACACACATTTTCTGACTCATCCATGGATCAATTCAAATGTTGCATGATTTTTGATTAGCTAAATCAAATAAACGAGGAAAGTGGACCAATACAGGTCAACATTTTTGGAAACTTGCTAACTTTAATCGATATTCATATCTGTGTTTATATATCACCTCTGCTTTTCATTGTTTTAAACCCCTTTTTTATTCATTTTTTAAAAATTTTGCAGATAGCTCAAATTACAGTACAGGTAAGGCACTTAGCTAAATCAACCAACAGAAGAAAGTAAAACGACTAATGGTCAAAAAAATTGTAATCGTGCTAACTTTACTCGAAATTCAAATTATTGTATTCATTCAATGTGATTCTAAACATTTCACTGTTAGAATTTCGAATTTAATTCATACGCTCCTGATAGTTTCTACCATTTACCGTAAAGTTCAAAACTGGCATGACACTTAATTAACGATGTTTTAAAAGGCATGTTATTCCGAATATATGTTGTGTTAGATTTAAAAATATCTTTGACAATTTAATCTTATTCATTTTAATCGATACACAGAGAGCGGTGGTAAAAGTGGAGGCAGTTCCACTAAAGAGAGTAAAGAAAAAGGTAAAATCAATATACTTTGTATTTAAATAGAATATATTGAAATTATTTGCAACACACATTTTCTGACTCATCCATGGATCAATTCAAATGTTGCATGATTTTTGATTAGCTAAATCAAATAAACGAGGAAAGTGGACCAATACAGGTCAACATTTTTGGAAACTTGCTAACTTTAATCGATATTCATATCTGTGTTTATATATCACCTCTGCTTTTCATTGTTTTAAACCCCTTTTTTATTCATTTTTTTAAAAATTTTGCAGATAGCTCAAATTACAGTACAGTAAGGCACTTAGCTAAATCAACCAACAGAAGAAAGATAAAACGACTAATGGTCAAAAAATTGTAATCGTGCTAACTTTACTCGAAATTCAAATTATTGTATTCATTCAATGTGATTCTAAACATTTTACTGTTAGAATTTCGAACTTAATTCATACGCTCCTGACAGTTTTTACCATTTACCGTAAAGTTCAAAACTGGCATGACACTTAATTAACGATGTTTTAAAAGGCATATTATTCCGAATATATGTTGTGTTAGATTAAAAAATATCTTTGAAAATTTAATCTTATTCATTTTAATCGATACACAGAGAGCGGTGGTAAAAGTGGAGGCAGTTCCACTAAAGAGAGTAAAGAAAAAGGTAAAATCAATATACGTTGTATTTAAATAGAATATATTGAAATTATTTGCAACACACATTTTCGGACTCATCCATGGATCAATTCAAATGTTGCATGATTTTTGATTAGCTAAATCAAATAAACGAGGAAAGTGGACCAATACAGGTCAACATTTTTGGAAACTTGCTAACTTTAATCGATATTCATATCTGTGTTTATATATCACCTCTGCTTTTCATTGTTTTAAACCCCTTTTTTATTCATTTTTTAAATTTTTTGCAGATAGCTCAAATTACAGTACAGGTAAGGCACTTAGCTAAATCAACCAACAGAAGAAAGTAAAACGACTAATGGTCAAAAAAATTGTAATCGTGCTAACTTTACTCGAAATTCAAATTATTGTATTCATTCAATGTGATTCTAAACATTTCACTGTTAGAATTTCGAATTTAATTCATACGCTCCTGACAGTTTCTACCATTTACCGTAAAGTTCAAAACTGGCATGACACTTAATTAACGATGTTTTAAAAGGCATATTATTCCGAATATATGTTGTGTTAGATTTTAAAATATCTTTGACAATTTAATCTTATTCATTTTAATCGATACACAGAGAGCGGTGGTAAAAGTGGAGGCAGTTCCACTAAAGAGAGTAAAGAAAAAGGTAAAATCAATATACTTTGTATTTAAATAGAATATATTGAAATTATTTGCAACACACATTTTCTGACTCATCCATGGATCAATTCAAATGTTGCATGATTTTTGATTAGCTAAATCAAATAAACGAGGAAAGTGGACCAATACAGGTCAACATTTTTGGAAACTTGCTAACTTTAATCGATATTCATATCTGTGTTTATATATCACCTCTGCTTTTCATTGTTTTAAACCCCTTTTTTATTCATTTTTTAAAATTTTTGCAGATAGCTCAAATTACAGTACAGGTAAGGCACTTAGCTAAATCAACCAACAGAAGAAAGTAAAACGACTAATGGTCAAAAAAATTGTAATCGTGCTAACTTTACTCGAAATTCAAATTATTGTATTCATTCAATGTGATTCTAAACATTTTACTGTTAGAATTTCGAACTTAATTCATACGCTCCTGACAGTTTTTACCATTTACCGTAAAGTTCAAAACTGGCATGACACTTAATTAACGATGTTTTAAAAGGCATATTATTCCGAATATATGTTGTGTTAGATTTAAAAATATCTTTGAAAATTTAATCTTATTCATTTTAATCGATACACAGAGAGCGGTGGTAAAAGTGGAGGCAGTTCCACTAAAGGAAGTAAAGAAAAAGGTAAAATCAATATACGTTGTATTTAAATAGAATATATTGAAATTATTTGCAACATACATTTTCTGACTCATCCATGGATCAATTCAAATGTTGCATGATTTTTTATTAGCTAAATCAAATAAACGAGGAAAGTAAACCAATTAAAGGTCAACCTTTTTTGAAACTTGCTAGCTTTAATCGATATTCATATTTGTGTTTATATATCACCTCTGCTTTTCATTGTTTTAAACCCCTTTAAAGATGTACTATTCAAATTTCAATCGAAGCATATTTCGTGATTTTTTAATAAATTATTTATATTGAAATTATATGCGACACACATTTTCTGACTCATCCATGGATCAATTCAAATGCTGCATGATTTTTTATTAGCTAAATCAAATAAACGAGGAAAGTGGACCAATACAGGTCAACCTTTTTTGAAACCTGCTAACTTTAATCGATATTCATATTTGTGTTTATATATCACCTCTGCTTTTCATTGTTTTAAACCCCTTTAAAATGTACTATTCAAATTTCAATCGAAGCATATTTCGTGATATTTTAATAAATTAATAATTATGTTGACTCGAAGAGAACATCCCTTATTTTAGATACTTTACACGGATTTGTTTGAACCCTTATACAGATAGCAAAAGTAAAAGTGGAAGTAACTCAAGTGGTGGAAGTAAAGAAAAAGGTACCATAGGATAGTGTACGACCTTATTACTAATATAATGTACAACAATTGAAATATATCATACGCTTTACAGATTAACTCAAAATAAGATGCACTTTTCAAAAATTCAGGTATAACACATTTCGAGATTTAAAAATAAATATGGCTCAAACTGTTCATAAATTATGCTGTTGGTGCGTCAAATTAAATAGAACATCCCTTATATTTGATACTTTACATGGATTTGTTTGAACCCTTATACAGATAGCGAAAGTAAAAGTGGAAGTAACTCAAGTGGTGGAAGTAAAGAAAAAGGTAACGTAAGATAATTTTAAGACCTCGATACTCATACAATATAGAACAATTGAAATATGTCCTACGCTTTACAGATTAACTGAAAAAGATGTACTATTCAAATTTCAGTCGTAGCATATTTCGTGATTTTTTAATGAATCAATAATCATGTTGACTCGAAGAGAACATCCCTTATTTTAGATACTTTACACGGATTTGTTTGAACCCTTATACAGATAGCAAAAGTAAAAGTGGAAGTAACTCAAGTGGTGGAAGTAAAGAAAAAGGTAACATATGATAAGTTTACGACCTTATTACTAATATAATGTACAACAATTGAAATATATCATACGCTTTACAGATTAACTCAAAATAAGATGCACTTTTCAAAAATTCAGGTATAACACATTTCGAGATTTAAAAATAAATATGGCTCAAACTGTTCATAAACTATGCTGTTGGCGCGTCAAATTAAATAGAACATCCCTTATATTTGATACTTTACATGGATTTGTTTGAACCCTTATACAGATAGCGAAAATAAGAGTGGAAGTAAAGAAAGTGGCCATGTTGTAATATCGCAAGACCCCACAATATATATACACTAGAGAGTTCATAACTTTGAATGTGATGTACATTTATATCGACTACAATTAAATATCTCATTGGCTACCAAGTAAAATACATTTGGCAAGATTTACAATTAACATAATTAATTAAGTAATATATATTAATGAATTAATTTATATATCAATCAATCAGGAATGTGTGCAGTATGTTGTAATTCCACAATATAGTGAGCCATGACCCTAGAAATTAGGGAGATACTTGTGGTTTTTATAATTAATGAACTTTCTATTAATCATGCAAATTTTAACATAATGTAGAATAATCAAGTTAAAAAACTTCATACATACATTCTTATGAATTATTAACGAACCCTTTCTTTTGAACCCAGCTGAAATTACTTGCACAGCGGAGGATGGAACTATTAAAGCTCCTGGTGAATCCTGGAGTGAAAGTCCATGCGATCATTGTACTTGTAACGATGGCTTTAATGCATGTTTTACCGTGGACTGTGCTTGGCCTATCTGTCCGAATGATGCTAGACCTGTCACCCTACCAGGGGCGTGCTGCCCTCAATGTTGTAAGTATTATAATAATGATGTTAGTATTACAATATTGGGCCTGTAATGTTCACAATTCATTCAATTAGCATGATTAATGTGTTCATAGTACGCATCCAAGGTCCCAATTGTCGAACAATATCGGGTTATATTTTGTATTAGATGTAAGCTTTCCATCACCCGAATAAGTTATACGGCCGAGTGAACCAAGCTAGCGTAACTTAAAAGGAAGGTAAGCTACCTGCTAGTAGTTATGCTCTAACTGTAGCGTAACTTTACTAACGATGTAATTCGTAGAGCATAACTGGCGAGTAATACCAGCATAGTAACACCAGCATTAAACTAGCGAGGTAAATATCCACATTAATCAGCATCGTCCCCTTACAGCATAGTAACTAGCGAGGTAAATATCCAAATTAATCAGCATCGTCCCCTTACAAAATTAATTGTCGCATGCGTCAAATGTGTGTACATGTATCAAACAGCAATCATATTGACACGAAGGGTGTTCCGTAGAATTATAAAAATGTGTCGTCAGTCGCTACGTCAAGCGTTGATTTAAATAACACGAATAATGCAACACGTCACACCACATCCAGTAGAGCAATGAAATCTGTGAATATGACGCAATTTTTTTGTTACCATTATTTCAAAAATAAGGACCATAATTACATTATAAACACATTTTGTGCGAGAGTACCATACAAAATGGTATAAAATGGCAAAAGTTTCACGATCAAAATCCGTTCGTTTTAAATAAATGGATCAATAGTTAAATAATAAAACTAATAATTTTAGCGTCAAATCTCTGTGACGTGCTACTGTGATGGTGACTTTAATGAAATAATTTATGTCAATTTCTATGAATTACCGTTAAAAGTTGACCCAAGTTCAAAGTATTTTTACAACCACATTTAAAGTTTCAGAGAATTTGTGTTTACCTAGTCTTAATCGGCAGTAAGTTTTGAAACTATCCTGAAAAGATGGCACGTTTAGCTTGTTTGGTTCTTCAGATATGTTTCCTTACAGAAAACATGTACAAAACTGACTTGTCCACGGGAGCGTCATTTAGTTGTTGTCTTCAACAAAACATCATGCTCTAGTTTCAGAATCGAAAAGCCCACCCTGGCAAAGTTTCCCTTTTCTATGCTTATGTGCCATTCACATTCAATAAAGAAACGTAGGTACGTAAGTAGGTAATGTCAAGCACCAGACAGATGTTTCAGATGTCTCCTTTTTTCTTTTTCTCCATATTTTTACAATTTGTGACTAATTGTGTGTAAGTCCACTTTGTGCATACCATCTCTATTAAAAGACGCTCCCGTGGACAAGGCAGTTTTGTGCATGCTTTATGTAATGAACCATATCTGAAGAACCAATCAAGATAAATGTACCATTTTCACAGGATAATTTCAAAACTTTCTGCTGATCAAGACTAAATGAACACAAATTCTCTGAAACTTTATATGTGGTTGAAAAATTACCTTGAACTGGGGTCAACTTTCTTTTGAACCACCGGTACAGTATGGTATTGACATTAATCAATCGATTTATTAAATGTGTTAGGCCTATGTATTAATATTTTGTATTCATCTTTTTATTTACTTTATTTATAATATTCATTCAATAGGCATATTTATTTATGAGTTCGTTTGTTTATTTGATTTAATGTTATTTAATTGATTAATTTATTAATTGCCCCCGTACACTTTTATAAAGAGAGACACAGGGTAAGTTGTATGGGGTATGCTATTGCCTCCGAGCAACGAGAGGTAAATCTATTTATTCACACATTCATGCACTAATAAATGCCTATATCAATTATTCACATAAACTGTATTAGTGATTGTGGAGAACGCTAATAGTGTTCGAACCCCAAACCCTCGGCTAAGCGCACACCTGGAGGGGATCACCTCAACTTTATATTACTTTGCACTATTAAATGCCTAGACCAATTTTTCACATAAACTGTATTAGTGATTGTGGAGAACGCTAATAGTGTTCGAACCCCAAACCCTCTGCTAAGCGCCACCTGGAGGGGATCACCTCAAATTTAGTGAAATATACATTTCCAATGATATTAAATGCACAGATCAATTTTTCATATCAACTGTATAGTGATTGTGGGGAACGCTATTAGTGTTCAGACCCCAAACCCTCTGCTAAGCGCCACCTGGAGGGGATCACCTCAACTTTATATCAAAATTAGTGAAATATACATTTCCAATTATATTAAATGCACAGATCAATTTTTCATATCAACTGTATGTATAGTGATTGTGGGGAACGCTATTAGTGTTCAGACCCCAAACCCACGGCTAAGCTGCCACCTGGAGGGGACCACCTCAAATTGATTAAATATGAAATTTAGTGAAATATTCATGAACTATTATATTATATGCATGGCTCAATATTTCACCTAAACTGTATTAGTCAAATATATCAAATCCATTTTGTAATCACATGGATTAATACTGGCGTGATTTTTATATATATAATGGTAATTACAGGATGCATTAATTAATCTGTGAACCATACAAAACTTTACATTTTAAATACATATGATATCAATTTTGAATCCAATTCACATGACGCTATCCATTATTAAATTGTTTGTTTGGTTTAAATTTGTAGAAGCAAAAAAGAAACAATGCTACCTGAAACACGTAGTTGGGATAGCCACCAAAAAAGATGGGTGTGGTGGGTGGGAAATTTTGTTGTTCAGGAGCGAGAAAATCAGTTACCTCCTCGTAAATGCCACGGAGAATTGTGATCAAAGTAGGGAGTCGGCAATACAGGTCTTGGGAGCATAGGGAGGGACTTCAGATAAGGAAATAGCCATTCTATTGTTGCCGGGACACTAAGCCTAAAAAGCCCGCGAATTAGGGAACGGACCATCCAGCCAGTGCCGGCTGCAAAAGCAATTAGTTTGGATTTTTCCAAACAAATTGTCATTAATTAAATAATTATTGGTTGATTAATTGATTGATTGATTGGATGCTTGATTGTTTGAACTAATTTTTACAAATGTGTAATGAATGATTGTGGATAGTTTTAAAATACTTTATAATAAATTGGTCTTAAATGTATCATTGAGTATAATTAGTATACACAAGTTGATAATAAATTGCATGATACAATTCTCCCACTGATCATCATATCTATGTAATCGACCATCAGGCAAATGAGAAATTGTCGTTTAGTTACAGCATAAACTGTTATGCTCCAACTTACTCTTGGGTCCGGTGAGGTATAAGATTTAGCGTAAATAACCCGCCAGTTACCAGCCTAGAAGCTTACCCCGGTTTGGTGCTCTAAAATGTTGGGTTACGCCTCAGCTACTATCGAGTTAGCGCTATTCAGCTACTCGCCATTGGTGCACTTGGCCGATAATTATGTTATTATTAATATACTCCACTATTAACTGAAAGTTAATACTGAGTATATTGTTTTTGTTTTTGGGCGGGGCGACTATCATTTTCGAATAGCTCGAAAACTGATCGACCTATTCCAACCACATTCGGCACACGGGTTTGTTTTATCGACATGCGTCACGACTCCGCTTTACGGAAAAAAATACGCGCCAGATTTTTTTTTATATCATGGAACATGCTTATTTTTTTATCTGATCTCAGCTTTGAGATTGCGATAATATTCGAATATTATCTCCCCCCATTGAAAACAATGGGAAAATACTCCCGATGAGATATCTCAAAAACTAATTGAGCTATTACACTGACAATTGGCACACAGGCTGATGACTACAACAGCTTTACTTATTGTGCCACGGGAGCCATTCACATAAAAAATACAACATTTCACTGGTTTCCATGAAAACCATGCACAAACAAAATTTGTTGAATTCATAGAAATATGCACATGCATATATAGCATCATGCTGCCAGGTTTCAGAGTCACACATGCAAAAATGAGTGCTTGAGAGCTCATTTTGTAATTTTTCACTATTGGTTGTCACGGTAACCCGAAAAGCGACGTCACACATTTTAAGCGAACCGACCTGAATCGACAATTTGTGGACTCGACCCAACGCTGAAAATCTCGTTCCAGGTTTTGGCCTAATCTTAATACCTGTGCTCCCATACGAAGTCGTAGACGTGCAAGAAAATAAGATTGAGCATGATTATTTGTGCACCGATGTCATGACTAGACGGATGCTGTCACAATCAGCCATGTAACGATATCACATTCTTCCAATTAATAGTTACCCCCCCCCCCCCCCCCCCCCCCCGAGCTGGTGGTGACTGTACTGAAGTACATGGGAATGCGCCATCAGAAGCCTGTAGTCTACATAGTACATGTAGTCGTAAATAAGGATGTTCCATGCATGCCCACAAAAAACAATAGATACACACTAGGCTCAAGTCTCAACTCAAGTCAATGATAAATAAATTCTTATGCTTATTTTACTTCCAATTCCAAGAGGCTCACCGTTATACATTCCAAACTGTCGCGTCGTGTATGGATACATTGAATTGAATTTTATGTTTAGTAGGCCTATTCAGATTCACAGACTCACCTCACAGAGATAATATCAGACAGAATTCAGATCAGATTATAAATCAAAAGCTAAATTATAAATTTGTTTCAATAATAGGTAACTGTACCTAACTCTCAGATTCTGTAAAAGTATGAAGCTGGTAGTAGGCCTGTTGTCAAATTACAAAACTGCAATGTGTCCGTACGCGCAGGGTTTGTCGTTTGCTACAAGGGAGCACGAAACTAATTCTCTCCCCATAGGCTTTACACACAAACTTCATCTAAAAATGCCGCTGAATTGGGAAGTATTAATTGCGTCACCTTTTTAATATTGTCAGTTCTCAGGCTGGGATGCACGGTGACGGTAAATCGGCGGATAGAATAATAATAGATTTAAATCATCCCGTTTTTTTTACAAACTTCACGTACATATTCCACACAACACATAAATGCAACATTCGAGAGGACCACACCACCAGCTAATGTGTCGATGATCTCGCACACTTTTGTGCTTGATAGGAACTATTGCTGTACTCAATTTTTTGCCGGAAGTGGATTTCTAGACTGGATTAGTTGTGTGCGCCCATAACTAAAAACAGCCTGTGAGCGTGGCACAAGGGAGCACACTACTAAATGAATTTAGGTTGACAACAGTTTATTTTATGGTTTCCGAGGATTGTTTTCATCTAAAATTGGTTTGCCTCTTGACCCTGCTAAATTTGTGTTTGTTTTTGTTTTTTTACAATGATAACACTGGACTATCGGTTCAAGTAAAGCAACCCTTAGCGCGGTCCAGGCAGTGAAAAAGACACCCGCCTTCATTGTCCGTGGGATTTGGTTGAGATGTTATAGTGGAGTATTTGTTCTCTTTGAGTACCTTTCTTGTTATTGTTATTATCATTCTTGTTTTTTATTTTATTTTATTGTTTGTTTGTTTGTTAGCTTGTTTGTTGTTTGATTTATTAGGTGGGTTATCTCATAAGGTAACTGCCATAACCAATGCCATATCTGAGCTTTTACTTTGTATTGTTTCTTATTGCACAGCTACCGACATATGCGACTTAAAACCTTGCTGGAATAGTGGGACCTGTGTAAATGAAGGCGACCATTACATATGTGCTTGTACAACAGGGTACACGGGAGCCAATTGCGAATTTAGTAAGGATATTTATAGTTATCAAATGATTGTATAGTTCTTTGTAGGTGGTCAGTCCCGAGTCTAAATGAACGGGGTTTGTTGTAATGGTGACCCTCGGCCTCCTCCCTAAGTCTATTTTTCGGTCGCGCTAAAATGCTCACACGAATCGACGAATGACTGACGGTTATTGTACTACTACCAATTGCGCTTATTTTAGTTACTAGCGGCGTACCCTAGCTACGCTCGGGTCCCCGCTAGATGGTTATGCCACATTACCTACCTCTGAAACCATATAAACCCCCTACAACCCCAAACCAGGTTGATTTATAACCATATCCCTCATAAAGGCATTATAAACCCCTACAACCCCCCAATTAGGTTGATTATAACCATATCCCTCCTAACCATTTACCGTGGCTACTTTATTAACCACTACCTCTCAAACCGCATCAAGTTAACCTTCCGTACTTTTTAAAACCACATAAACCCCCTTCACCCCCCACACACAATGCAACTACACCAGCCAGGTAGATTTATAATCATAACCCTCCTAATAATTTCCCGTGGCTATACTTCATTAACTCTTAACCCTATCCTAAAACATTTCCCGTGGTTTTACCCCCCACCCCCCGCTAGATGGTTATGCCACATCACCTACCTCTGAAACCACATAAATCCCGTACAACCCCAAACCAGGTTGATTTATAACCATATCCCTCATAAAGGCATTATAAACTCTTACAACCCCCCCCCCAATTAGGTTGATTATAACCATATCCCTCCTAACCATTTACCGTGGCTACTTTATTAACCCCTACCTCTCAAACCGCATCAAGTTAACCTTCCGTACTTTTAAAACCACATAAACCCCCTTCACCCCACACACACTGCAACTACACCAACCAGGTAGATTTATAATCATAACCCTCCTAATAATTTCCCGTGGCTACTTCAACTTCATTAACTCTTAACCCTATCCTAAAACATTTCCCGTGGTTTTACCCCCGCCCCCCCCCCCCCCCATACACACACCCAACATGACACCAAATACCCTACCAACAGGCCTATAACCATTTCCCGTGTGGTTTCTGCGCCATGTGTAGGAGTGCGTGTGCCGCGGCACTGAGCCCTTGCTCATACATGCACGCGACGCGTTACCACGGTATGATTACGCGGGTAGAACGCGCAACGCACAATGTTGTTCAATTCTAGTGGCATTTATGAGCCAGGATTTTGTTTGGTGCAACCTCCGACAAATTCAATTATCTTATTGTGAGGCTTTAAACTTGATATTTTGTACTATTAATATTTTTTATTATATTTGGCAAAAAGAATGGTAGTGACTAATTTTTAGCCGTCAAAACAATTTTTAGCCGTCAAAACAATTTTTAGCCGTCAAAACAATTTTTGGCCTAATGAGGGCCTAATGTTTTAGGGGTACTGTGTCATATTTATACCAATGCAAGTATTTCCAAACTAGTATATATAGAAATATTCAATTTTCATTGTTGCTTGTTCGTCTGGTGATGCACAATATTACTTTTGCCTATCGTACAAGTCTAACGTATAAGTCACTTATACGTATGAGTCTTACGTACTAGTTTTGCATTGCGGTCTTAATGAAAAGTGAATTTACTTGAGACGTTTAAGAAGATGACGATTTAGTTTTCTTCATTTGTATTTGTGTAATTGTTGAAAATCTCTCATTGAAAAGTGACACACACACATACACATCTTATACTAATACACTGTAGGTGTTGGACCGTTTGTGAACTGTCATGATGTCGTTGATCCGAATGAATTCGTTGTCGATTGTACTTACGACTGGTGTGCTACCGAAGATACCGATCAATTCTGCGAAGACGTATCTACGTATGCAGAAGCCTGTCAGTTACAAGGCGTCCAGATCGGAGACTGGCGTCACTTACTTGGTTGTGGTAAGATCTAAATCGAGTGTTTTTCTCTTTTAAGATGATTTAACACGACCATATTTTTTTAGTGATCCCGCTTAGTTCACATTTAGAATAATTATGCCAATCTCCACTATTTCTAATGTATAAATGATTTGTGGGGGTAATATAGTTATCCGTATCATCATCTGTAATTAACATGTGAGCGCATTTGAATATATTTCAAATAATATAATGAAAAAAGGAAAGATTGATACCATTGAAATGGCCCGGGTGTGCCATGATCCATAATATCTTTACTATCATTCACTGTTTTGTGAGATTTGTACATGCTCAACGATCATCTCAAATTTACTTTACAAAATGATACAAGACTACCAACTTTTTGCATTTATAACAAGTATTATACAATTTGTAATCATTATATTTTGTAATCTTTCATTTAAAATATATTTTTAATGAGCAAGTTTGTATGCTATATTTCTAGCTTTTGACTGTCCAATCAACGGTCACTATGAGCTGTGTGCGACAGCATGTCCAGCCACGTGCGGAGATCCTCAGGCTGAAACAAGGACTTGTGACCAATTCTGTCAAGAAGGATGTGTTTGTGATGACGGGTTTGTGAAGGAAGGCGACGTATGTGTTGCACTAGTAACATGTGGCTGTGTTGATATAAATGGTAGGACACACATGGTAAGTTGTGCATTCATGGTGATCAACGGATTCAACAACTTCGGTAGCTTGAATGATTATTTTGTCGGCGCAGTTGATTTCGTTTTCTAATTTTGCACGGTGTTACCACCGTAACTACAATTCCTTGCTTCGAAAAACTGGCATGTACTGGCACGTCTCAATATTCTGGGTTTTGTTTTATCTAATGCTCACCACAACTTGTAATATGCGTTAGGATTTTGTGTGTGATATATCGAATCTTATTGTGTTTTTAAAGTTTTTTGTTATTCAACCGCAATTTTCGTAATATTTCGTTTCATATAATTGCTTAGTATGGAAAAGGTCACAGTGACATATATGTTAATGTTACTTGTTCTTCACAATGCGATGGGCCGCTATAGTAGTTGAGGTTTTATTTCTAGTGTAGGGTTGACATCACCTTCCAGTGACCAAATCGGGAGGACGGGGGAGTGGGGGGGGGGGGGGGGGGGGGGGTAGGGGACCCTTGACTGTCATGGGTGTTGGAGTTGGAAGACGGGGGTGGCACCTTTGATTATCATTCCGGCAAAATGCACCAATCCGGGGTATTTGATTAGTTTAACTACAAGAGTACCCATTATGACAATTTTTTCGCGCGCTACTCACGCATCTTTTCAGGAAAAAGTGTCTCTAGTCAGTCGGGGGGGGGGGGGGGGGGGATTCCTGCAAACGCTGCTGCACCATTCTAGCCAACATTGCCATGGTTACGCAAACGTGATAATCACGTTAGAAACAGCCCAAATGAAGGATTTTGTATGATCATGATGATTAACAGATAAGAATGAATATATCATAATTGTAAATTGCATTCGCTTGGGTAACCAACACATCTATATTATGATAGCCTACCCTAAGCAACCGCTGGCGGCGCATCGTTTTGTGAATCAACGTACATTTTGTTTTGCTTGTTTCACAGCAAGGTGCTGTTTTTGTAAGTGACTCATGTGATACACGTTGCGTATGCTATGGACCATCCAATGAAGATCGAACAACATCAGTAGATGCCAATGGTTGGTCTTGCCAACCCCTATCGTGTGGTAGAAACACAGTCTGCAGTGTTAGAGACAATGAACGTGGATGCCATTGCCAAAGTGGATTTATTCCACAAGGAGATGAGTGTGTCGCACAAGGTACCTATTTCCTATTATAGGCAGCGTCATTATAAAAGGCTATGGACATGATTAAATATAACCACGCGTAAATCGTGAACTCGCCACGCGCATGCGCATGCTTGCATAATTGTACGCGCATGTTATGCATGTGGAATTAGCTCCGTAAAAAAAAAAGCTCGCGTGAAATAACTTGAATTTTGTCCATAGTATTATGACAGTGACTATAAGGCTAGCTCCTCACGCTAACACTTATATGAAATATCAGCTCATGTTAATGTAAGACTGCTCCGAATATCGGTAACACGCGTTACATAAAAAAAGACGCATTAAAAAAAATCCTCGTTTTTTTCTTCTTTTGTTCTAAAACTAACCAATCTCTAATCAATTGGTTACTACTATAAGCAAGTACCTTCCTAAGGTTTATAATACTAGAATAATAACACGAATTCAAGTTCTCACTCTTTTGTAAATTGTAAAATACTCGGTAACACGTGTTACGGTAACACGCGTTACACTCTGTCCAGCCTAAATTTACTAGCATTAGATTCTTAATTTAATTTTTAAACACACATTTTCCGACTAATTGATCAATTCAAATGTCCCATGATTTTATATAAGCTAAATCAAGTAAAAGATGAAAGTAAACCAATAAAGGTCAACACTTTTGGAAACGTGCTAACCTCAATCGGAATTCATATTTATGTTTATATCACCTCTGCATTTTCATTGTTTAAAACTTTTTAATTTCTGTGTTTTAATCTTGAAGATAACTCAAGTAACAGCATAGGTAAAGAAATTAGCTAAATCAAACAACAGAAGAAAGTATTTACGCGATTAACGCTCCAAACAATGGGAATCGTTCTAACTTTAATCGAAATTCAAATGATTGTATTCATTCTATTTAATTATAAACGTTTCATTGTTAGAATAATTACGAACTTAATTCATACACTTCTGACAGTTTCTACCATTTATTATAAAGTTCAAAACTGGCCGGTCACTTAGTGAACGATGTTTCAAAAGGCATGTTTTTCTGAATATATGTTGTGTTTGATTTAATAACATCTTTGACAATTTTATCTGATTCGTTTTAATCAATACACAGAGAGCGGTGGTGATAGTGGTGGTAGTTCTAGTCGCGGAAGTAAAGAAAAAGGTAAGATCAAAATATGTTGTATTTAAATAGAATATATTGAAAGACTTTGCAACACATTTTCCGAGTCATTGATTAATTCAAATGTCTCATGATTTTATAATAGCTAAATCAAGTAAATGAGAAAAGTAAACCAATAAAGGTCAACACTTTTAGAAACGTGCTAACCTCAATCGAAATTCATATTTATGTTTATATCACCTCTGCTTTTTCATTGTTTACAACTTTTTGATTTCTGTGTTTTAATCTTGCAGATAAATCAAGTAAAAGCAAAGGTAAGGAACTTGACTAAATCAACCAACAGAAGAAAGTATTAACACGATTAACGCTCAAAACAATGGGAATCGTGCTAACTTTAATCGAAATTCAAATGATTGTATTCATTCTATTTAATAATAAACGTTTCATTGTTAGAATAATTACGAACTTAATTAATACACTTCTGACAGTTTCTACCATTTACTATAATGTTCAAAACTGGCTGGTCACTTAGTGAACGATGTTTCAAAAGACATGTTTTTCTGAATATATGTTGTGTTTGATTTAATAACATCTTTGACAATTTTATCTGATTCGTTTTAATCAATACACAGAGAGCGGTGGTGATAGTGGTGGTAGTTCTAGTCGCGGAAGTAAAGAAAAAGGTAAGATCAAAATATGTTGTATTTAAATAGAATATATTCAAAGACTTTGCAACACACATTTTCCGAATCATTGATGAATTCAAATGTCTCATGATTTCATAATAGCTAAATCAAGTAAATGAGGAAAGTAAACCAATAAAGGTCAACACTTTTAGAAACGTGCTAACCTCAATCGAAATTCATATTTATGTTTATATCACCTCTGCTTTTTCATTGTTTACAACTTTTTGATTTCTGTGTTTTAATCTTGCAGATAAATCAAGTAAAAGCAAAGGTAAGGAACTTGACTAAATCAACCAACAGAAGAAAGTATTAACACGATTAACGCTCAAAACAATGGGAATCTTGCTAACTTTAATCGAAATTCAAATGATTGTATTCATTCTATTTAATAATAAACGTTTCATTGTTAGAATAATTACGAACTTAATTAATGCACTTCTGACAGTTTCTACCATTTACTATAAAGTTCAAAACTGGCTGGTCACTTAGTGAACGATGTTTCAAAAGGCATGTTTTAAAATAAAAAAAATGTTGTGTTTGATTTAATAACATCTTTGACAATTTTATCTGATTCGTTTTAATCAATACACAGAGAGCGGTGGTGAAAGTGGTGGTAGTTCTAGTCGCGGAAGTAAAGAAAAAGGTAAGATCAAAATATGTTGTATTTAAATAGAATATATTGAAAGACTTTGCAACACACATTTTCCGAATCATTGATGAATTCAAATGTCTCATGATTTTATATTAGCTAAATCAAGTAAATGAAGAAAGTAAACCAATAAGGTCAACACTTTTTGAAACGTGCTAACCTCAATCGGAATTCATATTTATGTTCATATCACCTCTGCCTTTTCATTGTTTAAAACTTATTTTAATTTCTGTGTTTTAATCTTTCAGATAGAAGATCAAATTACATTGTATTTACATGCAAATAGAATATATTGAAAGACTTTGCAACACACATTTTTCTACTCATTGATTAATTCAAATGTCTCATGATTTTATATTAGCTAAATCAAGTAAAAGAGAAGAGTTAACCAATAATTTCGGGAGCGAAACGGGTGCGCCGTCTTTAAAAGGTTCAGTCACATAGCCAATTATTTGCTAGAAAACCACTTCCAGACTGCTCAAGACTGGTCATGATTGGCCATTATTTGAAAATCGTGAGCAGTTTCTTTTTTCATGTGTAGTTTCGGCATGGTCTGGGAATGTCCTGTGCAGCCTTCTGCAGTCTTGTGTGGTCGGGAGCACGTGGCAAATTTGACAAACCCGTCACGATTTTTACTCGCAGCCTAAAAAAATCGTGGCTGTTTTTTTTAATCGGGAAAGTCGGCATGGACACATGAGCGGTAGCCGATGAGTTGGCGCGCTTCATGAGTGGTTGTGTTTGGTTTCAAAGTGGTCGGCAATGAGTCTGCTCCAAGCGGGTGAGAAGATGCAAGCCAACTTGACATGTTGAAAAATCGGCGACTACAGAAGATAAGTCGCCGACTTGTAGCCAACAACTCCGCGACAAATCGGTTAGCATCTTGACAGCAGCATGTCACAACGTGTGCCGTCGTGTCAAGGTCGGCGATTGATCGGGGACTGAACAAGTGGCGTCGCCGATTAAACATGCTTGATCTTGTTGTGTTGATTTCACGATGCTGTCGCCTACTGGTAGGCGATTCAGCATCTCTTGTTTTGATGAAGGCGGGAATATCGCATACTAATCATCCCTGCTCATCTCTGGTCGGGATCCAAAATGTAAATTGTGCAAGTTTGAACAAGATTTCAGCCGATTTTGAAAACAAATGGTGGTCTTGTGTAGTTAGGAAGAGGCTGGGTCGCGAGCTGTCTTCTATGTGACTGAACCATTGCCGCTGCTTTTACTCACCCGGCAGTATTTTTTGAGCATGTTGAAAATTCCTGCCGGGCGCGGATGGTAACGTGTTCAACGGACGGGAAACGGCCAACCGTGTGCCGCCGTCAGCACCAATTTGGCACACGGTAAGGGGTCGGCCAGCTCACACGAATACATGTGACTAATACAGATATTCCCAGAATGTGAGTGAAGCGGCGAGCTTGAGCGCTCAGCTTATAAAGGGCGGTTTGATGACGTTATCAAGGCGGTTCGGCCGGTACCCAGGCGTTGCGACCGGTGAGGACCTGGCGAGGTGGTGGTATGAGCCCGGTTCCAGGCCGATGAAGACCCGGTACAGAACGGTATGAACCCGGTGACAAACAAATAAATGCGGCCGTTGACTTTTCTGCTGATTGTTCACCATGTTGGACTCTGTTGTTTTTCTATAAGCCGCCCAGCTCACATGGATACATGTGAGGGGCCCATAAGGGTACCTTAGTTACTACCTTTTTTTACAGTTTCCAGTTATCAATAACGAGAGAGCGAAATATTTTTTAACTCAAACATATAATTATGTACACGTATTAGCATTCCCACATAACATGTATCCGAAATAGATAGTTCCTTTCACGCATTATGTTGATGTAAAGAAGAATTAGTTATTTTAAACTTGATACGGATTTATTTGAACCCTTACAGGAAGTACCAGTGCCACTAGTTCAGGTAAGATAAGCTTAATCAATCATTTCTAATCTTTCCGCGCGTAACATTAATCCAAGCGCAAGCGTTGGATTTTGACATATGCACGCATATGATGCATATTGGAACCTGTTGCCTTGGGCTAGCCAATGAGCGCCCTCGCACTTATGTATTATTTCGATAAGAAATATGACGCTTAAATTTGAAACTGAACTATAGTCGATTTGCGTGTCATGGCACCTCATTCGTGACCTACCTTATGTCTACAATTTTTTTGCTTTATTGGTTAACCCGAAGGATTTGTAATCTAAAAACGCTATGATTATAAATGAATGGTCTTTGCTATGATTGACCAATACCTTGGATTGACTCATACTTTTTGATTTGAACACCATTGTTCACGCATTGTCAAATGGTAATAATATACCTCATAATAGGCTTATCACTTTGTATGATCTTACATATTATTTTTAATTACTTATCAATATATGTATTTATTATTGTTCTTTGACAATGATAGCGACATTTGTAAATGCTCTCCAATGAGTCTTCAAAATTGGAAAATTTTCAAACACGATTTTATCAAAATGCTGTTTTTATGATGTGTCGTTATGTCTGAATAGCGACGAAATGAAACGCTTAAAGTCGTAGATGTTATGTTTTGTAACGGTTACGGCCAAACATCGGCTAAAGAATGGATTAACTACAGTCCTCAAACAAATTATAAGATTTGAGACATTGTTCACGAATATCGGTTAATAATTAAGAACGCTACATTGAGAAGAATATACATTTTCACACTTGCGTTTTGAATACGCATGATAGTGTGAGAGGTATATTCTCTAAATTATAATAAATTAATGCAACTTTGACGGTTCAAATATATTGTATGACCTGATTTATACTGTTTTTAGATCCATTCTCATAATGAACGATAATGAAAACATTGTAATATACATCTGAATTATCTTATGGTTCTAATTTACAGGAGGTGAACCTCACCGTACTTCTAAAGAAGGTAGGGACCCCTTTCACCAAATTATCGTAATAAATAAAAAATGAAGACAAGGATAAAAACAACATCTTCAAATCGGACTTCACGCGTTTCGTTGGTGTCTAATATTTAAGTGAAAATGTATATTTAAATAATTCTGATCGAATTCTATTTAATGCACAATCGTATCGTTAAAGAAATGTATTTTCTTGGATTTGAGACATAGTTCACGAAGATCGGTTAGTAATTAAGAACGCTACATAGATTAGAATAGAACAAAGTGCAGTTTACATTTTCACACTTGGGTTTTGAACACGCATGATAGCGTGACAGGTATGTGTATCGTATGTATTGATTACTTGAAGTATCACCAACCTCATCTTACTATCGACCCGTGAGTTTTTGCTACCAGTTAATCAATAATCTTCATGTTGCTAGTCCGACGCTGCGTGTAGACGATGTAGAAAATGGTTTTTTTTAAAAACCGGACTGTTTTGGTTTCAGGCACAGAACGGAGTTAATTCAATTTTCACTTTTAATATCTCAAATTGAAGACAGGAAATTTCCATACAACTGTATAATTTAACCTTTTACGTAGGAGATATGGTTTTGTAATTAAGCGCATATTTAATACCTGGTCAGTTACTTATTTTGAGGACTGTACATTGTTTGTAATAGTTATTGTCATCTAAGCTCTGGTTTTACGTATATTCTTTAAATTATGATAAATTAATGTAACTTTGACGGTTCAAATACATTGCATGACCTGATTGATTTATCCTGTTTTTAGATCCATTCTTATAACGAAAATGCCAAGATTGCAATATAAATTTGAATTATCTTATGGTTCTAATTTACAGGAGGTGAACCTCACCGTACTTCTGAAGAAGGTAGGGACCCCTTTTCACCCAAGGATAAAGCCTTAAAATCGGACTTGACGCGTTTCGTTGGTGTCTAATCTATAAGTGAAAATGTATATTTTGTTGACATGTTTATTTAAATAATTCTAATCGAATTCTTTTTTATTGCACAATCGTATCGTTGGATCCATTAGAACAGCGACGAAATAAAACGCTATTAAAAATCGTAGATATAATGTCTTGTAACGGTTACGGCCAAATCATAGGTTAAAGAATAGATTAACTACTTTCCTCAAAAAAAATCATAAAGTTGTAAAGTAATTTCTTTTCTTGGATTGTTCGCGAAGATCGGTTAATAATTAAGAACGCTACATTGAATAGAATAGAACAAAGTGCAGCTTACATTTTCACACTTGGGTTTTCAACACACATGATAGCGTGACAGGTATCCTGAAATTTCTATCGACCCGTGAGTTGTTGCTACCAGTTGATCAATAATCGTCCTGTTACTACATTAGTGCTAGATTACAAACCCCACTTGTGATTACTCGTAACCATATGTTAATTATAATTTGATACCTTTTTGTTTAACCAGAGCACCCATGTCGAAACTATCAAGGTTTAACATCAGATCCGACAGACTGTACAAGGTTCTTTAATTGTGACAACAACACGCCGGAATCGACGCCGTGTGCAGCAGGCACCTATTTTAACCCGTTAGTGGGTAATTGCGATCATTTTTACAATGGACCAGGATGTGTTGAACCACCAGGTAATACCGCCCCCAAACTCAACACAAAAGTTGATAACCATGCGTGTTCTAAATATCGTGGAAAAGGGGTATATTTTCGAGTGTCATCAAGGACCGCAAAATGATGAACATCTATCATATGTATGTATAAAGATGTATAAAGTGTCATTAAAAAAGGTGTTTAAAATTCCATAGAAAACCTTAAATTTGGGAATTTTTAAAGGCTCCATTTTGTCATTGATTTGTCAAAAAACCTGTTAAAATTGACGAAAAATCCTTGCAAAGCGGTACTTTTAAAGACTAAGAACACACCCCCTC
This sequence comes from Ophiura sarsii, assembly GCA_035610835.1. NCBI lineage: Eukaryota > Metazoa > Echinodermata > Ophiuroidea > Amphilepidida > Ophiuridae > Ophiura > Ophiura sarsii. Next base: position 40,717,934 of record CM069450.1, on the reverse strand, counting down.
TCTGCAAAAAAAGTCAGTTTCTGTTTATTTATTTATTTTCCATCAACAAACACTTAGTTAGGACAATTTAAATAAAATATTTTCTTTTCATGAAATTTTCCATCAATTTGATGCAAGGGCCTTTAGTTACTATTATTCAAACACAATCTGTTGAAAATTGCATACGTCCATATTATTTTCCATTGATATTGTTAAATGAATGTTGATAACATTGGTGTTCCGTTCCCTGTATGTTTACAAACTTCCCTAACCACGGCTTCCACGATGTATCCGTGGTTATAAATCTCGATTCCCCCAACTCTTTGAGTCATTGCACGAGCTGTTCATGCCTACGGCACTTTAGGTACCTTCTCTGGCCGTTCGGAGATTCCCACGCGGGTTTTGACTAGTTTTTTTGTAGCAAGTCCGTCACACTAGTGGTGGTCATTGTAAAATTTAATCAATGCAGTTTTTGTTGATACTTGTGATTTAAAGTACAACAATTAATACATTATATAAAAATAGCATAGTCTGTTTTTTAAAAGAGCTAAATTGGTGGGATATATCTGAACTTATGGTATTAGAAAATGATTTCATGTTCACAATAGTATCATATTCCATTCACTCTATAACTGTCTATACATAGCTTCAACCTTGTATGTATAGTTTTTGCTGGAAATTACAAACCATTTTTCTATGACATTAAATTACAAAGTTGCATTCTATAATGTAATATTGTCTCCTTGTCTTACATAAATATGTTACTTTTTGAATTAGAGCGTAATTTCAATAACATGCACATTTGGTAATTCATGCGCTGCTGGACGCTGCGTGTAGATGAACAAAATGTTAAAATGAAAACGGACTGTTTTGGTTTTAGGCATAGAACGGAGTTAATATTCATCAAAATTTTAATTTTAATATTTCAAATTAAAGACAAGAAATTTCCTAACAACTTGTTTATTTAATCTTTTTACGTAGGAGATATGGTTTTGTAATTGAGAGCATATTTAATACCGGGGCAGTTATTTATTTTGAGGACTGTACATTGTTTGTAATAGACTAGTTATTGTCAACTAGGCTCTGGTTCTACATACATACATACATACATACATATGAGATTTTATAAAGCGCTATTTCATTTAGATCACGGCGCTGGCAGCAAACAAACAAAACAAAAAGGTACAATCAACAAACAAATCAAAATGTACCAATAAAAACTAGTACCACATGTATACAGAAAGAACAACTAAGTAGGAAACAGATGAGTCTTCAGTTGTTTTTTGAAAACTTGTAAGGATTCACAGAGTCTGATGTTGTTGGGTAGATCATTCCATAGTTTAGGACCAGCAACAGTGAAATATTTATCTGCGGCAGAGTTTTTTGTACGTTGAACAACTAGGAGAGATCGATCAGACCCAGATCGAAGACCAGGTCGACCAGGTTCATAATGAGCAATGCACTGATACTGGTTCTACGTATATGTTTTAAATTATGATAAATTAATGTAACTTTGACCATCAAATATACCGTATGACCTGATTTATTCTGGTTTTGTATCCATTCGTATAACAATAATGCTTACTTTTTAATATAAATCTGAATTATTTTATGGTTCTAATTTACAGGAGGTGGCCAACACAATATTTCTCAAGAAGGTAAGGACCCATTTTTACCATATTATTTGTGAAAAATAAAAGATGAAGACAAGGATAAAGCCAACATCTTAAAATCAGACTTCGTTTCGTTGGTGTCTAATATTTAATTGAAAATGTATATTTAGTTGACTTGTTTATTTAAATATTTCTGATCGATTTCTTTTTTATTGCACAATCGTATCGTTGGATCCATCAGAACAGCGACGAAATGAAACGCTAAAATCGTAAATGTAAAGTCTTGTTACAGCCAAAACATAGGCTAATGAATAAATTAACTACAGTCCTCAAAAATTCATAAAGTTGATAAAATATTTCTTTACTTGGATTTGAGACATTGTTCACGAAGATCGGTTACTAATTAAGAACGCTACATTGAAAAGAATAAAACAGTGCAGTTTATATTTTTACACTTGGGTTTTGAACACGCATGATAGTCTGATAGGTATGTGTATGGTATGCATTAATCAATTGAAGTATCACCAATCCTCATCTTACTATCGACCAGTGAGTGTGTGCTACCAGTTCAATAATCTTCCTGTTGCTAGTCCAACGCTGCGTGTTGACGAACAAAAGTTTAAGATAAAAAACGGACTGTTTTGGTATTAGGAACAGAACGGAGTTAATATTCATTCATAGTTCATGTTTAATATCTCAAATTAAAGACAAGAAATATCCTTACAACTTAACAATTTAATCTTTTTACGTAGGAGATATGGTTTTGTAAATGAGAGCATATTTGAAAATACCTGGTCAGTTACTTCTTTTAAGGACTGTACATTGTTTGTAATAGTTATTGTCAACTAGGCTCTAGTTTTATGTATATTCTCTAAATCATGATAAATTAATTTAACTTTGACGGTTCAAATATATCGATGACCTGATTTATCCTGTTTTTAGATCCATTCTTATATTAACGATAATGCCCACATTTTACTAATAAAAATGTGAATTATGTTATGGTTTTAATTTTCAGGAGGTGAATCTCACCGTGCTTCTAAAGAAGATAAGGACACCTTGTCACCACATTATCGTAAGAAATAAAAGATGAAGACAAGGATAAAGCCAACATCTTAAAATCGGACTTGAAGCGGTTTCGTTGGTGTCTAATATTTAATTGAAACTGTATATTTAGTTGACTTGTTTATCTAAATAATTCGAATTCTTTTTATTGCACACTCATATCGTTGGATCCATCAGAACAAAATAGTGTTCATGCGCATGACTTGCGAATAATGATTAACGCTTGGCCTAATAACTAGTTTAAGAATAGTTTATTATATAGTGTGCATGCACAATTAAACATACATTTATATAGTGATGTCGTTGCTCAACTACCATTCATGCTATGTACGTAAAATTAAATAACAAACTTATCTGTATCTGTATGGATTTGTAAAACATCTTGTAGATTTTGCGTGAAGCGTTGACATGTGAATACATATAAATGCAAGCTTGTGATGTGCAATGGACTTGGAAGACTATTTCAGATCATGCATGTTTAGGGTTAGATTTCGTTAATTCCCCATTACCAGGGTTAATTCTTGGTCGCCTATCCAAAGTGTAGATTCCCTTAATACCAACGAATAATGATACGATTTAAAAAGTACAAGTCATAAATAGGCCAGTATTGACGTCACAGATTTAAGAGTCCTGATTTTATGATTTTCAAATCCAGCTAAAAGGTATTTAAAGTCCATTGTATCTCAAAAATATCCATAATTGAATCCATGCAACGTGTCTGATCTAATATATCACGACTCACACCCACCACTGACAACTCCTAAAAAGAGTACCCCTCAAATGATAATGTATCAACACAAACCTCGATGTAACCAATCAGAGTTTTTATTCAGCTAATTACGCAGGACATAGAAACACATATTGTGTTGTTGGGCCAGCTGGTCATAAAATGATAATGGTTCAACATAAACCTCGATTTAACCAATCAGAGTTTTTATTCAGCTAATTACGCAGGAAATAGAAACACATATTGTGTTGTTGGGCCAGCTCATACGACTACCCAATATATTAGCTGCTGAATGGCTCATGGCGAATCAGATTACAGCATTTGTATTTATGTCTTATAGCTACTAAAGTGATCATCCAGGGTTGCAATGAAATATAAAAAATGCAAGGATTTACTATTCCAGTAATCGGTCACACACTTCATATCATTTAGATGTTGATGAGTGAGAAACTTACATGTGAAGCGAAAAATGGGGAAATACATTTCACGTACAAATAATTACCGACCCAAATTTTATAAAATGTTGTGATTTTTGTTTATAGCTTTCTTTTTTTGATCATTTTCAAGAAGAAAGAAAAGCCCCGACCAACCAATCTCAGAGGTTTGCCCGCCGGTAAAACAGAGTTTTTTTCGTCGCCGAAACGTGATATTTTCCATACATTTTTATCATTTTACAGAAATAATAGTGTGAAATATAAACATATTTCATAAAAAATGAAAATAAGGTGCATTGTTTCAAATGTTTATGTTATAAAGGAATTTAAATTACGTAACTGCTAAATTTAACAAATATATCGTTTTACAAATGTTAGTACTTCAAAAATACCATTTTTAACACACAAATGCCATTCATGGACAAATAGGTTCAATCATGGACTAGTTCAATACACAAAGTTATTTATGCTCAGCGTAGACATTATAGTTCTCTTCATTGGTTCTTTTTATCTCATTAAGATACATTTAGTGTAAACTATTACGCGAAACATTCATGATCATTGATCTTGCATGCTATGTATCTATTTTCTTCAGTTGTATTAGTAGCAGAAATATTAAATATATGTACACAGATTATAATCAGACATTGAGTGTATTGTGTTTCGTAATAATTTGTGCTGTATTTATTTGTGACATGGACCAGTCAGATATGGTCATCTCGACTGGGTTGTGCTAATTGGCTATTCCACTTGAAATCCATATAACCCCTATGGAAGACATGACCTTAATCGTCTCCACAGCCAGTGAATTTAACAGCGTGGGTGAATCCATTTGAAATTCACATTTCTCTGTGGTGATGATTAGGGTACGGTATTGTCTGCCATAGGGGGTGTTATGGATAATTTGACTAGCTGCCACCACAAAAGTGTTTGCAACACAGTTCGGACCCATAACTCTCACCATTCAATACAACCTGGAGGAAAAGACCTATTAGTATAGCCGTTACTTGAAAAGTTAAGATTACTTGAAAAATAATATGCATTTTAGCCAAGAGTTACTTGAATATATTTAATTGTTAATACCTTCAGAGCCTTGAGGTCGAGATGACGTAGTGCGCACAACGGATAACCATTGCACCGTTTTGGGGTGAGGTTGAGCTCGCGTACTTTACGCGAGCTCGTCCTCATGTGACGTGGGCCCATTATGTGGAGGACATTTCCAAGAAAGTGTTCCTATTCAGGTATTTGATACGCCATGGCACAATCTGTTTGTGTTATGTGTTTACCAAAATATTTTACAAAACTGTCGTTATACCTATCGTGACAAATGACCATAAACATGTGACACTATTGGTTCATTTATCGGAAAAGGGTTGCCACATTGTATTGTCGTGTATTATTGCACAACTCACAACTGCTACTGGTTTAAAAAAGCGTCCGCAGACTTGATAATGTTTATAATAGTGAAACTGAGAACGCAGTCAAGAAGACACAAACTCTCCAAGTTTACAGTTCAAATGATTTATTAAATAAACTCAAGACGATTTCGGCAGATACACAAATAACACTGACGAAGGAAATGAAGAAATGATGGACGCTACATGACGATGTGAACTGAACAACGCCCAAGCACGGAAGAGGTCGTTTGCACGCCTGTTCTCCGCTTTTGAGCACTTCCCGGGAGACCCGTCACCTGCCTGGCGCTCTGTGATTGAAGCTTCCGATCGACCCGGAAGTGTAATTGCAGAGGCAACAAGCAATTAACAAGAAGTTCCCATAAAAGTGAATCTGAGACGAATATACCTGAAGGGATAGGCAGCTCTGTGTATTGCTATTCAATTCTACGAACCAGGTCTTGCACGGCAGTGCACGGTATTGTTCTCAAACCAACACAAGCATAACCTACAAAACAGGCTGTGCGCATGCACACGCATGCGTCAATTTGTCCTGCTCTCACTTTTGGGTTTAAACCATGATCATGATGATTACGCATACAGACTGGGATATATTTCTAAAATGATTACGCATTTATATTGCTACAAATATGGTATTTCAGAAAAAGTATGCCAATTAAAACCTACTAGTGCCCTACTTCAACCCATAAACAATGTATTATGATATTCAAAGTTCATAATTTGTGTTTAGAATTTAGATTTAATGTGAATTGAAACACAACACATTTGGTATTTTTATACATCAACAGATAAGTGTATCAGCTCAGCCACATCTGAATATTTGTATTTTAATTCATATTAAATCTAAACACAAACCATGCACTTTGAATATCATAATACATTGTTTATGTATTGAACTATGGCTCTAGTAGGTTTTAATTGGCATACTTCTTATGAAATGCCATAATTCTAGCAATATAAATGTGTAATCATTTTAAAAATCTATCACAGTCTGTATGTTGGTGACCGTCTGATACTACTGTGTGTTCAGGTTGTTAAGAAGATCGTAACACACGTGTGGATAACACTAAATTTGAAATAGCGCGGCAACTCACATAATGAGGTCATGCTACAAATTAAATTGAATGATGATAATCGATTGGCATCAAGCATAACAATAACCGTGTTAGACTTGCACCGCTGCACATAACAGGAATGAATAGAGCTGCTTATCCCTTCAGGTATATTCGTCTCAGAGTGAATGCTCACATCTCACCAAGTTAGCATTCTACACGCTTTTACGGTCGTAATAAAAACACGAGGTCTATCTCTAATCTGAAAGTGTACAACCATGACATCTCCCTTCTGTTTAAAGATCCGGGGGATCCGCTCGTATTTCTCCAAAATCCGACAAGCTCAAGCAATTGCAAGTTCTCTCTCCACAAGTAGTTGTAGCGACAAATTATATATTTTTGTTCAAACAATTATACATGTTGGGCTATAAATAAATCCAGATGAGTGTGATTTATGTGAAATTCTTATAGTGGCAGTCATTCTTACATTTACCAAGCAATCCGATTGGTTTGCATCTGATACGTGCTATAGTCGTCCAAAAAGTAACTTGCCAGGTAATAAACATGATACCTATGTTCATAACTCTAAAAATATAGTTCCAAATTAAAATATCAAAACAAATTTATGGATAAATTCCTCTTTAATTTGAAAAAATTGTTCACAATAATTGGTTAACAGTGATTGAGAACGCTACTGCGAAAAGAATAAGACAAAGAGCATTTGTAATTTTCGCACTTGGGTTTTGAACACGCAGGATAGTGTGATAGGTATGTGTATGGGTCTTATTGATCAATTGAAGCATCCCCGAAGCCGGTGAGTTGTCGCTACCAATTAATCAATAATCTGCTTATAGAGACCTTCCGTATTTGGGATTAGCGGCCATCTTGGTCACAAAAGAGTTTGCAACACCATTCGAACCCCATATCTCCCCATTCAATTCAATCTACCCAAAGTAGTAGGCTATAGATAGTTGATCGGCAATAATATGACTTGATTGACCTGGATATGAACAGATTGAACAAAGTTTACTGTACCCTCTAAGATGGCCGCTAATCCCAAACACGGAAGGTCTCTATTGCTAATCCGAGAATGCGTGTAGGAAAATCACATGCTTATTTTTTTGTTTTTGACATTTATTCTTGTTAATATTCAGTCATTCTTCACGTGCGATATCTCAATTTAATGAGATTTCTTTTTGAATGTTACGATTTGATATTGTTACGTAGGAGATATGTTTTATGTGAGTTATGAGAAATGACCATCTGTATTACGTGATAAGCCCATAGCCTAGCGCATACGGTCATGTAGTCAAGCACGCACTATACATAAACTGCTCACAAAAAGTATCGAAACACTTAGAAATGATCCAATATATAACGGCTCGAAAATGTATGCATTAATCGAAGCAAATAACCAAGTGCATAATTTTGTTCTGCGTATTTTGACACCTCGATCGTTGAGATACGATGTTGCGGAGCGGAGTTATTGTCATTTCAATGATCGTGGGTCCAGTTTCAAAAGTAACACTCATCCCTATTGAAAATCACGAATCTGATCATTCTAAACAGTAATGCAAACCTCTTTCTATAGGATGATTGTCACTTTTGAAACTGGACCCACGACCATTGAAATGACAATAACTCCGCTCCGCAACATCGTATCTCATCGATCGAGGTGTCAAAATACGCAGAACAAAATTATGCACTTGGTTATTTGCTTCGATTGATGCATACCCTTTCGAGCCGTTATATATTGGATCATTTCTAAGTGTTTCGATACTTTTTGTGAGCAGTTTAGTTGCCGGCGCATACGTTGTGCGTATCACACATTATGTGACGCTGTAATTCAAATAAGCCAAGTTGGTAAACACCTCAATGGACTTGCCGATTTTATTTAATTTGTTGTTGTTTGATCAAAAACAAAAATCAAATTTCATGATATAAATAACCGATACATTTAATCGTGAAATATTGTTAGGCATAGTTCGTACTGCACTCTTAGAAGGTCAGGATCAAATATGAGACGAAAAGGATCAATTTTGATCCAGAAGCGGTATCACATATGAGCTTACCCTTTCCGGATCAAAGTGATCCGACAAGCAGGATCAAAAAGTTTGATTCGAAATGGGATCAAATATTTCTGTCAAATGATACTGAAACGGATCAAAATAATGATCCTTAATCGGATGTACCTGTAGCTTATGATCCTACTCCAGGATCAAACTGAATCAAAGAAAAAGTGAAAACATAGGGGGTCATCGGGTGACAGATTGTAAAAACAAGCATGCATGCAAGGGTCTTTCGGTGACACCGGGCCAAAAAAAGGGGGGTATTTTTGATGGAGCCTGGTGTGAAACCTAATATTGATTGAGTGCCCCCACCCCCGGGTGCACACTGCAGACTATATATCGAGTGCAGTAAGCTTACTACATCGTGTAGGCCTAGTACATCGCAGTGATCGTGACATTTTGTGAGGAGCATTTTGACCGAAAATCGTACTGATGGCACTGGTCAGGTACAAGAAATTTGTTCACAAGAATAGAGCATGTTCAAACATAAAAAATAAAACTACTTTACCGACAAAATCATGTAACATTTTACAGATTAGACTGGATAACTTACCGCGGTATTTCACCCTTGTTTCAACTGTGGCGACCGAATTCAAAAGATCGTCTGCTTGTCGTCTATCGGTTTGCGAAAGAGTGACGTCAGTCACTCATTGACCAATGAACTGTTTCATCGAATTGATCCGGAAATCAGATCAAAGTTGATCAAGGTGAATTTGATCCGTTTGTTGATATCTATCTGGAAACGGATCAAAACGATCCGAAAACGGATCAAAACGATCCGAAAATGATCCTTAAAGGATCAAAACAAAGTGAGCCGGAAATCTACTCATGTATTTGATCCTGACCTTCTAAGAGTGTGTAGTCTTAATGTTTAGGCTTAACCATATTTTGTCGTCGTAAATAAAATATAATGCACATGCTGTAGCCTATATAAGATCTGAGTCCATTGGTTATTCCGCTAAAGGGTTGTAGCATATACATGACATGCAAATTGAAATTGAAATATTACTAGTAGTTCTCTTTGTTAATATTTATAGGTCTTTAAAGAAGCCCTCCATTTATGCCACATTTTACTTATTTTTCAATCCATTACATGTTTCCCCGGAAGATAAAGTAAAATACGCTTATTACAAACAACAACAATTTCTATCCGTGCTCATATGGAATTTTTATTCACACTGTTTGTACGGACACGACTGACAATTAAAGAAATACACGAAACAAAGACGAAAGAATTATGTGCAATTATGTCGTAGGATTTATTTGTAACATCATGTAGCACGCCGTTGTATCAATTACATTATCTATCACAACGCGCTATACTGGTACAAGAGATCAAACAAGTCACCAGCACATACATGTTCGCTTTCCAATTGTTCAGGCGGTTGTGATAGATGTCATACTGAAGAAATGATTTTCAATGATCCGCTTTCATTTTTCTCAGCATGCTCAATAACCAAATTGCGGCATTCAAATCTCAATAAATCTTGTTAATAATCTAGGTCCGGCCATTCGTACAAACAAATGTTCAGGTTTAGTTGTTATTCAAAACAACACCATTCAAAGCAACACTATTAATGTTTATCCCATGGGGATAAACCTATTTGACTTTATATTCCCCTAAACAATAAAGAGCCTAAGGCCGGACCCTGCGATCGTCATGTCACCTGACTCCTGATGATACTATCGGGCGAATCCAGGGAAAGAAACCATGTCACTCGGGGCCTCAGCGATCTTCTCAGCGCACCCAAGGAGTAATCATGTCATCCGAGGCACTGAGTCACGTGTGTGCACAGCCGCTCTCAGAGATGTTGCCATATGCCAAGAAACTGTAAAACAAAATACAAAATTTATAATTAGGGTGGGTAGGGATGGGAAATTTGAAATTCCTTTACTGTCTTGATGATCGACGTGCTACACGTTAGAGAACCTACGACGACAGTGAACGTGAATTGAAACCAAGAGCGTCGTGGCACAGATCGACGTGGCAAACATACCACGTGACCATCGCTGGGTAACCGCTCCCCGCGGGATATGGTTAGTCGGTCTGTCCGCACAAATTGGTTTAGCCGTCATGCGCCTATGCTAAACTTTATTAACTAAGCTGGCATGTTTTGCACCTAATCATAATCTACTTTGGGGTTTTCGTTTGTGAGAAATTACGGAAAAGATTTTTGCACCATTTTTACCTTTTCGAAAATTAGTTTTTGATTTCCCATCGTTTTATGGGTGTGCAAACTGTTTTCAGATTTGTTTTTATTGATTGTATAATAGGTGTGTGAATCCTATAAAGAAAATTGGATATTTCATCGTAAATTTTCTAAAATTTATTAACCTTAAAATGACATAAATAGGTAACTTAAGAGCAAAATCCGGGATGAAGAGTGATGGCCTCGGGACGTTGCATGCAGACAACTAATATTGTGCTCGTAAAATCCACAAATTCACACATTAAAATGTTGGCGCCCCAAAATGCAATTTCATTACAATGAGCACTAATGCCTCATTTATGGTAATCACCAAACTAATGTGAATACGTCAAATGTTCAACATATGTTGATGATTACTTACTAACAGATTAGATGGTTAGAGGACGTGGACTTGGTTCATTATATGAGTTTCTTTCGGTGTCTGCAGTTGGTTTAAAATTGATGCGGTATAAGACTGAGGAACACGGACACTGAAGTAAAGGTATGGTAGCTTTAATAATCTAATTTTTACTTAAGGGTAGACGGGGATGTATTTAGAAAATACACACCTTCAACTCGTTATAACTTAATAAGTACTCAAGTATATGGAAAGGAATTGAGTTAAAGAAACCTATCAGTTTTGTATTCAAAACGCAGGTTTTCGAGAAAATCCACGAGCGTTCTTTCAAACATACATGTATAATGATATAAATTTGGGGCTATTTGTTTGTGGGAAATTCTTAAGCCTAATTTTTCGCTGATAGGATTTCAGCACAGGACTTCAGCTAGCGGTGAAGAAAATGTTGTAAGATGTAATCACATGGTTGCGCGCACGTATAGGCCGTGCGTCTGTTTTACTGCGCGCCGTATACATTGTTTGTGCCTTTCACTTTTTGGGATACGCAAGCGGACTATATAAAAACAAACATAGGCCTATACATTATTTTGTTTTCATCACAATTGCTTGGTTAACACGGTATTGTGACAAAACACATATAATTCGGTTAATATAATCGAATCGGCGATTTGGCACTTAGTGACTTCGCGGCGTCCCTATATTTCCTCCTAACATCAAGGCGGGGCTACAACAAGGCGATGCTATACAAATGTAATACTCCAGGTTCCAGAGTGAAAGTAATTGACATTTTTACGATGATATCTCGTACAAAATACTGACGACATTGTACTCCGACCAATGCAAATGTTTCCACGTTAGAAAACATTCAACATAACTGATGCAGAATTATTATTATTCAGTGTGCATATCGTTGACGTCTTAAATAAAAGTACTCAAACGAGTAACTTACTTACCGGGTTATGTATAATGATCATAATTCTAAAATTCGTCGTGTGTATTACATAGTGATGGATGTTGAACAAAATACGACGGTGGGTTTTTAAGAAAATCTAATTTGAATGATTGTCAACTCTTCAGAGTCGGTACGCATCAACATAAACGGTTTAGATTATTATATTCGACGAGGAATACTCTTTAAAATGTAAATTATCCCCTACTCATTCAATTTAACCTTAAAAATAGATATAATTCAATGGCAAAGTTATCCGTCCTATACGTCACACTGAAAATACGTTCATTGATGATTAATGTTATTACATAGTGACGAATGTTGAATTTTCGATGTACTTTTTACGTAATACGTATTGTTCAGCATCCATCGGTATGTAATACAACTGTCGGTGATTTTCGAATACCCGTCACGTCGTCCGTCACCTTCGATCTGCTTGATTATGTTTATTATATAGTGACGGATGTTGAGTCGATGACCAAGATTCGAAATTTGAACTGTTAATATAAAACGGCAAATTTCCCGTAATATCAATTTAATTAAATTAATTTCATTTTCGTTTGTATCAGTAATCAATTTAAGAATTCAATTTTGAGGAGAAATAGTATTTGAAATACCCGTCTTCTGAAATACCTAAATACTTCTATGACAGAGGGCTTATCATCCTCACTATGGGAAACGCTAAAGTATGTGTTTTCAACGTACGTCAAATTGGTCAGTTTTTATTGAGATTATTAATTAACTAAGTGATAGTTAGCTCTGAAACTTGGTAAGTTTGAAGAATTTGATATTTAGTACCTGTTCACATAATTTTGTGAAATGGTAAAAAATACCAACCGTAAAGGGCTCAGCAGACTCCATAACGCTCCCACGTTGAGCGCAAGCGTTGACCACCGTTTACCAATCAGGATGCGTCATTGTGTTGTGGTGGAGCTTCAGCGCATGTGTAAGAGCGAAAATAGTTCGAGCGTGGTGGAGGAGTATGCTCAGCGCTTCACTATGTAATACACCGACAACTTTTAGCTCCAACTTCAAAATATAAAATCATAAAGATTAGGCGACAAAAAAACCCCACCTGTTCTACTGGTACGGTCAGTCGGATCGGTCGTTTTGTTATTGGATTTGTCAAAATTGAAGTTAAAATGTTGGTGAATTTTCAGCAATTTTCACAAATAAATGCTTTTAAAACATTGGTAAAAATAAATAAATCTAAAAACACACAAAAACAAATCCGATGTTTTTTCTTCGCCCTGCGGAGTAATTTTCTATCTCGATATTTGGATGAAGGTGAACTAATTAAGTAATTTGACGATTTATTCGAGGTTTTTTTTAGATTTTAGATAGCAACTCGTTAGATTAGGGTTAACCTAGTATTATACATCATTGCATTTTTATTAAAATCGGAACAGGGATCGTGTTCGACAGAATCATGGCAACATGGTGGGGGAACGCCGGTTTTGTGTTGGTCCTAGGGTTGAAGTGTTTAATGGCGAACGAAATCCCCATTCAGCTAGGCGATGTTGTAGTTCCGTCAGCACCAGATGAGTGTATAGAAGGTATGTTCACATTTCGATTTGCTTTTCATATCGTAGATCTGGACCGTCTGTGCATGTTTTGTTATTTTACCATTATATGATATTATTCATACAATAATACACGAACCACTCAGAAAACAGGAAACTGAAAACGCGGAGTGCATTCAAATGGCTAATTGCGTACTGGTCGTACAGAGACCGCACCTTAATGTATAAATTATGCTGTACCATATTTGAACCAACGTATAGCAAAACAGCTACGAATTATATTTTATTTTTATTCTTATTTAGTTTATTGGTTATTTTTTTTATCATAACAACAAATTCTTTATAAAATCGGCAAATCCAATGAGTTGTTTACCAACTTGCCTGCTTCGAAAAATCGCGTTCTTTAGCACACGCGCAAATGGCTTCTTTGCGTTGTATGCATAAGGCATACGCCGGCAATTATAGTGCGGCGCTTGAAAATCTTAACGCAATGACCATACGCGCTGAAGGTATGAATAAGGCCATGCTCCAAACTATATATTAATCATTATCGTCTCAGAATATATAGTGCGTGTCGGCCGAAAATCAGCCGAAAACCAATCGAATTGCCTGTTGATATCCGAAACCACATCCACTATTAAATCATAATAATAGTTCCAAATTCCAAATTGGTGGAAATATTCGGTTTTATCTCTCCGCACGCAAAAGTAATCCGAGCGTACGGGATTATTGCTATTCGAACGCGGTTTTGGTCGCAAGAACGCGTCGCGCATATGATGCACACTTCGCTTGTTGTCTTCATGCGCGCCCGCGTTCTTCTGTATTCATTTGCCGCTGTAAACAGGCTTTGCTAATTTGGAACTGATCAATCCGTATATAAGAATTCCATGTCATGGTACAACTAAATTTAGAGAATAAAAATATAGTTTGTAGCTGTTTTGTGCATTGATATTGGCGGTGTGCTGTCTGATGAACGTTTGCTTGAAGAGGGAGTTCCACAAGGTTCGGTGTTTGGTCCCGCTATATTCACCATGTATACGGCTCCCCTGGGTGAAATCATTAATTCCCATGGTTTAAATTACATAGCATACGCAGACGATACCCAGTTGTACATTATTTTCGATCGATCAAATACACCTAGCACATAAAGTCCCTGCTCAGGTGCTTTGAGGTTGACTAATTCAAAATATATAATCGGTACCAAAAATCTGAGATATACATTAAATGAGCAAATTTCTTCTCCGCAGTTTGATACCTCATTCAACAAAATCGAATGGATACTTTTAAAGTTATGTCGATTTCAGTGACATCGCATACAACAGAAAAGTGGCACTAGGTATAGGAATCATTGATTTGTGTGTGATATTACTGTGTGCTATCTGAACGTGACAGATGAATGGGTCTTTAGTGATAACCGCAATGTGCGTGACAAAGGGTGTATCTGGCTGTGAAGAATACAAGTCTTAGCTGATAAGCTGTGAGTTTTTCAGTGCGTAAATCCATAGACGGGTAAAACATTGATTTTTACCGTCTATGGTAAATCACACACAAATCAATGATTTCCTATACCTAGTGCCACTTTTCTTTTGCATGCGATGTCATTGAAATCGACATAACTTTAAAAGTATCCATTCGATTTTGTTGAATGAGGTATCAAACTGCGGAGAAGAAATGTGCTCATTTAATGTATATCTCAGATTCTTGGTACCGATTATATATTTTGAATTAGTCAGCCTCAAAGCACCTGAGCAGGGACTTTATGTGCTAGGTGTAGGTCTCAGGGTGTAAGTAGGCTTGAAAAATGCGTTCAAGATGTCAAATCGTGGGCTGCTGGTAACAAGCTTATGCTAAATGATTCCAAAACAGAAGTCATTCATATAAGCTCACGATTTGTTAAGACATCGCCACTTCCACCCTTGAAACTCGGAGATTCTCTCATTAATCCATCTGGGTCCGCCCGTGATCTTGGCGTCATCTTTGATAGCAGACTTGATATGAAAAAGCATCTCAAAAGCGTCACCAAATCTGCGTCATTTGCCATTTACAAAATCGGACAGATATGCAAGTATCTTGACTCAAATGCAACCGAGCGTCTCGTGCACGCGTTTGTATCATCGCGTTTGGATTGCTGTAATAGCCTGCTTTTCGGCCTTCCAAAGTACGATATCGCCAAGTTGCAGCGTATTCAGATTTCAGCAGCAAGACTGGTTTCACGGACTAAATATCGCGACCACATGACGCCAGTCCTAGAAACATTGCATTGGTTACCAGTGCACTATCGGATTGAATACAAGATACTGCTACTGACCTTTAAAGCTCTGCACGATTTAGCCCCAACATACATTAAAGAACTCATCTGCTCATATCAACCCGGTCGTTCTCTCCGTTCATCATCAAAAAACCTTCTTTGTCCCCCTTCTAGAGGAAACACTACATGTATGTTTTATAGTGATAGGGCTTTTTGCGCCGCCGCTCCCCTCTTGTGGAACAAACTTCCGGATCATATCAAGTCTGCTACATCTGTTACCCAGTTCAAGAGGGTGCTTAAAACACATTTATTTAAGAAAGCCTACAATCATGGAACCTTTTAGATGTATTTTTGTGAACAGTCGACTTTTTTAGGCGTTTTTAATGTTTTTTGACATCCTGTGTTTCTAATCACTTTACAGTTGGTTTCCCTGTGTTACATTTTGCCTTGTTTAATTTTTTGCTGTGTGTATGTATTAAGGTTGTTAATTCGGAATATTGTAATTGCAATGCACATTTCACTCTTTTTCGTGCTTTAATATTGATGCAATACTGATTGTGCAATATGTGTTCTGTGCATCACGCTTTTTAACTATTCCCATTTTTACTATGTATATTTCACAGTTATCCCCTTGTCTGTGTTTGCTCTTCTTATTTAGACTTAACTGTGCAATATTCATACAGTATTTCATCTTGCTGTTATCGGAATTTTAATATTGTATATTTATATATTGCTACCGTGACGTGTGCTTTACGCTTTTAATGTATCTTTGTAAGGCGCCTTGAGTTCTTTTTGATGTAATTGCGCTATACAAGAAATAAATATTATTATTATTATTATTATTATTATTATTATTTAGTCGGAAAATTTAATTTTGCGGTTTGTCCAGATTCAGAATACTCAAGAAACAAGCTTTAAAATGGTATGCAACATGTCATAATTGCTCAATGTTTTCGCGGTCAAAAATTGAATTAAAGTTGCAAAATGCCTTTGTTTTCTATTGATTTTTGGCATGTTCATTGGACCATATCTCCTAATGCATACTGGCGACTTAACGCTCATTTTGTGGTGACAGGTCTCATTTAGTTTAGTGGTTATTTTGATCTTTTATCATAAAAATAACGCATTTTGTGATTCATTTTAATCAAACAACAACAAAATATAACCGGCGAATCCAGCGAGTTGTTTTACAAGTTCCTGCGAAGAAACGCATACACTTTGGTTTTTTCGAGGTTTAACCGTTAAATCTTGAACGATCCCAGTTTAAAAAAAGCTCACGATTTCAAACTATTTTCATTCTATTTCAGGAAATTAATAAAAAAAGGTTGGCCTAGCAAATTATTTATAGATGATATCATACAATATTATCAACCGATTGCGACGAACGGTTACTGATGGATAACATTAAAAACATTATACTTACACTGGAGTTGATTTTCCAACTCCCAGTGGTTTTAGCATGTAATAATTTAGTTCCAACATGTGATGATGAATTTTCTGGAAGCATAGGTCTAATCAAATACAGTTTTACATTGACACCAATGGGGATTCAAAATTCAATCGTGAACATCGTCGTCTGTAATTTGTCTATTCATCTATCCAAAGTAGAACGCCCTCTGTAATTTTAAATACAAAAAGCCAGTGCGAACTTAATTTACACGTGTTTTGCCTTAAGTCATGGATTGAAAATATTGTAAAACGATGTGTCAAATCGGTGACACGTTGTCATACAAAAACAATAAAATAGTATTATTGCATAATTTATGTCACTTCGACGCCAATATGGTGATTAATCAAATAAATTTCATTATGGACCTTAATATCCTTGGTCATTTGCCAGATGTTTTAAAGGAAAATGCTGAATGATTATTTTAATTAACGTTAACGGAAAGTTTGTTTGTTTACTTAAACGGGTATTTCCGTTGGAGACATTACGGGGTTAAATATAGCTCCATTGTATTGTATCACGCTATCAAAGTGGCTATTAGCTTTTAATTTCAACGAGACAGTGACGCTACTACGTCATTCAACAATTGCAGTATCATTGCGCATCCACTCCACTTCCGTATACACACACCAACCCCCCCTCGATACAGAATCTATACAATAATACGGGCCAAATTTTGTCCTAAGATGTTCTCCCCTTTCCGACCTTCGATTGACTTCCACGACGAACCAGTTTATGTTTGATTTTCTTATTTTGGGTTAGATTTCGTGAAATGTGAGGTTTTTTAGCCCGTTGCTACGTTATTGCTACGCGTCGCGTATACGCCGGGCACGCCGTGGCGATGGCTGGCGCACCACACGCGTAATCATGCGATTGCCGGCGCACGCGTAATGGCGCAAACCGTAAGCCCGGACCGTAAGGTGCACAAAAGTTAGTGGCGCAAAGCGAGTTTGTTATGGGATAGGGTAATGACGGCAAGCAATCTGTTGCTCCGCAGTGCAAACCGTACAAAACAAGATAAAGGCACGATGACAAAACAACAAAAAGTCAATCATAATAGCCAGGGTATACATAAATGGTATACAGGTTTGGCATAGGAAGAGGATTACGGCAAGGGTGCATATCGTCACCAAGCTTCTTCAATGTGTATTCTGAAGATATTATGAGAGAAGCATTGGAGAGCTTTGACGGTGGTGTGAAATTCGGAGGAATTAAAATTACCAAACTTAAGATATGTTGATGATACCACACTCATATGCAGCAGCCGACAAGAGCTCATGGACCTTCTACAAAGGGTAAAAGAAGCAAGTGAGAAGAAAGGTCTTCTGCTGAACACTAAAAAGACAAAAATAATGGTAATGGACAAAGAGGACACAGGGGCTGACTTCTCACTAGATGAACAGAAGATAGAAGTTGTACAACAGTTCGAGTACCTAGGATCTCTAATATCAACCCCAAGAGTGACAGTTCAACGGAGATCAAACGTAGGCTGGCAATAGCTCGCAAGACATTACAAGATATGTCAACTAGCTGGAAGAGCAAAGGGCTATCAATGAATCTCAAGGTACGCTTCCTGAAAGCAACCATCTAATAATAACTGGATTTATATAGCACCTTTTTCAAAGGGTTCAATATCGCTGCTGGTGAATGATCCGAATCAGATCGCATCAACTAGGGTGCAGCCAGTTCAGGCGCAAACCTATCCGCACTTAGATTGTAACATCCACCATTTTTCAATGCAGCTCCCCAAATACCATTGGGTCAAGGAAGTTTTTGATAACCGAAACAACTGATCACTGATTTTGAACGCAGGAGGAAACCCGAGTACCCGGAGAAAACCTGCGAAAGCGTGCATGGATCGTGATAAACCAAATGCTCATAAAGCCTGCGGTCGTGCACATAATTGACCCGGGTTTCATTGGTGCAAGGCGAGGTAACAATCCGCTGCTCCCACACGCTCTCCAAATTTTAGGGGTGGCGGGGGGGGGGGGGGGGGGGGGGGGTGGGGGGTGTCTGCGAAGGGGGTCGTAAAATCTATTGGTCACAACCCGGTGATCCCCCTTCTCTCTTCCGCCTCCTCACTAATACCTCACTATAAAACTCAAATCCTAGGCCTGCATAGTACATATGTCTATGAGCTCATGGGTAGGTCTGTGTAGATCATTAAGGGCACACGGGGTACCTGGAGTATGGGGTATGAAATATTAAGGGCACCTATAGTAACTGGATTTAAGAAGGTAGGGCTTACCTGATCAAAGACACCTCCCTGGGTGGTTATTTCATGTCTCATTATGGGATACCTATAATAATATTTAGCGTATCTGGATAGGCCTTATTAAGATACCTGGATTATTACGGGCATCGTGGCACTAATATTAGTATTAAGGGTACCTGGATTATCAAGGACATAAACTCTGGCTATTTTACACAGTATCTTCTATATACACTATGGGGTATCTGGGGTAGGTACAACACTTTTGAGGTGTATGGGGTAACTACAACATTGTTTCCCCAAAAGGGATATTGAAATTGGGTCCGAGATTCAAAGATAGCACAAACTCAGTTTTCAACAAAGTATATTTCAAATGAAATACAAATTCAGGGATCTTCAATTTTGAACTCATGTCTATGCCCATGTTGCTACAATTCATGAAGGAATCTAATTTAGATCAAATACTTTAGCTAGCGAGGACCCGAGCCTAGCGAAGGGTACCCGCAAGTACACTGTGCCGCTAGTACAGGGTGTCCCAAAAGTCTATGCACGTTTTTGAAGACTCATATCGCATAAAAAATAAATCATATGGTATAAATTTAACCATATTTTGATAGACGAGATTTGGGAAATTATTTTGATACCAAACACAACCCTATTGGTGAACCCACAACATTATAAAACTGGTTGAAAGTTTTTAGCCATGTGAGAACCATTCATACCAAGTACCACACATTGTTGCTAAAACAGGTGCGCATAAATTAAACGTCGGTATGAAAGCAACGTTGCGCATTAGTCACAGTTCACTGCTTACCTTGCAACATTAATGTTATTACCAAACTCGGTCATGCATAAATAGGCGTAGTAGACAACATTGCACAGTAAAAGTCTTCATTCAAGATGGTTTACAGCATAGAGCAAATACAAATTGTATGGTTCTACGCTGAAACTCAGTTCAACTTACTCAACAAAAGTTCGGATTTTTTAAACGTCGGTATGAAAGCAACGTTGCGCATTAAAGTGAAATGCGCACCAGGAAGAATATCCATTCTTAAGTTGGTGGATACATTTTTGAACACAGGAACTGTGCATGATTTGTCTCGATGTGGTAGAAAAAAGACTGGTAGATCAACAAGTCACATTGATGTCATAAGACATGCAGTAGCCACAGTCCAAAGAGATCTATTCTCTGTGTGATGTGTGTGCTCACTTTTCTGTAACGTTTTTCAATTTTTTAGGTCTGTGTTTTTGCATTAGCACACGTCTCTGTATAAATGGAAACCATTTAAACTATATTTCACTATAGAAACGAAAACTATGTGTGATATAGTTTGTTATTATGATGGGATCACTGTAATGTAAAATTTTAAATATAACAATTGACGGATCACTTTCCGTGTAACCAACGCTATCCGTCTTTTTGTTAATCTCAATAGGTATGGATTTATGAACTTTATTTTCCTCCGAAGTATAAAATTACATTTTTGCAGTAATTCATATTTTACTTCTAGGGTGGAATTACAAACAGATGTTTCTCTAATGTTTGGTATCGAAATTATTTCCCACATCTCCTCTTTCTAAATATGTATTCATATTTTCAATACGACTTATATTTTGTGAACTACAATGCTTCAAAGTCATGCATAGACTTTTGGGACACCCTGTATATGTATAACATTGCGCGTGTAATGTTACGTCGCTGCCAAGTAGAAGCGAAATCAATTGTATTTATTCTTTTAAAGATGGTGTCGAAACAAAATACAAATCTGATACAGTGCAACAGGTCATAAACACTCCACACTTTTCATTATCATAACGTCATAAAACAGAAACTTGTGAACAATGCCATATGTTAGGTGTAAATGGGAGCTTTCATGGCACATAAAGTGTGAAACATGAAATAGGATAGTCAAGAGTTGCCAGAGGATGGACTTGCAATTGAAAAAAATTATCAAAAATCTGCATATTATTAGTAGAAACATATGTATTTCTACGAAAAACCTAAATTATCACTTTTCCCCAATTTGGGATTCTTAAAAGAACTATTTCAAGAAAACTAAGTACATCAACATTCTATTCTGTACACAGTAGGCCTACAGTACAGCTCACAATAGAGTGCACCACGCAACTGAGATGATAGTCCGTTGACTTTGAGATGATAGTCCATTGACAACGCAATGACATCGCATTGACAATGCACTGACAGCGCGATGATAGTTCGTTGACCTTATCCCCGACATTTATAAACCATTTCAGACTCAGCGCGATGTCAGCTCAATGCCTAACTGCGTTGATCTGCGTTGACCGTCTGTCATTAATTGGGCGGAGAACTTTGTGCAATCAATAATCCACTTACAATTTCTTATACAATCCCTTTATTAAATCGATACATGTGTGATCACTGACCGCGGAACGAACTAATGAAGATGTAATAATAGTTTACAATGGTGGGAAAAGTCTTCGTTCATTGACAACAATATTATACAAATATATTCACGAAAATAAATGTTCATTGAACTTTGAAGGCCTAAATCACCATACATGCCATAGATCCTTGATAAAATAAAAGAATTATAATTATTTCATCGCCATACTTTCACAAGTGCAATTACCAGAGCAGCTTAGCTTTCAACCACATACAGGGCCACGATTAAATCGTTATTATTGTTGTCATTAAAAATAAATAACACAAATAAAGACCGCAAATTTGGATAATCAAGTGGTTGACCTAGTTCTAAGAAGCTGCCTTGCGAGTATGCTGCCGTTCATATTTGCACGTACATGTACACGACTGTCAGACGGGCCACGAGGACTGATATTCTAAAATTTGGGAAAGGAAAGTCATTCTGAGTTCTGATCGTCTGACGTACGTTTGCTATAAACAGGTTCAGTTTAATACATAAAGGAATTTGTAGACTTGAATGACGGCCCGGTCCGTCAAACACAAACTAGGCCGATTAAAATAAAAGAATCTTTTAAAATTAAAAATCCTGCAAAATTTAGTCGTAAAAACCAGGGCTGCTTGTTATAGTTTCGATCTATGAAGAATCGGCATAAATCATGAAAGTAGTCTTCCCTTTAAGTTTAAAGCAAGCTATTTTACCATGGAAGTGAAGTAAAGTACGGAGGATGAATGAACCTGCGACCCGCCATTTTCCGACGTACATCATCAGAGCGCGAGCCGCGAGCGCTATATTTTTTATAGCGACAGAATTCCACTCAAGTTCTATACAACTTCTATAGGTTATCGGCCCGGGTTATCGGATAAACCTACCTTTATTTCCACTGGATTCGTACTTTTTATTAAATCATAATTATGACGCATTGTTTATATTCCATAATTGATAATGACTATCACATTTTGTATTCACAGGTTCAGGAGTTTGTCCATGACAACTCGCTGTGGGAAATCCCCTCATTCATAACATAATGTGTGGATGGAAAGTGACTGACGGCAGCCCCACCCATCGGCACATGAAAGTCAATGTTATGTTTCCCGTAACTTTTTTTCCAAACTATAAATGAGGCAACTTTTTTCATAAGCAAGCGTTCATAGCCTAGTCCTTGGCCGCTACACACGGGTTATTTGGGGTTGGTGTACTCAGGATTTTTTGTCAGGGAGTGGGCCGCCAGAAAACGAAAATTGACCCAAACATTACCCATTTTCGGGGAAATGACCCATGTTTTTAACCGGAGACCCATGGCCATGGCATAAATGTTCCTATATTTTGACAGATGTTGCTAAAATTATTTTCGTACCAGACGGGTCGGGTGAAACTTTGCACCAAACAATGCATGTGGTATGAATAATGCGCGCTCGTCACCTGTTGTAACCAGCCGTAATAAATTATGATAATTAGCCTCGGGCTGTGCATGCACGCGCGTACAGCCGCATGGAGTGGTGTACGATTGTGTACGTGCGGACTGTGGCCTTTGGAGAATTTAAATAGGTCAATCTATTTTCGGCACACACTTACATGTTATATCATGACTCGTCCAGCGAATGTGTGAAACGATGCAAATAATGTTTAATGTTAAATGACTTGACCAGATGTGGGGGTGTATTCAGGTATTTATAATTGAATATAGGGCCTAATATATTTTACGTTTATTTAGTTGAAACAAACAACAGTCATATATTTTTAACTTTTAACTTTTTATTTTATTCACCTTTTTCATTGGCGGAGCCGTGGCCGAGGGGGGGGGGGGGGGGGGGGGGGGGGGTCACGTGACCCCACCGGGTTTATTCAGTTGAAACAAACAACAGTCATATATTTTTAACTTTTTATTTTATTCACCTTTTTCTTTTTCATTGGCGGAGCCGGGGCCGAGGGGGGGGGGGGGGGGGGGGGGGGGCACGTGACCCCACCCGGGTTTATTTAGTTGAAATAAACAACAGTCATATATTTTTAACTTTTTATTTTATTCACCTTTTTCATTGGCGGAGCCGGGGCCGGGGGAGGGGGCACGTGACCCCCACCCGGGTTTATTTAGTTGAAACAAACAACAGTCATATATTTTTAACTTTTTATTTTATTCACCTTTTACATTGGCGGAGCCGTGGCCTGGGGGGGGGGGGGGGCACGTGACCCACCGGGTTTATTTAGTTGAAACAAACAACAGTCATATATTTTTAACTTTTTATTTTATTCACCTTTTTCATTGGCGGAGCCGGAGCCGGGGGAGGGGGCACGTGACCCCACCGGGTTGATTTAGTTGAAACAAACAACAGTCATATAGTTTTAACTTTTTATTTTATTCACCTTTTTCATTGGCGGAGCCGGGGCCGGGGGGCTTAATTTCTTTCTGCAACTATAACGGGATGCATCCCATTGTGTTACTACGCTTTCACACGTGTACTACGCTTTATTCCGTGTAGCGATCTGTTGTCTATTGCATCCCGTTATAGTTGCATAAAGAAAATACGCGGCCGGGGGAGGGGCACGTGACCCCCACCCGGGTTTATTTAGTTGAAACAAACAACAGTCATATATTTTTAACTTTTTATTTTATTCACCTTTTACATTGGCGGAGCCGTGGCCTGGGGGGGGGGGGGGGAGGGGGCACGTGACCCCACCGGGTTTATTTAGTTGAAACAAACAACAGTCATATATTTTTAACTTTTTATTTTATTCACCTTTCCATTGGCGGAGCCGGGGCCGGGGGAGCAGTGGCGTAACTAGACTTTTTCATTTGGGGGGGCAAGAAGGGGCAGTGACTTGAAATGGGGGGCTCGTAAGATTTTTTGAGTAAAGTGATGCGCGCGTAGCGCGCGAAAATTTGCGACTTTACAGCTACTTTTTGGACAATTGAGCTACATTTGGGCTCTAAACAAGCTTGTACCAAAGAATATTTCATTTGGGAAGACATATGCGCGCGTAGCGCGCGAATTTTTTCATATGTGTACTTTTGACCATCATAATTCCATGATTCCTTTCGTGAAATGAACCGACAGTGCCAATCTCAACCGACACGATGTCATTATTGGGGGATTTGGTGTGTACTTTGTTTGTAAATTTCATTTACAGCCGTACTTGATTTCATTTGGGGGGCAAGCGGGGGGGCAAGGGTTCCAAGTAGGGGGGGGGGGGGGCTCCTGCCCCCCTGCCCCCCGCTTGTTACGCCACTGCGGGGGAGGGGCACGTGACCCCCCCCCCCCCGGGTCCTTGGCACCAACAAAAGAAAGGAGAAGAAAAGGAAAGAAAAAGGAAGAAAAAAGAGAGATTAGTAGAGGGTATAGAGTTCTTTTTTGTTACATTGTAAGTTTCCATGCCCCCACCCCTTATTTTGTACGTTCCCGGCACAGATCCCGGCATATCAAGGCATGGCGTAGCCAGAGGGTTAAGAAGGGTCGACCGCTCCTTCTCCCCTGTCCCCCAATTTTGCCATTGTCGCCTCAATTTTGATAAGAGAAATCATAATTAATAGTTAACTAATTCCGTTCAATATACAAAGATAGCATTTTTCGTTGTATGTGCCCCTTCTACCAAAAATAAATTCATTCCAAATTAAGAAGATCGTTTGAAGCCAAAATGTACCTCAATCTTAGCAAAACCGGGTAAAATAGCAAAACATTTAATAATAAAAGCAGTGTCATAAGGCCAAAAGAAGTAAAGAAGCCAGTGGTTTTCGTAAAAAAAATGAATAAAAAAAAAATGTAATAGAAGCAAAATTGTATATCAATCTTGGCAAAATTAATGTCAATTGCGTGGTTGGTATCTCAATCGCGGCACAATTTATGTAAATAGCCCCCAAATTCGTGTATGTCAACGCGCGAGCTTTCGAGCTTTTAAACCTCAAACTTAAATCAAGAATATAGGCCTATATACATGTATGCTCAACTTCTTTCGTGTATTGATTAAAAAACAAAATATTTATTTGAAATAAAGAGGTTGCTTTTCGATAAATCCCAAATCCATATCTGGGTATCGATTTCACTCGGATTTGGAAGACAGAGATATATGGGGAGATCAACAAAATGTAGACACCGAAAAATGCAAGTTGCCCAGCCCACCCCACCAAAGTATTTCTGAACGCTCACTATCGAGTAAATCACAACATGACACGGACCGGAGACACGGAGGAGAAATAAGGAAGAACGAAGATTCATCATAGATGACGGAATTAGGAATGGTCACAGTGTGTTTTGATTTATAGGAGAAGAGAAGTACACAACTATTTTGGAAAACGACTTTAATAACAATAACAATGATTGACAATACTAATTAGCTACAATTTCCAATATAAAATTTACACTTTCCACGCGGCTATTAATCATGTTAATAGTTTTACCATTATACAAAACAGATTTTTCAAAAACCTTTCCGAACTTTCAAAGTCTATGAATTACCGAACCTAAACAAGGGCATGTTTGTACTTATTTCAAAGCATTTCGCACGGTGATTCCAAATATGGTATAATTAAATGTTATGAAATAAATTTGTGAAATTTTGAAATGACTTCTGTAGCTGTCTGCCGCGTGGAAAGTGTTAACATGCATTATCATGATTAATACAATTATTGCATTGTAATACCTGTAAAAGTGGAACATTTTCGCGCTACATTTTTTCACCACTCGCTAAAATCAGCAAGCGCGAATACGCGATAATGAATAGGCCTACATATTAGTATAGGTCTACGCAAAATTGTTCAAAAGTGCGAAAATGCCCACTTTTACAGAAGTAGGCCTATGCTATTGTATCCAGTATAATTATTACAGTCAGGCCCGTAAGCAAGATTTGTTTAGGGGGAGGGGCGTATTTTCCGGAAAAGGTACATTGGTACCAAAAAACTCGTAAAAGGTTAACCCCAATTTTTTTAGTCATCTCAGACAATTTTGAGGGGGGGGGGGGGGGGGGAGGGGGGGGGGGGGGGGAGGGCATGCTTTAGTCCAAAACGGCCCGAAAAAAAAGCTTTACACAACGGGAAATGGGCCGTTTTTCGGAAAATTGGGGTGAGTGGGGGCGTTTTTACAAAAAAAAAGTACATTTGTAACAAAAAAAGGTACATTGGTACCAAAAAAGGTACATTGGTACAAAAAAAGGTACATTGGTACAAAAAAAGGTACATTGGTACAAAAAAAAGTACATTGGTACAAAAAAAAGGATTTTTTCAGATTTTTTTTTGGGGGGGGGGGGGGGGGAGGGGGAGCGTCCGCCGCCCCCCCCCTAATTACGGGTCTGATTACAGTCAAGTTAGCACACATTTTATGCAGCGTGTCCGTAAGTGCTCGCCAACGAGACAACATTTCAACCAATAGTTGCCAATGGGCCACGCGACGTGGATCACGGATACGGTAACTGTGGGGAGATCAAATCTCAAGATGATGGAAATCAATGTATACGGTAGGTGCCCGGAAAAGGTAATGCATATGATGGTAGGTATCCTCATCTTGTTGTTATGTAAAAACGTTGACCAGAGCATATTCAATAATCTGTTACAAGATCACAAAATAAATTATTAATATTTAAAGATGTTCAACGATGATATTTGTCATAACATATTTCTCAATACTAGTACACCAGTTTAGGCTATGATTCTAAAATATTATTTTATGAACAAAATCGAATACTTACCTCATGTCTTTAGGGGAAGGTGGGGTAATGGCGGACGCGGGGTAATCGCGAAC
Organism: Ophiura sarsii; assembly: GCA_035610835.1. Classification (NCBI taxonomy): domain Eukaryota; kingdom Metazoa; phylum Echinodermata; class Ophiuroidea; order Amphilepidida; family Ophiuridae; genus Ophiura; species Ophiura sarsii. The sequence goes on along the minus strand of CM069450.1, from coordinate 40,690,526 downwards.
AGGGCTGTATCTAAAGGCAGGTGAAAGAAGGTGGTATTTTGCCACCCTATGATGTTAGGTGCCTCTCCATTGAAATCACACAAAACCTAAATGGGATGGTTGTCTTGCAAATTCTCGCGAGAATTACAAAAATCACTTTTTGGGCAAGTTGATATTTTGGTGCATCAATTTCTCTTTGAAACTGGTATTTCTACATCAAGGAAAACAAAGTCTTATTATTTTTTTATGTAATGTATGATACCTTCTGATAAAAAAGAAATGAATTCGGAGTCACAATGATGAGCATAATGATAAAAGAGGATGTGCCCATACATTGTACATGGATTGGGGTAATCCCGGACATGTACCGTTTCATGGTAACCAATATGGGCGTGGTCAATTAACATCATAAATCGGTAATAGTTGTTGACCATATAAATATGTGACATTGTTCTTTGATTTCTGCTACACTTTTAAAAAGGGTATTTTTTAACTCCCATTGAAATGCTATATTCCAATAAAAAGAGAGCTGCCATTGATAAATACGGTCCGGGATTACCCCAAGAGTGTGGGGTAATGCCGGACGACGCCATTTTTTTTATTGCGTCGTAGCTTCGAATTTCAAAATGATGAGTTGATAAAAACTTGATAAAAGGTAGAACCTTCACAGTGCTTTGTGTTTACATGATTTGTATTGTTATATGACGTATTATATGTGTGTTATACCTCTCTAACAAAATGTGTCCGCCATTACCCCACCTTCCCCTACATTTCGGCTTGGTTATATGATTGCGAGCGTATAGCGAGCAGGAAATTTGGCATCGTTTGAATGTATGAGTTTTAAAGCCTTTTTAAGAGCGAAATATCAAAATGGTTCCCCAAAAAGGCTATATTTATGACCCCTTCATGACCCCCTGGAAAACCCCAAACGACTGCTTTAACTTGAAGAACAGAGCTCAAAACTATCGGCTAAAAGCCTGTTGTGATAATAAACATTTATAATTTATTATCTTAGAGTGTATAAAGTTAATTGTATGCAAATGACTTCGGTATGTTCACTGAATAGTATACATATTCATGAGTGTATGGTTGTGACCAAATAAGGTATCATTTATGAATCCATAGCATGTTTACGTAACTTGTTGGCCAATCAGAGCGCGCCACGCCCTGGGCGATTTATTTCCAAAACCCGGAGGTGCGCGTTTGGACTTCACTGCCGGGATGAGTTCCTTCGTAGCAGCGATGTAAAATATTTTAAAATGTTTAAACTATGATTATCGTTTGACTTGATGATTTAACTGTATTTTTAATAAATGAGGAGTAAAGTCTACAATCGTGATGTTTCCAGTGAGCCTTATTGTAATTATTCTCCGCTCGGGTAATTACTTAGTGATTTTAACCACGTCTTATCGTAACACCTGTTTAGTTATTATTTTATTTGAAAATTTGAGATGTGGGTGTGTGTGGGGGGGGGGGGGGGGAGCGGTAAGGACCAATTTGAGGAGGGTGTGTTTATATTTAAGTTGTTGTTTAGTTTATTTTTCGGATGTTTTTTTTATTTGTTTGTCAAATTGTACTCTAATACTATTTGATTTTTAACCGTTGACTCTTTCTGATATTGTTTTTTCTAGTTGAAATGAATTGTGTGTAGTTGTGTAAAAAACAATTGTGCAGCGTTTTTCGAAGAACTGAGTCACTGTAAAAGTTTGAGAAAAGGAAAATCTGCCGATATTTTTAATAAAAACTATATAAAATAATGTGTAGGGGAAAAAATGATTTTACGATTTCCTGCATTTTAGACGCTGTATTTTTGTCATTTCAAAACCAATGCGCGCGCAAGCTTTGAGACAAACTTATTTTTTGTTTGGCCAAAACAAAACCACTTCAAAAAGTTTGAAAACACGAGACAGCATGGTAATAATAATATGATACAAGTACATGTTGAGATCTCAACGATGTTATTTTGTTGCTGTTACCCCAACTAAATCTTCCCTCCGGTGTGCATTTTATTCCCAGTTGAATATCACAGTTCCACGTGGAGAAATAAAAGGGAGTAATGACCATAAATACATGCGCGGTACTAATTTGCATGCAACTCGAGATCGCAACAATATTATTTCGTTGCTGTTACCTCAACTAATCGTCCCTCTGGTGTACATTTTATTCCCAGTTGAATAATCACAGTTCCACGTGGAGAAATAAAAGGGAGTAATGACCATAAATACATGGGCGGTGCTAATTTGCATGCAACATACATTACATCGCGATCGGTCCAATTATTGCTACTTGTACTAGGGCCGTAGGCATAACAAAATGTCTTGCCAGTGACAGGTGAATGGGCCTCCCATTATCCCATACACGTTCAGATGGAATTTTAAGAAAATATTGCTGTCTGAATTGCTTTAGCGCCGGGGGCTTTTTAAAGTGTTTTTGTTGTTGAAACATTGCATCTACCGAGAGGAATACTTTTTGATGAAAATAGGACATGATATACAGATGTATGACTCAAGGAAGGCGGGTCGGGGTATGAATTAATGTTGATAAATAATCCCTCCTGGTAAGTTACGTATTCTGGCGAAGTCTGGGCGAAATTGCTACCTGACTTGACGACAGCGATTTGTTCTTGCAGCTCCATGTACATACATGTACATGTTTATGTATTAATTAAGATTCAAACGTGCAGACGAAGATGTATACAGCTATCAAATTGGACTAACAATAGGATTATAAATGTCACTCATCATCAGCGCACAGTCAGCGGGTTATCAGCGCTGTACACACGGACATGAAGATTGGCTGATATCAGCGCAGTCGGCTGTTCAGCGCAATTGTCGTACAGGGACCCCGTTGATCTTGCACTATCATCGCGCTGATAGCGCACTGTCAATGCACTGACAACGGGATGTAATTGCGTTGATATTACGATGAAAGTATGTTGAACTCCGTTGATATCGGTTACTCTAATGCGATCTGTACTGTAATTGTTGTAATGTATAATTTAATTTGTGTGCAAAAAATATATTCAAAAAATCAAAATACCAGAAAATTGAAAAATCCCATGTACAATTTTTAGGTTACATGTTCAGCCACAATTTGTAAAGAAATCATTGAAAAATATTAAAAATCATCGACATGATAGGGCTAAAACGGCTCTTTGGTTATTTCAACTTAAAGCAGTATGCAAACTAGATGCAAATCAGAAATGTCTTTAAAACCACCACAAACTTATAGATGCTATAAAGTATAAACTCTGTGAAAGTCTCAAGTTGATTGAATTATCTAAATTCGAATGATGGACTAAAATGGTAGTTAATAATTCAAGTTGTGTTATGGTTATGGTCGAATTGGTAACGCGCATGGATACCGTCCATCACGAGCAGCTGTTCAGGACCAGAGATGCGTTATGCCCGCCCAGGCCTATTAATCGACCATTTTTTCAACGGGTTCATATCAGGGATAGCACTGGATCAAAAATGTGAGAGGTCCCATGACATTTTTCAGGACCCCGTAGGACTTCAAAAAAACAAATGTAAGGGGTCCCCCACAAAATTGAGGGGTCCTGAAGTTTGGGTATTTGAAAATTTTACTTTTTTTACGAACAGTTTTAATTAATTTATATTGTGAGCAAAGGATGGATATGTAATTTACAGAATTTCTTAAGGTTTCCATTTCCATACATCGTCAAATTTAAGGGGTCCCTTCAATTTTGATCGGGACCCGCAAGTCTTTCTAATTTGAAACCTGACGCGTCACTATTTGAAAGTGAGAGGTCTAGGACGCGCAGACGCGTCAGAATGCGACCCCTGGTTATATCATAAAGCTTTAAGCTAGTATAAACATTCAGCATGCCACCGAAGAAAAGGTCGGCAGCTTAAAATCCCACCCACATGTCCACTCTGTCTATATAAAGGAGGAGGCTGGGCGACTGGGTCAGCTTCAGGGGTTACAGTCCTTCTCACTTCGATGTATTGGGAATGTGATTTGGGCTCTGGTTATGGCACAATCAGCCCCCGTGCCCAAACCAGTCACTTGAGCACCCTTCTTTTCCAGTCTGGCAAATAATGGTTTAGCTAGCAATCATGGGGTTAATATAACAAGATTTGTACACGTGCTTTTAGTCCCCGAAGGACTATATATTATGAATGTATTGTATTAGTTTTGCACATTATATAGTCAAAAATATGTAATTATGATCATTTTTGGAGTTTTGATGTTGCACTGTACAATGACAAATGTCAAGAAGTGTCCAACCATGGATGGTCCAACATGCAATCACAACCATTTCCTGTTCATTATCCCGTCGTTGGGGTCCGTCGACGTCAATGGATGCAAGTGTCATTGCGCGTCGATATCCGTCAATGTTGGGCGATGCTCAAATACGGCTGTGTAAACAGATTATTTTGTGCCTTTATTAAAGGTATATTATGTGATCTTTCCAGGGAACGCCCTCAACATCGAAAAAAAAAATTGAAAGAAGATTTTCTTGCAGATTTACATTTCTGATCATAAATCGTACATACATTCCAAGTTACAGGGCGATACGATTCTTAATTACTTCAAAATCATGATTTTAGAGTGAAAATAAACTGTCGGATAACTCCGACAGTTTATATCTTTACTCTAAATTCACTCTAAAACCATGATTTTGAGGTAATTAGGAATCGTATCGCTCTGTAACTTGGAATGTATGTATGATTTATGATCAGAAATGTAAATCTGCAAGAAAATCTACTTTCTAAAAAAAAAAATGAATAGAGGGCGCTATCTTGAAAAGATCACATAATATGCCTTTAATTCTTAAGTTGACGATAAAAAACCTGTTCTATGGTCAAATGGACACCTGAGGTAGGATCGGTCGGTCGGGCGTATTTTTCTTTAAAAATTCGTGAAAATGTACAAACATTTGAAAATGTACAAACATTTTCAAACATTTCAAAACAAATAAAAAACAATTCTAAAAATAGAAAAAGAACAATTAAAAGTAACTTGAAATTCGAAAAAAGAAAAAGAAAAGGGGTCGTTTGGGCCCGGAGAACATTTTTTCCCCTTCACCTAATGTCACGAGACTAGTCGTGTGGCAGAACTGTTCCGAATTGTGTATTGACTAACAGATCTATACGTCACAGCGATATCAGTACGCTGGGCTAAAAGGGAAAATTACATATCTTTTTACGCGGCTATTGGTTTTACCAAATACAAAAAAAGAATTTTCAGGAACCTTTCCCAACTTTCAAAGTCTAGCTCAAGGATTATTGAACCAATACAAGGCACGTTTGTACTTAAATGCATATCTCATAGTGATTCCTAATATGATGATGACATTCAATAATTTTGACTTATTTTAAACATTTGGTGACATTTTGGAATTCCAACAATGCGTGCGGACATGCGGACGTGCGGACATGCGGACATGCGGACGACAGTACATGCGTAAACCCGAAAGTGCGTAGCCTACTGGATGCTTTAGAAAAAATGACAGCTCATCCTGATTGGTCAATCATGAAATCGTCACGCCCATGCATGTACATGTTTGTACATTTCATGCATCTGGACGCAGCTCCGCGAACAACATCAAAAAACGCTTGCGTGAAATAACTTGATTTTCATCTGTAGCATTACGAGAATTACTATAAATTAAATAGTGCTTTATAAATCCTGTTGTTAGGTTATTAAAGCTACGTCCACAGAGTGTTTACTCATCGGCGTAAGTTACGCTGAGAATAATACAAATTTCACAAATATTTTCGTTACTTTGGCAGTGTATGACTATATCACTCGCTCTTCCGGAGTAACAATTGAGTGGGCAGCACTGCTTACGTTGACCTTTATAATTCGACTAAGTTATGTAGGAGTTATACTTTTAGAGTTATCAGCACATTTATTACCGGGTCAGTTACTTTTTGGATGACTGTATACTGCGTTTCAGATCTTATACCGTATCCGTAATCAAAACTATTCAAACTATTCATCTAATGGCTCGTTGTATCCATTCGAACCATTTGAGACCATTAAATAGGAGATTTTTTAAAATTTGACCCATGTACAAAGAATTTGAGAACATGTTGACCTTGGACCTATTTTGCCCTATATAACGTAAACTAAACACCGGGTGGAAATACAACCGTTGACAATTTGGCTCCATATGAACTCAGAAACAGTTTGACAGAATAATCCAAGCATTTTTCAATTTGTCCCCTTATGGCGGAAGCTAACTTGCATATTATGCAAATTAGACCACTTTCCCATTCTGAGATTTGTTGGGACTTTTAGTATGGTGATTGGGGTACCTAATGCAGAAACAATGCAGAAAAATGTTGCGTCGGGCGGGTAACTTTAAAAAATACACGCCCGGCTGTTGGTAAATATGCGTCCGACATGAATTATGGGGCGCGTAGAAAATATAATCTCTTGTTGACAAGTTTCCTTGTTGACAAGTTTCCCATTTTCGAAAAATGCCATTACACCCCAAATGGGGTGTAATATTGACTCTCTTAAGTGTCATATTGAGTTTGACACCCTAAAGGTGTCAAATTGACACCATTATGGGTGTCAAATTGACACCATTATGGGTGTAAAATATGACACCTTTGGGTGTCATATACATTTTGACACCTAGGGTGGTTACCTGAGGACCCATTTTCGAAAAATGTCATTACACCCCAAATGGGGTGTAATATTGACTCTCTTAAGAGTCATATTGAGATAGCACATGTTTAGGAGCCGGTAAGACTGGTAAGTACCGATCTGCTCCATTTCCAGACATTTTTGATAATAATTATGATACAATTAGCGTAATGTAAGACGTCCGTATGAAAAAGACGACCACTGAGCCAGATAAATCGGGCTACATGTATATGTAATGTTGCACATATCAACGTATGCATGCATGACGAACACACACATAGTACTAGTAGGTCCATGCACTGACACACAGTCCAACAAATTGCTAGTCTCTGACTCTGAAATTGTAATTTATTTCATCAGTTAGTTGGCGCAATATTAAACAACATGAACAAGGCTTACATTACGCTAATTGTATCATAATTATTATCAAAAATGTCTGGAAATGGAGCAGATCGGTACTTACCAGTCTTACCGGCTCGTAACATGCAAACAAAATGGCGACGAGAAAACGCATGCGTTGATATGTTGATAGACGCCCAATTTGGTGTCAGAATTACACCAATTGGTGTCAGAATTACACCAATTTGGTGTCAGAATTACACCAATTGGTGTCAGAATTACACCAATTGGTGTCAGAATTACACCAATTGGTGTCAGAATTACACCAATTGGTGTCAGAATTACACCAATTGGTGTCAGAATTACACCAATTGGTGTCAGAATTACACCAATTGGTGTCAGAATTACACCAATTGGTGTCAGAATTACACCAATTGGTGTCAGAATTACATCAATTGGTGTCATGCTGCTTCGACACCTCTAAAAACCGTGAGCTTTCCCGCCAACTATTGACGCCCTTGGAGTTATTTCAATTAATCTGACACCAGTTTTGGTGTAAATCACTAAATGATCACTGAAAGGTGTCCATCGGACACTTAACGGTGTCACCGTAAATTATGTGCAAACCCATATCATTGACGATTACACCAATTTTGGAGTCAAAATAACACCTTTGTAAGTGTCATTTACAGTTGACTCCAAGAAGGCGTCGCTGTGACACCAATTTATTTTTCAGTGTACGTTAGATAATTTAGGAAGAGACACTACATTAAGCATAATTTGTCATTAAATTCATATCGATGACAGTACGTACAAGTTATGATTGTGTTGCCCAACGTTCGTCAAACAGCACTTCTGAGTGACATGTTGGCCCTTGTGCTACTTTTGCTGGACCACGTGACCGGCACGAGTTTGTGTCTTCTTAATTTATCAAAAACGAAGCCCCTTGGTACAGAGTACCACCCTGTAAATAGAATTTGAGGTAATTCAGACCAATAAACGGGATATAAATATAAGCTTTTATTTTCATCTCGTCAGAAATCTTATGATTACTTGTTGGGCTGGTAAGTATACATTCGGGCTGGTAACTTTTACTTGCTACCTGCCCGACTGAATGGTTGGGGAAAATGGAGGTACACGCCTGCTGCTGACACGATGCATGAAGCTACTAAGTAGACAGGATCCGCAGAATGTGCGGATCAGATTCGTACAAAAAGGCCTGTAGACAACCTCTCTCAATAGCCCGCTAAATTGAAAACAGGATAAAGATATATAAATGCAACGATTCTGTCTGGCTGTTTTAATGCACCCAGCCGCCAAGAAATATCCATTAGACTTACGGATCGAACATCACATACGTCAGACTATTGCGTCATATTACACCGTTTGATGGTTTAGCATCCGTATCAAACTGGAAACAGTCACGTACTCTAGAGACTTGCGTACTAATTTCGCAGTGCGGACTTAATCTTACAGATTGTTCAGCGGGGTGGTCAGTCATCACAGACCGTGGTGGTCCAGATACCGATGAAGGATGGACAATGGTGTCACCGACAAATGGCATCACGTGTGACGGGCTTCTTACTGAATGGCGTTACCTAGCCAAGCGTGCTTCTCCATTGCGAGCAATTATCTGGAGGAGAGTTGATGGTTCTGTATTCAAAATCGTTGGGATAAATGAAATACCATCGGGCGTTGTCGATACGGAAGTTGTTTTTGAAGTCCCCGTCGACGAACGTGTCCGTGTAAAGGCTGGTGACATAATTGGATGGTCGTCTGAAAACGGCGTCTTATCATGGGACGTCGGAGGTGATAGCCTTGTGCGATACGTGAGCAGTTTTTCAACCACAGAATTACAGAAAAATCAGGAAATCGATTTCAGTGCTGATTTTGAATCCCGGACATATTCAATTCAGGCAACGGTACATCCGGAAGGTAAGTGTCGATTAACAGGATGTTCAACAACTCCCCCATACCTTAAGTACAGTAGCGAAGCGTTGTCGATTTGAGTTAAACAACGCTGCTATGGGCAACCATCGGGCCGATATATGCACCACGCGGATAATGTTTTCACGCGGTACGCGATCGCAGTCGCAATGTGTGTTATTTTTGGAATGACAATGCCAACTGTTTTCATCGAGTTTTTGAAACTTACAGGAACTTAATTATAGGTTAGTTTGTCATTTTAGTTTTTTTAAAATTGAATGAAATTGTTAATAATGAAGTATCGTAGGCCTGCATTAAAATATGTTCTTATTTGCATTGTCTATTTATGAAATAGCGTTCAAATCCTTAGTCGTTGTTGAACGGAATTAAATCATGTTCAGCGTTGTGCATCACCAATCGACAACTTGCGTTCTGCGCGTGCTGCGTGTTTATTTCACTCGGGCGTTGCCCTCGTGAAATAAACCACGCAGACGCGCGAACACCGTTGTCGATTGGTGATGCACAACGCTGAAACATGATTTAATCCCTTAATCTTCCTTATAATGATAAAGGTACACGAACCATTTTCACTTTAAACCTAATTAGAATTGGACATCTAGTTTTGAAATTGACCATTATGTAAGTGAAAAAGTGATATTTAAATAATAATTTATGTCTCTTTTTGATCACTTCAAAGTTAACGATGTCACTTTACTTCCCTTTTGTCAGATATATGTGTGGCTTGCGGTGATCCCCATTTTTACACGTTCGACTGCGTTAAATACGAATATCATGGAGAATGCAACTACACTTTGGTCAAAGATTGCGATGGTGAATTGGGTTTTGAGATCATTGGTGAATTCATGCGATTGCCCATACCCGTTATAAGCGTGTCTGTCATCAAATCGCTAAGAATTACGTGCTCAACGCAGGTAAAGTCATCTTATAAGGGGTTCAAGTGTGTCACATGACGTAACAAATATGTTGTTATATTAACAAGTACAATAATATTTAATGTACGAGAAATCTGATATTTCTTCATGTCTGACTGTCTTAGCCTCGGTAGACACACTCGGAAATGTGAGCGGATAAATGTTTAAGGTTATGTGTCTTTTAGTAATCACACCGAACGAAAATTAAAAAAATCCTTTAAAAAGTAAAGGGGCGATCAAACGAATAATAACAGATGGGCAGTACTAGTATTAAGAAATGGAAGGGTGTAGGTTAAACTGGGAAGTGTTACAAACTTAGAAGAAGAAGTAGCATGTTTGGGTGTTAGTAGCCTGAGACAAGTGAAAAGCAAAGCAGGCTGGAATATGATGTTGGTAGCCGTGTATGATTTTATTAAGAAAAGAACAAATTTGTATTATATACATACATAGTTTTATAATTTTCTATTGGGTTAATACATGAGAGCACAAGAAATCTGAAGGCAACAGTTGTATATTACATGCTTGCAACTTCACCAAAATACAGAGTGATATTCACAAATTAATATAAATTCCACGGTGTCAAAATTCGTTAAAATAATACTGCCGTAATCAGTCTGATATAGACTGAATACGTAAATGGGTTCAGTCAGAGAGACTTAACTAGGTTTAAACTTTAAAGCAATATACATTTTGAATTAGCTTGCATTAAAGCACTTGTTCAGGATCCTTTTGTGTTAGGTGTACGTAGGCTTACAGTTTAGATAGGCCTAGTACTCATTAATTATGATAGGTATTGCTAATTTATGACACCGATACTGTTCAAGGAATCTCCTACCTATTACTATTAGGTTTCAAATAATATAATTATAATTGTTAAATAATCTTGAATTTTTGTTACATTCATTTTGATCAACGACAGGTCATATATTTAAACCGTAACTTTGCTGTTGAAATTGACGGAACACATTTTTACGGGGAAACCAAGTCATTAGTCTGTGGTAGCATAACAAGATATAACAATGGAGTGGTAAGTTGTATTATATTCATCATATAGTATAAGTGATCAAAAAGTAACTTACTAGGTAATATGCTCACTCGTAACTAAAATAATTACTAATGAGATTGTGAAGAAATTACTTTTTGTTTAATGAGAGATAATTCACGTGAAGATTGACTGAAGACAAAGCCATGTGTCCAGGACCAAATTTCCATGTTTGCCCGTGGTTTTTGCACGAGGTTTGTTTATTGCTTATTCCAGAAAGAAAAAAACTCCACTTATACTTAATATAACAATATTGTAAGAGGTATAATTTTGAAATGATATCAAATCCTTAATTTGTGATTGTTCTTTTCTAAGTTAAATTTAACAGCATAATCCATTAATTTAGTATAACATGCTAACCCAATTTCAAAGAATTTAACACGTCTACAATGTTTAAGCGTTGCAGGCATTAAAAATGGTGCAATTCAAATGTCGCAAAATCTGTTACTAGTATTTATTTATACGTTCTTTTTTTTCCTTATACAAGGTCTTGACACTGGACAATGGCCTAACCGTGTACTGGAGTAGCCCATACAAAGTCACGATAGTGTTAGACCCGGCACACACTGATCTCGTTGATAACTTGTGTGGTTTATGTGGAAATAATAATGCAAATAAGTGCGATGATTTCACGAAAAAGGACGGCGCCATTGTAAGTTCTTACTATGCTGTAACATTTAAAAATAAATAATCTTGACTTTGGGTACTCGCAAACCCTTTAGCAGTATACTCTATTTGGCTTCCTTTGGACAGTGACGGAGCGTAACAGGCGCAGCTTTTACGCACGCGTATGTGTATCTTCCAACTCGCTCGTGTGTATACACCAGCGCCTCGAGTATTCGCGCGCGTTATGTGCTGCAATTAGTAGAATACGCAGTTTTGTCACTGTCACTGTGATGGCCAAATAGACTATTTATATGAGATTATTTTGTAAACCGACAATTAACGAGACGAATGACACGAATAATTATTTGTAGTTAACGAATTGCGATTCTGCTTTTCTAACAAAACCTATATCACCCTGTAAGGGGGGGGGGGGGGGGGGGGGGGGGGGGTGGGGTACCGCGCCATTTTGTCTCGAGGCAATGGTTATGACGTCATATATTTGTCGATTTTTAGAACTCTTGTATTGGATTTACGTGCAAAAAATATGCCCTTGGCATCATACTTTCCCAGGTGGGCAGTTCATTTTAAATTTCAGATGTTCTAAAATGGATGGTTTTCAAAACAATTCGCGAAAGAAAATCGAACTGCCCACCTCTGAATTGCCAAAAAAAAAATGCTTTAAACAAGTCCACTTTTTGTGCCTTTGAACAGAGTGTATGTCGGGAATGTAGAATTACTAGCGCATTAACCCATGACCCCGGTGCATGTTCGCTGTGTATAACAGATCGTAACATGAATAATGCAACACGTTTCAGTCGAGCAATGATTGGGTAAGGGTATGGACTTACTGGGTTGATGTGTGGTAGAGCATGACATTGTATTCAGTGAGATCATTTGCATACTTGGGACATTCTACACCATACCGCTACCAATGTTTTTGGACCGTATGATAAATGACGGCATTTCTTGTGTTCGAAATTATCAACGTTTTTCTACCTGTCTTTCAAAAAAAAGGAGTATAATCACATTACAAACACATTTTGTGCGAGAGAAACACACAAATTTGGCAAAAATGGTACAATAAAAATCCGTTCGTTATAAATAAATGGATGGCTAAATAATAAAACTATCACAATTATACTCATCGGTCTCTGTGGCGTGCGTACGTTGGACATGTCGTTGGCAATTATTTTTCTATCTTTTAAACTTGATGGTGGATTAATGTAATATCATTGTTTTGTCAATTTTTATAAATTATAAAGACCGCCCATGAGTTTATAGTTGTCTTTTTATTTATTTATCTATCATTTAACTCTTGATTTATTTACCTTTGTATCTAAACAATTAAAATGCGTAAACAATCATATTATTGCTCGATAAATACTGAGTGATTTAGATTGAGTTCAGTTTGATAATGATAGCAAAACTTGTTGTAAAATCATTTTACCAGTGTGCCCAACAATTTCTCCTTTGCACACTTTGTTTATACATTCAAAGATGTCACTTTTAGCTTGTTATAGCTAGGCCGCGTAATATACAATTGTAAGCAAGTTTGCGACCTCTTTGATTTTAGGCTGGTAACACAATCCCATAGTGCATTTCGTTAAAACAGTGTAAATATTATTTTCAACCGTACGTATCACGTGACAACCACGATCGTTTTCGCAAAATATCGCAAAATGGCGCGGTACCCCAACTCCCCTAATCACCCGGCTCGTTTTACGATCTACCGCCCTCAGTGCCAGGGCATAAGGTATCTCTATAATGTAGGTTCGATCGAATGGGCATTGTTTGTTTGTTTGTTTGTTTACACGGTCGGTCCATATGGACACACGCTTGGGTCCTGAAGGGACCATGCTCAAGCAAAATGCTTAGTCCAGGCTTAAAAAGCATATTATCTTAACCCTAACCAGCCGTGCTGTGTTATTTTGTGAATCACCTAAGGGCGAAAAAGTATGATTTTGTTACCGACAAACCGCCGCGAACACCAGCGGTTTCAGGAAAAGTGGGCTAATAAGATTTTGATCGGCTATCTTGGAATGGCAAGCGCAGGAAGATACGATAATTGAAATAATTTGCATAGTTGTAATTACCATTACCTTTTAGCTTGAGGTAACCATACCTAAACGCATACGCAATACCTGATTCGCGGTATAAAATGAACCTCAGTACCAGCATCAAAGTTTGTGAGGGGAGGGACAAACGGGTGGCTTGATGTTTTTGGGTTTTTTTAACGCGAAAATGTTGGCTTTTTACGTCAAAATTATTGCCTAAGGGGAACTCATGGAAGTCACTTTATGAACGTATTTCCAATGGATCTTACCTGCTACGCCCATTTGCTCGTCATCTCAGTGGTTTATTCCCTAAAACCCTTCCCTCACTATCGCCAATCTTAATACGCTCCATTTGTAGGTGTCGGATGCGATTACATTTGGAGATAGCTGGAGAACTGATCTTGAATGTGGACTATGTGATGATTGTACAGATTCTATTTGTAAGATAAACAATCATAATGAACAGGATGCAGTGGACCTGTGCTCCAAGTTTATCGATGGTATGTGATTGATTCTTTATTGATTTCATTTGTCCTACCGTTACTGTCCTTTTTATTGTATTTCCATTCGCCTCATTGCCTGCTCTGATAGGTAGTCTCGTGTCTTTGCCATATTTGCTTTCTATCCCGCCTGCTCTGATAGGTAGTCTCGCTGTCTTTGCCATATTTGCTTTCTATCCCGCTTGCTCTGATAGGTAGTCTCGTGTCTTTGCCATATTTGCTTTCTATCCCGCCTGCTCTGATAGGTAGTCTCGCTGTCTTTGCCATATTTGCTTTCTAACCCGCCTGCTCTGATAGGTAGTCTCGCTGTCTTTGCCATATTTGCTTTCTATCCCGCCTGCTTTGATAGGTAGTCTCGCTGTCTTTGCCATATTTGCTTTCTATCCCGCTTGCTCTGATAGGTAGTCTCGTGTCTTTGCCATATTTGCTTTCTATCCCGCCTGCTCTGATAGGTAGTCTTGCTGTCTTTGCCACATCTGCTTTCTATCCCGCCTGCTCTGATAGGTAGTCTCGCTGTCTTTGCCACATCTGCTTTCTATCCTGCCTGCTCTGATAGGTAGTCTCGCTGTCTTTGCCATATTTGCTTTCTATCCCGCTGTCTTTCTTTCTTTCTTTCTTTCTTTCTTTCTTTCTTTCTTTCTTTCTTTCTTTCTTTCTTTCTTTCTTTCTTTCTTCTTTCTTTCTTTCTTTCTTTCTTTCTTTCTTTCTTTCTTTCTTTCTTTCTTTCTTTCTTTCTTTCTTTCTTTCTTTCTTTCTTTCTTTCTTTCTTTCTTTCTTTCTTTCTTTCTTTCTTTCTTTCTTTCTTTCTTTCCTTCTTTCCTTTCCTTTCTTCTTTCCTTCTTTCCTTCCTTCCTTCCTTCCTTCCTTCCTTCCTTCCTTCCTTCCTTCCTTCCTTCTCCTTCCTTCCTTCTTTCCTTCTTTCCTTCTTCCTTCTTTCCTTCTTTCCTTCTTTCCTTCTTTCCTTCTTTCCTTCTTTCCTTCTTTCCTTCTTTCCTTCTTTCCTTCTTTCCTTCTTTCCTTCTTTCCTTCTTTCCTTCTTTCCTTCTTTCCTTCTTTCCTTCTTTCCTTCTTTCCTTCTTTCCTTCTTTCCTTCTTTCCTTCTTTCTTTCTTTCTTTCTTTCTTTCTTTCTTTCTTTCTTTCTTTCTTTCTTTCTTTCTTTCTTTCTTTCTTTCTTTCTTTCTTTCTTTCTTTCTTTCTTTCTTTCTTTCTTTCTTTCTTTCTTTCTTTCTTTCTTTCTTTCTTTCTTTCTTTCTTTCTTTCTTTCTTTCTTTCTTTCTTTCTTTCTTTCTTTAAATTAGATACTTAATTTATCTAATGTTAATGGAAAATACATTGTTTAATCTTTAAAAGCTGCTCTCCCCGGTGATAACCAAGCCAAACGTGATGAATGTATGAAGATCTGTTGTGCTACTTTGCCCGAAGTCGCATGCTTTTGTGAGCTTGTAGACGAATACAATATCTACCTATCTACGACACTTGGCAGTTCAGTACAGGTTGACGCGGCAACGTGCACAAGCGGGGGTAAATATTATTGTTAAACGCATTAAAACGACCATAAAGATTTGCGAGTAAAGAAGACATTCTTAAGGAAGCCTAGAGTTAAGGTATGTACGGTATTTCACCCAAAAAACATTGTATTCATTATCAAATACTAAAAATAAGATGATTTTTGAAAAGTAATGTAACTGGTAAGTTTTATTTGTTAAGACCAATTATATAATGGATAGTATTTCACAACGTTTTACCAGTACCCAGATTAGTCTAGAGACTAGATCTCATACGAGGCCTAGTTCAGGTGAATCGTTCAACCGGTGTACCTTCTCAAGTCTGGTCATATAGGTAATAATAATAATAACGTATTTATAAAGCGCAATATGTATAAAGACCTCAGAGCGCTGTACACAAAAATACACATAAAAGATAGGGAATAAAGGCAAAGAATATAACAGCAACATAGAGCATTGATGCACACACAGGAACGTAAAATGATACAAAAAAAGATAGTCCTATAGGATGATGAGAAAATGTGAGTCTTGAGAGCACGTTTGAATGAAGAAACGGAAATGGCATTTTTAACAGTCAAAGGCAAATTATTCCATAACAAAGGTGCCGCGATCTAAAAAGCTTTCAAACCGTATGACGAAGTAGATGATCTAGGAACGTGGAGGCGGAATTGTGATGCCGAGCGTAAAACGCAATATGCATTATGGTGTTGCAAAAGTTCGCAGATATATGATGGAGCAAGATCATGTCAGAAGTCAGAAGAAGAATTTTGTTGATGATCCGTTTGTTGGTGGGGAGCCAGTGGAGTCGACGAAGGTGAGGTGATATGTGTTCATTTCGTTTTGCTTTACAAACAAGTCTTGCAGCAATGTTTTGCACGCGTTGCAGCTTGCGGATGTCCAAGTCTGGCAGTCCAAACAACAAACTGTTGCAGCAGTCGAGTCTTGATGTTACAAAGGCATGGACAAGGCGCTCTGTAGTTGGCTGGTCTAGATATTGTCTTATGCTACCAATCTTTCTAACAGCATTATGGGCTGATTTGCAGATATTTGTTAATGTGTCGAGACATTCGGAGCCCCGAATCGAAGTCAACTCCGAGATTTCGAACATTGTTCTTCCTGTCATTTAGCGCAAGTTTGTTCATGACTTCACATCGTTCACACATTTCTAAAATTTGCTGATTGCAGTGCAGCGTTCATTTGGATGAACATAATATATATCTGGGTGTCATCTGCATACGAAACATTAGTCATGCTAGTTAGGCCATGCGAAGAAATTATGTATTGAATCGGAGCACTATACATGACGAACTTGATTGGACCGGCAACTGATCCTTGTGGAACACCACAGTTCAATAATACAGGATCTGACACGGAGTCTTTGAAAGACAGTTAGTTAGTATATACCCCCTAGTAGTAGGAGCCTAAATTCAGCTTTAAAATGGTTTGTCCCATGACCTCCGAACATACTCCTAAATTTGTACTTTTATGATAGTTGCATTTGTCATCTACAAGAATAAAGGGTCCTGCTCTTAAGATTCTCTTGCGAAATTATGTTAATGGCAATGACTGTATTTCCCTATATGTTCACATGTATGAAATCAAATAAAACACCCCGTGTTAGGGGTAGGGGTAGTATTATGACTATAACATTTTGAAAAAAATGGCAAAGTATATATTACCACATATGATATTATTGGGCCAAAACTGCTTTACAAGTTGTGATAGTAATTTTTTTCCTCATGACAATGTTAAAGGTATTTTATCAAAATTGAACAACGAAGAATATTAGAAATTGGTCTAAAATGCTGATTTTGTCTAACTTTTTCCAATGTTCCATCAAGTTTGGGACCGTTATCCGTGACATTACAATCGAAATAGCTATTATAATGAGTCAAGTAGTTCTTTTTAAAAACAAATATACATAATGATAAGTAATATTGACATTTCCTTTGACTTTTATAGTGAAACACTACCCCTACCCATTACCATAGGTTCTATTATTTCATTTCTGCTATGTGAATACATAGGGAAATATGATCATCGCCATAGCATAATTATGCAAGAGGATCTGAAGAGCAGGACTCATTATTCTTGTAGGTAGGATGTGTAGCTGTCATAAAATTGTAAATTTAAGAGTATGTTCGGAGGTCATGGGTCAATTCCTAAATTTGAGGTCTGGGGCTCCTATACTATAGTATACCAAGTGCCAGGTAGTAATAGGCCATAATCGAAGCTAGTCGAGGAGAACTATTTTGAACCAAGAGGAGAGAGGTTCATTATACCATATCCATGGGTACACTGCAAAAACTCTGGTGTTAAATATGTTACACTTAGTTGGTGTTAAGCGTCTTGTTGTTAAATTAACACCACTTGGTGACTGCAAAATATAGGAGTTTTAAAAATGTAACACTGCACATGGAGTTGCGTTTCTGGTGTTAAACCTGGTTTTCATTATTCCACACATGCGCACTGAGGTTGGTTACATTGGTTTCGTAATACTTTAGATTGTATATTTATGATTTCACACCACCAAATACATCTCCCATAGGTTTACACGTGAAATACACAATTTTAAAATGGATATTTCTCGACGTTATAGGAAACTGGTATCTTGAAATTTGGTTTCAATTTAAAGATGAAAGCCATGACTACTAAGTCAACAACTCATTTATGGGGGGTAACCGGCATTTTTTTTTAAAGCTAGAGCCTTTTCAAAAAGTACGAATTTGGTTTTCCTGGTCACACGCAATTGTTGATTTAGATGATGGCGTCAGCTACCAGAAATGACCGGAACACAAATGTCTCTGTTAAAATATTAAAAAATCATCATTGCATCAATTTTTTTGGACCTGGACTTGAAGAACGGTGACGTGTCTGTTAAATATCACACTATATTAATTTCGCCATAACATGTAATAAATACCCTAATTTTAAACTGTAATTTAGAATAGGTCTCCCGTTTCGGCATAGAAACGGGCCGGTTTTGGAATATTGCCTCAAAGGGGGCAGAACCAGACGTGATTTAGTGGTGTGAAACCTTATAGATTTAGATTTATACATATAATAATTCGAACTGCAACATGCACCATTTCATAATTAAATGGCAAGTAAAAACATTAATTCACAAAGTTTTAATAAATTTGAACTGCTGAACAGTGAATTTTATTTATTAAGTACTTCAACCTATCTTACCTTTTTTATTTTAACACCAGAAGGTGTACATTAACACCCAAGGGATTGGACCCGTATTAACTCCAAGAGAGATTGAATTAACATCCTACAGCATTCCTGCTTTACACCACCTCAGTGTCAAAAGTTAACACCACAAGTGGTGTTATTATATTTTAACACCAAAGGGTGTAAATTAACACCGTAGAGATTGGACCTGTATTATCTCCAGACGTGTATTAAAATAACACCAATGGTGTTAATTTTAACACTCTAGTTTTTGCATTGTGCCAAGAAAACCTTTTTTCGTTAACATTAATATTTCCTCTCACCTAAAACGATCAAATTCCACTGTTCTATGGGACACTTTATAAAGACAGCTTGTAAACATGTGAAGTTATAATCTGTCCATTTCATTTCCAATATGACAACAACATGTGTAACTGCCAATACGACAACATTTAATGATAAATAACTTATTATATTATAATTATTTCTAAATAAACTTTACTGAATGTTGAAATTAGTATGCAATAAGCATGTTAATATTTTGTCAAATGGATATGTTATATTAGTATTTCGAATTATTTGTGTGATACACAGCTTCAATGAAATATTAACGTGAGAGCGGTAATCACTTGGCATTTTATGATGAAAAAATGACGCAATTCGGTTAAAAATGAGCATAGGTGATGATTTATGTTTCATCTGAAATCGTGTTCGAACGGGACACTTTTTAAAAGGCCTGTAAAATATGTGACACCTAATGGCAGGTCCAATGTCCAGTAACTCGAAAAATCAAGTTTATCAATAAAAATCCAAGTTTTTCAAGTGAAAATCCAATTATTTCTCGAAAAACTTGGTCTATCAATTGAAAAACCAAAGTTTCTCGACGGTTAGGCGAAAAACTTGTTTTTTCATTTGAAAAACCAAGATTATCGATTTGAAAAAACAAGATTTTCAAATTCAGTTGGCTGGAGAAAAACTTGGTTTTTCGATCGAAAAATCAAGTTTATCAAAGTGATTTGTAAAATAATTCGAAAAACCAAGTTTTTCAAAATAATAAAGCAAGTTTTTCGAATTATTGGACATAACACTTAAGATAAACTTGGTTTTCAATTGAAAAACCACGTTTTTCGATGAAAAACTTGGTTTATCATTTTGAAAAACCAAGTTTTTCGACGCCTAGGTGGAAAACTTGGTTTATCATTTGAAAAACCAAGATTATCGATTTGAAAAACCAAGATTTTCAGTTGGTTGGAGGAAATCTTGGTTCTTCGATCGAAAAAACAGGTTTATCAAAGTGTCCAATAATGTTGCGATGAAAAAACTTGGTTTATCATTTTGAAAAACTTGGTTTTTCAACGCGGAACGTAAAATAATTAGAAACACTTGGTTTATCAACTGAAAAAACAAGTTTTACGACGCCTAGGTGAAAAACTTGGTTTATCATTTTGAAAAACTTGGTTTTTCAACGCGTAACGTAAATTAATTAGACAAACTTGGTTTATCAGACGCCTAGGTTTTTCAACGCGGAACGTAAAATAATTAGAAAAACTTGGTTTATCAATTGAAAAACTAAGTTTTTCGACGCCTAGGTGAAAAACTTGGTTTATCATTTTGAAAAACTTGGTTTTCCGATCGAAACACTTGGTTTTTCAACGCGGAACGTAAAATAATTCGAAATACTTGGTTTATCAATTGAAAAACCAGGTTTTTCGAAGCCTAGGTGAAAAACTTGGTTCATCATTTGAAAACTAAGATTATCGATTTGAAAAACCAAGATTTTCAGTTGGCTGAAGAAAATCTGTGTTTTTCGATAAGTTTATCAAATTGATACGTCAATAATTCGAAAAACCAAGTTTATCAAATTGATACGTCAATAATTCGAAAGTGTCAAAGTGTAATGTCCAATAATTCGAAAAACTTGGTTTATCATTTTGAAAAACTTCATATTTCGATCGAAACACTTGGTTTTTCAACGCGGAACGTAAAATAATTCGAAAAACTTGGTTTATCAATTGAAAAACCAAGTTTTTCGAAGCCTAGGTGAAAAACTTGGTTTATCATTTGAAAACTAAGATTACCCCCTGACTCTAGAAACCACAGGCAGGACGCAGAAGATTTATCTTTAGCAGACATCATCATGCAATGCAAGAGATCGCTTTTATTGATAATGGCTATCACTCGATATTCAATTCATAACATACAAACACGGCACAAGGCCCAGGAATAATAACATTTTACCACAATCGACGGGGCAGGTGCGAATTCCTAGCCCCTAAGCGACAACGTAATAAACAAACGTGTGGCGCCGAAGTGAAATCACTGCCTAAGTCAAATCAAAATTCAAGTTTATCAGATCGTCAGGGTGGCCACGAATTACCAACCCTTACGCACCAGCGTCATATGAAAACGAGAGGTGCCGAAGCAAAACTTAGCCTATGACTTAGGCGTCCATTTGTTATTAATTTAATCAAATCGTCAGAATTGAATATAGCCAAATCAGAGTCAAAATACCACTCATACTTATATAGAGATTGGTTGTGTAACTTTCCGCTGACTCATTTACTCATTTACTTTTGTAATGCTCAAAATAATTAACTCATGTATTTAATGAAACTAATCAATCATATTTTCTGTAATACTTGACAGTATCCAATATTTTCAACACCTCTTTCATTTACCACCTTAAATCTTTCAAGATGTTCAATTTGTGATACCTTTAGTTTATTTAATTTAGAACCATCGTTCATAATTAGCAATTTAATATTCCAATTTCTTACGTCGAAAAAATACCACTGCCAACCAAGATTTTGCCCTTTGATTGGCAGACGGGGAAAGGGGAAAAACTTGCATAATCCCCCCCCCCCCCCTCCTCCCCCTTAGCGGAAGGCACCATACCTACGTATTGTGGCGGGAACCCTTTAGGTTCTAGGTTGGTGTTAACAACGTAAGAGCGTTGGACCAGTTACCAACAGAATATCGTTACCAAAGGAGGAGGCGGGTGCACCGCATCATTGACAAACAGTGACCTGACCGAATCAAAAACACACCTGGTTATCGATTGTCGGAAGTATCGACTGCCGCAATATTTACCATATTTGCTATATATCAACATGTTATTGTATTTGTTATGTAGATGTCGACAAGAACCGATATAAATATCCATTGGGTTTTACCAGGAAATTGTTTCCGCACCTTCACCACTCAGTTGACACTTACAGTACTACATTATAACATGGTTTATCAATTCATAATGAGCCAAAATATATATATATATATATTTTAATGATGATAACATGCCATTTTTGTGCCAATTTTGCGAAAATATGACAACAATTGTCTATTTTGCCCAACTTGTAATTTTCAAAAGGTCACAGTTCAAAAAACTATTGATCTACGATCGAAGTTGTGATTGACTTTTTGTTTAAAACACTTATCCCAACAATATAATAAACTATTATACCATGTTAAATTTAGTTTTTGACTTCCCATTGAGACACATGTGACCTTTGACCCTAAATTGAGGTCTAGGGTCATAACGTGCCCTACGGATGTGGGATCAGGTGAATTTGTGTATAGGGATATATTTGCCACCTTTTGGTAATAATTTCATGTTCTGCTCAGAGGTGGACTACAAAAATCAAAAACTAAGCACATTTTGGCCTCGCGGCCCATAGTCTATTATGCATAATACAGTACCACACACATCGCTACCATAAAGACATCATGTTCTGATGAATGACATAAATTACCACTTTTGCGAAGCCATATCCGTGTTTGGTAATGTCCTCAGTCACCTCCAGTTCAGACCCCTTGCTTTACTTTGAACATACTCAGACGATGTAGAGTGACCATCATAATAGTTGCCTACTTCCGGTCCACATTATAGCAATCGAAACCCTGCAAAACGGATGCCATTTCTCAGATGACAACTTGTTAAAGTTATGAAATTTGCTAAACATATTGGCGTTTCCTTACCCCATATTCGGGTAACGTTTATCCTTATAAACTATTTCGTAAAAGTGGCTATAACATCAAATCCACCAAGATATACCGGTGGCCCGATAACACAATCCCGGAACACCATTCGCCAGGTATCATATTTTGTTACATGCCGAAGTTGTAATAGACCCATTGCATATACACTCGGGAGCAGCAGCATCATAACTGCCAGTAAAGCGAATATCCTTGTTTACACAAGCGTCCGTACCAATAATCAATTGAAGTGACGAACCTGTTGTGTGTAACCAAGCTGTCCAAGTAAACAATGATCTCACCTTCGTTGAAGATAGCAGTATAGTAAACCCACAACATAATGATCATTTTAATATAAAGTGAGCCGAAATATCATATTGCGTACACAAGCCACCCCCTCCCTGGGGGTAACTCGATATATTATGACAGAGTAGGTAGGCCTATGTTGGTAGGGCCCAGCACTGCTACTGCCAATCTGTTCCACCATTAAACTGAGGTGAAAAACCGTTGTGTGTCACAATAAGCAATTAATGATATGCCTACCAAGCCGTTGAATTATCTGATGCCGAATACCATCAAATGGTACCCTGAAAAGTTGGGCTACATTGTGAACCCTGATTATGGCCACTACTGGTGCTAACATTGATTCAATTTGGCGTACCGCCGTACCGCGTAGTGTCTGAAGCTACAATGTATAGAGTGAATCACCTACAGCACCCCCGGTGTTCTCTCTTCATATTCAGAGGGGTAACACATGATCGTTCCAGGATCTTAAAATACCCCCCTATTTACGGCGTTTCGCGGACAATTTTACTAATTTGACCCCCTTTTTCGCACAAAAACGCAGACATTTTGTCTGAAAATAACCCCCCTTTTTTCACTATTTCAAGGACACTTTCTAAATGTCCCCCCTTTTTGCGCAAAAACGCGAACACATCTGGTTCAAAATACCCCCTTTTTCCAATTCCCAGGACAATTTGATATGAAACAAATCTTATTCTATTTGTTTTCTTCCTCGCGGACATAGCCTCTCAAAACAAACACCCCTAATTTGTTGAAATCGCGGACATAGCTTCCAAAACGACCCCTTATTTTTGGAAATCGCGGACATAGTTTCAAAAAAAACCCCTTATTTTGGGAAATCGCGGACATAAATGTCCGTGGAATGTCCGCGGACATGATACAGAAAACCCCCCCCTTTTCCGTGATTTTTGGAACGATCATGCGTACCCAAAGTCAATGTTGACTGAAACCACCGGGACAGCACCATAGAAGGCGTCAGGCTGAAGGCGTATATAATTATGTATCTTTCGGCATTTGCCACAGTGCGGTATATTAACCAGCCGCCTTTATGAAACAATGGCAATTGTTTCAGTCTTGTTTGTTTCTCACATTAATCTGAAAACGGAGATACCTTGTATAAAATCATGCCTCCACAATATGCAAATGATGCAATATAATTCCACTGCACGCCGTGGCTCAGAGAAGCGACGTCACGTCTTTACTTCACCATATGGTACGAGTGAAAGGTTTCCCCACAAGGCCATACACGGCGATGAAACACACAGTCAGAACGTTCCTGGAGGCAACTACTAGGCTAGCGGCCAAGTCACATGTCCTGAAAAGCGAAAAGAAGAAAAACAGCATAAGCAAAATCTCAAACATTTATATCCTTACAGATGTATCCCCTTATATACTGTACTCGTACTTTAATGCCTTGTATACATGTACTGTTTCAACTGGACCTCATGAGACTTCGCCGCCCGACGATGAGTATAATAGTATGATCTATTAATATAACCAACTATAATAATTATCTAGCCAGCTAATAATGAGCATCCAAACCCCATATTGTGACCATGAATGTATTTATAAGGCCCAATTGTATTTTGCAGCAAATATGTATATCATCCGAAGCAGCACAATAAAGTTACTATAAAGTTTTGCAAAACTAACTTGATGCCCGAGTATTATTTCATCCAGTACCTAAAATTATCACAAAAATTAAAATGTGTGTGGACACCTAATAGCGCCATACCTGACATATAACAGTACCCCTAATGACTAGAAAACCCAGTCCCATTGTAGTCCCATAGTTTGGCCCCGCGTACCAAAATGCCCCACCCATGACATGAACGGAAACATGACCTGAAAGAACATATTGCCGCCATCGCCGCGTAACCATGACCAATGAACCTAAACACACATGAACTTAACAACTGTATTGCCCATAGTACTAGACAATGGACCTTATTGGGGCGTGCGGTAATCCTCAAATGGTACTGGTGCGTGACGGCTCAAGACGTCTTTGGTATAACGTATTGAATGCGATGAACCCGTTGCATGGTTGCATTTTACCAGCCTGAAATACAATGAAATGACAGCTATAGTACGGTTATTGACGTCCAACCATGAAACAAACCAAACCATATTTGTTGTTATATTGTTGAATAGAATGTTGTTATAATGTATATTGCAAAACACCGTAGGTTGGTAACCTGCTTTATATCATATTATATATTATAAAATAATATATATACCCGACTGTATAGAAGACAACCCAATGATGCATCACCTATATGTAACCTTCTGTACAGGCCTGACCCTACGCTGCAATGATGGTATGCTACGGGTACGACAAAATCACAAAATCAACTAAAATGTTGTCAAAATGTCTAAATTATTAAGGACCCATCTCCCTGTCCTGACACCAGAGCAAGTCCTATGATTAAAAATGTACCAGCCTGAAAACAATGAAATGACATTACGTTTGTAGACGTCCCAACATGAAACAAACCAAACCATAGGCCTATTTGTTGTCATATTGTCTATTGCCTTTCTATACAGTGCATGAAAGAGCCAGTATGCACAAAAGGAGATCTAGTTCAGTCGTGACCCTAACATTAAACATTAACGCCATGAGCGAACATATGCCATGATATAATTAATGGTCGCCCCCAGCTGTCAATTAATGAAACTCGTGTACCAAATCTAGGCCCCGGAAGAAACCGCCATTGTGGTATCCTCGCCATGAAATTTCGGGTTTTACACATTCCCATGGTTTTCAAAAAGCTTGCCGCGAATTCGCGGAAATGTTGTATTTTTGAAAAATGACACAAAACCGACCATCAAAAACCCACGAATGCCAAGTTAAATACCTCGAACGATCGTGCCTGTCCCGCAACCGGACGGGAAATACCAGCCATTGGTGCATGTATACGACCTTGGTCCCCGACATATTTCCCCCCATGTTACCCCGTGGGGTAAAAATGGTACCACCCGTGACTAATTAAAACACATGTGGACTATGGAATGACGTAATCAAAAGACCGCCCTCACATTTGTCATCACAGTTTATACGTAATCATATGCCTAAGACCTACCGCCCTCACATTTTGTCATCACAGTTACGACGGTAATATTGAAAATCGATTGGGGATATCTAACAAGATGCGGTGCAATTCATAAGCACAAATAATTCGTTGATACAAAAACATTGTCAAAATGCCCAACTTAATATATTATCAAGCAGACGATAAGTAGGATATTAAAAATAGCCTACTCATACGAGTATTACAACCTGAGACGATTAGTTATAATCGTCTCAGAATAGATTAACAACAAAACCCTACCAAAACCAATCTACCCGAACATCGCCCATTCATAGTCAACTTTAATATGAAGCTGTATTTGTGGTATTGTCGAAGAGTTAATCGATATCAACACAACCGAAACACCCATCCCAACTGAACAATGCTGAACGGGTGTGTGCGTGTACATACTATTATGCAATTCACCGCTCCAATAGCTCAGAGTATGTGTGAAAAATAGCTCAAATCGTGACACCGAGTGATTCTATTGTATTCTATTCTATACAAACATTTATTAAGCACTCACAAATAACACAGCGCTTTTAAAATGATAGGGGAAGAGATTTGCGTAGGTATGTGCAAATACCCGTAAACCATTCTGAAACCCCTAATATACTGTAAAATACCATGGACTGTAAAAAAGCCTTCTCGAGATGGTTATATACGATGGTTTATCAAGCAGCAGCATATATGAAATTATGACGTGCATTGACACCGAAAATTCCCGGAAAAGCAATAATAATAAAAAAAACGCCCAGCCCAAGGCCCTCGTGTGATCCACATACCCATCAATAGTATGCAACATTAATAAAACGGATATCAATAATGTGATATGATGTACTAAAAATCACCATTAGCATATAAAATACATAAATTTGTTCTCACCTTGAAATTGACCAGCAGCTTTTCCGCCGCGTTCAAACCTATTTTAGGCTTTCATCCTGCCGTTAGTTCCTGCCCGTACCGCTCTGCGACTCACCACAACATGGTGGAGTTGATTATGCTCAGTTTAAATACTTACACAGCAGTCACATACCGTTTTCGATACCTCGTCGGCACATGAGGTAAAAAGTCAGATATGCGGGCACTTGAACCAATGGACTTATTGCTTGACTACTCATATCGGGTATTGACGAAAAGCTGGAACCGAATTGGAAATGTTTTCATCTCGGAATTTTTTAACCAACACCAGCCCGTCAAAACCCGACCTCTTGCGTGCGTTGCATGAAACGTAATGGCGAATGGGGCCGTGCCACCAAGCCGCCAGACGGGAAAGGCCTATCGCGCATGCGCCTGCCACGGGACTTACGCCTGCCACGGGACTTACGCCCGCAAGGAAGCCACTGGGCCACCACAATATATCTCTAGTGCAGGGGTTAAAGTGGAAATTTGCTTAATTGCATTTCGGAAATTTCTCGATTATCGATTTGAAAAACCAAGATTTTCAGTTGGCTGAAGAAAATCTGGGTTTTTCGATCGAAAAACCAAGTTTACCAAATTGATACGTCAATAATTCGAAAAACCAAGTTTATCAAATTGATACGTCAATAATTCGAAAGTGTCAAAGTGTAACGTCCAATAATTCGAAAAACTTGGTTTTTTGATTTGGTATCTATTTGATAAACTTGGTTTTTCGATTGAAAAACCAAGATTTTCTCCAGCCACCTGAAAATCTTAGTTTTTCAAATCGATAATCTTGTTTTTTTAAATGAAAAACCAAGTTTTCAATTGATAAACTTGGTTTTTCAGCCAAAAACTTGGTTTTTCGAGTTATTGGACATTGGGCCTGCCATAGACACCACAATTTGAGTGTACTCACTCCCCGCACTTATCTAGGGTCTATATACTAACTACTTATGTGATCAGACTTGAGAAGGTACACCGGTTGAACGATTACATTTTTTAGGGGTCCCAGCCCCTAGACTATAGACATTAATGAATGCACATCTGGAATTCTAATCTGCCACAGTGATGCGACATGTTACATGTTTATTCACATGTGCTTGTAAGGATGGGTTTACAGGAGACGGGGTGATTACCTGTGATGGTAAGTCCCTTATTAAGAACTCCCAGCACCGAAGGCTTTCAATAGATACCATAAAAGGAGATTGCTGTTACGTTTTTGCAAGCCAAAATGTGAAGGGTTCATTTAATTTGGACAAATAAATATTGTCATAGTAGATTCAATGGAATATTTTCTTTAAATCATCTCAAAATCCCGGGTACTCGTGGGTTAGGGCGAGAGATGTAATACAATATTACATATATATATCACACTGATGAATGTAGCAAATGTCATAGTCTATAATATATTTTGTGTATTATTACATTGAGGTTGAAGATATCTACTAATTTATCATATCCCATATGAATTTCAGCTCCCCCGTGTGACTCAAATCCATGTTTAAATGGAGGGACATGTGTCAACGTAGGCAACACTTACAGATGCATATGTCGATTCGGAGTATGGACTGGCCCTACCTGCTTGATACGTAAGACAGCCGACTCCTCACGCCTATACCAGTCAGCTGTAGAACGGGGCCCCGTTTCAATTGAGGGCGCTCTATTTAGTGACGCACTGCCGTCATTTTTACACGGCGATTCATCAAGTGACGGAATACGAACAAAAAACACTTTTCAATAGAGTGCGCGCTTGGGAACGGGACTGCGTTTCTAAGGGAACGGCCTTACGTCACAATCATTTTCAAAATTCATAAAAAGCTGATTTTAAACAACGAAATAACTCTCTTTTTTCACAGAGATAACTATTAAAAAGGCATCACTTCTGAATACTTAAGGGCGTAAATTAAATGTAAAAGTTAAAACACTTAGCCTAACAATTCTATAAAATGGTGTAATCTCGTCTAGAAAATGGTGGTCTCATCGCAGCAAACCGGTCAAAAAAACATAATTTTAGCTTGTGTCGTGTGATGTTGGGGTCAAAGGTTAAATTAAATCATCGAACTGGGTATTGCAAGGAGTTCTGGTACCTTATGCTGCCCTCAACTCGATGGATAGTTACTTTTTATGCAGATAATTAGGGGTAAAAGGCGAAAATTCAATCATTGCGCAAATTGACGGGTGTGCGTTACCTTGGTTACGTACGCCCGTCGTTTTAGAGCGCCCTCACTTGAAACAGGGCCCCGTTCTACAGCTGACTGTATACAGGTTAATCATAAGTTGTTCTTTCATGTCGTAGGTGGCGTAAACATGAGGTTATGTACAGCTCGTAACCTATAATGGCACAGTTCGTCACCTATTACGTGGAGCTACAAATTATGCCATCATCCCTAGTAAAGGGTATACATTTAAGTAAAATATTATATAGTTTTAAAACTTAAATATATATTATTGTTGTTAAAAAGCTGTTATAAATCGGTTTCTGCAAATGTGTCACCTCATTAAAGGTTTTGGTCCTGTCCACACTTTGGGAGAGGGTGTAAACTGTTTCCCGAATAAATCAATATAACTTTGATCCTGAAACAGGCCAGAAAGGACAAAAATGTATGATACACCGTGGACGTATCTTGGTTACACGCGCACTTTACATTTAATAGGCCTACAATATTAAACATGTTATGATACGGTTATCATCAATTTTCACTTACCAAATACTTAGTTGTCTTCGACATCACTCGAAACATTATTTTGTCCATATATTTTGTATTTTGTGTACATACACCTTCATGATTACATAGGCCAAGGGAATAACATCAACTTGAGTGACTCTTTCCAAAAGTAACACGACAAAATATACATGTTTGGCCTATACCTACTTGTTAAAGTAGCATTCTGAGTATTCTTCTGAGCTTTAATCTTTCAGAAAGACGTATTGAATCATTGGTTTCTTTAGAGCGCTATATTAAAGAAGATTAATTGGGGATTAACAAGTCAAATAGCAATTTACAACCAGTAAAGTCAACCTTGTATCTCCGCCAACATGCAAAAAGTGACACAATTGCAGAAACCGATTATAGTAACGTTTGATTTTTATTCAATTGTTTATTGTATTGCCTAACATTATGATCGGATCGATAGCTACGTACATTGTGTAAATTAAATTGATAATTTATAATATTCCCGTGGAATCGATGTCATGATAAATACTGTATATCAACATAATAAACTTATTCATCATTTTGGATTAATCAAATTATGCTCTTCTTTTATTAAACACCGATATAGGTTGCTATACTTGTTCGGCGTGCGGGGACCCTCATTACAGAACCTTTGATGGACTGCGCTATAATTTCCAAGGCAAATGCTGGTACACATTAGCAAAATCTACTGAAGACTTTGACTTCCAGTTTAACGTAGTTGCGAATAACATCGAAGCCTATTGGAATACAAGAGTGGCTCTTACTAAAATGGTATATGTCTATCTTGACTTTGGCGCAGATGGTTGGTGGGTAAGTGGTAACAAAGATATCACACAAATGTATTCGGCGTTGATATTAGTCTATGCTAACAAATTATCTGGCCTTTTAATGGACTAATATTGAACTTTCCGGATGGAAAATCGGACATCTTTCAAAAGCAACGAGTATCATATATATAATCTATACTACGTTATTCTAGCACCACCACTATCACATTTCTGACGCCAATGATGATGACGGAGACAAAATGAAATAGGATGAAGACAACGATATGACGATAATGTCGACGCAGGCATTCTATCCAACGATTAGTTTCCTCTACCGTATATTAGATCTTTGAACAAAATGGCGAAATGAGCGATGGCAAAATGGCATACAATAGAATTCTCGGAAGAGTATAGTTTCTATGGTTCATATATATTTCATTTGTGTTAAAACGCCAAGCTGGCGACAGTGAAGTGGCCACTATCTACAAACTTTTTACATCTGTCAAGAAATGCCATTTGACTATGTCTTGACAAATCTTTTTAGGATGGCACAGTATTTACTATAGCCTTTTGGTTTCAAGATAGGATTCACTGACATCCAGTCTTGAGACAACAAAAAATATGCTTCTCTTCATCTTACATAAGAGTAACAATGGTGTCCACCGCTTTTTACCAAACTTTGATGAGAAGAACACTAGCGCCTTTCATGAAAAAAGGTTAATGACTAACCAAACAGGTTTACCAATTGGGAAAGTTTAAAAATGTTTCCAAATCTTTAGTATTTACATGGAGGGTCCATCGCTGGCATGTTTGAGTTTTTGAATTGTATTAAATGTTATATAAAAAGTTGTTATCGTTATTATTCATAGAGTTTTGGTTTCCGTTCGGGAAGTACGACAATATTAGTTAACGAAGCTACAACGAGTTTGCCTTACAAAAACCAAGATGCTAACAATATAGTAAGGGTGGAAATACAACAAGCAGGATCTAAGACAGTAAGCGTACACTTTTAGATTTTTATTGATAAAGGGTATATCGTATTGCAATATTGGTGCTCGTGTTCCACTTGATATAGTTTTAAAATCACACAATCTGAACTATTGTGCGAACATTAATGCATTTCGTTTATTAAATTTTTGATCACCTTGTGTGTGATAGGCTTTAAAGTTCGTTTTCATATTATTTTAAAGTTTTATGTTAAACTGATACCCAGTGAAAAACACTTCAGTTTTGCTTTACATGTGTTAAGCATCATGAAATGCTTTGTTATAAATGTACCTATTATATTAAGTCATTCCTTTCAATTTTTATAATCTTATGGATTGTATATCTGTAGCAATTTGATATATATACAAACCTGATATACAGGGTGAGAAAAACTGTAATAGTTGAAATTGGTCATCTTGTTTAGAAAACAAAGATGAATTCTTGACATTTCTAAGCCTTGTACGTAAAAATGGCATGTTTATAACTTTGTCTGAGGAAAACATTAGTCAATTCCAGTTACCGTTTGTGCTTGGTAAACAATTTTACAGCATATTGCACTGAATCAAAATGGCGTTTTTACCCCTTAACGCAGATTCTGAAAACACACTTCGGATTGTATGTGGTTTGGACCAGTAGACATTGTGTATATGTCATAGTTCCACAATATTTTAGAGAACATGTGAACGGTTTATGCGGTCACTTTAATGGCAAGAAACCTGATGAATGGACAACGCCAGCAAACGAACTGGTAAGTTGACATCACTTAAAGCTCGGCTATGAAAAGTCAACGTAGCTCTTCCACATATTAGTATGTGAATCTTGTGAAATTAAATAGTTCTACAAACTTTTTGGTCATATAACCACTATATTGGTTTAAGCTCTATGCAATGAACTCATAGATAAATCGAGTAATTTAGTTAATGGATGATATATATTTAGATATGAAGCTTTATCTAATGGAAAATAAAGAGGCGTTTAGAGCAATACGAGTAGAAAAATCAAGATGGAAACATATTAGTCGTTAACGTTGCATCTATTTGATTCAAGAAGTTGAACATTTGTCAAATACTTGAGATGGAACAATATTTGCTAGGATCTTATAATAATAAGCCAAACAATTACAGATAATTACAGATCACTTTGACTATTGGATGTACTAAAACGACCCTCCGTGTTGTGCGTTCCATGTGTCTAATTTGCTTTACGAAAACTTGGGTTAGCATTGGTCAATTTGTTGCATTCCAGTTCCAGGTATTAGAAAACAAAGATAGACAGTAACTGTAACCTAGGTTAAACTACATACACTTTCAAATGATATGTTATCAATCATTTAACCCGCCTAGGTCACCAATGCCAATGAATTTGGCAACAGTTGGTTATTTGAAGACGTAGAGTGGTGCGAGGAGCCATGTTCAGATGATACGTGTGAAACTGGAGACCCATGCGAAGAACATCCCGAAAAGGCACAGACAGCCGAAGAACTCTGCACATACCTTAACCAAAATATGAACACAGGTAAGCTTTTCATCATAATAAAGGTTCCATATTAGTGGATGGATGTGTATTTTCGCCGTCAACAGGTGGAACATAATGTAAGTTGGGCGATAAAATGCTGCGTGAACCGGTAAGTTATTTCCTAAGCACATTGGAGAAACATCATAACAACTTCAGCGATTTTCCCGGATCGCATAGCATTTTCCACTCTCAAACATAGAACTACCGTGCAAAACAACACAAATCAATCCTAAATGTTCATGGCCTAAATGTGTAGAGCGCTTAATCTTGAAGCGATTAGGGATTGAGTAATGAGTAAAGAATTTTTAACTCGAATCCAACTCGAATTCCACGATTTCTCACGTCTGCGCTGTGCTCACATCCCACGTAACGGTCTATGACTATTATTGCGCATGGCAGGCTATATTTATATGCAGCGATGGAAATACCCACATGACTTTCCACCCGGGGTAGACAGTCCCGGGGTAGACCAACCCTAACGGAATAACCCGCCCTCACGGAATAAACCATAATACTGTTTAAAAAACACCTTAGAAACTATATTCATTCTAAATTATATGTTAAAAAACTCAGGGGGTTTGGTGGTCGGGGAGGTAAAAACAAGGACGGATCATTCTAAAACAACCCCGGGATTGTCCAGCCCCGGGACTGTCCACACAGGGACTGTTTCTAACACTAAACCTAAACCTAAACCTAACCCTAACCCTAACCCTAACCCTAACCCTAACCCTAACCCTAACCCTAACCCTAACCCTAACCCTAACCCTAACCCTAACCCTAACCCTAACCCTAACCCTAACCCTAACCATAACCCTAACCCTAACCCTAACCCTAACCCAGGGTTGGTCGACTTAGGGTTGGTCGACTTAGGGTTG
Organism: Ophiura sarsii; assembly: GCA_035610835.1. Lineage (NCBI taxonomy): Eukaryota > Metazoa > Echinodermata > Ophiuroidea > Amphilepidida > Ophiuridae > Ophiura > Ophiura sarsii. The sequence goes on along the minus strand of CM069450.1, from coordinate 40,656,755 downwards.
GTCTACCCCGGGTTGAAAGTCATGTGGGTATTTCCATTGCTGCATATTTATATATACTAGCGGCGTACCCTCGCTACGCTCGGGTCCCCGCTAGATGGTTATGCCACATTACCTACCTCTGAAACCACATAAACCCTCTACAACCCCCCCCCCCCCCAAAAAAACCAAAACAAACACCAACAACACACCAAACACCAGGTTGATTTATAACCATATCCCTCCTAACCATTTACCGTGGCTACTTTATTAACCCCTACCTCTCAAACCGCATCAAGTTAACCCTCCGTACTTTTAAAACCACGCAAACCCCCAAAAACCGCCCCCACTGCAACTACACCAACCAGGTGGATTTATAATCATAACCCTCCTAGACATTCCCCGTGGCTACTTCATTAACTTTTAACCCTATCCTAAAACATTTCCCGTGGTTTTACCCCCATACACACACCCAACGGTTGATTATAATCACAACCCATTTCCCATGGCTTCTTCATTAACCCTCGGTCCCTTAGATTATTTGGCATGCCCCCAGGTAGTCTGCATAATTCCGTTTTCAGGTACTCACACTATTAACATGAATTTAATATTAACACATGTTTCATACGATATGGCACATTTTATAGGACCTTTCGTAGCGTGTTTTGGTGTGATATCTCCTGGACCATATCTTGATAATTGTGAATACGACATATGCTCTGGGCAAGATATGAACTCGATTTGCGATGACATGGCGTCTTATGTCGATGATTGTCGCGCTGCAGAAATCGATATATCGGGGCAATGGCGGGACTGGCTACCTTCATGTGGTAAGTCTCTTCTTTCATTAGATGTTGAAATGAAATGCTCTATCAAAAGTCACTTGTAACATGCTCTGACGGTTTATTAGATAATAGTTGTCTGAAGGAAGAATTTGGTTTTGTTATTTTCTTAAACAAACATACTTTTTTGTTGCAACATATAATTAATTTCATACAAAAATACACTTTAAAAATTATATAAAGACAATAAAACAAAAACATGTTAATAAGAGATAATAATAAAACAATAATAAAAAACAGTGTTTATATAGCGCACTGTGGATCACAATCCCTCAGAGCGCTTTACAATATGATACATCATAAAATAATAAAAATACAAGCAAATCAATAAATAAAAAAATAAAAAATAAAAATTGCAAGACCAACAATTGCACATTACATCAAGCACTTAACAATTGCAGACAAGACAAGACAAGACAAGACAAGACAAGACAAGACAAGACAAGACAAGACAGACATGGGAATGAGATATATTTACAACCTATTTGTCTTATGCAAAGTTGCAAACAACAGGAAAATATGCAACCATTTAGAACTGCATCATTAAATCAATCATTTACATTTGTTTTCAACATTGCTTCCTTGTTTTGTGCTTTAGAAACAGCTTTTGTCATCTTTACACTTTGAGTCAATAATACTTTTTACTCTTTCAATGTCAGGTTTGCTCTTTAGACACCGATTTTAAAACAAATAATACTTAGCACACTATAACACATAATATATCACTATATATCTAGAGTGGTTTGAAAAAACACACCCTTACATTAATCAACTTGTATGCAAGTTTTAAGTGTAATCTTCATTGTTTCATATTAAAGATATAGCGCAAAACACACTTCTTCACGGTAGTTCTAATGGTTTCACTTGTTACATCAAATGAAAGCTGACTGTTTCATCAATGAAAAATTGATATTAATACCTTTTCTTTGGAAAAAATGAATTACGTTTTTGAGTGTGCACAAGACCCATTCTAAAGTATTTTCTAAGGATAGAACCTATTTTCATCTATCCTCGTATGAATTAAACGTTAGGAAAGATATGTAACAGTCATAAATATTCTGCAACTTTCATATTTTAATGTATTATTTGTTTCTATGTTTTGACCCTGTATGTACTCTATGTTTTCCTCTGTCCATCCCTGCCTGGCATTGCATTCATCTGCCCAGTAACATCTTGACCCTTAACCTGTGTATTTACTGTCCGCCATATGTGACCTTGTTTACTTCCTGTCTTTGTCTTATCTCCCCCTATGCAAATCCACCCATCCCATCCACCCATGTGCTTACCAGTCCACAACTGCTCTCTACCAAGGCAGGATCTCAATCGCTGGGCCTCACCACCAATTTGTGTTTCCCATTTATGTAACCAGCACTACTCACCCCAAAAGTAGGACCGCCATCGCTGGAATTGTTCGTGTTTCCCTGTTATCTACAATTGTTTGTTTGCGTATATGTCTTCAAGTTCAACCATCGTTTGTTTTATGTTTTATATATTACTGAATCTGATCGGATTAAACTGCATTGAGTGTACATCGTCGTCTTAGTATTTATTTTCTGCTGTCGTCAAGTTCATCTATAGTTGTATATTATTTTGAAAGCCCCCACGGTCACATGGTCAATCCCCTTTCACAGTATTGTGAGGTATAAATAACCCAGACTTTCACAGATAGAATAAGCTACAAACTTATATAATATTTACATCATACTGAAATTAAATACTCGTTGCTTAGTTCGAGTAGATATAGGATTATAGAGACCGTCTGAGACTATGATATTGTTCCTTTTACTAGCTATTGAATGTGAAGAAGGTATGGAACACATTGAATGTGGACCAGCTTGTCCGGCATCCTGTGCCAATCCAACAGCACCAGATACTTGCCAAGAATCATGTGTTGAAGGTTGCTATTGTAGCGAGGGACTGCTTTGGACAGCAGCAGGTTGTGTACCGCCCGAACAATGCGGATGTACATTAGATGGCGTCTCTTACCAGGTATGAATTCTGGATAATCCATACTTTCACTGTAGGATCCCTTAGACTGACTTAGATAATGTTTCTTCACACGAACAAATGGATGAATAAGCGATTAAACGAACGAACATAAGAACAAGGGACCGAATGAATTAACGAACAAACGAATGGAACCAACAAACAAATGAACGGTCGAGCGTTAGTAATTAGGAATGTAAATAAAACCACCAATACATCCAAATACCAATGGTTTTTTGCAATTCTACATTGTCTTGTACAGGCAGATTCTCCTTTATCATAAAACGTTTGTATTTTGGATAATTCTGCTAATATACGAAACATACTAAGAAATCCATGTCACTACAATCATAAGTTGTCTCGTAAAATAATACATTCAATACTTTAAATCGATACTTGATATACAACTAAAACAATTATTTATATATTATATTCTATATTGGATGAATAGCCTAACGAAGAGTTTGTAACCAACGATTGCAGCGAGAGCTGTCGATGCAATGTGGGCGGAGATATCGAATGTGAGGCTTATGGACCATGTCATGCAAACGCCCAATGTACGCTACGTAATGGGAAACGAGGCTGCTATTGCCCGGATGGATATACAGGGAATGGATTCAAGTGCGTGGGTAAGATTCATTGGTTTGTGTGTAGTTCACGTTCTCAAAATCTTGGTTAACACTTTCAACGCGGCAGGCGTTTGCAGATAAGACTTTGAAAGAAGGTTTCTGGAAAATCTGTTTTGTACATGGTAAAACTAAGCCGCGTTGAAAGTGTTAACGCGAGTTGTGCTAGGGTAAGTTAGGGTAAGTTCTCAAATCTAGGAACACGTGAGTAATCCTTAGGTAAAGTCAGGGGACGTAATCGGAAAATTGAAGGTTTATCTAAAGGGTGAACGAGTCGATGACAAATGCATAGATACTTTGACATACACTTAAATCAAACGGATAAAACCTATCGGTTGCCAAATGACCCGCAGGAAGACACATTGTAAAGCTTTCTAGGTGGCACGGGCGCGCAATTCTTTTGCGTAATCTTGCGAGGAATAACACGTGTTATGGTAGTTAGGGTTAGGGTGAGGCCCGGGGGGGGGGGGGGGGGGGGGGGGGGGGTCAGTGAACATACCAAGCGGGTACACATGCGCGTCCAAGCACCTCTGAAATGGACCCTAAATGGCGTAATCCAGAACACCATTTTGATACCCCTAAATGGCGTAACACATACAAACCCTACCCTAAACGGCGTTACCAACACCCAATAATGCACCCTAAATGGCGTAATATATAGTAATGTTAAAAATAATCTTAATTCATAATCATGTGACATTCATACATATATGCATGTGATACGCATGATGTAGAATGAATGCAAATAATTTCCCCACTTGTGACAATGCATAAAATTGGCAAGTATATCAATTTTGCATGTATACTAACGTTATAATATTTTTCAAATCACTAAATCTGGTTATTGGTTCACCCCAGTGTGTGTACCTCATATTTGCTAGCGGCTAGACCCTTTAACTGTTGGCATGGGAGTTGGAACGAACACATCAGTCATTCAATGTAACAGATGAACACTTTTTCACTCAGTCAATGTCATTCACAAATCACAACTAACGTGGTGGTTGATTACAGTAATCAGAAAATCAATAACCTCATTCCTGGCAGGTGGACACATCTGGCAGGGGTGCCAATTATAGCCAGTAGCAGGGGTATGATACTAACGTTGCGGACGTTGGTGGAGACAATGTATTTCTAGTCCATGATTCATGACAAAGTTGCAAACTATATTATTCATAAATACTATTCATAAATAGTATAAAATCATGAATGGAAATGGGCAACTCACACAAAACAGACATAGATGTGTAAGCTTCCTTAATTAATTTCAATGTTATGTTGACAAACATGATTTTTCATTCTGAGCTCAATTTTGACAATTTAAACGGACTCGTAATTCAACGAAACTCCTCATCTGTGTCCCCGATTAATTGCTCAACCCGATTGTTTACTTACGAATGGCAATCACGCTTTATTTTGCCATCTCAGACGGGTTTTTGGCACAGAATCTTCTCAATTCATGTCCTCGCTAATTAATTTTACTGCGTGTGTCCACTGTAGATCATCACCCAAACCCGCACAATCGCCAACACACTAGCGAGGTGCAAATTGCGAAAATATCCTTTCCGGCGAATGGGACGGAGTCTAGCATCTAGCATGTACTTTTTCATGGGTCACAGAAGGGTCATTTACGGGTCAGAAAATGTCAAATCATCACGGATTCATTCGAAATGTTACAGGAAAAGGCACACATACATTAATTAGTGCCCCTAAACGTCTATACCACGATGCTGTAATGGATACCCTGAAGTGCGATGCCCCCTAAAAAGCACCCCTTTTTCAGAAAGATGTCGACGACGCCGTGTGGTGAAATCTGCACCCTTTTCGACGTTTTTTTTGGACGCGGATGCGTACCCGCTTGGTATGTTCACTGACCCCCGGGGGGTGAGGTTTAGGGTTAGGTAAGGGTTAGGGGTTAGGGTTAGAGTAAGGGTTAGGTTTAGGTTTAGGTTTAGGTTTAGGTTTAGGTTTAGGTTTAGGTTTAGGTTTAGGTTTAGGTTTAGGTTTAGGTTTAGGTTTAGGTTTAGGTTTAGGTTTATGGTTATGGTTATGGTTATGATTATGGTTATGGTTAGGGGTAGGGTAAGCGTTAGGGTTAGGTTTAGGTTTAACATTAGGTAGTCCCTCGCTAGGTTACGAAAAAACCAAATCGCGGCCCGGGTGACCCATGTGACCAGGTATGTTCCGTCTTCAATACCTTATTTTGTATCCAGTTCTTTTAGTTCTTACGCCCTTTTCAACCTGCTTTATTAATGCTACGAACAATATTATTATCTCTCGTTATGAACAGTATAAAACACAACAATGAAATCCTTTTGTTTTACAGAACTGCACACATGTTGGGCATGTGGAGATGTGCATTACAAGACATTTGATGGTAAACGATTTGACTTCCAGGGCAAGTGCACATATACTCTTGTCAAATCTGTCGCTGGAGATGTGGAATTTGAAGTGATCGGGAAAAATGTGGAACATAGTAGGAACTCAAGGGTGTCTCTTACTCGCCAACTCTATATCAATGTATACGGATTGGTAATTAATTTTTTTTTGTACACTTCTACCATGGCTTAATTGAGCCCATTGCTACAGAAGCACGAGGGTGATACAATAATATAACGCACGCGTATAAGCTGAACAACCAACCCAAACCATCATTACTTAAATCAGGCTTATCGATATTGTTTCAGCTTAATAGTATTCAGGCGTTTTCCATAATCAGCTTTAAATCAGCATTCCTCAACGCTTGGAACCGGTGTGAGATATTTGGCGGTCGCCCATCACTGAGAGTCCTAGCTCAGACTCAGACTCAGGATCAGAACCAAACGGAATAATAAGAAACTACTGATGCGTGTAATATTAAACACGTTCACTTTAGATAGGCCTATAGTATAACCAGTTTCAAATTGGCGAGATATTCCATTTTTATCTCTGCGCTCGCACAATAATCCAAGCGTACGCGCTTGATTATGGTAATACGCACGCGATTTTGATGGTGCACAGAGCGCGGGCTGCCCTCACTCGCACTTGCGTAATTCTGTATTCATTTGCCGCTGTGTAAGGAGGCTTCGCCAATTAGGAGCTGATCAAACTATAGGACTCGCCAATTAATTACAACGGCTTCATAGTGTACATGCATGCACAGTTCTAAAGGTTTGCATAGGGCATACCGTACTTTGTATATACACCTAGCACATAAAGTCCCTGCTCAGGTGCTTTGAGGTTGACTAATTCAAAATATATAATCGGTACCAAAAATCTGAGATATACATTAAATGAGCAAATTTCTTCTCCGCAGTTTGATACCTCATTCAACAAAATCGAATGGATACTTTTAAAGTTATGTCGATTTCAATGACCGCGGATGCAACAGAAAAGTGGCACTAGGTATAGGAAATCATTGATTTGTGTGTGATTTACCATAGACGGTAAAAATCAATGTTTTACCCGTCTATGGATTTACGCACTGAAAAACTCACAGCTTATCAGCTAAGACTTGTATTCTTCACAGCCAGATACACCCTTTGTCCCGCACGTTGCGGTTATCACTAAAGACCCATTCATCTGTCACGTTCAGATAGCACACAGTTATCACACACAAATCAATGATTCCTATACCTAGTGCCACTTTTCTGTTGCATCTGCGGTCATTGAAATCGACATAACTTTAAAAGTATCCATTCGATTTTGTTGAATGAGGTATCAAACTGCGGAGAAGAAATTTGCTCATTTAATGTATATCTCAGATTTTTGGTACCGATTATATATTTTGAATTAGTCAAACTCAAAGCACCTGAGCAGGGACTTTATGTGCTAGGTGTATATACCCGATGTCTTATAATGATTTTTTCTTCATATCGCGATAGTCTGTTTGGCTAAGACATGACACAAAAGATGTATACGTCAACGGTGAAATGGTTAACCTGCAATTTGTCCTGGATGACCGTGTGACCATTTATAGATCTGGAAGATACACTGTAAGTTGCTTTAATGTTTCGAGTAATCTACATTTCGAACATGTTTGATGTTTATACCGGTCGGTTAAACATACTCGTCTTTTCATTTCGGTCTGTAATGATTCTTTAATGCAACAAACACTTTACCGTATCTGATTTGGAAATCTAAAATTGACCAATCACTTGAAAATATACATGACTCTTTGCTATTTATTTCATCAATGAATTCAGGGATGATTTTTCGAGATGTTTAATCTATATTTGTGAATTGTAATTTAGGTATTAGAAACAGACTTCGGTTTGAGAGTCGTCTGGAACGGAGTTCATTGCGCATCTATAACACTTCCCGACGGATTTAAGGAGCAAGTTTTAGGATTGTGCGGGTTCTTCAATGGCGATCGGTTGAACGACTTACAGGATCATCAGTATAATGTGGTATGTTTTCGAGTCAGAACTAGTTTGAAAGCTGTGTAGCCACTAGCTATTATAATAGTAATAATAACGTTTTTATATGTACTAGCGGCACGCCCGTCCTGCGGACGGGCTCTCCCGCTAGGGAGTAGGGCCTACCAGATAGACACCTACAAAAATAAAGTGTTGAAAATTTATAACGAAACACATAGGAATAGAACAATATTTAAAACATTTTTGTTTTAAATCAAAAGGTTTTGTAGCCTAATTCAAAAGTTTTTAAATTTCAATTTAAAAAAAGTTGAAAATTACCCCCCGCCCGCACACGCCCCGTGGCATATTTCAACACCAAGGCCTAAACCTTAACCATCTCCCGTACCCCACCCGTCCCTCCCCCTCCCTGTCCCCTCCCGGCCCGCCCCCGTCCAGTGGCATATCCGTTACGCAATTTAGCATCACATTTTTTCATTAACCCCCTGTCTCCCAAACCACATTACATCATTACACACAACCCCCATTCGTCACCGCCCCGCCCGCCCCTCCCCGTGGCATACCTCAAGCCCAAAGCCCAAAGTTCACCGCCCGCAATTTATCTCAACGCCAAGGCCTAACCTTAACTATCTCCCGTAGCGCGGCGTACTTCTCCAATATTTGTCCGCCCGCGTGTGACATACAGTATCAAATCCCACATCTGACACCATCGTTACGCAATTTAATAATACATTTCTTTATTAACCCCATCTCAAACTACATAACCATAACATAACCTAGGCCCTAAAGGGATCATAACACACAACCCCTAACCGCCCCGCCCCCGCCCCGTGGCTTACGCAACCCCAAGGCCTAAACCGAAACCAACTCCCGTGGCGCAGCGTATTTCTCCAATATTTGCCCGCCCGTGTGTGTAGGGGTGCGTGGGTGTAGTGCGCGTGCGCGTTTATTTTGCATGGCGCACTGCTGCGCGCTATGTGTAACGCGCGCCGACTGCATGGTTACAGTGTACGCAGAGAAAAACAAACACGGCCCGTAGAAATTAGTCTCAAAAGCCGGGCTGAAAAGGCCTAAATTGGACATAATTTTGCTCATATCTCGGTCAATTCTTAACGGTTTTCGGCCATTTATAGCTTATAACACTCACATTATAATCATCTTTTATCAGTGCAACGTACACGGCGTTTAGACGTAAAATGAGAAAGCCTTTATGGATACATACATACAAACATACAAACATACAAACATACAACATACGGTGAATTATAGTAAGATATTTATTCATAGGATTATTGCAAATACAATTTCAGGTTTTCTCGAAGATACTGATGCAGGGGGAAGATCACATTTTCACTTTGAAAAATATTGTAGCGAGTAGGCGTGATGATGGGAAACACACATATATGGCTTTCTTAGGCATTTGACACAGTATGGAGGAATGTGCTTTTAAAAGCGGCATGGAATATTGGTATAAGAGGCACTTTATGAAAATTGATTGATTATACGAGCATGTACAGGCGAAAGTTAAATTCGGTAATATTGAAACTGAATTCTTTAACATTGAGGAAGGTGTAAAGCAAAGATGTATTTTATCTCCGATTCTCTTCTGCATCTATATAAACGAATTCAAAAAATTACTTGAGTCACATAAATTGTGTGTAAAATTCTGTAATGTCCAAATGAGTAGTCTCTTTTGGGCCGCTGATATTGTACTTTTAGCTAACGATGATTATGAGCTTCAGAAAATGCTTGATCTAGTCGCTATCTTTGCACACAGATGGAAACTAAGTTTTAATCATGGCAAGTCAAATGTATTAATAGTAGGTAAGCGTATGAACGTTCTTAAATTACAGCAATTAGGGGATAATTATATATCTGAAGTAAATAGTTATAAATATCTTGGCGTCACATTTTCTAGAAATCTTTCCGATCATAACCATATTGAACCGCTTAATTGGTTATGAGAAATCTATTATTGATGGCCAAGATGACTTTAAAAGAGTATATTATGGAGATTTGTTATGGAAAAACCTAGAAGGCCTATTACCGGCTATAGATTATGCCTCCGCTATCTGGGTTCCTGGTGGTGCTAACGATACCAAACGCATTGAATCCTTGCAATATCAAATGGCCAGGGCTATTCTAAAAGCCCCAAGAAATACCCCCTTTGGAAAGTTTACTGGGCGACCTATAAGGTGGCAACCGATTGAGGTAATTAATAATAACCATCGTATAAAGTATCTCAACAGACTTGGGGACTTACAACCTTTTCGTTGGCCTAACCATGTTTTTAATGAAATGCATTTTATATATAATGATAAGTGTAAGTCTAATAGTAATTGTTTAAGATGGAAATGGTTTAAACATATTGAGAATTCACTGGTTCAATGTGGTATGGATCATATATTTAAGGATAAATTATGTATGATAGTCGCTCATGGATTAAGCATTTAAGTAATATCAGTGTAAATAACTCTAATGATAAGCTTAACAAAAAGAAGCAGCCGACGAATAGGACCAACCACAGTTACTGACCTTGACTTTGCTGACGACATAGCTCTGTTGTGTGAAGAAGTGTCTCAAGCGCAATCACTACTTAACAGAGTGGTGACTTCAGTGGGTAAGGTTGGGCTCAAAATGAACGCTGCAAAAACCAAGTACATGTCCTTCAACCAGAAGCAAGTACCTGTAATCACCACAAGCGAAGGTATGCGCCTTGATAAAGTGGAAGACTTCAAGTACCTTGGAGCCTGGATGAACAGTACTGAAAAGGACATTAAAACACGCAAAGCAGCTGCATGGAGAGCTTGTGGCAAACTTAGTCAGTTATGGAAGGCCAAATCACTATCCAGAAAGCTCAAAGAAAGGCTGTTCATAGCTACTGTAGAATCAGTCCTCCTCTATATATGTGAGTCATGGACAGTCACCCCAAATCTTAGTAAACAGCTGGACGGATGTTACACTAGAATGCTTAGAACTGTGTCCAACATCAACTGGAGACAGCATGTGACAAATAAGGACCTGTACGCAGATATGCCCAAAGTTTCGGATAAGATCAGGGAGCGTAGATCAAGATTTGCAGGACACTGCTTCAGAGGGTCCAGTGAGCTGGTCTCCAAACTCATACATTGGGTACCAAAACATGGAGTAAGAAAGCGTGGTAGACCAGCCCTAACCTACATTGACTTACTAAAGCGTGACACAGGATTGCAGGTAGAAGAAATCAAGACAGCTATGTTGGAAAGGAAGATTTGGAGAAGCATCGTGGTTCGGGAATATCACCCGCCATAAGTCAAGTAAGTCAAGTAAGTCAATAAGTGGTTAATTTCTGCTATGACAAAGTCATCTTTGAAGGAATTTGTACTGTACAAGAGGAAACCTAGTTTAGAAACGGATTTATTATGCAAATTAGATTTCTATGGGGCTGCGATTAAATTCAAATCACGTTCTAATACCCTGACACTTAACAGTCGTGTTCGTTCATGGAAAGCAGATATAAATATCCTCTGTCCTCTTTGTAAATAAATACTTCTTTTATGTTATGCTCTTAATGACATTAGAGTCGATGAATATATCATGATCTTGAATCTTTCTGCGGTATATTTATTGCTAGCAATCTAACTATTAAAATGTGTTTTATGATAGGATTTTCTGATGAAACTCTCTCTGTAAGTGATGACTTTCCCTTACTACCAATATTAGATGTGTTTTGTAAGTCATATTTGAAACGTGCATGGGTGCACGTACGGCTATTATTAGCTCTCTATGATTCTTTTTGCCATTTTTTGTAAATTGTTTGTGTATAATTTTACCTCTGTTTTCATATTGTATTGTATGTGCCACTGTTCTGAAAGTGTATGTCCGAATGAATAAATAAATAAATAAATAAATAAATGTGAGTACGTGATCACATATGGGCTATAACAACTGTTTCGATGGAATTGTAACAATACAGTGGGCCGCACATATACGTTTTTATCTCGAAGTGGACAGGACGTCATACTAAAAACTCAGTAATACCCCCCCATAACATTGGCAACAAGTTAGAACGTTAACCATAGATGTTACGTTAACTGTACGCCGCTTGTCCTTGTTGATGTAGCTCCCCTTTCTTAATGATTCAAATGGCTTCTTTCAGCCTAGCCTTCTGGTGGTCTTGTCAGACTAGTGCTGATAACATACTAAGGTCGCTTCGCGATATTGGTCGCTCCTATATAATTCAAAAACCTTCATCTGATAGCGACCATCACAGCGACCTGTAACGACTTCCCGATACAGCGATCGATCGATCGCTTGACTGGAAATTACCGGTCGTGGCCAGTTGACTTCACATCAACTCAAACGATCGGTCGCTTATGAAGTAATGAACACCATATTATTTCAGCCAATAGGGAAATGTTATTTTGCGTGGAAATTATCATACTCATTATACACAACCATTATCCAGCATACGGGCTATGTCTTACATCTTATCGTCTGCGCGACCAGCGATGTAGTAGTGTCAATCGCCATAGGTCCTGGCTAACATGTCATCAGCATTATATCATTATAATTCGTTAGAACATCTCATCTTTTATCAACAGATAAGTAATGTAAACACATTTGGCAACAGTTGGGAGTATGGCAACGACTCGTCTTGTGATTCATGCACGGATGACACCTGCATAGTTAGTGACCCATGCGAAGGAAATCCGGGTGGTAACGATGTCTGCTTACCATTAAGCAACGTTGAAAGTATGTATGCAGAGATAAATGCGTCATGTGTAAATATTTAATAGAAGCATGGAATCTTCTGCATGATTTGAAACGTAAACCTTCATATCTATGGGTCTGTTTTGAATGCAAACTAGGAGGAACATATTTTGAAGAAAAAAAAGTTTCTACTTTTATGCTCATAGCGTTCTCAATCTCAGCTCAATCGCAATCCCATAGTGATTTAAGACCAGGGCGTTGCCAATTAACACTTTCCATGCGGCTATCAGTTTTTGCCGTAGACAGAACAGATTTTTCAGAGACCTCTCCTAACTTTAAAAGTCTTACATATCTCTTGAACTACTAAACCAATACTAGGCATGTTTGTACTTAATTCAATGCATTTCTCATGGTGATTTGATTCCATATACCGTATGGTACCGAAATTCAATATTTGGACATTTTTGAAACATTTTGTGACATTTTGTGATGTCGTCTGCAGACGCCTGCCGCGTGGAAAGTGTTAATTAAGTAGATGATCTTTACTGGTTTGTCTCAAGCTCGAAATCAGTAGCTTGGACATTATTTTGGTTAGTACAAACCGCAGCTTTTGCAACGCGCCAAAAGGTGATATTTGTCAGATCGTCATGTGGACTGTAATGTAACTTCCATGGTATGAGAGATGGGAGTTGCCAGAGTAAAAAATTAAGGTTTTAATGATTGGTTTATATTATCATTACAAATTTTAATTTAATGCTATCTAAATAACCAACAAGTAATTAAATGATTCCCATGTAAAGGTTTAAATTTCTTTTTTCTCTTTGAGGTATATTTGGAAAATGTTTTGAGACTGTAGATCCTGCACCCTACTTTAAAGATTGCTCGTACGACGCATGTGCAGCAGTGGGAGAATCGGAAGCTTGTGAACACTTTGATCGCTACGTCTCAGAATGTCGCAAAGGCGGTATAGCAATAAATGGATGGCGAAAGATTTATACGGATTGTGGTGTGTAGTATTTTTTAGAATGTTATAGTGATTTCAATATCTATACACAATAACCATGTAACGTAATTGCTATCATAGCCTCTTCACTACTTGTTGGTTAAACGTTGACTGTTATTATTTCAAATGAAGTTTTATTTCAAATGAAATCTTAGTGGTTCCGAAACTAACTGAAAATGACTTATTGCACTCCGTGACTATGTCTTTTACCTTCACAAATTATTATTTGAATCATGTCGTTAATGTACGCACACCAAACGCGTTATATGCAGCAGCTGTTTCTCATTTCTGCTGTGAGGGTTGTAAACATATTTATCCGACTTGTATTCATTTGATTCTTTTCAAACGTAACAGAAATGTAGATCGTGACCAGTATTACTGTGTAGGAATTAAACCAATATATTATAATTAGCCCATTCAATTTAAATCAATTGTTGATATACCAACCATGACACTCCTTAAATTCTGAATTTTCATCCATTAATTTCAAAGCTATTGACTGTGGGAACCCGCTGATGAAGTATCGTGACTGTGGATCTGCATGCCCAGCAACCTGCGCCAATCCAAACAGCCCAAAGGAATGTAACCAACAATCGTGTGTGCAAGGATGTCAATGTATTACAGGTCTGTTGCTCTCTGGAGATGAATGTGTTGAACCAAATCAATGCGGATGTCAGTATAACGGGAAATACTATAAGGTAGGAGTAGATTGTACTCTTTTGCTAAAGACTCTCTCTCTTCTAATCACACGGCAGGCATATTGCATTCCATAATAACACAAAGTGACTCTCTGCTAATCATGCAGCAGCCATATTGCATTCCATAGTAACGCAGAGTGGCTCTCTGCTAATCATACGGCAGCCATATTGCATTCCATAGTAACACAGAGTGACTCTCTGCTAATCATACGGCAGCCATATAGCATTCCATAGTAACACAAAGTGAATCTCTGCTAATCATACGGCAGCCATATAGCATTCCATAGTAACACAGAGTGACTCTCTGCTAATCATACGGCAGCCATATTACATTCCATAGTAACACAGGTTGACTCTCTGCGAATCATACGGCAGCCATATTACATTCCATAGTAACACAGAGTGAATCTCTGCTAATTATACGGCAGCCATATTACATTCCATAGTAACACAGGTTGACTCTCTGCGAATCATATTGCATTCCATAGTAACACAGTGACTCTCTGCGAATCATACGGCAGCCATATTGCATTCCATAGCAACACAGAGTGACTCTCTGCAAATCATAAGGCAGCCAATATTGCATTCCATAGTAACACAGGGTGACTCTCTGCTAATCAAACGGCAGCCCTATTGCATTCCATAGAAACACAGAGTGACTCTCTGCTAATCACACAGCAGCCATATTGCATTCCATAGAAACACAGAGTGACTCTCTGCTAATCACACGGCAGCCATATTGCATTCCATAATTATAACACAGAGTGGCTTTGCTAATCATAAGGCAGCGATATTACACTCAATAGTAAAACACAGAGCGAATCTCTGCTAAACATAAGGAAGCACTATTGCTTTCCATAGTAACACAGAGTGACACCAGTTTTTTGTAATCTGAGAGACGTATGTCATGTAAACAGTCTATCATCCAAATGAAATAACATTTAAAAAATAAAGAAGTGTAAGCCTTTTGCTAACTAATGCCCGTGCCAATCCAACTAGCTTTCGAAATCAAGTGCTCGCTTGAACTTCAGTGGTCTGAACAATAACAGTGCGACCCTTCGCTTTAGTCTCAGATTCCCCTCGGTGCTGGTATGAAACATGTTAATTGAAAGTAGAAATCTGTGGATAGAATATGACACCGTCAGTAGAGAACACAATGTTGACAGTTCTCTTTCAAGGGCCAAACACTATAATCTTTCTCTTTTAAATTAAACAAATATCCGTTATAGATTATTATATAAATAATGTTTGACAGTATCCGTTGCATTGTTTCACTATTATAATCTGCAGGCAATGCAAAGGTTTGTTACCAAGGACTGCAGTGAGAGTGGCCAGTGCATAGGCAATAATGAAGTCGAATGTAACCCGCTTGTATGTGGACACAATGCCATATGTGATATTAGAGATGGCGTACGAGGCTGCTACTGTGATGAGGGATTCATGATGCTTTCAAATGGTCGCGATTGTGAAAGTACGTAGTATCGACGATTGTACGTTTTATCTACCAAAGTTGATCTTAAAAATGAAATAGGAATAATATTGACAAACTTTGTACACTAATGTGACATCTTTATTGTACGCAATAGAAGAAACTAGTGGCTGTTATACTATGATTAACTACTGATGTGAACGGTCGTATCCCCATTTTGATAGCCTTAAAAGCTAAAAGTTAATTTTGCTTGGGGCAAATGGAGTTTATGAGCCTATATGCGGTAATATAAAGGGGTAAAATAGTAAGCCCCCCCAACAATTAGATTACTTTTATTTACATAACTTCACACACAGTTAGACGTTTTGAAAAGTTGAAACGATTATGAAAAGAAAAAAACGATCGGCTACCAATAGAAAGTTTTACATTTTCGATATCATGTTTACTTTTCCCAAAACAGTCACATTTCCCCAAAATTATGTTTTCAGAAAAAGTGGCACTTGGTCCATACCAGTAAATTTAAAAAAACTCTCTCTAGTGATTTATTTGTACGAGAATTAGACCAAGTTTGTTTGCATAACTCCGCACAGGATTATTCATTTTGAGACATTTAAAACTTGTGAAAAGAACAAGTGCTTGGCTTGTCACAGAAAGTTTCTCTTGTTCAATATCATGTTTACTTTTCCCAAAATTGTCTAATTTTCCAAAACCGATGTTCTCAGAAACAGTGGCAATTTTCAAAATCCCATACAATTTTGTTTGCGTAACACCCCCACACAATTAGACGTTTTAAGAAATTCAAAATTTTCTGAAAAGGAAAAAAATCGCTTAGCTATCCGTACAAAGTTTTCCATTTTCAATATCATGTTTACTTTTCCCCAAAATGTCAAATATCCCAAAAATGATGTTTCTGTTAACATGACATTTGCCAAAATCCAATACATACAAGTAGTGCTCCTTTTTCTGAAAACATCATTTTGAGGAAATGTGACTGTTTTGGGATCACAGTGCCAACAAAGTACGGCAAGCCATCAACAAGGTGAAATCTCTCCACAGGTCAGATGTACTGAAGCAGAAGCCTAAGAGTACGGATCCAAACACCAGAGTTCCTCTTGTGGTTACCTTTCATCCTAACCTTCCTCCTCCCCGCAACATCACTAATGACAATCACCACATACTCCAAACTTCAGATCGGCTACAGCGTGCAGTTATGGACACACCAATCCTTGCCTACAGACGTCCTCGCAGTTTAAGGAGATCTTCTTGTGAGAGCTAAGTTCCTAACCTAAATGATGCTACTTCTCCCACTCCTCAGGGTACATTCACATGTGATACCAACAGGTGTGTCGTTTGTAAGGATCATATCAAGGCAGGTGCTTCTGTCACAAGTAAAGCCAACAATTTCTCCCACAGAATCCGAGGTACCATCACTTGCACTACATCGAATGTTGTGTATCTCATATCTTGCAGAGTGTGTGGTGTTCAGTATGTCGGAGAGACCAAAACGGAACTGAAGAGACGGTTCTATGGCCACAGATCTATTGCCAACACTAAGAAGCTTGATACACCCGTCGGTAATCACTTCAACCTCCCCAATCACTGCATGTGTGACATGATTTTGCAGCCATCGAGTCCCTAGGTAACCGTCCAGACACTGTCCGTGCTAGTAGAGAGAAATTCTGGATGAAACGCCTTCGCACCATCCGGCCACATGGTCTCAACATCCAAGAAGTCGAAGGCAACGACTAAGTTTCAAATTGTTCATTTTCTTTTATCAGCTTATGCAACTTCTTTATTTTCACTCCACATGTTGTGTTGTATTTCATTCATTTTATTATTTTTTTGTTATACTCTTATCATGATATATTTTTTTATTCATTTATAGGTTGATTGATTAATTAATTATTTTAATGATCAATTATTTTATAATTCATAATTTAACCACTCTCTTTTTACTTTTATAGACACATTCATTTTGTTCTCTTTACTTTCCATGCACTTTGTTAGCACATCCATAATTATCTTATTTCTTTATCTTATACGTTATTAATCCTGTTATGACTCTTCCTCTTTCCATTCATGTTTTGTTTTTAGTCAATCAATAATATATATATTGATAAGTATTATAAGAGCAATTGTAACAAATTAAGATGGAAGTGGTTTGCTCATATTGAAACTGCTATGGCAGAGTGTGATATGGACCATATATTTAAAGATAATCTATATAATAGACACTTGTGGATCAATAATTTTAATAACTTAAGTATAGATAATTCTAACAACAAGTGGCTACATTCTGCTATGACAAAATCATCATTAAAGGACTATGTATTATTCAAAACCAAACCTGGTTTGGAAGATTACTTATTATGTAAATTAGATTTTTATGGAGCAACAATGAAATTCAAAGCTCGGTGCAATACCTTACCCCTCAATGGCCGTGCTCATTCATGGAAACCTGATGTAAATATTTACTGCCCATTATGTGATAAAGATATCGAGGATCTTAGACATTTCTTATTTATTTGTAGTGCGTTAAATCATATCAGAGTTGATGAATTCCTTAAACTTACAAATCAACTATCACTCCATAATTTAGAAGAGTTTTGGAGAATATTTATATCTGGTAATTTAACTATTAAAATGTGTCTTATGCTAGGTCTTTCAAATGATGTTCTTACTATATGTGATGATTTACCCGTACTCCACATATTTGATGTGTTCTGCAAATCCTATTTAAAACGTGCATGGACCGCACGTAGCATTCAACTTGTATGATTCCTTTTTATTTATACATGTGATAATATTGTGTAATATTGTGTAATATGTTTTAAGGACGCATCAGTCGAGAAGACTCATGCCACTGTTTCAAAAGTGTATGTCCAAATAAATAAATAAATAAAATAAATAAATACTCTCTTATCATCTTTATAACCTTTATTCTAATTTTTACTCGTGTTACACTAATCCACTTAATTTACCCACTCCTGACATCCCTTTTGTTGTTGATTTTAAAGCCCTCTATTGTTTTGCTTCCTGTTCTTTGTTTTCTTTGTCCTTCTCGTTGGTACCTATGTTTATATATAAGTGTTTGAATGTATCTTGTCGCATTCTGCCTTTGATAAAGATTCTGCTAGGATCGAAAGCTCAGGCCCCTTACAATTTGATGTTTTGGGAAAAGTAAGCATGATATCGAAAATGTAAACATTTCTATTGGTAGCTAAGCGTTTTCTCTTTTCATAATCGTTTCAATTTTTCAAAACGTCTAATTGTGTGTGAAGTTATGTAAAC
Organism: Ophiura sarsii; assembly: GCA_035610835.1. Lineage (NCBI taxonomy): Eukaryota > Metazoa > Echinodermata > Ophiuroidea > Amphilepidida > Ophiuridae > Ophiura > Ophiura sarsii. The sequence continues at coordinate 40,637,860 of CM069450.1, read as the reverse complement.
AAAAGTAATCTAATTTTAGTGGGGGGGGGGGGGGGGGGCACTTATATTTTTGACCCCTTTATGAACAATTCATGAAGATATTCTCTTATGTTGACTTGCATAAACATGACGTTTGAACCTTAATTGAGATCAAATAACCTTTATACATAATTATTTTGAGATATAGATTGAAACCAAAATTAGTCCTACTTTTAAAATTTTGCTCATGAATGGGGCGGTTAATTGTATTGCATTGTGAGACACTCACTGAGAATCAATGTCATGATGTTTGCAGAAACCATGTGATTGATTCACATTATTCACCTGTTTGACCTTTAAGGCAGCAATTAATTTTTACAATTTCTTGTACCTTCTGGCATCTCTAGCTTGAATAAAACAATTTGTTTAAATATTAGTTTTGTATTTATACTTTCATTTTCTGTTTAGATCCCTCGCCGTGCACACCAAACCCGTGTAATAATGGGGGGCAATGTCAGGAGACCGCGGATAGAAACGACTTTGTATGCAGGTGTCCATATGGCCAATTTACCGGGCGAAAATGTGACATCCGTAAGTAATAATGTATTTCAGATTATTTTCTAAATTAAATGTGAAAATGTGACTGTTAATATTGAAGTCGCCATCATATGACAAGATAAATTGTCAATATACTTCACAGCTTTTCTTTGATAACTATCTTCAACTCCATTGGATTAGTGTTCGTATCGTGCATCAGATCGGAATGAAGAGAGCGCTGGTATAGGGAAACCTACTTCATTTAGTAATCTGTGAAGGGAGCGCTGCTACAGGGAAATCTACTTCAGTTAGTGGTCTTTGATAAGAGATCTGGTACAGTGAAGCCTACTCTATTTAGTGATCTTTGACGGGAGCGCTGTTACAGGGAACCTCAATTCAGGAAAATTGGTGTTGGACCACATAGTCCATTTCGTTGCTAATATCCCACTTTAAGGGACTATTTTCATGTGCTGATTTTGCAACAAAATTGTGTGGAGAGCTTAAGCTATCTACTAACCTCTATCCCTCCCCCGCCCCATCAATGTTGAGGGTCCCAACGACCGTGGTGAAGAAACTGTTCCGAACAACATTGAATGGGGGGGGGGGGGGGTTGATTTCAACGAAGTCCTCAAAGTGGTCCAACAGTTATTTCCTGAATTGTCTGAGGCTACCGAGATTAACTGAATATATCATCCGTCTATAGGCAATAACTCGTGTTCTATACATTGCATTATCTTCAAATTTTGGGAATTTTGAGATATATATGTATGTACTCATTATATGTTATAAAAATCGAGTTAAAATTACATTTACATTGTTATGGACTGGTCATTTTATGCGTAATAATGACCCGTTGCTACAGACTGCATACGTGTTATTCTTACATTATGGTGAAATGGTTGAACTACACCATTTAAAATGATTGTTTGACATTAGTTTATTATGCAACAATCAATTGAAATACTTTTTTTCTATATATAGTTCTTCATCCCTTTTTAGGGACCAGTCACAACCCTATTCTCAAGTAATAAGTATTTGCCAATGATCGCAGCGTTATTTGCCATTGTGAGATAATTGATGACTGTATTTTCATGGAATTCATTTAATTTTGAGATTAGTATAATCGCCCGTGTTTAATAAAATACATTAAGAACATTGTGAGGGACTGGTCATTTTGTATGTGGTGGATGTTTTGTAATAATTATTCCGATGTGTTCCGATGAATACACACACGTGGGTACTCTCTAACAGATTAGGCTATATTGAAAAATGTGTCTTTTGAAAATATCATTGTGGTATCGTCGTAAGTTTTTTTTCTTTTAACAAATTGTCAACGAACATGTTTAAAAAAGAAACCCATTGTAAAGAATGGCTCTCGCTATGAGATTCAAACCCGTGGCTCTTCTTTTAAAGTAGGCCATGACACAATCGCGCTAACCAATTGAGCTTATTGCGCATCTATACAATGTTAAGTCATATCATCTTCAGCTTTAGATATTAGCACTGCTTCACAATGATCATGTCATAATATCACCTTATAGCGTATTTATGTCACAACCGTGCATTGTACTATCAGAGTATTGGCAACCATTCGATTGCCCATCTATTGAAAAGCATGCACACCGGTCAAATAATAGAACTAACTACTATTGTCTATTACTATTAGATGGGCAATCGTGTAAATGCGTGTATTTCAATGCGGGCAATCGTGCTACGGTTGCCCATCACCGCGTCTTTTGAATTCCAAAGACACAGTACGGCGATTTACCTACAACGTAGTGTTTATACTACTGTGGACGAGGCTATTTAATATAATTCTCTTTATGTAGCTTTGGCCTTGTTATTCTAATGTTATAAATGTATTAATTCGATAATTAATGATTGCCGCGGTATGCTACGAGAGCAATGTCGTGCGCTATGTGCGAGCCGCTTGGAGCGTTATGCGTGAGGCGTATCAAGCGCTGTGCGCGAGGCGTTTCAAACGCTGTGCGTGAGGCGTATGGATTGCTAATCATGATCTTTATACGAACAACGAATGTAATGACTCAATCTATTCATATCTTGCCCGTATTGATATGTAATACACCACAATGTTAGTTACCATCTCATTATTTCTTGATCAAAAAGTCGAGTGCTATTCTCGAAGCTTACGCAAGCTGTAACTACGCACGGAATTGGGTCGAGCGCCACGCACGAACCGTCAAAGTTGTATTTAAATCATCATTATAATTTTATCGTGTTTATTGGGGTATTCAATGCTTATTTAAAATAAATAAGCCAGGCTTCCTTGAACTAGGTTTAGGTATTTAATATGACCAATCCCTAATTCAAAACTGTTGACACCTCTTGATGATGGTAGATCAGGAGAGTCATACTATCTCTATTTACTGAAAATCTGATTAAAAAAAGACTTACACAATAACAAAGTTATGGCTAAAAATGTAAAATCAGATGATTTTTTTGACTTCATCCAGACAATTCAGGAAAATTGGTGTTGGACCACATAGTTCATTTCTTTGCTAATATCCCACTTTAAGGGACTATTTTCAAGTGCTGATTTTGCAACAAACTTGTGTGGAGAGCTTAAGCTATCTACTAACTGATATCCCTCCCCTGCCCCCACCAATCAATGTTGAGGGTCCCAACGACCGTGATGATGAAACGGTTCCGAACAACTTTGAATGGGGAGACTGGGGGTTGATTTCAACGAAGTCCTCAAAGTGGTCCAACAGTTATTTCCTGAATTGCTGACTCATTTAGTGATCTTCGAAGGGAGTGCTGGTACAGGGAAACCTACTTCAGGTACTGGTCTTTGAAGGGCGTCCTGGTACAGGAATACCTACTTTATATAGTATCGATGATAACATTGACTACATTGACTACTGGTACTCGATATTGAGAAGTACATTTCAATCTCGTTATAAACAACAAGGGGTCGGGGCAACATTTAAATTCAAATTGTTAAATTTGCGATCATTGGCACTAAACTGTCCGAATTCTAAGGGGTTAAATGGATCAGCGTATGGATAATAAAACAAAAAATCGGGGATCAGATCGGGGCAGGAATAGTGACATAGAAAAAGTCTCATCTTTGTATTTGTTGTTTTTCTGAAGGTTGTTACCAATGCTACGCTTGTGGGGATCCTCACTACCGAACCTTTGATGGTAGAAGATACAACTTCCAAGGCAAGTGCAAGTACACGCTGGTGAGATCAATGAATGGATCCGAAACATTTGAGGTTGTAGCAAATAACGTCGAATTAGTGAGAAGACCAAGCGTGTCGTTAACCAGAGAAGTGTCTGTGTACCTAACTATTAACGGAATCGAATGGGTAAGTTTTGCATTTCAATTTTCGAGAAAAGCTTTGCACGGTTTCTCTGTTATTACTGACGTTGGACCTTTCAGCTCAAAATGTAACTATGTTTTTGTTTGTTCCGGCATAGTTTGATGTTCGCTAGGTTCTAGAAAGTAATACATTTTACTTTAGACTTCTATGAAGAAATATAACAATAACGTGTTCCCATTATTGTCTCTTTTCTACCCACGACGGCGAACCTGGTTTAAATATTTATAATTTGTTTAATACCCGTCGTACTATTATTTCTATCTAAATATAACAATACTTACAATTTGCGGGACTAAACACTGTTAAAACTAAAATTGTAGCAATGAATCAACACGGCTGATAAGTAGCCCAAATGGGTCGTTCGGTCGATTTTTATACAATTGAGAAAAAGGAGAGAAAAAAAAACGAGAAAAAAACCCCCGATCCCTGATTTTCTGTCATTAGATTCGGTCGCAAAGCGCAAGTCAACTATTTAAGGTGGCGAACTTGCATGACCATGATGACAAGGGGATTCTTTGACCGGGGAAAAGCGCTGCTCCGAAAATGTAATTGCGACAAACAGACTGAAAATATGTTGAATACTACGACCACTATATATGTAAACAAAGTGCCCTCCATGTCAAGGCGGTATCAATAAAAAAAAACCTCGTCTTGGCTTGTAGAATGAAATCAAAACTAACTTCCCTTAATATTGTTCACAAAAGATACCAAGGTAATATCTGTAGATTTTGTAAACAAAACCTATAACCACTTTATCTATAACGTTAATCATTTTATCTCACAATTATCGTATAATCTATAAAAAGCCATTTGTTCAATTTCAGGAATTCAGTTTCAAGTACACTTCAACGAACGTTTTTGTGAATGGCGAAGAAACCAACATACCTTACTACTTACTTAACAACGATGGATCCGCTCACGTAGCCATAGAGAAGAAGGGATTTAATACTGTAAGTGTACTAGTCTCGATGTGGAACCTGACTCCATGAAATTCTAATTGTTATTTTTATTAAACACGGGATACCCCTGAATATATAATGGAATTATTAGATGATGGGGTACTCGCAACATGATGAATGAACGTCGTAGTTATTAATAAAGATGTTATATCTACATACATGTTTCATTCAATGTATAGCCTATTTGAAGAAACACACATTGTTGAAGACGCAAACAATTCACGATAACTTCATGGAAACTCTGTGGACTATTAGACCTTTCTGGATTGCTTCCCAGCATCTTTGTTTATGTCCCTAGGTGATGACTGATACTTACTTCACAACATTGTCTCACTTAATGAATTGAAATTGTGCAGGGATCGTTGCCGAAAGAGTTAGCTCATCATGAGTGTTCGTGGTACATGTTTTATTTTGGCTAATGGTTTGTCTAGAGCTGAATTAAGTTGAACGAAGGTATCATCAACAATCATCAGTATTTGATTTATTTGATGTGATTTATTTCGTAACCATCGCCAATTTGCATTCAATTGACTCTCGACCAAAAATAGCAGATGGTCGTTTTGTGTTGATAACTACCGCTTTGCCCAATCTTCAAAAGTATAATACGACTTTATCAAGCCGGATATTTTGCATTCATTAAACCTAAATTTGTCCATGTATACTTTTTTTTTGTTTTACAATTTGTATTTTATTTTAAAAAATGCATCTATTTAAACACACGCTCTTAAAACAGCAGCACCCGTCTACCCGACGGTGCGTTCATATACAAAGACAAATCACAAGATTAATACACAAATAATACACAAATTAAGTTTTACCATATATACATATATTATATACAGACACAAAGTCAATCATGCTATATCTATATAAATAAAAGGAAGATCGTCCACGAATGTTCTCAGAGATGCCTTGACTTTCAACTCTGATTTTTGTGTACATTGATATGGTACATATTGCCATTGAACCATCTGTCATTATTTTTTTCTCAAAACTATTATTTCACAGGTGCTTTGGACAGATTTTGGCTTAATTGTGGAATGGAATGGTGTACACTGCGTAAAACTATATCTACCTGAAACATACTTTAATAATGCTGCTGGTCTATGCGGACTATTTAATGGTGTTCGTAGTGATGATTTTGCAGCTCCAGATTATGCGATGGTGAGTTAAAATAATCATAAAAGATTTCCCCATGTGTATAGGACTTATGACTCATACGTATAAGGGACGTTCACGTTAAGACCTTCACGACTGGTGCCAAAGTAATATATTGCATCAAGCTCCAACGAAAATTAAACTAAGACCAATGCAAATATCTCTATGTAATTATAGAAATGTTTGCTGTGCTCTCAGTTCAAATTTTCATTTGTGCTTGTACGTATGGGGATCAAAATATTACTTTCGTGTCAATCACAGAAGTCTTACTTAAGGTATTATCCCAGGGATTGAATTATTTTGATTACGGAACATCACATCAACTTCATACTGTGCACATGTAAGCAGCATATTATTATATAGGCCGTTTTTGTATTTTTCGGCGTGGATCCGGCGTTTTCCCGGTCTATTATCAGCCACGGAATGAATCAAAAATCGTCGCGCTGTTGCGTTTATCATCTGCCATTGTGTGTGTTTGCATTTGTGTGCCGTGACCCGTTACGATTGTTGATTTCTTGCAATTCTTATACAGACGCAATGCACAATCGCTTTACATGTAATATCTTATCGATCATAAACGCAAATTCTTAGTAACGCGGTAAATACACGGTATGGAATATATCGTATGTTTTGGCTTCATGTTTGCACGATATGTCGAACGTGTTAACCAATGAAATTTCATTAATTACACCTACTAAAACGAAATACTATCGTATCCAAAATTATGAATATTAAATAGCTAATTAGCATATTTTATTAGCGCAACATGTCATATTTTCAATAAATGTAACACATGAACCGAACATCGAATGAAGCTCATTAGGGTGTCAAATTAAAGCTCTTTCAAAGATCTGTGGTGTAAACCACATTGCAAAGACTATTGGGGTTAGGGTATTCACTGTCAATGAAAAATCAAAATCTGGAATGATTAATTGTGAGATTCTGCCATTTCAACTAACACAATACAATATAAACATTTTTCAAATGAGGTTTAAAACATAGATCACAGTTTACAGTATATCCATGCAAATTTTAAGTCCATAGGGGTGCAGTTTTGGTTCCACATATTTTGAAAACAGTAAACCCGTGAAAAATAAGAATGATAGATAATTCATATTGAACATTTAAATCATATCTGCATAATAATGCAGTGCATTTTGTTATGCAGATGATGTAGCACTGACTAAAAGAGCCTGTAGTGCAGGCTTTCTCAACTAGATTTACTGATGCGCCACATTTTAGTAACCAACTTGCTGAAGCTCCACTTGGTCATATATTTTTAGAATTTACAATGGCAAAATTCCCTTCACAACATATTTTAACATATGTATGTAGGCAACATAATAACTAATATTACTCTTTTGAGGGCACATGCGCGCGCAGCGCGCGAAAAATTGCTGTCTTTAAGTACATCTGACCTGGCCTATGAAATCTGGCTATATCATGATATGATTTTTTTTTAAAAACAAATTTTAACCACTCTCGCGCCACTTAGGATGCCTTGATGCGCCACAAGTGGCGCGCGCGCCACCATTTGAGAATGCCTGCTGTAGTGCAACCTCGTAGGAAGCAATAGAGGGCAGCAAGCAATCAATCTTTTGGCTATTAAACCACCTACATTGAAGGTTTCAGGATAATCGGGGGTAGGATAGGGGGTCAAAATGTACTCTAGGTTTCGGTTGCCATGGGAACGTGAACATAAATATAGGGACATTTACGGACTATTAAAAAAACAACTTCCACTTGTTTTCTTTACTTTAAAGTAGACATATCAAAGTACGGTACTTATTTATAATGAAAACCCAATGTATTCCCTGGGATAATACCTTAAATACCGAGGCATCTACTCATTCCACCAGTGGCTGAATCCAGCCAATCGGCGAATCTGACACATCTAAGCAATATAGGGCGCTGCAATACCAAATGTTTTAAATGCCTTTTACTCTTGCTATCCATGTTCAGTAGACTCCGATTACTTTTCAAAAATATGGTTAAAATGTATTTTCAAATATTGTTTGTATATATCAGTTGATATTACAAAGATAAACGATAATAAAAGTAAAAATGTAATTTTGCCGATGCCCCCTTTTAAAAATTAATTTAACACCATAGATTCTGCATTTTGTAAATAATATGTAAGATTCACAGTCATTTTGTTCAACATTTAGTAGATGTCTAGGGCTTTAAAAACACTTATACTTAAGAGCAATACGGGATGGTATTGCAGTCCGGTCTTATATGTCTATATAAATATTGAACCTACCCATTTCACCATAATTGAACGTATTCCATCATGATTTATTTTGTTTCTTAGAAATTTCCCAAGTAACATTTTCATAACATTTTTTTAATCATTCAGATTTTGAACACGATTGATTTTGGCAATAGTTGGGTATATGGAGAGTGCAGTTTACCGTGTACACCTGAGACCTGCACCGAGGACCCATGTCAGAACGATGCTGAAGCTACCATAAATGCTGATACGATGTGCCAACCTCTTGCGAAGGAAAATTCATTAAGTGAGCATGATTATCCTTCTTGAAAAATGGTGGACACGATAATGAAGATAAGAGGGCAGTATTTGGAGCGGGTATATTCAGTTAGAGAGGGCGTACTTCCGTGTGGGTAAAACCCGGGAAACACAAGAAATGTGCAGTTGGGTGTGCAAGGTTCACCATACTTCTTACAAAGGCTTATGTTACATCAAACTAATAAGGACATTCTCAGTATTGAGTACACGAAGCATTAAAACCATTACAAATACCATGTGTCGTCTTTGACAAAGTCAATGATTATTGACATAAAACCTCGAGTTAGAAATACAACTTTAAATGATCTACTAGTGATCGTTCGTTCTTTCCTCCCACTTTGTCTCCATTTCATACAGGTCCATTTGCCGTATGTTTTGATGCTGTGGACCCAGAAGACTATTTTCAAGACTGCAGATTTGACATATGTGCGGATCCTACTAGTGACGATACTATATGCGAAGAGATAAATCTATATGTTACGGCTTGTCGCGAGGCCGGTTTCGATATTGGAAATTGGCGGACTGCTATACAATCTTGTGGTTAGTATTGGGCTATTCCATTTGAAATCTTGCGGGTAACCCCATTTGAAAATCACACTTCTTATGGAGACGATTAAGGTGTGCCTTTAATATTGGGTGTATGGATTCAAAATGCCCATTTGCTGTAAAGAATTACTTTGAAGCCAATTTGTCTGTTGTAAATAGAAAGTAAATCATGTTTTGATATTAGATAGACCATTCTGACTAGTGACACGTGAGTCCCAATGTTCTATATCAAAGGTTACACAGTTTTATATCAGGCCAGAAATGTTTTTGAATCGGCCAGGAACTCGTTGCGGTAGCCCTCCAAAGTTAAAGACATCAAACTATAACCCCGGTATGACACGCTATAACGACCTGGCACACCCTTGGTGATGACCTGGCCACGTTTGAAATTAAAATGTCCTCACCATGCTCAAACATTGCGGTTCTTTTTCGTCTTGCGCCTAAGCTCACACGTGGTCCAAAGTTCAGGTTCTCTCCGAAACTCACCTTAAAGTTCTCTTGAGAAGTTCTAAGACAACGTGTAACTCATCTGAGAAAATGAAAGAATGATTTCCTTAACGTCAATGTAGTAATGGGTATCACTGCGTAGCTCTAAATATCCCTATATAAACTATGAATGATAGGGGATGATACTGATTATTCCAGTTAAATCGAAATTGCTAGCACTATATGCAGTATGACAAAGGCCTACAATTATTCATACCCAATACAGCAATCCAGTGTGGCGAAAACGAAGAATATCGTCACTGCGGTACAGCATGCCCACCAACTTGTACTAATGGCAACACCAATGAATGCATGGAGCGTTGTGTGGAAGGTTGCCAATGCCAAAGCGATTTCTTATGGACAAACAATGGATGTGTTCCCGAAGATGAATGTGGATGTACAAGAGATGGGCGATATTATCAGGTAATTATGACTATATGACTTGGCACTGGGATGGGGTCTGGAATGAGATAATTTCCTTTGCATACATTGGCAAATACTTGCCAAACACGAGAAAAACGTTTACATTTTTGTCCACTAATAAGAACTCCAACCTTAAACTATACTTCCAGAAATACTAGTTACTGACCTGCACTACAGATGGGTACTTTGCTACAAGACTGCAAGTGAAGTATATAGAATCAAATGGTTGTAGTCTTGAGTTGTTTCTTAAATCTCGCAAAGGAAACTGGGCCTATGGAGGTTATGATTTTAGTCTCGAAGTCCTGCTTTGGAATTCAATTTGTACCTAAAATGTTTTAACTTTTAAAAAACCTAACGTATCGTATTGTATGTCCATATATTTGTGTCCATTCTATTCGTTTAATTCAATATAATTTGAATTATATCTTTTTTTATTTTTAATCATATCTTATACAGGTCAATGAGATTATTGTTTCCAGCGATTGTTCGGAGAGATGCGTTTGTCAGCCAGGAGGTCAGTTAGCGTGCGAGCAAGAAGAGCCTTGTGGACAGAATGAAGTATGCGAAGTACGCCTCGGCAAGCGTGGGTGCTTCTGTCCCGTGTCATTTTTCAACAATAACGGAAATTGTGAAGGTAAGGTTTGGTAAGCTGTTTAGCCAAGCTCGCATGAAATAATATGTAAAATGCTTAATGAGGGCCAATCACATGGCAATAATCTGTAATCCTTTTTTATTTTTGACAAGAGTAATGAATATTTCTGTCCCACAGTATTCCTCAAGAATTCCTAGCAAATAACGATGATTAATGCATACACAATACATTTCGCCATCTCAAAGATGAAATAACCTTAATATAATCGGGTTTGGTATCAATTGAAAGCTTGCAATCCTCACTATTCAGCAGAGACCAAGGAAATTGCATATGTGCTAGGATATGATAAGACAAAATGCAAAAGTAAAAGTGTCAAGTGTATATTTCGAACACTACTATTTCTTAGGATAGAAAATATTAGAAATAATTAGAATTAGAATTACAAATAAAATAAAAAACCCTCACATTTTCGGATTTATCTTATTTGACCTTATTACATTCATTAGTCTAAAAGAAAGTAAGAAATGGGTGATAAGTGGTCCTGCCAGTGCTTTTCAACAGATTTTTGGGCTTTTCATTCGGGTACCAGTATACTTTTACGTTGTCAGTGACTCATCAATTACATAACGGGGTTGATACTACCGCAACCTCATCATCGAAACTTACAGAGACACTATTGATTATACACACATTAAGTGTATAACTATATTTATATAATAATAATAATAATAATGAAAACTTATAAAGCGCCGGTATCCGCCATAAATGGCGCTCATGGCGCTTATGCATTTACAAACAAGTTATACAGTCAATAGAGCACAAAACATATCAGATGACTACAAAAAGATTATTGAGTAAAAGCCACTTGAAATAAGTGGGTTTGTAAGTATTTTTTGAAACTGTTTATATTGCTGTTTAATCGGATGACAGCAGGTAAATTGTTCCATATCCTTGCCGTTGCAATCCCAAAGGCTCTGTTGCCCACTGCGTTTTTGCACGATTCATTATTAAGAGACTTTGCTCTGACGAACGAAGAGCACGCCGAGGAGTGTATAATGTAAATACATTGTATAGAATCATCATGCACTGTATCAACTATGCTTATAAAATAATGTATTAATGGTTTTTATATCTTATGTATTACTCCAATTTATTGATATTATGTTATATATTATTATTATTTCTTGTAATTATTATATCATTGGGTGCCATCTTCCTCACGCTCTGCATTTTAGATTGGCATCAACATCTCTTGTGTACTCGTTATTTTATATACCATTGTTATATTGTGTATGTTTACCGAGATGGAAACAAAGTGAAACTGAAACTGAACTGATTAGGTCTATTAGTGATTGGAAATCTTGAATTGATTGTACAAATCCCACATCTTGGCCATACTACTACTATTCTCATATTTGTTAACAGGACAATTCACGTGTCGTGCGTGTGGTGATCCACATTATAAAACGTTTGATGGCAAGAAATACGACTACATGGGTAAATGTTCCTACATACTTGCCCAGGCACAAGACGGTGAACTAATTACGTTCATGATAGTTGGAGATAATATTCCATGGGAACGTAACCCCAGAGCTACTGTCACTCGTTACGTTTATATCCATGTTTATGGCTTGGTAAGTTTCAAACCGATACTGAAGTCTGTATTGCAACGGGCACCACTATTTTGGAAGAAATGTTTAACTCTTATTTAATTTATCACATTTGAGTTCCTTATAACCTAAAGGTAGTTATTACACGTACAAAAACAATCATGTTGCCAGATTAAACTGCAAGCAGTTGTGCGCCTAGCCAGCTGCCACCTAGATGTAGGAAAATGATTGCGACGATTTCCTAATGGCAGCGTGATAATAATGGAAATCGCGCCTAGAACATCCTGTAGGATGGATAAGTGCGTGTTATGAAATCAAGTTATTATTATTATTAATAATATCATTACACTCAGTAACATTTTAATCTTCAATCTTCAATTTCTAATTTTCAATCTTCAATTGGTATAGCTTTGTAACAAAACATATGAGTCGGCGTCTGATTTATTTCAACTTTTCTGAATAAAATTAGGTAAACTTTTGCTTCAGATATCATATTTAATGTTCAAGTAATATGTATACATTGGTTAGATATCTCAACCGGCATGTTTTATTTCCAAGAAATACTGGCTTAGTAAAAATACGACGACCATGAGTCTGGTTTCTTGGTCAAGTTGAAAATATGTCACAAGAAATTCGTGCAGTTGAGGTTAAAACAGAAGATTGCTGATTTCCCCCGACATTTGTTGTTGTTGAAGTGATGTGCGAGTTATCAAATAAATTTCGAAAAGAGTTCGATTATGTATACATTTTGTATAGCTTTGTAACAAATATTAAATCCAAAGTGTCAAATTTGTTGCAATTAACCTTACAAGTACTAGTGTTACCTAGACGTATTTTTGTATCTGATGGCCACTTATACTTTGATGTGTCATTCTATAATATCTTACCAGATTGTAAAATTCAGCTATGATACCAGAGATGTACTGGTGGACGATGAAGCCGTTAATTTACCGTATATTATGGATGAACGTCTGGATATCTACAGGAGTGGGGCGTATACGGTAAGTTATGCGATTATCAAACCTCTGAGGTTTCAGAGTAGAAGTAACTGTGATTCGTGTAGATTAAGAAACATTCATACACTCTTATGAGTGTCGAACCAATCAGAAAGCAAGAAACTAAAATACGCGGAGTGCATTGAAAGTGTCCAGTGCACTCCGCGTGTGCGCCGTTCATTGCACGCACCGCGCGCTTTGCTTTGATTCGTTGCTCAATAATCGTGGGTTCGCCGATTTTCACTGGGGTGTTTAACAAGCTTGAAAACAAGTTTTTATTCGTTTTTACATAGATCAAAATTATGCTTAAATTGTGATTTTTGATTTGTATAGTGTCGCGTATGAATTAGGTCAATGCATGCGAATGTTTTGTTTCTCGAAAAATTAGAAAAATCAATGTACTTGCGCAAATGTTGATATGCTCACAATAGCACTCCCCCTGCGGGGTCGTGCCATTATTCACACATCAACATCAGCGCGCGTGCATTGATTTGTCTAATTTCTCTCGAAACAACACATACGCATTTATTGACCTATAACTATTATTCAAGCAACAGACATTTATATATCTTTTTCTAATTTACAACTAACGTCTATATTTGTTCAATTTAAGGACGTGCAGTAGACTTGCCTTTCCCGACGATCGTCATTTTTGTTGTTTTTGATAATATAATATACGGTTGCCATAAAGTCAAAATATGTGGTAGGCCTATATAATGTATATACAATCTCTACTATTTTTCGTAGGTCACAAGGACCCTGAAATGGGTTTTCCCGGACACATTTTAGCATGTTGTGTAGCATTTGGCGCACTCATTAATTTAAAGCGCATGTGTGGTCTAGTGGATAGCACGCAGGACTCGCAATACAAAGGTTGTGAGTTCTAGCACCGCTACGACCAACATGTTTGTATCCTTGGGCATGGTACTTAGTCTCAATTGACTTGTGGTGGTCCCGTGCTACAGAAGAGCTATCCCCGAGCACGTTAACAAGGTCACAGACTCCTTCGTAAAGAGTAGGGGATCATCCCGGGTCTGTATCTGTACACACACAATATGTATTCTTATACATACCTCCACTACATTAGGCGTAACTTATTACTTATCATGTTTATTTTCAAATCTCTTTTACCCATATTGGTAAACAGATGTTAGATTCAGACTTTGGGCTCCAAGTTAAGTGGGATGGTAAATGGTGTATATACGTGACAGTGCCCTCTTCGTTCCTTAATCAAGTGGATGGATTGTGTGGACATTTATCACAGAATCAACAAGACGATTTCACTATACCGGCGGGAGACATTGTAAGTTAAAAACAACCCCAACAACTATCAGTTAGGCTCCGGGAGTAGGATAGGACTGCAGTTTTAGAGATATGTAATCTATATAAATTCCTTAAAATTGAGACACCAGATTTGGCCCATGTTTTTCTCATGGTGTTACTTATTCTACATGAAGATGCATCATGAATACAGTCATATTACAACATTTGAGTTCATTGATTTTTAAGATAAAGTTTAAAAAAACCCTGGATAAGACGTTTTCCGAATTTTATTTTCAATTGGAAATCTATCTGGTTAACAATTTCAAAATGCACTCATTAAGCAAGTTTGATTACACTTAATTGGAAAAATTCTTCACAGCATCTACCCGGGTAAAGAGTCATCTAATATTTGTAATACTTGTAATGTAATTGAGTTTGAGTACACAGAACATTTCTTCTACTTCTGCGAAAGGGTAAATTGATTTGGAAGTAAGCAAAAATTGTCATTTCTGCCAAATTAAGCTTTGTTTTTAAATTTAATGTTGAAAGTACTATTTTGGGGGTACAAAACCCCCAAAACCCCCAAAAACCTGGAAATGTGTTTCTATCGCCTAAATTTGGTATATTTCGTGTGTTGTGCATCAATGGAAAGCTGATGTTTATCTTTCTAATGATACCAAATTTGCATTTGTATCAAATGCGATATCGTTGAAAAGTGGAACCCCATCGATATATAACACAATATCAATATATCAAGAAATGTTTGAAAACATTGATTATTTTGATGAGTTTTATATAATTTGCTATGGTCAGGAGCCCGATGTGAACGCATTTGGTGATAGCTGGGCTTACGGACCCGACTGTGAACCGTGTACACCCGAGACCTGTTTGACTGGTGATCCATGTGAAGATGATACCGCGGCAGCTGTAGCTGATGGAAGATGTGCACTTTTTACAGGTTAGTTGTATTATTTTAGTTGTTCAGGACGGTACGTAACGTTTACATGATATCATTTTAGAGGGAGGAGAGGGTTGGTGGATGGGTCGTAGTTAGGAGGATTATCCGGGTCAGGGTGTAACTTTCTCGATTAAAAGGAAAAGTTGCGTAATTGTGCTCAATTTGTATTTGTTAAAGGCGGTCGGAAGAGGGGCGGAGGACAAGAGGACCACGCCACTGCATTTGTTGGATACGCTTTAGCATGTTTAGTGTCTTTTATGATACGATGTCATATCGATGCCTATTTTGGCACAAACGGTTTTTATAATGAATGGGTTTTTTAAACATTGATGAAAGTATTTTAGGAATATAATATTGAATTCTGTTACTTTTTATAATATATTATATACATCTTCATTTGGCGATCTTTATAACATTAAGCAAATTTGAGGTTACAGAAACGATTGGTATCCAATATACTACAGATTTCCGCCATGATTACACAGAATCGTGTCCGAATTAATTGGTCTATATCGTAATATAATACCAAACACAATATCATTTCAGATGTCAATGGGCCATTTGCTGCCTGTTTCGGTGTGGTGAATCCAGACGAATTACTGTCTGCCTGCCGATACGATGTATGCGTTGACCCACAAGATGACGAGGTACCTTGTGGCTATCTCCAAGATTACGCTGTTGCATGCCGGGAAGCTGGTGTTAATATCTACGGATGGAGAGATGCAATTCTCGAGTGTGGTAAGACAAAAACTTAAGAATCCATTAACGCATTGCAATTTCAATTTACCATCCACACATATTATCGCACCACATTGTGTCATATACAATCCTCAAACAAACTAATAGATCATTCCCAAATTTATACTACATAGGACTAGTCTAGTATAACTTGCGTATGGACGATAAACCTTGATAATACCACCGTCTATGCAGTTCTGAATAAGGTGTGCGAATGTCATAAAGGCCTCAGCTTAAAAATTGACCAGGTTTAAAGTTAGACCTGTTGATGTGAACAATATAAACATAATGAAACCCAATAAAGTCTCAACGCAGGCGCAATTAGTATGCGCCAAGATGGGATTACTTCTGTACGCGGATAACCTGAGCCTCACAATTTATCGCATGTTTGCTACTGGGAAAGGTTAAGTGGTATATTTACTAAATGTTTCAAAATGTTGCTCCTTTCAATAAAAGTCTTGAAGGAAATCTATGTGTCAATGTCATGTGTGGAACTTGCAGCTAAGTTGTATTAAGTGTCCCCCTATTCAACAATGTTATAAGTATTCCGCTGCATTGCAACGTCAAAGAAACCAGTTAACATTGGGCACATGGAATTCCTGAAAGTGTTTACGGATAACTTTCAAACCTAAATTGGTCTAAATGCCAACTGAAATAGAATGCCTCCAGGCGTTCACCTGGAGTAGAATGTCTCCAGGCGGTCACTTGGAATAGAATGCCTCCAGGCGGTCACCTGGAGTAGAATGCCTCCAGGTGGTCACCTGGAATATAATTCCTCTAGGTGGTCACCTGGAATAGAATACCTCCAGGTGGTCACCTGGAAGAAAATGCCTCCAGATGGTCACCTGGAATAGCCTCCGGGTGGTCACCTGGAATAGAGTGCCTCCATGTGGTCACCTGGAATGGGATGCCTCCAGGTGGTCATCTGGAATAGAATGTCTCCAGTTGGTCATCTGGAATAGAATGCCTCCAGATAGTCACCTGAAATAGAATGCCTACAGGTGGATCGCCCTCAGGGGATCACCTGGAATAGAAACGTATGTATTATTATTATGCCTTCATTTATTTTACACCAGCTATTGAGTGTCCAAGTGAATTCATGACCTACATGGACTGTGGTGACGCTTGCCCGGCAACATGCGTAAATCCATTAGCCCCAGACAAATGCTTAAGACAATGCGTGCAAGGTTGTCAATGTCGACCAGGACTGATGTTATCGGGAGACTTCTGTGTAACTCCAGATCAATGTGGCTGTGTCTTGAACGCCAACTATTACATGGTAATGTATAGCTATGTAATACTGTACAAGATATAGATGATGTCACCTATGATGTCATCTTTTTACAAATGCAGAATGGTACAGTAAACTGAATGCAGACAACATGAGATGTCTTTAAAATAAATTGTAAAACACATTTTGTCTTAACAGTTTGTGAAACGTGATAGCTTATAGCATTTCTAAGAAATGTTAAAGAAACTTTTGATAACTATTTGATGTGACACCAAAATCGAATTTGAAAATATGTTCTTGCCTATGTAAACTATTGCCTGCCAGAGTTTGTTGTGTTTTGTCTCAAACCAACAGAGGGCGTGCCAAATGTCAACAACTGTGACATCATCTCTATTTCACTGTTGTTCTTATCAACTTTGTTAGCTATCAATACTGGAAAATCCTCGAATATAACATGCTCTAGTACATTACTTTTTCTGAAGCCATGATACAAAACAAATAATTATGACTATATTTCTTGTTTGGTACTTGGGTCTGAAAATAGATAATTTTCTTGTCATACATTGGCAAATTGTTTCTTAATTCTCGCAACGGATACTAGGCTGAGTGTGGTAATGGAGGTTATGACTTTAAAGTCTTAAAAGTCCTGCTTTGGAATTCAATTTGAACCTAAAAGTTAAAAGCCAAACGTATCGTACATTCCTTAGAGCAGATTGTATGTCCATATATATTTGTTTCATTCTATTCGTATAATTCAATATAATTTTAATTATATATTTTATATTTTAATCATATCTTATACAGGTCAATGAGATTATTGTTTCCAGCAATTGTTCAGAGAGATGCGTTTGTCAGCCAGGAGATCAGTTAGCGTGCGAGCAGACAGGTTCTTGTGGACAGAATGAAGTATGCGAGATACGCAACGGCAAGCGTGGATGCTTCTGTCCCGTGTCATTTGTCAACATTAACGGGCATTGTTATGGTAAGGTTTATAATCTGTTTCGCCAAGCTCGCATGAAATATATAATATGCTTAATGAGGGCCAATAACATAGCAATGATCTGTAATCCATTTTTGATCTTTGACAAGAGTAATGAATATTTCTGTTCATAAAGTTTGTCATTCTTCAGACCCACAGTACGCTCAAGCACTCCTAACAAGTAAAGATGATTAATGCATAGACAATATACTTCGCCATCTCAAAGATGAAATACTTTTAATATAATCAAGTTTGGTATCGATTGAAAGCTTGCAATCCTCACTTTTCAGCAGAGACCAAGGACATTGCATGCTATGATAAGAGAGAATGCAAAAGTTTCAAGTGTATACCGTAGATATTCGATAACAAGCAACCTTTGAAACTCTGATAGAAAATAGAGATGGTGCCATCTCGCGATCATAGCCGGCTATTAATAAGATATTCTAACAAATTAATTTCGGCAGCGCTGGGAATGACGTAAGTAGGCCTAATGTTCGCAGTATATCGTCAGTTCAGTCAGTCGTTAGCGCGATCACTAATGCTAGAGATGAGTTCTTTCTGTTATGAAGAGCCCGTAGATTCTCCTAGTTAATTCTGTTGCATTAGATGCTCGATCATTCGGAGATCGAAATTTGTAGGGTGCGTTGACGTTAATGAGTGATGATCGGAATTATAGAACCCAGAACGCCTGACCTAAAAGTTGTCTACCTCTAGTCCATCTTATTGTATATTGGGCAAAGGTTCTAACCGTTCTGACAGGATTAGACAATATACATTTGATTGTTAGCTTTTAATGTCCCACAATTTCCCAAAATGACTCATTGTTGGTCGAATAATTCGATAGATCACCACTAAATAATTATTCATTGAAAACGACGGTCGCTTCAATGAGTAGTATGGCCGAGCGGTTTAGGCTATACCGTAAATTATCAACATATGGCACCTTTTTATCTCTGAAATACAGGGCGCCATCTCGCGATCAAAACGGCTTTTAAAAATGTTTGCCCCGGGCAAAAGTCACATGACTCGCTACATACCCGAGTTCCGCGTATACATCATATAAACCCCATGATGCAATGTTGATAGCTCGCGTACCGAAATATTGGCTACAAACAGCAAAATGTACGAACAAAATTCATGTCTAGAAATGTTTCGAAAAGTCATTCTATTCATTTGAATGAAACCACAGTTATAATCTGTAACAACATTAAATCATTTTTTGGGCGAGAACCCTATGTTCAATACATACAAAACTAGAAATAGAAATATAAAGCATTTTAACTTTCTATTTATAGGATAGTGTTCAACTGTCATTTGAATTTATGTCTGTCCTATTATTGTTATTCAGTGCTCCGTTAGCGCAATCGGTAGAGCTTCAGACTTATAATCTGAAGACCGTGGGTTCGAATCCCACAGAGAATGTTTTGTTTTTCTCAAAGATACATCAACAGTTTTAATTAACAGTTAAGACTGGGTTGCTGTAAAAATCAAAGAAGTGGTGGCAGACTTTAAAATGTCAATTTCCTTTAAACTTTGCACATGTTTAGACCTTTGGTCAACATGTATTATATTTGGTAAAAAAATACCAATATACCTGGTTGCCATGGCTACGGCCAATATAGGAATTTACCCAATTTTCACTATTTTTACCCATTTCACAACTTTAAAAAACCTAAATATTAGGTCATATTTCTGTATGAAGAACATGCATTACAGTCCCCTTTTTCCTACAGTGAAGCAACCAACCTTGTCGTTTTCAAAAATGATGTAAATAAATTATTAACATGCATCTTTTCAATGTGGGTGAAACCATTTTGTAGAATAGGGGAGTTTTGATTAATTTTAATTATGCAAAAGTGATGGTCTTAAAAATGACAGTGGCAGGTTTTTTTAATTAGCTTTATCAGGGTTTCTATAAACAAGATGTTGGTCTATATGTTTCAAGAATAAAAAAGTGTTGGTAATTGTTGTACCGGAGAACTTTGCCCTTTTTCTGTTTATTGACATTTAATTCATTGTTAAAAATAGGGATTTTGAGGATTTACTTTCATTGAAAATCCTGATAACGATTGATATGCGTTAAAATGATATTTGTATCAATTCAGCGTTAAGTGGGACATGATTTGATAGTATTTAAACAACAGCCTTGCCAGAATAAACGCCTTCAGCGAAGCTGTTGCTCATAACCTTTAGTAGGGTCGTATTAGTCGGGGTATGTACAACCTTTTGTGGGTGTCTTATAGGGTCCTTGAACACATTTTTGATGTTAACATTGAAAAAAAACCCAATTCCCTCCAGATATCCAACATGGCGTCCAAAATGGCCGCCCAAACTGGTCAAATCTCTTAAAATGACATAATAGCTATCAAATTGTATGGTGAAAGTATAGTTTTAATAGTGGGATGTATGTATTAGACCAATAGACACTCATATCCAGAACTTTTGCTTTTTAACACATAGGCGGGTCATTTTGTGATAAAAAACACCTCAACCCAGAACAAATTGCTACAAAAGGTTTTTCAACTGATTCTGCTTCCAGGTGATATCAGGAATGGCCACAAGAAAGTCCCTAAAAATCTAAGTTCCGGAAAGGGGTTATTTTCAAGATGGCGTCCAAGATGGCCGCCAACATCATAAAATGGCAATAACTCTGGTATTAATCACCATAGAGATGTATATTTAGTATTTTTTCCTAGGTTTTGGGGTGTGATAAACTCAATCAGACTGGTTTAAAGTGTCCTAGATACTCAGGTGCACTCTACAACAAAGATGGCGTCCAAGATGGCCGCCAATATCATAAAATGGCTATAACTCTGGTATTAATCACCCTAGAGGTGTAAATTTGGAATATATTCCTAAGTTTTAGGGTGTGATAAACTCAATCAGACTGGTTTAAAGTTTTCTAGACACTCAGGTGCACTCTACAATAAAGATGGCGTCCAAGATGGCCGCCAATATCATAAAATGGCTATAACTCTGAAAAGTTTTAATCACCCAAGAGATGTAAATAATAATAATAATCAGTATTTATATCTGGTATCTATACTAGGTTTTAGGGTGTGATAAACTCAATCAGACTGATTTAGAGTGTTCTAGACACTCAGGTGCACTCTACAACAAAGATGGCGTCAAATATGGCCGCCAATATCACAAAATGGCTATAACTCTGAAAAGTATTAATCACCCTAGAGATGTAAATTTGGTATATATTCCTAGGTTTTAGGGGATAATAAACGCAATTAAATTGTTTTAAAGTTTCCTAGACACTCAGGTGCTCTCTAAAACAAAGATGGCGTCCAAAATGGCTGCCATTTTGGCATAATTTATTGTTCTCCTTGTTAAAAATCCAATGCACACTCACGATGGTCGCAACATTGTTTAATCTTCTGAGCAGCAACAGAGAAGAGGCAGCTGTGTGAGTGTCCAGGCAGCCCTCTTCAGGAATAGCACTGCCTGCCTCAGAAGGGGAAGCCCCTAGAAAAGGTTGGGTAAAGAAAGCTTGCTCAGATCAATAACCAGACTGGTTCACCGTGGCCAGCTGCGGGTCTTCTTGACAGCGGTAAAAATACTAACAAAAGTAAAACTAACTGTTGCCACGTGGAATGTGCTAACAATGCTAGATAATGACTCAATACCATAAAGAAGAACTGCTTTGATAACCAAGGAGTTGACAAGATACAACATTGATATCCTCGCTTTACAAGAGACATAAAGGATCGAAGGACAAGCTCAGAATGAAGAAAGCACTCATTCTTTCTACTGGATTGGTAAACCCAATGGAAGAAGGATGCAGTATTTGCCATCTTTAATAAAAGTGCTAATAAAATACCAACACTTCCCACAGGAATATCCGAACCTCTCATACAATTACGTATTCCCGTTGGAAAGGACCGTTTCTTATCTTAATTAAAGTATTATCAATGTATATGCACCAACCATGTTATATGCGAATGAAGAAAATGAGTCCTTTTACCAAGAGCTGGCCTAAGTAGTTGATAGGGGCTTTAATGCGAGGATTGGCATGGATCATAGTACCTATGAAAGTGTAATTGGTCAATTTGGCAAAGGAAAAAAACCTAATGGTGACCTTCTGATGAATTTTTGCATTGAAAGAAGCTTGTGAGTTGCCAATACTTTTCTTTCAACCAGAGAAGTATTTCTTCACTTGGATTTACCCTCGGTCAAAGCATTTTCATTTACTTGACTACATTGTAACTCGTAGGCCAGATCTTGATGATGTCTTTTTAACAAAAGCAATGAGGGGAGCAGAATGCTCAACTGACCACTACATGGTACGTTCCCAAATCAGACTCCGTCTCCTAGCAATGCACTCAAGAAATTAGATGTCAACAAGTTGAAAGATGAAGATTACAAAAGGAAACTTGAAACAGCAATGACAAAATATCTTCAAGGCAACAAAATCATCTCAGATCCAAGAACAAGATGACAGAATTCAAGCATGGTTGGAACATCAAAGCTAAAGTTCAAAAGGAGATCGGAGCTTTGAAGGACAAATGGTGGAATAAAACAAACAGCTGATCTTGAAGCAATGTCGAGCAGAAATGACACTCATGGGCTCTTCTCAGGTCTAAAACCTATCTATGGACCATGCAAGAAGTAATACAGTGGCCCCAGTGAAAACTGCAAATGGGAGCAGGCTGTGCATCAATTTGAATGATATCACTGAGCGTTGGAGGGGACATTTCTGTATTCTACTAAACCAACAAGGTGCAGCTGACCACAAAGCTTGTCAAGGGCTCACTACTATAGCAACAAAAGAGGAGCTATGTGAACATTTCACTATGGAAGAACTTGATAAGGCTGGAATGACACCAGAAGTGGTAAAACACCAGGGCAAGATGGCATACCATGTACTAAAGACTGAATTATTAGACATATTCAATTCAATGCTTGCTGGCAAAGCGAATGTTTCCCTCAGGACTTTAAAGACGCAATAATTGTTACCATTTAAAGAACAAAGGTGACAAAAGTGACTGTCCATAACTGGCAAAATCATGGCAAAAATAATCCTCAACCGGCTTAAGATTATCGCAGAAGATGTACTTTCTGAGAGGCAATGTGGCTTTAGGGCTGATAGAGCAACCGATGACATGATTTTCACTTTGAGGCAAGTTCAGAAGAAGGCTGTAGAACAGCAGCAACCATTGTATAGTAGTCTTTGTTGATTTCTCCAAGGCGTTTGATACGGTGGACCGAAAAACTCTGTGGGAGGTGCTCAAATTATACGAATGCCCAGATAGACAATGATCGAGTTGTTCCATGAGGACATGTTTGGAAAGGTGTCCATTGGAGGAAATGTTAGTGAAGCCTTGCTCCAACTTTGTTTGCTCTGTATCTTGCTGCAGTTTTGGAAACAATGGCTACAAACCTAGACAAGGCAGTGCGCATCAGGACTCGTTCAGATTAAAAGCTGTTCAATCTGCCAAGACTCACAGCCTTAACCAAAGTGAGAGAAATATATATCAGGGAGCTGTGCTCAGATGATTCTGCCCTGGTTGCAACTAATGCTGGCGGTATACAAGACATTGTTGACTGCTTTTCAAAATCTATGTGCCTAAGACTGAACCCCTATTAGTTATGAGTAATTGTTTACTTAATCCCATAGGGTAAGGGTGGGAGGGGACAGTGAACTTTGAGTGTGTGATGTTGGGAATGGGATGAGGCATATCAAATGAATTCACATACTCTACTGCTAGTCTATTTATTTTAAGTGTTTATTTATTGGATTTTAAACAAGGGAACAATCAACATTTTGCCATAAACGGCGGCCATTTTAGACGCCATCTTTGTTTTATGGTACACCTGAGTGTCTAGAGTTATTTAAACTAGTCGGATTGAGTTAATTACCCCAAAAAACTTCAGGATAGACACCAAATTACCCAGTACATGATATACTCAGGATGATTAATAACGGAGTTATAGCCACATTATGATATTGGCGGCCATCTTGGACGCCATCTTTGTTGTAGAGTGCACCTGAGTGTCGAGGAAACTTGAAACCAGTCTGATTGAGTTTACTACACCCTAAAACCTAGGAATATATACCACATTTACATCTCTAGGGTGATTAATACCAGAGTTATAGCCATTTTATGATTTTGGCTGCCATCTTGGACGCCATCTTTGTTGTCGAGTGCACCTGAGTGTCTAGGAAACCTTAAACCAGTCTGATTGAGTTTATCACACCCTAAAACCTAGGAAAATATACCAAATTTACATCTCTAGGGTGTTTAATACCAGAGTTATAGCCATTTTATGATGTTGGCGGCCATCTTGGCCACCATCTTGAAAATAACCACTTTCCGGAACTTGGATTTTTAGGGACTTTCTTGTGGCCATTCCTGATATCATCTGGAAGCAGAATCAGTTGAAAAACCTTTTGTAGCAATTTGTTCTGGGTCAAATCACAAAATGACCCGACTAACACCTAAGTCCAAGATGGTTGCCAAAATGGCCTCCAAAAATGGTAAAATTCCATAGATTGGCATATAAATCAACATGTATGATTATAGTATAGTTTTAACAACTGGATGTATGTATTAGACCACTAGATCTAGTATATTTGATTTGTTAACATACTTTAAAACCAAAATGGCGGCCAAATTATTGGCCCAAAATGGTCAAAAGTGGTACAAAATCAATGAAATAGCATAATATCCACCGGAATGTATGATACAATTTTGGCTGCCAAAATGGCTGCCAAAATGGTATAATATTAATCAACCAAAATGTATGATGAAAGTATAGTTTTAACACTGGGATGTATGTATTAGAACACTAACTTATATCCAGTATATTTGCATTGTAATAACATACTATAAATCCCAGATGGCCACCAAGATGACCGCTGTAATAGTCTATATGAGTGAATGATATATTCAATACCCATTTTTCGCTATGAGAAAATATGATGAAAATACCCCTGATCCAAAGTGGAACACACACTTACATTTTAAAATCATTTTCTGAAAGAGTAAACATGGTTAAGCAAGTGTAAAAGAAAAACTTCTACTATTTCCCCTTTAGATGTACCAGTGCTTCAAATTTACCTATGTTTCATTACTTAAATAGTGTAAAACCTTGCATACTTGGTTGGAAATCTTATTTTGGCCGTTCCCATGGCAACCGACATCTGATATCCATTTTTTTCTATTTTTGTAATATATGTACACATACCGACTCATGCATAAAGTATTGCCAAAATCTATTTTTTGAAGTCTGCCAACTTATTAAAAAATATATCTTTGATATTTACAGCAACCCAGTCTTAAGGGGCATTAGCAAGGTACTTTAACTAAGAAGTCGCGCCAATGTGGTGCAATCGTCCCAAGTTGAGTTCTGAGGTCTATGGAAAGGTCCTATTGAAATTATTCATACATTTTTGTTATCATTTATTAATATCTTATTTCATTCTCTATTGTAATCCAGATAATGACAGTCCGATTCCTCTCGGATGCTTCGTGGATGAAGGGTCCCGTGCGCTACCCGATAGTCAGCTAAACGGTAGTCAGATGACAATTGAAAAGTGTTTCCAATACTGCAAGGAGCAAGGAGCACGATACGCTGGCGTACAGTTTTCCTCACAGTGTTTCTGTGGTAATGATGGCGCAGATTACGATATGTACGGGAAGGCAGAATCCGATAATGAATGCAATAAAGAATGCGCTGGCAACCCTGACCAAATCTGTGGTGGAACGTGGAGAATGAATGTATACGATTTGTATTGATTTGTTAATCCACGAATAAGCGCACCCCTTACTCGACCCAGAAATGTGATTCAATGTCCACTTCTATAGGAATATGTTACATAATTAAATTTACTTTTGTGTCCTGTTTGCTCTTAAATTTTAGTATGGGGGCGAATAGCCTTAGCTCATAATAGCAATCGCTCATTCAATGTGTAATTTAAGCTCGTTGATAAGAAACATTTTGCATGCCCTATACCAGTGGATCTCAACCTTTTTGCCCCACGACCCCTTTTGACATTCCTGGTCAGTACCGTGACCCCTAAAACAAAAATTGAAGGGAAAAAAACCCAGCCGGATATCATAAATGAAACTGTTTATAGTTGGGATGCGAGCGTATCGAGCAGGAAATTTTGCATATTTGAATGTTTCTTTTGTTTTTTTCTAAGCTTTTTTAAAGCGAAATGTAACACGGTTCCCCCAAAACCTATATTTATGAGCCCTTCATGACCCCCTGGAAAACCCCAAACGACCCCCATGGGGGTCACGACCCCCAGGTTGAGAACCCCTGCCCTATACAAAGCCTTATTGTATTTTAATGATAATGCACTACAGATACACTTGAATAATTCATCATTAAGATATATCATTTTTTCGTATATTATTATAATTATAGGGTATGTCAATAATTGGTGTCCCATCCATCATGTCCATAGAGAAAAATAAAACTGTTCATCTTATTCCTTATGATTTGAACATTTCTCTATTAATGACCAGTAACTGTATTAATACAAGGTGTCCCAGAATGATGTATAAAAACAGTGGTGTATCTCAATCTAAATCCGATGTAGCCTACATGTCTTAAACTTATTCTCTTAATTTCATAAAGTTGTCTCTTTTTGCACAGGTTTAGCACGGCATTGCTGAATATCAACAAAAACCTGTTTTACAATTGCAAATAATTAGGCTATCCCACATCGGTCCTAAAGCACCTGCCTAAAAAAATATTGTATCAAGTCTGGTATATTTAAGGGGAAATTAAAACAAGACTCGGGTAATTACCTTCTTAACATTTTAAATGACCGTTTTACGGTAGGTGGTCAATTATTTAGGTTAGACTTGAATGTACAATGTTTACAAAATATTCCTTTCTATCAAAGGTTTTAATCCTAACAAAACTATAATATACATGCAACTTTCTCGGTATAAATCATTCCGGGACACCGTATATATATTTTATTTCGCTTCTATTTTTTCGGGGTAAATTTTACAAGCAGTCTCCATTACGTGACCATTTTATAAAGCCGGTGCTTTAATAAAATGAGCTTACTATAACACGATACAAATTTCTTAAATTAAATCATTTTTGTTAGATTTTATGTTTAAACTGTTGTCCATACAAGGAGGTTTAACAAATCATGCGATTTTTTTCCTTTTGTTATCAGTTCGGTTAACATATTAAGTGTGGTTCTAACTGAATTATTGCCCGTTTTACTGAATTATTGCCCGTTTAAAGCTGATTCGAGCACATATCATAAGATTTACCGAAAATCAAATTTTCAATAATTAAGTAACAAAAAGGAAAGACATTGTAGAATCTGTGTTGATGTTTTTTTCTTCTTCAGATGGGACACTTTTGACATACCCTGAAAACGTTCGTCAGTGCTTGTATTTAGAATAGATGCAGCTTCTCTTTAGATGCAATGAGCTCTTATAAGCAAGAGAAAAGGGTACCCGTATAGTCAACATTTGAATAGTTTACGGAATAAACTACGATATCTATACGCAGTAATGTGGGTATTTCCATCACTGCATATATATATACATAGATATTAAGCTTTATTTCGTAATTAACCCTTCTTTTGCCGTCCTCCACAACCACCAAACCTCCGGCTTGTTTTAAGATATTCTTTCCCTGGTGTCAAAAAATTAGGCACCCTATTCAGATGTTGATTACGGTAAAAAACCCATTTTTTCTGGGGGAGGGGGCGGGAGGTTCGTAATAATTTTTTGAAAATTTTGAAAATTAAATATAAAAAACAACAACACCAAAACAATCCGCCCGATCGACCCTGCCTCCGAAATTCGTAGAGAACAGGTTCTTCGCCGAAACACAATATAATGTTATACTGTCAAAAAATGGTTTTCATTTTATAAATGGGTGGAGGGGAGGGACATAACGTTGTCAATGGTTAAAGGTGATTTATGTTAAATGTCCGCCAGCACACTTGTACCAAGGTTAACATAATGGATCGGGCCATGTCACAAATAATACCTAACATAGCACAAACACAATACACTATAAGAGTCTTGCTCTAACTTGAGTCATATATTTAATATTGTTGCTAATTTAATTGATGGAAATGTAATAAAAAAAAATATATATAACCATGAACGTTTGACTTAATAGTGTTTCATTACACAACCTAAGCGGGTTAGTTTAAGAAATACCGTAATAGCCTAACTATCAGGGGAGAAAACAAGTCCAATTAGGGGGAGGCTCCACCGAAGACGGGAATCGAACCATTGTCGCCTGCTTGGTAGTCACGCTTCTATTTAATCGAGCCAAAGTGTCGACTTTGAAAATCGTATGATCGATAGCTCGCTTGATTTAATGAATTTATACGACCATGAGAGGTGGTAACTGTTGATGTCCCCAAGAGTCAAGAGATTTCCAAGAGACACTAAGAAAAGGCCGTATATATTTCTTATATATTTCATCAATATTATATGCAGTTCCTGTCTCCAACGGTTGAAATATCATACACACAGCACACAGCTTAGAAATACGCTTCCGAATGTGCTTCGGACCAGATTTCAATTCATGGAGTATCACACCGCCGCGAAAGCGTAGTAAAACGCGTCGTGATTTCAAGCGAGGATACTCGTGTCAAAATTTTACTGTTACTGTTTGACGTCACAGTAGCCTTGATGATCTCCCCGCATCGCATAGCATTTCGGCCTGTAACCATTTTGAACATGGAACCACCATACAACTTGCGACATTTTACGCTCAATTCTCATAGCCCCTAGTGCCCATTGTTTAAAATGCTAATCGCTTCGTTGTTTTAATTTAGAAAGAAGTGTGGAGATCAGCAACGCGTTAGAAATATGATGCTTGAATGACTCCATACTAAACATATCTTTATCAACGACTTTGCCAAAACAGCTACACTGCAAAAAGGTTGCTTAAAATACGTTGCTAACAGTACTTCATCCGTTGGTTGACGTGTTTATTAAAATTCATTCAATATTTGTAGAAAGTTAGGCGTTGTATAAAAGTAAAAAATCCCCAGAGTTGAGCAATTCGTCGAAAACAATGTCCTTAAAATGTTGGTGGAAACTGTTTATGTTGCTAAAATATGTTGCGTAAAATATTCCACTTTGGCAACTGTTGCATGAGCATTGAGGTAAATCACGCAACAGTTGATGCAAGTTACGCACATGGGAATTTTAGGCAACTGTTGTCCAAAAAAAAAGCCATCTCGTGATTGCGTCATTCAATCATTATGGTGTCTTGTGCACGAGCAACTGTTGCACGAGCTGAGATCTCTGTATCTGGATACATTATAATCTGGTAAACAAAAAGGTGAATCCGCATCAACATCAGAGTTTGTGACATATAACAGGCGTTGTGTGAGTCAGTCCGCTTTTGAATATTAGAAGCTTGGTCTGTCAAGAAGATGATGTGATAGATCGGTCTAAATCTCTGTGGTCGTCCATGTAAAAAGCTTATTTCGTCATGTTCGTATATGTTTAAAATACCCAACAAATCACTAAATAAAAGCCCACAACCAATACACAATGAAACACTCACAAATGGTTAAAAAATGCTAAACAGTTGAGCTGTTGCATACTTGAACAACTGTTGAGTGAATATAATTGCCCAACCTTTGAGTAACTAGAATTGTTCAACTGTTGGTGAAAACATGTTATCCAACGGTGGGCAAATTTTACTCAACAGTTGAGCGGTTGCATACTTGAACAACGTTGTGTAAAATGCTGAGTAAATATTTAAGCAACCTTTTTGCAGTGTAGTCTAGTATAGCATAGTGGCCACTCTCTAGCGCTCCCACGCAGGAATTCCCGGGTTCAATCATTATAATTATATGGCTATTGTTTGTAACATACACCTTCCTGCAGCGTTCATAGTTTACCTCGCCGAATATGAACAAAAGAAAAGCCCCTTTCTATTATATATTTTGTAGTATTATGGGATAAACGCCGAGGCTGTTGTGGTTTGACGTTAAGAATAACGGCATTGTGTGAATTATAGTTTGTTTGTTTAGAAGGTATTTATGTTTGATCACGTGACACGTCTATTTTAACCAATCAGTGAGCACACAATCGATGAAGAATAAAAAACAGGGGAAATAGTGTACCGGAGTCCAAGCCATGCATCAAGTCTTTGATGGAATAAAGTGCATCATATAATAACAATGTGATTCCTTATTCTACCGTGCAAATACAACATAGGAATTATATCGAACGTTGCGGTCCATACATGAATAACATAATACAAGGTGTCCCAACAGGACAGAAGAAGATTTTTTTCCGAACTGTAAACTGCACTTTCATATAATTTTATATAGCCTAAACGCGTTAAAAGCTTATGTAACAAATTGAAGGGAACGATATAGAGCGAGAGCGGTAGTGAAGAAAAAGGTTAGGCCTATATAAAATGTCAGGTTGAAATATTCCTTACTAGGAACATTATTATTGTTTTGGAGAAAATGTGTTAAGGGAAAGGTACACACATGTGATGGCGTCCAGTGCAAGTTGAACACATTATGGTATTGTGAGTAATTGTGAGTGATGTGATCAAAACTTTCAGCGTGTGTTTTATATTACGAGGTCATGAAATAAAAAAAGTTTGGGGAAAAGTGTACTTTAGGTCCCAGATACTGGTATACCAGTCGTTCAACACTGGAACATAAAAGTTACCAGTATCGCTCGATACTGGTACAATTTTACTGTACCAGTATCGGTCGATACTGGAACACCAAATTGTGTTCCAGTATCGAGCGATACTGGAACGATTTATGTTCCAGTATTGAACAATGATGGCACATAATTGTGTTCCAGTATTGAACGATGATGGCACATAATTGTGTTCCAGTATCGCCCGATACTGGAACAGTTTATAATCGGACGATACTACATTGGTATGTTATCAAATTCCCAAGTTTGTTATCAAATTAATTCTACAATTTTTCTTCTCTCCTTATACGGTATGTCTACAGAGTGTTTGCACGAGAAAACCATGCAGACCCGGGAAGGAGGGAGTCGGCCTGTTTCTAGATGCTAAATTATCATTACTTACCACAAATACTCCAAGCTTGATTTACATGAGTATTGTTTGCATACATGTAAAATAGCAAAGTTTGAGGATTTCAAACTAGTTTTCGTCTCAGGAACTACTAGCAATATCCCCTTTAGAATACATGACAAAAGTACCAGTAATGTTCCTACTTTAGGAAAGAAATACATCAAAATGTCTCTAAAAGGTGATTATTTGGTCAGATAGTGGGTTAACGACTTCATTGTTTCTTGTTGGTCAGCAGACCCACTGATTAAATCCATATGTACTATAAAGCTAACACCTATGCCCTGCCTTAGAAATAATAAATTCATTGTAGTTAAGTTTATTTAAACTAGAAACACTTATGAGTCATTCCATGCCAATTGGACAGCGGGCAGTTCACCATACATGTAGGTCATGGATTTTGCTCAAATTTCACTCAAAGGTACATAATATGGTTTTATAGAGAAGGTCAAAAATTTATGACGACCTATGCTTAGAATCGGCTTTTTCAATGTTCCACAGTTTAAAGTACCTACAAAGAAGGGGGTTTTCTCAGCAACGAAAGGATTTGTGATCTTTGCTTTGATTTTTGGAACTGACCACTCTACTCTAAATAGGAAAATGTGAAAAAATGGGTTTCGCACACTTCGTTGGAATTTTAGGGGTAAAACATGGCCTGTCAAGCTTTCTGATATTACTTTATCAAATGTTGGTGGGTTTGTGGTGCAGCCTCTATACCTTTAAGGACCTTACTTGTCATGTTTATGAACTCACTGGTGACCAATTTTAACAAAAATACCAAAATATACCATTTCGCATACCCCCCCTTAGACAATTGGCCCCCTTAAAAGTGGTCCAGCCACAAAAACGTCGTAAATTGGACCAAATTGAAGGTGAAATATCTCGATGCGCCCACCTCTTATGAATTTTGCATGCAAAAGAGCATGTCAAAATGATATAAGAAATGTATGTCTCATTTTGTATTTATGATGTTAGGATTTGACCAAGTGGTTAAAAAGTTCGGAATCTGGCAAAAAGGCTGGGTTTGGGCTCTAATGATCATTTTCAAGGGGCACAATCTCATGAATTATATCAATTGAGACCATTAAATCAGGTCTGAGTACTGTACAGCCAACCAATAACTGAAATATGTAGAGATAATCTGGGTCACATACTTTATTTAGGATTTTCAGGTGGTCAAAATGACATAATGTGGTACCACTGTTTTGGCAGGAATGTTAATAAAATACTCAAATAATTAATGCATGTATGTATGTATGATTTTATTGCTCTCTGTAATTTTCTCTCTTAGTGTATAATTAATGTTGTTTGGTTCAAAGCTTGGTCTGTGAGCGACTTGTGGTACCGCTGCTATGGCAGAAATTTTAATAAAAAAGGAATATATCTTAATGAGGGCCTGCTCGGAAAACAGTGCAAGTTGCATCGAAAGACAGGGTTCGCCACATTGGCGGCAGCGGTGGGATCTATTAAAGACAAACTGTAAGATAGCAATCCGGAACAGCAATCCGGAACAATCATAGCAATCCGGAACAGCAATCCGTACCAATCATAGCAATCCGGAACAGCAATCCGGAATAATCATAGCAATCCGGAACAAACATAGCAATCCGGAACAATCATAACAATCCGGAACAATCATAGCAATCCGGAGCAGCAATCCGGAACAATCATAGCAATCCAGAACAGCAATCCTAAACAATCATAGCAATCCGGAACAATCATGGCATCCGGCGACCATGGACATGATGGCGAAGGCTTGGAAATCTGGATGGACAATTATGCCGGGTCACATGCTGACGAACTGGCACAAGCGGACAATAATGATAAACTCCGCGATCGATTCCAGCGATTGTCCGTCGAGGAGAACGCAGCGAGGGGCGAATCGCTGAAGCTAGAGAACGAGAAGATGAAGGCAGAAAAGGAACAGTGTGACAGGGAGAGGCGGGATTATCAAGAACAGATAACACGATTACAAGAAGCCTTGGTCCAAGCTATGGGACCCAGCCGTCTTTCTCGTATTAGGGCACGCACTCCTGCAGGATATCAAAGATCCACAACCTCAGATCCAGAGGTATTCATTAAAGACCGGGAAGATAATACCTGTGCGAGATCAATGGATATCCTAGAAGGTAGGGACATTACATACGAACCTATGGAGCAGGCACCAGCTAATCAGCAGGAAATCACAGAGCCGAGGAGAGCACCTGAACATGTTGAAAAAGATACTCCTAGTGATCATCACGCGGAGCAATATCTGGGTCCGTCTAGACAGAGGAGCGAAACACACTGATTGGTCCTTGGGCACTCAAACGAGAAAAGAGAGTCTGCGGTCCAGAAGATTTTCAAAGAAGAATGGAACAGGCCAGACCAAGAGAAATATCTCCTGAAATCTTCTCTGGTGATACCACTACGGGAATATCTGAGCCAGTTCGAGGCATGTGGGTCGTGGAATGCGTGGAATCTGCAACAGATGGCCCAAAGATTGTTCATGAGTCTACGAGGGAGGGCACGAGGAGTAATCCGTCAGAGTGAGGAATGGCAGACTCTTACATATGAGGAACTTGTTGAACGACTGGAGCAAATGTTTTGTCCAAAAGTTCAATCGGAGCTATATTTGGCCCAGCTTAGGGTGAAATACCAACAACCACAAGAGAGTCTGCAAGAGTTCTCGCAAGCAGTAATCAAACTCACAGACCGAGCATATGAGGGAATGCAGGAACAATCTCGTGACAGAATTGCTCGGAATCATTTCATGGCAAATATCCGGGACCAGGAGATCCGATCAGCGGTGCACCTATCTCGCCCTAATACCGTGGATGAAGCTCTTCGAACAGCTTTAGAAACAGAGGCATTCATGTCAGCAGAAAGACAAAGATGCCCAAGCCCGGCCAAATACACCCGAGTAGTTGGAGGTGAGGAATCCAGCAGAGACGCTCAGATGAAAGATCTCGTACAAAAGGTGGAGCGTTTGATTGAGAAAGAGAACAACAGACAAAGCAGTACACAGGGGACAGACATGAGTCATCCGAGATGGGAGAGGCGGCCGAGTCAACGCCAGGGAGAAACCAACAGGGAATCCCGTAATCAAGCATGTTATCGTTGCGGAGAGGAGGGGCATTTCATTGCAGATTGTCGAAGCCCAGACAAACGAGTATGCTACCTATGTCATAAGGAAGGCCACTGCCTTGCAGCCTGTCCCGTTCTTAAAGAGATGCGCTCAAAACAACCTTCGGGAAACGGGGAGCGACCCAACCAGGGGGCCATGGACGGGTCGAGCAACTAGCAGGTGAAGGTCCAGAATTAAAACCGACATTACAATCAAGGGGAACGGCGAGGGGCGGCTTGCATGTCAAAGGTAAAATTGGACCTGTAGGAGGCATTTTCTTGATCGATACCGGATCATCGGATACATTTTTGTCATCAAAAGTCTGGCAGTCAATCCCAATGAAGGAAAAGCCTCATTTAACAGCATTGACAACCACGAGTGAACAAGCGGACGGATCCCCGCTTTCCTTGATTGGATGTGCAGATATGGAAATTATAGTAGGGACGGCTTGCGCAGTAATGCCTGTAACAGTCGCTAATATCAAAAGCAGCGGCATCCTTGGCATGGATTTCTTAGAGGCAATCAATTGTAAGATTGATATAGCAGGCAGAGAACTGATCATGAATGATGGTATACAAGTATCTTGCGTGGACTCTAACAGCAGGAGCTTCTGTGCAAGAATTACGACCCGGGAGAAAGTTACAATTCCGGCTCTGCATGAAGCTATTATTTTCGGCAAAGTCAATGATGAATCCTTGCGAGGAGAAAGTATAATTGAACCTACAGAGCAAAGCCAGTTAACTGACACCGGAGCGATGCTGGCAAGCGCCGTGGTTGACATGGATACTGCAGATTCAAGCATCCCATTAAGAGTGTACAATCCGACGGCAACCGCAATTACTGTAAAGAAGGGAATGGCTGTGGGTAAACTAACTCCGGTGATTGAGTGCGAGTTACGACCATCCGGAGATATCGCAGATGATGTGGACAAAGTAGCACGTAACGTTCGTGCTCCTGCTCATCTAAAGGGATTATATGAAGCAAGTGTAAAATAACTTCCGGCGGATCAGCATTATAAGGTGGCGAGATTGCTTACAGAATACCAGGATGTATTCTCCAAGGGAGATGACGACCTAGGACACACATGGATATTATCAAACACACAATTGACACTGGAGGAGCAGCACCAATAAGGCAAAGAGCTAGAAGGTTGCCATTTCATCATCAAGCAGAAGTCGACAGACGAGTGAAGGACATGTTGAACAGAGGAATCATTGAACCATCAAAGAGGCCGTGGTCCGCACCTATAGTATTAGTGACAAAGAAAGACGGATCAAAGAGGTTTTGTGTTGACTACAGGCGACTAAATTCCGTCACTGTGAAGGATTGCTACCCAATCCCACGAATAGACGAGTCTCTGGAATCATTGTCCGGTGCTAATTGGTTTTTTACTCTAGATATGTCCGCCGGGTATTGGCAGGTCGAGTTAGACATAGAGGCAAGGGAGAAATCGGCATTTGTGGTTCGTGGAGGATTCTACCAATGGAAAGTAATGCCGTTCGGGTTATGCAATGCCCTATCTACTTTCGAGAGACTTATGGAGACAATATTTGCCGGACTACAGTGGGATACCCTGCTGATCTACTTAGACGACATCATTGTGTTTGGGAATAACATCGATGATGAATTACACAGACTAAGGGTGGTGTTTCGGAGATTGAGAGGTGCAAATCTAAAGTTAAAACCAAAGAAATGCGCACTCTTTCAGACCAGTGTCTCCTTTTTAGGACATATCGTCTCCGAATCCGGCATAGCTACCGATCCGGATAAAGTTGCAGCAGTCCGCCAATGGCCAACTCCGACGTGTGTGCGGGATGTGAGAAGCTTTCTAGGACTGGCGTCCTATTACAGGCGATACATCAAGGACTTTGGAACCATTGCCTACCCTCTCAACCGTCTGACCGACAAGAATAGGGCATTCTGCTGGAATAAGGAATGTGAAGAAGCTTTTGCTCGACTAAAGAGGTGTTTGGTAACTGCTCCGATATTAGCTTACCCTGCAGAACTGGGACAGTTTTATCTAGATACGGATGCTAGCTGGTATGGTATAGGAGCAGTACTATCACAAGTACAAGACGGGCAAGAACGGGTGATTGGATATGCGAGTAGAACTCTTAGTAAGCAAGAACGCAACTACTACTACTGTGTGACCCGCCGTGAGCTGCTAGCAGTAGTCGTGTATCTACGGCATTTCCGTCCTTACCTATACGGAAGACACGTCATCATCAGGACTGATCATGGAGCTCTGCGGTGGTTAATCAATTTCCGTGATCCACAGGGTCAGGTCGCCAGATGGTTAGAAACATTAGGGGAATACAACTACACCGTTGTACATCGACCGGGAAAGAGCCACCAGAATGCAGACAGTTTATCAAGAAAGACGTGTACCCAATGTGGATGGGAGGCGAATCAGGACGCATCCGGTCAGACCAACCTAGATGAACAGGAGAAAAGAGCACGGTTGACGGACGCTGAACACAAGCCTTACACAAGGTAAAAATTGGACATTATTACGACCGCCCTCTTCGACGTTCAAACTGTGTGTTTGTGAATAATCATGAACCGGAAAGGTACTGTGGTCACGCCTCCTGGATATAAACTGCAATATCAACGCCGCCTAGTGACGCTATAGGGCGTTGCTTCGTCTGCTTCATTTTAATATTTAAGTATAATAACAGGGGATGTAGTCTATCGTCGCTATATTTAAATGATCATTATGTTCCAAAATGTTGAAATATTAGAGAAATAGCCCATCAGATATCACTATCTATAGGAGTGTTAGATAAAATATTGGAATAGCAATTACGGAATTATTATTCCATGATGGTAAGATGTTTTAAAGTCTATGAAACAAGTACGGGTAAGATTCAAAGCTTATTTTCTCAATGAATTACGTTCATATCATATTTATTTTTAGAATTCCGTACTTCCTTATATACTCAAGTTATATTTTATTCTCATTTGAAAACAATCCAGGTAATACAACGTCTAATGTAGTGATATTAGAATTACTAAACTTTGTTCACCAAAACTACCAGAAGTAAAAAGCCCATTTCATAATCATGCGAGTTTACTCTCCTTTCAAATATCCCGCGTCAATCCCAAGAATAAACTGAATGGTCTGTAATATCGATGAATGACCCACGATTGATTTCTTTTGATTCACTTTCTACCCGAGTTGTCGGTGCTCATCAAAATACACCGTGATGCAATGTAAGGCCAGACTCTATTAAATGTTATTGATTGAGATAATGTTACGAATACTGCATGTAGTATTGAGATAAGTCATTGATGTCTGACAGTTCTATCGATTTAGGGATTATAATTCCGTGAAGTAGACATTAACTTTTTTGTTTGATTTACTGATTAACATTTGAATTGGTTTACCGCGAGCTTTGGGATAATATGTTCTCGTGCAATTGATTGACCGGGAAGGGACCTTTATGGATTTTAATGAAAATCAGCCCAAACTTACAACTGTAAGGATTAAGAAAAAACAGTTGCCTTTGTTCAATAACACGTTGTTTCAAAATATTCTATCCCCGGCTCGGACAGATTTTATGGTCATTGGGAAATAACGACATTCAAATAAGTATTTGGTATTTGTTAATTCTCTGCCACTGTAATCGGGAACTGTCACTGTGGCCGAGTGGTCTAAGGCGGTGGTCTAATGGAAACTTTTGCGCGTGAGTTCGAATCTCACTGGAGTCACCTTTTTTGTCTTTATTTTACTTATGATTTTGAAGTAATTATGAATCGTATCGCCCTGTAACTCAGAAAATATTCATGATTTATTATCAGAAATGTAATTCGGCATGAAATCTACTGTCTAAAAAAAAGTTTGGTACATAAACTATGATGTGACTTTGATAAAATTTGTACACAAATATTATCTAAATATGTTCATTTTGCCTGTTGGTTCTCGGGAAGGGGCATCCATTTTCAACTTATTTTCTACTACAAGGGGGTTTGTTTTCTTAACAGAATGCCCACTGAAGAAAATTGAAGCTGCATACATAATTTGTACCACACGCAATTTCTATAAATTGATGTAATGTGTTATTCGAAACATTAAATTGTAAAAATACATTGATATCACGAGATTCGAAATAGCTCAGTCGGTAGAGCTTTAGACTCTCAATCAACAAGCCGTAGGTTCGAATCTTGATGATTGAAGTTCTTAATGTTATTTATTTATATTATTTTACGTTATTTATTTATTTATTTATTTAATATTATTATCTATTTACATTTTTTTATTTTTTTAATTGACATTTATTCATATTGATTTTCTTCTTTTTTAAACTTTCTTTTATCTTGATGGGTTTATTTATTAATTATGTGTTCATTTGATTTTCAATGAATTGAACATTAATGTTATACATTATATTTATTTATTCATTTGTTTGTCTAAGGATTTAATAACTTACCTAATTAATGAATTCATTTATTTATCTATTTATTTACCCATTAATTAATTAATTATTAATACATATTTCGATGTGGTCGAGCTCATAAACTTATCTTTTCATAAATAAAAAGATCACATGGTGTTTCAATTCGTATTAAAGCAAACACAAACTATTAACTTCAATTTTATAATACATTGTTTTAATTATAATTTCAAAATCTGTCGTAACCAGCCCATACTAAAAGCGTGTTCAGGTTATTTGAAATGACATTGGATTACAATATCGCTGACGCTAAACTGAATGACTGGATTAATATATCGCGCTGACGCTAATAACGAGGTCGTACTACAAATTAAATTGAATGATGATAATCGATTGGCCTAATCTATTTACTATTGAAGTGTTACGTGTAATGTAAACCATATTGCCATATCAATTGGATCACGCGTTCAAGACCTGAACACTGATTGAAAAGATCGCTACATAAAACCAATGGGATGTGCTAGCATTAATAAAGGTGCGTGACCCATTTACCAGGGAGTTACATAATCACTTCGATAGTGAAAAGCAATTATGCAGTATCAGACCTGGATCACTGCGCATGAATGGTATGAATGGGCGCTTATCCCTTTAGGTATACTTGTCCATGAAGCTAGAAGACAGGAGTTACTTCTTGCCAGCATCAATGGGACGATGATGATCACCGTGGTACTACACAAAAGAGGCTAAATCATTGTTACAACGTGTATTGCACTGACAATCAAAGTTACCGCGGAAAAATCAATCTAGATTGACAAAGCGGCAGTAAGCGGTAGTCCCACTCTTGATGGTCCGACGCTAGCGTGTTTACCTCAATTCTTGTATTGAAAATATCTATTTATCTCAAAGCACTACCATTTTTGGTAAATAACTTCATGTTTTTGATATTGCAAATGTGTAAAAACCAGGCAAAATACTGTACATATCATAACGAAACTATTGACAGGCGGCTGATTTATATTATAAGATAGTGGATCAAAATGTAAATAAAAATAAGTCAATATTCAAAATGATGAACAGTTTATATTTCAACAGAAAAATCGCGCGAATCCGCGCTCACTTAAAAAGGTTTAATACAATTACTTATACACCATATCTGTCTTGTTATAACAGAATAATAAAATATAATGTAAAAGCTGAAAGCAAACTGCTTATCCACAAAAATAGCCTGTGTAAGTAACCCTAACCCTAACCCTAACCCTAACCCTAACCCTAACCCTAACCCTAACCCTAAGAATAATAAAATAAATAATATAAATTCAATGTAAAATCAATTTTTTAGTAAACTTGACAATATTCTTTTATTTTCAGTTTATTCAGATTACATTGTTCTTGGCACCGCGGAGAGTGTATTTGGGGGAGTGAAAGCAATGTTTTAACGTACATTCCGATCCCAAAATGAACCACTTATTATGACAATGTTTAAAATAGGCCACATAATGTATCACAAATTTACTGGATTGAAAATCCAATTACATTGGCTGGCAACTTCGGCGGTGATTATCATCGCTCAAAGAAGAGGTGTGCGCAATTGATGGGACAATTGCATGATTAGGGTTGCGTAACAAGACCTTTCTCCTTGTCTTCTAGCTTCATGACTTGTCTCAGGATAAAAAATCTCGATAAATACGAAATAAAATAACATTGACAAAACTACATGCTGTGATAGGATTCGAACCCGTAACCCGCTGATTTCAAATCCGACACCTTACCACTGAGCTAAATCTATTCGATGTGAATTAAGTAAGAAAAAACATTATACAGTTCAACATAAGCTTAAAATGCTTTATATTTCCTATTTTAAGCGTTTTTAACACAGAGTTTTCGCCTAAAAGCAGTTAAAAAGCTGTTGCACCTAAAGAATCTAATTTTGATTTAAACGACACTTAAGGACATCTATTTCGTTCGTACACACTTCAATGTGTCACCGGGTACTCTCCTGACATAATACTTGGTACTGAATCCTGGTTAAATGACGACTTCTCCACTGCTGAGATTTTCCCCAACCATTACCAAGTGACGAGAAACGACAGAACTACAAAGGGTGGAGGAGGAGTATTCATCGCAATCGACGACTCCATCCCTCGTATTGAAAGACCAGACCTTATTACCAAAGGAAGTGAACAAACATGGTGTCAATTGATCATGGGAACTGAAAGCATATTTGTTGGCAGTTATTATAGACCACAAACGGCCAAAGACGACTTTGATCTACTACATGCCAGCCTTACTAAAATTAAAAATGAGGTGAAATCGCCCTACATCATCCTAGGAGGAGACTTCAACATCCCTAACATGACATGGACCGACGACATTATTGAACCCCACGGTGCCCTTCAAGAAAACATCCTAAATATCGCCGACGACTTCAACATGGACCAACTTGTCACTTTCCCAACACGTAGAAACACCAATGGTACGGAGAACACCCTAGATCTATGTTTCACCACCAGACCATCATATGTATCCGACGTCCGCCTTCAAGCACCCATAGCTGACCACACTATTGTCATGGTAATAACTGCAACCCGTGGACCAGTGCATGTTAAACCACCTAGAACTGTGCACCTCTGGAGTAAGATTGACGAGCAAGCCTACAAAAAGAACGCCCAGGAATTCTCGGATGGCTTCCTCAAAAACAAACCGGAAGACAGAACAGTGAACGAAAACTGGTGCTCATTTAGAGACGCTGTCATCGATCTTGTAAAGAAACATGTTCCAAGCAAGCAAGTTAATGGAAAATACCGACCACCCTGGTTCACCCAAAAACATAAAAGA
This sequence comes from Ophiura sarsii, assembly GCA_035610835.1. NCBI lineage: Eukaryota > Metazoa > Echinodermata > Ophiuroidea > Amphilepidida > Ophiuridae > Ophiura > Ophiura sarsii. The sequence goes on along the minus strand of CM069450.1, from coordinate 40,596,183 downwards.
CTCTGCAGAAGGAAAGAACGCTACTACCTCAAGGCAAAACAACAAGGAGGACAAAATTGGGACCAATTTAATAAAGTTCGCAAAGAAGTTGAGAAAGAGCTACGTAAGGCAAGCAGAAACTACGTCGCCGATCTAGCCACTTCTGAAGATACTAAGAAGTTCTGGAGTTACATAAGATCACGTAAAAAAGACAACGTTGGTATCCAAACCCTCAAGACTGGTGACAAGACAATCACTGACGACCAAACAAAAGCAGACACACTAGCAGACCAGTTTAAAGCTGTATTCACACAAGAAGATCCCATTCTTCCAAATCTTCCAAGCAGCCCATTTCCCGACATGCCAGAGATCGATGTAACTGTAGAAGGAGTGGAAAAGCTACTGTGCACATTAAAAACAGACAAGGCTGTTGGACCAGATGGTATCCCAAATGCATCCCTGAAGATGGCAGCAAAAGAGTTGGCACCAGCCCTTCAATTTATCTTCAAACAAAGTCTTAAATCAAGTGAGCTCCCGGAGGACTGGAAGCGTGCAAACATCTCCCCGATATTCAAAAAAGGCTCCAAAGCTGATCCTGCAAACTACCGACCAATATCATTGACCTGTGTGTGTTGTAAACTACTGGAGCATATTGTAGACAGTCAGCTGATGAAATTTGTATCAAAGCACACCATCTTCTCAGATGCTCAACATGCATTCAGAAAATCAAGATCATGTGAAACACAACTCATCACCACTCTACATGACCTAACTTCAAACCACGACAACGACCAGACCACAGACATTGCCATACTCGACTTCAGCAAGGCATTCGATGTTGTACCACACCAACGCCTCCTTCAAAAGCTCAGTTACTACGGGATACGAAACCAACAGCTCGGATGGATAAAAGCTTTCCTTACCAATCGAACCCAGAGGGTCGTCGTAAAAGGGAAAGCCTCACCCTGGGCTCCTGTCCTGAGCGGCGTCCCGCAAGGCACTGTACTAGGCCCCCATCTCTTCATACTCTTCATAAACGACATCACCGATTCAGTAACCTCGACCACCAGGCTATTCGCCGACGATTGCATCATGTATAGAGCCATCAACTCCACCGACGATGAAGCATCTCTTCAGAATGACCTCACTAAACTGGTCGATTGGTCGCACAAGTGGGGCATGAGTTTTAATGCAGCCAAATGCAAAGTGATGAGGATCTTTAGAAGACGTCACCCCGGAAATACTGACTACAAGATGCTAGGTGAAACACTGGAGGAAGTCAAGGAAGACAAATACCTTGGGGTGATGATACAAAACAACCTGAAGTGGGATAAACAGTCACGCCATGCAGCCAGCAAAGCTACTAGAATGCTAAACTTCATCCAACGAAACTTCCACCAATGCTCAAGGCTTACCAAGGAGAACCTGTATCGCACCTTCGTCCAACCACATCTCGAATACGCCTCTGCTGCTTGGAATCCTGGCACCAAGAAAAACCAGAACTCCCTCCAAAAAGTTCAACGTAGAGCAGCAAGGTTTGTCAAGGGAGACTTCAATTACACGTCGAGTGTTACAGAGATGTTGAAACACCTTGGATGGAACTCCATCGAGAGCCGTAGACAAACACAACGCATCACTACACTACACAAAATCCTTAAGGACCTCATTGACATCGACCAAGACCACTACATCAACCTGAAACCAGACCGGCCCAGACGCGGCCACGACAAGCAATACTCTGCCTTCCAGTGCACATCAACACCGCTTATGGACTCATTCTTCCCAGAGAGCGTCCGCCTGTGGAACGCCCTACCACAGCAAACCGTCAACATAATATCCAGTGCGACATTCAAAGACACCGTCCAAAACCCTGATAAACACCTCCCTCCCCGTCCCAACAACTAACCGCCCACTCTCGCAAAACTTCCAGTCATAATCCCTAGCGGATGGTTTTGGAAGTCAACTCTACAAGGTATGTGTCGATTAACAGCCACAGTCTATCGTTGCATCATGGGGGTTTAAACGATGGGTACCTGATGACTCGGGTACGTACATCGACTCGTGTGACTTTTGTCTAGGACAATCACTTGAGAGGAACAAAAGATGTTACCTGTCAATCAAAAATTAATTGAGACTAGATAAACTAGCCATCAAGCGATGGCGCTCTTGATAATGTCCCTGCTCTAAGGCTTGTGTGAAGTGAACAACAAATGTACACGTAATAAGAAAGAAATGAAAAGGGTACGCTGGAGGAAAGAAAGTCAACTGGCTGAGATCCGGTATTTCGACTTCGATCCGGAAGAGAGAGCAAATATGAGCCGGATGAAGGAGTATTTCGATCATATTGGACAGTGTAGAGGAATACAGCTACGACGACGGCAGCGAGAAAGTGCGCTGGTGAACATGGTGAATGATGCGACAGAAGTAGGAACACAGAAGAGCAAGGAAAATCCGAAATGTATTCTCCCATCCAACATGGCCAATGTTGATCATGCCGGAGTAAGACGGGGCGCGCAAAACAATCAGCGTGACAGTGATCCGTCTATCAAAACAACGGGTCATATGAAATCACGACAAATTAGTCTACCGGCTTTATGGACTGTCGAAGAAATGGAAGCGGCCTCCGTGGGTAGTGGTATCTCCACTGTCCAAATCAGCGAAAACTTATTGGGCGGAGTGGGACAGATTGGAAGTCCGGAATAGGATACTACATAGACGATGGGAATCGAATAACGGGAAAGTGATCAAATGGCAGATGGTAGTCCCGGTAAAATATAAGGATCCGATCTTGCGGGAATTACATAATAGCAAAACAGCAGCCCATCTAGGTGTAACCAAGATAATAGAGAAAGTCCGGGAACGTTGCTGGTGGTATGGAGTAACGGTTGATATCCGCTCATGGATCAGGAGCTGCGATGTTTGTGCACGCCGAAAATCACCAAGCACGCGGAGGAGAGCTCCACTCCAACAATAAATCGCTGGCCATAATCTTCAGAGAGCGGCGATGGACATAATGGGTCCACTACCGGTCTCAGCAAGGGGAAATCGTTATATACTTGTGGTGGGTGATTACTTCTCAAAATGGATAGAAGTTTACCCTATTCCTAACCAAGAGGCAGCTACGTGTGCGAGAGTGTTCACGGAGGAGTGGATCTGCCGGCATGGTTGTCCGAGAATATTGCATAGTGATCAAGGCACTAATTTCGAAAGTCATTTGATGGCCGATGTGTGCAAGCTACTTGGGATCGAAAAAACAAGGACAACTCCATTGATGCCGAAATCAGATGGGTTGATAGAAAGGTTTAACAGTACAATGATTGATACCGTGTCAGTGCTTCTTGATCCAGAGAATCATCAAAGAGACTGGGACGAAGTGCTACAATACGCATTGATGGCGTATCGTAGTTCTGTACAGGAGTCGACAGGGAATCGCCTCACATGATGATGTATGGAGAAGACATAGTGTTGCCGGTGGATCTGTATTCCATGCCTATGGAATCGGAAAATGATAATGAGTTAACTACAGACTATGCTAGAAACCTACGACAGAATTTGAGAGCAGCCCATGAAAGGGCTAGAGGTGCACTCAAGAAAGCGGCAGCAAGGCAAAAGAAAACGTACGACAGCGAGGGAGTGCGAAGAGAACCATTGAAGGTTGGATCCTTTGTGTGGCTGCACAACGCGACTCGGAGAAAAGGGTATAGTCCTAAACTGCAGTTCAAATGGGAAGGACCATATCTCATCATAACCAGACTATCGGATGTAGTATATAGAATCCAGAAGTCACAGCAGTCAAAGCCTAAAGTTATTCACTATGACCGACTTAAGCCTTACGAAGGAAAGGAGCTGCATAGTTGGGTGAAGAAATAAGTTGCCATATCCAAATCGTAACGTACCTAGGCCTCACAAAACCATATCAGACGGATCAATCCGAAGGACTCATCATTCTCATCCGGCATCGGATCATCAAGCTGATGAAATTATCAATCTCATCCGGCGTGAAATCATAAATCTCATCCGGCATCAGATCATCAAGCTGATGAAATTATCAATCTCATCCGGTATCGGGTCATCCATCCAACTGAGTCATCATTCTCATCCGGCATCGGATCATCAATCCGATGAAATCATCAATCTCATCCGGCGTGAAATCATAAATCTCATCCGGCATCAGATCATCAAGCTGATGAAATTATCAATCTCATCCGGCATCGGGTCATCCATCCGACTGAGTCATCATTCTCATCCGGCATCGGATCATCAATCCGATGAAATCATAAATCTCATCCGGCGTGAAATCATCAATCTCATCCGGCGTCAGATCATCAATCGGATGAAATCATCAATCTCATCCGGCATCGGGTCATCCATCCGACTGAGTCATTATTCTCATCCGGCATCGGATCATCAATCCGATGAAATCATCAATCTCATCCGGCGTGAAATCATCAATCTCATCCGGCGTCAGATCATCAATCGGATGAAATCATCAATCTCATCCGGCATCGGGTCATCCATCCGACTGAGTCATCATTCTCATCCGGCATCGGATCATCAATCCGATGAAATCATCAATCTCATCCGGCGTGAAATCATAAATCTCATCCAGCGTCAGATCATCAATCGGATGAAATCATCAATCTCATCCGGCATCAGATCATCCATCCGATGAAATCATCAATCTCATCCGGCGTGAAATCATCAATCTTATCCGGCGTGAAATCATCAATCTCATCCGGCGTGAAATCATCAATCTCATCCGGCATCCGATCAATCCGATGAAATCATCAATCTCATCCGGCATCCGATCATCAATCCGATGAAATCATCAGTCTCATCCGGAATCAGATTATTAAACTCAGTCGCTCTCATCAATTCGACAGAACATTCTATCCTATCCAACCCGACTGGAAATATATAAAACAATAAATGACAATAATCAAGAGAGGGCGTTTTCCAGCAGTCATGTGTATAAGGGAGTGCATTCGACCTGCAAGTGTTATTTCGAGACAAGATTCGCAAGCGAGCAGACATCAATCCATAGGAGCAGCAACGATACACTTAAGCAATTGGTACGCACCAAGCAGACAACGCCCAGCAATGCGGCGACGAGGCAGCAAGGTGACCGTGCCGTATTTGAACCAAAGAGATGCGGCGATCAGTGTAAACGCATGGCAGTGCGATAAGTGTGATCAATGTTACTCAAATCACGCCAATCTGAGGAGGTACGAGCACCAGACGCATGGAAATAGAGCAGTATTTAAACATCCATGCCCGTTAAGCCCAGAACGCTTGTATACACGGAGATCAGACCTCCGCGAGCATTTTAGGAGCCGACATGCTAATGCTGATCCGGAGGAGGTGGATGAGGTGGAGCCGGTGGAAACACCACGCCGGGAACCAACACCGGGGAGGAAGCCAGCCCCGCAAGGATCTTCTAGTAGTGACTACGCAGCAGCTGGATCCTCGAAACCGGGAGCAAAACGACCTGCAGAAGAAGTCGGCGATAAAACGGATCAATGATTGATCTACCTATTTGCATCGTAAATACATAATGGGAACTGTATTATTATTTGCAGCAGACACACACAAGTATTTGGAAGATCATTTAAACATTTGTGATTTGTTATGTTATCTAACAACCCATTTTAGGATTTGCTTTCTCAAATGAACATGATTATCAGTTATAAATTATGATGTAGGGACGGGCAATCCATCAGTATTAGTCTGGGTGTCGGATAGTCGGAGAGATTTTCTTGTGGTGTATGTTTGGGTACCGAGGACTTGATCCGCATAGTGCCGTGACACACTATCACTGGGCTCTTTCGGCTTATCCGACTGATAGCTCAGATGAAAGCGGATGCTCTGTCCGTCCGATTGTTTATAACATTTAAGATTCATGGATATTGGATGATCTGTTCGTCATGTAACCTGCACATAAATTGAGGGGGTGTCTGCTGCAAATAATATGAGTCCCATTATGCATTTACGTTAATAGGTAGATCAATCATTGATCATTTTGTGTTTATTCTATTGAAAGGCATTAATGTTGCTACAAATTATCATCATGATTTATAAAGATTGTGGGGATGGGACATTATACGGGATGAGTTAAATCTAATTTTGGTAAACTGTCAGTGAGCTCCGGATTCGATCTGAGTCCGAAGTAACCAAGTAATAAGGTATTTTGGGGGATAAATGTTTGTGGTAAGAGATAAAAATAACGATTGTCATTTGTAATTGATGTTCATGATGTTAAAATGTATAGATGAATGGTGAACACTAAGGGGATGTCAATTATTACGGAGCATGGAACTCGTTGGATGATCGAGGGAATCCGTCGGTGCTATGTATGTGCACGAGTGGGGACCGTTTGCATATGACCATGGTCACGATACGTGATTGTATGCGTCTTCCTGTGCTCTTGCATTCCACTGGCTGGCTCTTTCTTTCATGTTGCGAGTGATTTGATCCGATGGAAAAACTAATCACCGCATATTTCCGCCCATGCCCGATTATTGTAAACGATCCGGGACGTATCGGTCTGGGGAGAGGGTAGTGTGGCGGAATTACTATAGCACAGAGAGAGAGCGCTCTTTATCTTAGAACTGTCACATGATCGCTGCTGGATCACGTGACTTGGGGGTATAAATTGGGCTGTTCTGGCTGATTTAGGGAGAGGTGGGTTAGACTTTGGGCTGTGGAGTTGACTGGCAGTGCCTCTCTTGCTATACCACACACTACGCTCCTCCCAATCCTTCACTAGCGGATTGCGCCCGATGTCCTGTTAAATGATGATGAGAACTTAAAACCAACTGTGTGCCTGTGTGTTTATTCCGGAGTCAATCTAACACAAGATCTGAACTAAGTGAGGAGTACCACCTCACGCCTACGCCATCAACTACTGAATGCTTTGACCGCTCGCTACCACAAGTTGCATCGAAAGACAGGGTTCGCCACAATATATATTTATTCCGTATTGCGTGAGAACAAACAGGGCGTTCAAACGAATGTATCGACTGCAGGAATGAATGCAGTATAAAAAGCAAAGGAGGAATGAGGAATAATTAAGGGAGAATAATCGTGGTCGAAAGAGTTGCTCTGAGTGTGTTATTTATACACAAATAACATTTTCTGAAGTAGTTTTATGTTTTTTTAAGCGTCGTATTAAAAATTAAAACAACACTGATCAGTTCAACTTATCTTCAATTGGTGCTCCATTGTAGAAGAGGGATTTTCTATAAAATTCGTGACGTATACGTAGCTAGCAGTTAACATCATGAAATACAATTTTTTACTTTGAATGATCGGGATTATGATTCCATGAAATTATGAAATTGAAAGTTGAGCCCTGATTCTTCACTTGATGTAAGTGCGTGATCAACTTGAAGTAATATTGTAAAGTAACACACGGACTTGGACATTATTTCAGTCAAGAACACATGATAGCCTATACAGAGCTGTCGAATTCATTTCCTTTTTTGTCATTGTATCTGTTGTAATTGCCATCAAAACAAAAAGGTCCACAAATCTATCTAAACTGTCGCGTATTGTAGGCCAAAATAGTTACGGCGAGTCTGCAACGACTTCTTCGTGATGTTTCTATAATCTATATCTTTCGCGCAAATCAATAGAACTTTTGTTTCTTACACTTTTTCTTCTGAAATCTTGTTCTTAAAACTCTTAAAATAAGGTGAATGGGAGGATTGTGTAACCAAGTTTAGTTTCAATGTAAAATCATGTGTTTGACAAAAATATCGTGAGTTTCAAAAATAATTTAAAGTACTTTCTTAATAACAAACGCTAACTCTCATTGTTGTCAATGGGGCTTGCTAAAAAATTGAAATACCGTCTAGCTAAGCTACGTCATCATTATCAATATCCCGTATGTAACTCCGAAGAGCACTTGCGAATCGTCTTCTGTTAAAGTTTCAAATGAACCCATAAATTGCTTCTTATTTCATTTCCCGAATGAAAATGAAACTGAAACATGATTGATAATAATGTGAATTGATAACCCCTACACATAATTTAATTTCATTCGACCGCGATAATTCTCCTTTAAGTCAAATCCAGCTTCTTTTCAATATTTTGTGCAACTTGTCCCCAATTGTTTTCAATGTTTTTAAATTCTTTAAACAATATGATTTGTTGTTTTGTTTTTCATTTACTTTTACTATTATTTTAGGCCCCTCCCTCAAACCTCGTTTATCGGTTGAATCATGATAATTCGCTGCATGCACTGCAGTCTAATTCAAGGCTCTACATGTACTGCAACCTACTATTGTTTTGAACACATACACTTTCAGACAACAGCCACAATAAAATCGTTGCTTAATAATATCTGCTTAACATAAATATTCCCTCGTAGACCTTTACTCCAGGAACGAGTGAATTTTCACTCTTCGAAGAGAGCCTACAGTGATCACTCCCTTAAAGTGAAAAAAGAGTGAATATATAAGGAGTGAATTTCACTCATTTAGAGTGAACTTCACCCTCATTGAGAGTGAACAATTATGGAACATACTAGTAAACAATAAAATCCACAACTGATTTTACTCTCAATTTCTTTTTATTAAATTACTTAATCACATTCACATGTAATGTTAGCACAATATGATATCAGAGGTTTTTGCGATTGGACAGAGAATTTCAATCTATGAATCGGAGTGAATATTTAATTTATTCTTGTTGAATTCTCATCAATCGGTGAGTGAGTGACATGAGAATTGGATAAATTACTCTCTATAGAGTGATTTTCCACTCTTTTAGAGTGAAAATAATTTCACTCCGGTGCTACAGTGTATTGTTCACTCTTTTACATTTAGAGAGTAGACCTTTATGATATTCTGAGCAAATGCACGTACCATTTAGAAAAGCAAACCATAAAGGCAATGAGTTCACTAATTAAAAACTTTTAGACAACTAGTGGCTGCAGCACTCATACAGAACAGATTTGTAGCGATGATCAGTCTCTTACCCAGATCCATAGGCCATTTTGTACACAAAACGCGCTCGTAAAATGGTCCATGTATAAGTTGTCATAATGCCTATACAAACTACATCCGGAGAATGGGGCGGGGCACACTTGGGCTTGTGGGGGCGGGGCATGAAGGGCGTTTGATGGTGTTTTTTAAGGATTTCTTTCTGTCAGGGCTCCCCCTGCCCCCACCCTTAGCTACGCCATTGGATATCATACAATGTTTCGCAATTGTGATGCAAATAACAGTGATTGGTTGTCCTCATAACATGTGCCATGTCGACCTACCATAAGTGAGGATGGACGTCCGCATATAAATGACATAACCCTTTTTCTTTCTTTTTTCTCCTCCAAGCAAGAGGTGTTTTTTTATTGACAACATCTCATCACTTCTCTTTACAGCATATTCATATTATACATTATTTTATATGTTTATATAATAATGTGTGTATTTGTGTATAACGTTTGCAAGTGTACCTGAAAAAACACAGTCAAAGTAAGGTGTGAACAACATCAAAATATTAAATAAACAAAACGAAACGAAACAAAATCAAAATCCAGCTATACACAATCATATTTTTCGTTCCTATTCAAACAAATAGACAATTCCAGTTAGCCCATTTGTTATCATATTGATTAAGTCTATTATTGCTTATTGCTGCAGATTTTTCAGCCTTAAGATGGAAAAGAATTTCATGTTTAAAAGTTATAAAATTTGGTTTTGTATTTTGTACTCTCGCCCTATATATATGGAATTTAGCTAATAATAGTACAAGGTCAAGAGCATCATATCTCTGTGTGCCTAAAATAACAATTAGAGGCGTTATATTGATATTTCATAGAGTTGGGGCTAGTATACATCTAATATATAGTTGGATTTGTTTCCAGAAATTTGTAACAATATCACATTGGTATAGCAAATAAAAAATAGTTTCCGATTTGGAGTGGCAGAAACTGCAGTGATCATTATCTTTTATTTTCATTTCATAAAGCACTGAACGGTTTGTCCCCAATATGTTGTTTAGTATTCTGTACTGGAACCAATGTAATTTATCATCTTTTATAATTTGCATTGGTCGATAGCATATTCGTTGCCATTCCTTAATGTTGATTGAAACTCCTGGTTCGTGTTGCCATTTCAACGGACTGATACATGATGTCTTAACATTCTTTAGCAATAGTTTATAGAACGGTTTACAACCTTTCTTCGCTCCTAAGAGCAGGTCATACGCCGTAGGTGTAAAGGGTTCCAGGACTTATACTTTGCCTCTGCCAATACAAGGCCATTTTAATACTTTTGATTGAATTCACAATACCAGAATATTCGATAATATTTGAGCATATTTGATATTTGTTACAAAATTCACGGAAAGAAAGAAATTTACCATTACTTTTCAACAGATCATTTATGAACACTATGCCTTTAACATACCAATGTTTATATATCTTACAGATTGATTACCAACCGTTATTTTATCATTCCACCATAAGTAATTCCTTGCTACGGAGTTATAATCCAAATTGGGGTCACAAATTTGGTTGTGAATAACATTAGCCCATGCATATAATACATCATACCAAAACCTATTTTTTATTTGATTCTTTATTTTTATCCATCTATTTTCTTCAAATTCATAGATGTCATTTTTTTTCTTCAAGTTGGATAATAGGTGAAAAAGTTTAATCCATTTTTGATCACCTAGCTCAATACGTCTTAGCCAGCATATTTTTAAAGCTTTCAGGTGGCAAATAATATGAGGAACTTTTACTCCTCCAAAATGATATTCCTGTATCATTTGACTACGTTTTATTCTGTCAGGTTTTCCATTCCATATGAATTTGAATATATACTCATTTACTTCTCGCAAAAGTTCATCTGAAGGGTTTGGAAGCATTTGACCGATATAGTTAAATTTTGATAACATGAAACATTAAACCACGGTTACTCTTCCGTACACTGTCAGGAATCGTTTCGACCACATAGTAATTACGTTTTTAATAGAATCTAAGGCTCTTATATAGTTCATATTAATTATTAACCATATCTTTAAGGTTTGTACTAAGATTGACGCCCAACATTTGACATAACATTTGGACAACTAAATTTAACACTGTCATTGAAACTTTGGTTACACATTGCAATTGACTAACGGGTCACAATCATAATTGCAGGGACCCCTTACATTTGATGATGGATGGAAATGGAAACCTAAAAATTCAGATTTTTTTTTATTGTGTCCATCCTTCGCTCACATTATAAATTTAATAAAACTGTCCGGAGAAAGAAGAAAATCGTCTGCTTTTAAAAGTGTTCAAACATTAAATCGCTCAAGTGATTTTTAATGTAACATTATATTAGTATCTTCTACTGATTAACATGGTCACGACATAGGTATCTGAGTTACACGTGCTAACTCTGCTGTACGCAATGTGCATTTCCGTGATAGCGACAGTTATGACATCTTAGGGTCACAGTTCAAATTCAACCATCTCTGCACAAGACAGAGCGTGAACAATTTGTGCCGGTATGTCAGAACAGCGACGAATTGTTTGCAACAGTATATTGAATAACGGCATGAACGGCGAACCAAGCGTGCCGTTAGTTACATCTTTCGTACATGCATCGTTGCTCCTGTACATGTACACCATAGATCCATGGGATAAACGTAACATATCTCCTACGAAGAAAAGGACATACAAAGACTAGCTAGAAGAGTTTAACAGCGAAGACACAAGGTAGTCCAAAAAGTGACCACATGAGATTGCTGTCGTTACAGCAGACCTACAATACAAGGCCAAAACCCTCTTCTTGCGATTTAGAATAGGCATCGGCTGAAAGAGACATAACATTTTGTGGCCTCTATAATTAAGTTCTCTAAATCAGTTTTTGGCCATTTTCAAAGACCCGAACTTTCAAGACCCCTTAACATTTGTTGGGACCTCTTAAATTTGGTTTTTGCAGTCCTTAAAGGGGACCTTAAAAAAAATGGACCCCTCACATTTTTGAGCCAGCGATACCCCTCCTGCACGTATCATTAATATCATTTTTTTTGCAATATTTTAATTTATGACAAAAATGTACTCTTGTCAATGAGCAAGCCTATAATACAAAGGCTTGATGGCGACAACACACATGACGACGCTTAATGAAACAGACCAATGTTGATACATTTTAATTTCGTTTTCATTTTCATAACACTTCTCATAATGAATTTCTCTCCTTCAACTTTATGTTGTCTCTTGTATGGGACTTTCTCTTGAAAATAATAATATAATTTGACTAAAGTGATAATTCGAGACAATTATTTGTCCACGGAAACGAACACTGATCTTGTGTGCTACTAATCAAAAGCGACGTATAAACGCGCGGCCGCGAAGGGGCCAACGACAAATTGCAAGGTTTAGTTTATCAAGAACAGCACACGCCATTCACCCCCTTTACGGCCCAACCTGTGTTATGATACAGCTCCCATTTTAACCAACATTTTTTTAAAGAAACTAGACCCCCATGCGTCACCACAAAAACTAAGGGCACTTCTAGTAATGTTAAGTTGTATTGTCGAGAGGGCACAAGCTTTACAACAGGCAGACGACGGTGGCTACGAACGGCCGTTAATTTTGAATTTCCGTTGGTTTCAATGTAACAATGGATTTTGATTATATGACCCCATAAAATTCATCATAGGTTAGAAGAAAATTTTTCCAATCCAAAACCGTTCGGGATGGCTAATCATCCCAATTGTAAATGCTATTTTTAAAAAATTTAAACCGTTGTTAAGCGGTCGTCCCATTCACTTGATCAGGTAACCTCGTTCGCATATTTTAACCTGAATACTCGTGAATACGCCTATGTCCAGCGTCGTCTGACAACAGGGACATTATCAAGAGCGCCATCGCTTGATGGCTAGTTTATCTAGTCTCAATTTATTTTTGATTGACAGTTAAAATCTGTTGTTCCTCTCAAGTGATGGTCCTGGACAAAAGTCACACGAGTCGATGTACGAACCCGAGTCATCGCGTACCCATCGTTTAAACCCCCATGATGCAACAATAGGCTGTGGATGTTAATCGACACACTGGAGTGTGTACGAACGAAATAGATGTCCTTAATTGTTTCCAAAAGTGTTGTTATTTGTGTCGTTTAAATCAAAACTAGATTCTTTTAGTGCATTATAAACATCTTTTCGGCGAAAACTCTGTGTTAAAAACGCTTAAAATAAGAAATATAAAGCATTTTAAGCTTATGTTGAACTGTATAATGTTTTTTCTTACTTAATTTACATCGAATAGATTTAGCTCAGCGGTAAGGTGTCGGATTTGAAATCAGCGGGTTACGGGCTCGAATCCTATCAAAGCATGTCGTTTTGTCAACTTTTATTTAGTATTTATCGAGATTGTTTATCCTGAGACAAGTATACCTAAAGGGATAAGCGCCCATTCATACCAGGTCTGATACTGCATAATTGCTATTCACTATTGAAGTGATTATTGTAACTCCCTGGTAAATGGGTCACGCACCTTACACATCCCATTGGCAAGAAGTATATATAATAGGAGGCGACACTAAGCTCATTTGCATATTTGCTCATTAATATGATTAACCCCGCGAACCCAGTCAAAGGTCGCAGATAACACCCTCTGGAGAGTCGAAGGGACTTTTCTATTGTTCGCTAACGACAGCGTTGGGATAGCGCATAAAGCCATAGAGGAATTAAACTAAGGAGGGGTCACTCTTTTTTGAAAGTCGCACTGATATGGGCTGGGACGCCCTCAAAAACCGCCAGGTCAATCCAGTTAAATTAGACTACGTTGCAGTGGCCCGCTTGAAACTTAGTGTATAAAGTGTATGACTATTTCTGTGCGTAATCCAAAAGAGGTAATTAGTCTTACTCTTTTAATAGTTCGGTACAATACAGTTATAACAGACTTTGCATCAGTCTAATGAAATCAGCGCGAAAACGAAGTCACGTAATTTTACACGGAGTCCTAATGAACAATTTTATTTTTCATTGTTTAAAATGCTAATCGATTCATTGTTTTAATTTTGAAATAAGTTGGGGATCATCAATGCGTACGAAATGTGATGCTTGAATCACTCCATACTAAATATATCTTTATCAACGACTATGCCAAAACAGTCTAGTGTAGCGTAGTGGCCACGCTAATCCCGGGTTCAATTCCTCATCCAACCATATCATTAATATATGGCTGGTTTTTTTGTAACATACACCTTTCTGCAGCGTTCATAGTTAGTTAACTCCTATAAATTATTTATTTTGTAGTATGGGATAAACGCTGAGGCTGCTATGCGGTGCAGTGATGATAAACAATTTGATGATTTGATGATGTTATTATATTATGCCACGTTATGCCTTGGTCTAAATACTAAAAAGTAAAAGAAATGCTTATCCTGGGTGCAAGTGTGTTTAGCTCAATTGAAAATTGAAGAAGGCACAAGCCCGGGTGCAAGTTGAATTTACAAAGCAGAATTTGAACTTTACAAAGCAGATAAATTTGGGCTCTACACCTAAGGGTTATATAATAGGCCTACTCTTCTATTCTCGAGGTAGGCCTACTGATGGTGTTTTTCAGACTTTTTAAAGTCATGTCTTGCAAGGCAAAACGGTTAGAGCAATCAAAGAATGGCAAACCAAGCCTATACGACTGTAAAGTAAGTTGTAATAATTTACAGTTCTTCATAACACAAGCTAGTTATGCAATAATGCAAGATGTCCCGCGATGAAATATCACCACGAAGACACGTAATATAACACGCATATGTACGACCATTAGTCTATTGAAGACAGTTTTTATCCTGAGTCTGTGTCTTCTGGCAAATGTGTGCTTCCTGAAGCCGTCGGGGAAGTGTAGTGGCCCGAGTCTTCTAAGCATGCTAAGTATATACTGTTACCGTTCCACACTTGCAAGACAAGACTTCAAAACCTCGCCAAAATCGCTCATTTTTACCCAGCGCGACAAGCCCCAAAACCACCTTATTCGCAGCAGATGCTGCACGTTAACACACATGATTCAATGCATAAAATCAAAACTATCAGTATATGAAACAGAGATATGAAGCTATCGAAATAGAGCTGTCGTCTGCTAACCTCTATAGACCTGTGCAAGTCTTTATTTACGCTATATTGTTATTGTTTACGCTAGTTGTTCAACGTGTATTCATTCATGTGTGTGTGGGTGCTTGTTGCATTTCCCCTCACATGGAATATATTATTCCATTACAACTACTGCATGTACTGCATAGCTATTTAATTGGATATAGTCATAATGGGAGCTCTTCATGTGCTTCATAGACTACGCTAAGGCCTTTGATTGTATGAGATATTCCGCATTGTGGACAGCACTGCAAGAAATGGGAATCCCTTACCACCTCGTCCTCGGTTTGCTCTAGGTCAGGGAGTCCGTCAAGGGTGCATACGTTCACCAGCACTCTTCAACCTTTATGCAGAGTCTTTAATGAGACGTGCATTGGATAATTGGCCAGGGGGGCTGTCAGTAGGTGGATACCAATACACAATCTACGTTATGCCGATGATACCACCCTGTTTGCAACAAATATGGAAGAGATGGCGGAACTCCTGAAGAAAGTCAAGGTGGAGAGTGAGCAGCTTGGCCTACGTCTAAATGTCAGCAAGACCAAGATCATGTCCATAGGCACAGATGGTGTTGGAGAGCCTCTCATAATTGATGGTAATGAGGTGGAATCGGTCTCGAAATTCAACTTCCTTGGATCCCTGATCACCAAAGAGGGTGGTTGCAGCCAAGAGATTAGACACCGTTTAGCAATGGCCAGATCAGCAATGATCAACCTAAGCAAGATCTGGGCTGACAGAGGAATAACCAGAGCAACAAAAACCAGGCTAGTCCAAGCCCTTGTATTTCCAATTGCCATGTATGCATGTGAGACATGGACCCTAATCAAAGCTGACAAAAACAGAATAGCTGCTTTCGAAATGTGGTGTTGGAGGCGTATGCTTCGTATCGTATGGACAATGAGAAGGACCAATGCCAGTATTATTGAAGAAATAGGGGTGTCTTCTTCATGCTATCAACACCCAAATGCTGAGCTACTTCGGCCATATCTCACGTCGCAAGGGTAACAACCTAGAGAAGATGATCATGCAAGGCATGATTGAAGGGAAGCGCACGAGAGGCAGACCTCGTTCCCGGTGGATTGACCAAATAAAATTGATTACTGGACACCCTCTCCGTGATTGTTACTCCTTTGCTGAAAATCGTTATTTGTGGCGTAGTATCTGTAAGGTCACGAGCTGTCAGTCATGACAGGACCGAACCAACCAACCAACCAAGTCATAATGATAGGTATGGTGATGCGTTGGCTTGCGAATTGAAAACTACAATGCAAGAGCTTGTTGAGAGGCTAAGTTCGGACGAAACTGTGGCCAAGCTCTGTGTTGCCCCACTTGGATTGTCTTGGTTTTGCCGGACAAACCTTAACTGGATTGGACTGGCGCCTTTAGAGGGCGGTATACACGGTGTTTTCAACATACTTATTGCCAACGGCTTGGAACCCGATTGTTTATTTTGAATGTATAAATCGTATTCAAATTGGGAACCAAGACAATGCAGGGTAATTCTTAAGCTGCCGAAAGTCAATGGCTTTCTCCACGTTGTTCCCGGCATTTAGCCGGTCCCGTCTTTGTTAAGAATTGTTTCTATCAGATTTGCACGTTGTATCGGAGTCACAGCCGCCGAGAATCTCAGTAGCAGGGGCCTGAAAAAGCGTCGTGTACAGAGTTGGCGATGAGCGATTGAGAAGTATAACAAAAGCATACATGCACTAAATCATCAATCAACCACTCGGGAAATCACTGTTGGAGTTCCACAGGGATCCATCTTAGGACCCCTCCTTTTCATTATTTACATGAATGACATAAATAATACAACTAATATGCTAAAACTCATCCTCTATGCAGACGACACAAACATCTTTACCATAACATGAACACTGAACTAACCCACATCACTGACTGGTTCAGGAAAAACAAACCTTCATTAAATGTCTCTTAAACTAACTACATGCTTTTCTCATCCGAAACTCCTCACCACTCTCACAAAATCACAATTGACAGTCATGACATCTCACAAGTTCACACCACAAAATAATTCCTTGGCATCACCATAGATGATAAGCTCACCTGGAACCACCACATAAATACTATTACCACTAAGGCATCTCATGCCATTGGTACCATTTACAGAGTTAGGGATCATCTTCCACGGCACATTCTGAAATCACTCTATAATACGCTGGTTCTTCCACACCTCAGCTACTGCAACATAATATGGGCCTCAAACTATCAATCCAGACTTGCCAGCTTAAACATCACTCAGAAATGGGCCATTCGCACAATAACCAATTCACGACGCATGACACACACTTTACCTCTCTTTCACCAACTCAATACATTGAAAATCAACGATATCAACCAGCTACAAACGGCACTATTTATGCACGACCACTTCTATAACAACCTTCCTCCAAATTTCGCAAACTATTTTCACCACAAACCGTCAGATACACGCACACAACACAAGGCAAGCCCACAAATATCATCTTCCTCTCCCAACGACCACAGCTGAAAAACATCAGATACTCTACTATGGTGCTAAGCTCTGGAACGCTCTTCCCAACACTCTCACAAATATCACAAACAAACATACATTTAAAAGGCAGCTCAAAAAATGCTACATTTCTACATAAAGGGTTCAACAAAAGAAAGTATACCACTTTGTTTATGTCATTTTGAGTAACTTTCAATTTGTTTTTGACCAAACAGGCTAGATAGGCATTTAGGTGAATCTTTTAGGCATAATTTGATACCATATTTGCCCCTAACAACAAAGATAAACCATGATTAGCACCATTTAAAGGGAAATATCCCATTTTCAAAAGTCGCATTTCCAATACACAGCACGAGAAGAGTTGGTTAATCTGTCCATGTTCTCCCCATCCATTATTATTCCTTTACATTCAAATCCTTCACCCATGCATCAGTTTACATTTGAATTAGCCCGCGCATTGAGGGATATGCGCGGTGATCAGTACGGGATAAATACGGCATGTGTGTGTTAACAATAGGCCCTTTCTTCTCGTGCTGTGTATTGGAAATGCGACTTTTGAAAATGGGATATTTTCCTTTAAATGGTGCTAATAATGGTTTATCTTTGTTGTTAGGGGAAAAATTTGGTATCAAATTATGCCTAAAAGATTCATCTAAATGCCTATCTAGCCTGTTTGGACAAAAACAATTTGAAAGTTACTCAAAATAACATAAACAAAGTGGTATACTTTCTTTTGTTGAACCCTTTATGATACACACCACACACACCATTCTTTCTCTAAGTAAAGCATAAACTTTGTTCGCTCCTCTTCTTTTCTTCTCATCTACCTCTATTTTCATTCTATCCCCTCTCCTTCCTCTTGAAGAACATAACAAATGACTTAACTTACTTTTAACTTGGCAACTTATGTCTCTTGTCATGTACATGTGTTCTGTATTGTTCTCTTTTTGTTTCTGTGTGTCTTTGTCAAGTGTATTGTTTTTGTGCTGTTCTGTCTGATCTTGTTTCGTGTTTTCTGGTCTCCCGTCATTAAAAATGCTCTATTTATTATCATTCTATTTTTGTGTCAAGAGTCCCCATTATATAAGCCCGTCTATCAGGGTTTCCACTGGGGTTCCTAGCCTCTATTCCATATTGTATTATAATTTCTTTGTATTACTTTTGCTGAATAAATTGAATTGAATTGAATACATAAACAGATCATAACATGAATAATGCAAAGCAACACGTCACACAACGTTTATTCGAGCAAAAATTATGGACCGTATAAACGATGCCTTTTTTGTGTTCGAAAATGTCAACGTTTTTACCATTCTTTCCAAAATAAAGGAATATAATCACATTACAAATACATTTTGTGCGAGAGAAACACACAAATTTGGCAAAAATGGCACAATAAAAATCCGTTCGTTATAAATAAATGGATATGGCGAAATAATAAAACTATCACAATTATACTCATCGGTCTCTGTGGCGTGCATACGTGGGCCGTGTCGTTGGCAATCGACAATCGCGGGTTCGATCCCCATTTATTCCTTGTTATTCTTTAATTTTTTTAAATTTTAAACTTGATGGTGTTACATAATTTTTATGTCATTTTTTATAAATTATAAAGGGCGCCCATGCGTTTATAGTTTTTACTGTTTATTTATCTATCATTTATCTCTTGATTTATTTAACTTTAGATCTAAAAATAAAATAAAAATGCGTAAACAATTATATATACTATTGCTCGATAAATAAGTGATTTAACATGAGTTCAGTTTAATAATGATAGCAAAACTTGTTGTAAAACCATTTTACCAGTGTGCCCAATAATTTCTCCTTTGCACACTTTGTTTTTACATCTAGAGATGTCACTTTTATAGCTTGTTATAGCTAGGCTAATAAACAATTGTAAGCTATTTGGATACACGAAGCAAACACATTTCCAAGACAGGCCATAGCCAATCGTACAACATGAGAAATGAGACCGTTACCAATGTTAAATTTACCATGATTATCATTTTTTTTTAAAAATCTGTATAACCGATGAATTTCTATAAATTTTTTGGTACAACTTCATTTCAGGAAAGTTAGTTCTTGTTGCAAATTTAGCTAGCTTTAATAATAAACGAATTGGGAGACGCAATATTCATGTCGAAATATATGTGGAAAAGGCAATCAGACAACTATTGATAGACGCGTCGAAGTCTTGTACCTTGAAGGGTGATTAGAGGCAGGTAATCCACGTATCGGCCATTGGAGAGCTAAAGTTGGTTCAAAATTTAAAAAGACCAACACCACAGATATCTTACTCTGTGCAACACACATGTTGATGGATACTCGTTTGAAAATAACCCGCCAATTATGTTAACAGAGTAACGCTTGTTACAGTATTCAAAGGGTTGGCTTGTTGAAGGTCGTACATTGACTTGATCTGAACAACGAATAATATGGGAGCGAAAACCTTTTGTTACGGGCACGCATGAGTTTAGTGGATTCCCTCTATAATGAACCAAGATTTTAATTCAGTGCCATACGATCTTGAAAAAGGTTACAGGGGACATTCTCGCGGCTGAACCTTTTCCGTGAACTTTTCCTGATTGAGCTTTTCCACCCCACTGGCCGGAGCACGGGGATTATATATACGATTGATTAGCGCATTACAAGAAGTTGTGTAACTTGCATTGCAGCACATACTCATTAGGAATTTGTCCACGATTTTGGTGGACAAATCCAAAGCGATCGGACGCATGCGTAGACAAATAATGGTGTCCCCTCGACTCTCCAGAGGGCCTTTTCGATATTCAGACGATGGCGGACATAAGTTCGTGTGATGAATATTCTAGGTGAAATTCGATGTAGGAACGCTCGGACTGTATTACTGACTTCAACAGCGCCCGGGCGCGATTATTTTTTTCGTACATCATTTTAACCAAAATCAGTTCATTTGTTTAAAAATGTAAAAAAATCATTTTATTCAGTGAATTTCGCTTTATTTCGTATTAAAACGGAATAAATAAATTTGGTTAAAATGATGTACGAAAAAAATAATCGCCGCCCGGGCATAGTTCGGGGGACCGTTTGATTATCACTCAGGTCGTGTCAGTATGAAATTAGGTAAAACACTCCGACATAACATTGAAACCAACGGAGATTCAAAAATTACGGCCGTTCGTGTCCACTATGGTCTGGTACTTTTCATTTTCGACTTCACAAATGACGTTGTCTTTTCAATATTCATTGATATGATTATTCATTGTATATTCATGAACGTCGCTGAGGTTCATTGTTCTATAACAATGAGTGTCTGGGCCCTGCCATTGCACTTATAAAACTCGCCCATTGCTTGTGTGGTAGATTTCGATCACGACAGGAGCATGCGCAGATGCGATTTTTGTGTAAGTGGTCTGTGATTTTGTCAATATTATATTTTTACTGTGATTTGTCGATCTGCATTAAATGCAAAAAGTAACAACGCCCCCGGCTGGACTCGAACCACCAACCTTTCGGTAAACAGCCGAACGCGCTAACCAATTGCGCCACGGAGGTGATCATTTACTAGGCTGTTTTGGTTTGTCATGTTCACCCGTACACTTCCCCGTACACTTTCTTGCAAAGTCGGGCATCGTTTTTTCTCAAATGTTGCTTGCAAATTGCCTTTGCTGTCGCCTTTAATACATGTGCTGTCACTTGAACTTGGAACCAACGTTTAATTTGAACTGTCTATTTTCAATAAAAAAATACTCCAATACGGGAAAAAAATCAGAAAAGCTCACAGACAACAAATAAGAACATCATTTTACTCGACCTAGAATTTCAATCAACGGATTTCAATCATCGGCAAAACCCGATGATGTGAGTGACGTCATTTAATGAGCTCATTAGCATAATTTATGTCCGTGAAATATACAATAGGGTTTTGGTAGTGCATTGGCTTTATGCGGCGATCATTTCGATCGGTGTTCAGGACTTGAAAGCGTGATCCAGTTGATATGGTATTAATTGGTTTACATTACACGTAACACTTCGATAGTGAATAGTGGATGGCCAATCGATTATCATTATTCAAATTAATTTTTAGTACGACGTCATTATTAGTGTCAGCGCGATATTTTAATCCAGTCATTCAGTTTACCGTCAGCGCGATATTTTAATCCAATGTCATTTCAAATACCCTGAACATGCTTTTAGTATGGGCTGGTTTCGACAGATTTAAAAATACTAATAAACAATGTTTTATGAAATTGAAGTTTATAGTTTGTGTTTAGATTTAATACGAATTGAAACACAATGTGATCTTTTTATTTATGAAAAGATAAGTTTATGAGCTCGAACACATCGAAATATGTATTAATAATTGATTCATTAATTAATGGGTAAATAAATAGATACATAAATGAATATATTAATTTATAAATTAGTTAAGTTATTAAATCAATAGACAAACAAATGAATAAATAAATATAATGTATATGAAATGTTAAATTAATTGAAAATCAAATGAACACATAATCAATAAATAAACCCATCAAGATAGCAGAAAGTAAAAAGAAGAATGAATAAATATGTAGTCAAATATTTTTTAAATAAATGTAAATAGATAATAATAATAAATAAATAAATAACGTAAAATATTATAAATAAATAACATTAAGATCCTCAATCAAGATTCGAACCTACGGCTTGTTGATTGAGAGTCTAAAGCTCTACCGACTGAGCTATTTCGAACCTCGTGATATCAATATATTTTTTACAACCAACTACAATTTATTATTCAACTCCCGGGTTATTATCAACACTTTTGGGATGATTTCTATGATTTAAATGTAATGATACTCCAGTGAATACTTTACTATTTATAGAAACCTTCAATTCTATACCAACTATTTCGTTCGTACACATTTTGTTGAATGCAATTCAAAAGGACCTCTCATTCCTTTTTTACTAATAAAGGCATATTAAGTGATCTTTTTAGAGCGCCCTCTATTCATAATTCAGAGTTACTGAGCGATACGATTCATAATTACTTCAAAATCATAAGAAAAATAAAGAAAAAAGAAAAAAAGTGACCCCCAGTGAGATTCGAACTCACGCGCAAAAGTTTTCATCAGACCACGGCCTTAGACCACTCGGCCAGTGACAGCAGGGATATTAATAATTATGGGATAAGAAACTCTAGATCTGTGCCTATAATCAAATTGGTTCATGTACACAGCGCCCCCTTTAACAGTTGCGACATGCCGCATAAGGCAAGCAGTGGTTGGCTTCGACCATGTTATAGCGCCAACTAGACCAGTTGCGACAAACTATTAAGGTCAAGAGAATCGGGGTTTTATCTACCATGTTACCAACGCCTGGTGACAGTCCCCGTTATAGTGGCAGAGAATTAATAAATACCAAATACTTATTTTAATGCCGTTATTTCCCAATGACCATAAAATCTGTCCGAGCCGGGGATAGAATATTTTGAAACGACGTTTTATTGCACAAAGGTAACTGATTTTTCTTAATCCTTACAGTTTGTAAGTTTGGGCTGATTCCCATCAAATCCATAAAGGTCCCTTCCCGGTCAATCAATTGCACGAGAACATTATCAGTCAATAGTTAGGTCACCAAAGCCCTATATGAAAGCTGTGAAGATTGTTAAACGGGGTCAGTCGTCACAACCATGCACAAACACAATAGTCAAACGACCTTGCTATTGTCATGCTATTGTCAACACTCTCTACACAGAGGTCTGCAGTGCAAATCTGTACGATTTTCGCCATGTAATGTATATGGCAGATTTCATTCCGTGGTATAAAGCTATAAGGTTTCCGTGGTCTTCGCTATCTCCAAGCATATAGAGCAATACGTACATGGACTTTTTTGTAGACGAGGGTTCATTGCATGATTTGGTGAGGTTTAGAATGAGTTAGGATCCCTGTAATTTTGAAGACCACGGATTTTCAAAACGTGAATTTTCTAACCTTTTACGACATTAATTTGGTCACCAAACGTGTTTAAAACTATACATTTTACCGTTCTGCAGATGTTAATGACCCTCCTCTAGAATTCTACATGATTTTTAACACGTTTCTCAGTTTTTGAGATGCCCAAATAGACCATTTTCCGAAGCTATTTCTAGCAAATATTGCAGTCACTGATACTTCATTGTTTTCTTGCGTATAACAAAATATGACATGCAGCGTGACCTCCCTACTGGCTGTTATTATATATCACAAAGCTCGCAGTAAACCAAACATTATGCAATTCAAATGTTAATCAGTAAATCAAACAGAAACGTTAATGTCTACTTCACGGAATTATAATCCCTAAATCGATAGCACGGACAGACATCAATGACTTATCTCAATACTAATGTACATGCAGTATTCGTAACATTATCTCAATCAATAACATCTCTAACCAATTTAATTCTTTCTTCACAGGTATTGGCAGGGATATTAATAATTATGGGATAAGAAACTCCAGATCTGTGCCTGTAATCAAATTGGTTCATGTACACAGCTCCCCCTTTAACAGTTGCGCAAGCCGCATAAGGCAAGCAGTGGTTGGCTTCCAGGGCTTCGACCATGTTATAGCGCCAACTAGACCAGTTGCGACAAACTATTAAGGTCAAGAGAATCGGGGTTTTATCTACCATGTTACCTACGCCTGGTATTGGTCCTTCTCTCGCTAACAAAATTCCTAGTAGCACAATTACACCTACCCACTGCCTCAAAAATCGCATCTCAAACTCTATCTTTCTTGCACCAGTGACACCAGAACTTGACCTTACAAAATTACTCAAAGATGGCAAGAGCGCTGGACTAGACGACATCGATCCCGGTATTGCCAAGCACACACTTCAAATCACTGCAAAACCTCTCTCACACATCTTTAATCTCTCTATCACTTCAGGCTTTGTTCCTACTAAACTCAAACAAGCAAAGGTCATTCCAATTCACAAAAGCAATGATCCTTCACAATTCACTAACTATCGCCCCATATCTGTGTTACCAGCATTCTCAAAGCTTCTCGAAAAAATAATGTATAATCGTGTCACATCCTTCATTAACAAGCACAACATTCTTACAAATTCACAGTATGGTTTTCGTACAAAACACACAACACATATGGCTCTCATTGATCTCTTAACCAAAACCAACGATGCACTGATCAAAAAGCACCACACCTTAGGTATTTTCTTGGACCTGTCCAAAGCTTTCGATACCATCAATCACAATATACTAATCTCTAAATTAGAACACTATGGTATACGAGGCAATGCTCTCGAATGGTTCAGACACTACCTCACAGATAGACATCAATTTGTTTACGTCCACTCCACAAAATCATCACTTCAGCAACTAACATGTGGGGTTCCACAAGGTTCCATCCTCGGCCCTCTACTCTTTCTACTCTACATTAACGACATTACGCACGTCAGCACCGCTCTTTCGTACATCATCTTCGCAGATGACACAAACTTACTTCTTTCACACCCAGATTACCATGAACTTCAAAACATCACTAACAACGAACTATCTAAACTATCTAACTGGTTCAAAGCTAATAAACTGTCCTTAAACATTAAAAAAACTAACTTCATGACTTTTTCACGCGGCAAACACAAACATCACAACATTAACATTCTCATCGATGACCAGCCTATTCCCCAAGTGGACACCACGAAATTTCTAGGTACCACAATTGACAGCAAGCTAAAGTGGACTGCTCATGTCAACAACGTTCGTGTCAAGGTTGCTCGACCAGTAGGCGTTTTAAATAAACTCAAGCACTTCCTTCCTATTAACACACTCAAAACACTCTACAACTCATTCATTTTGCCTCACCTGTCATACTGTAATATTGTCTGGGGAAATTGTGGCTCGTCTCGTCTTCATTCTCTTAAGATTCTCCAGAAAAGAGCAATTCGAAGCATTTCCTTGGCTAAATACAGAGCGCACACTAAACCCCTTTTCAAGAAACACCTGTGCCTAACCCTTAACGACATTAACACTTTCCAAACATCACTTTTCATGTTTAAATACACAACAAATGCACTTCCACCGGTTTTCAATGATTACTTTTCACGCATCAGTAGTCTTCACAGCCACAACACCCGCCAAACTAACAACTTTCGCTTACCCATTGACCACACAACTCTTATCTCCAGACGGGCAATGCGTTATTTTGGACCCTCTACTTGGAATGCTACTCCATCCACCATACGTAATTCAACCTCCACTAACGTCTTCAAGCGCATGCTCAGAGATCATCTTATCTCAGCGTACTAGTCCGTTCACAACTTTTTGTTGAGTTGTTTTACATTACTTTTGTTCCTAGTTTATATTACTTTTCCTTTGATATTATTTCATTATTTCCAGCTACTTCTCTTTTTCGGTTTCACTTTGGTTTCGATCATTTAGGTTTCTTGAGCATCCAGTTTGTCCATATTTGTTTTGCTGTCTTGCGCAATGTATGTGTGTCTGCCTGTCTGTCTGTCTGTCTGTCTGTCTTTGTGTCTGTCATGTCTGTCTGTCTCTATGTCTTACTGTGCATGCACACCAACCAAGTTTTAAAAAATAGATTACTTTATACTTTCATAATGTTTATATAATATCCCTATTACTTATATTTTCTCCCTATTATATTGATTTATCTTTGCAACATAATTACTTATTTGTATTATCTCATCCATTACCATTTTTCCAAAGGGGTCGTTGACACGTGTAAGCTCTTCGTGAGTTTTTTTCAACGACGCCTTGCATATGCTATTGTTTTGTATATGTTTTGCTCTGACTCTGTATTGATATGTTGTATATGCGAAATAAATAAACCTGTAAACCTGTAAACCTGTAAACATTGAACATAATTTAGAGACTGGCCTTGCATTACATTGCATCATGGTGTATTTTGATGGGCACCGACGACTCGGGTAGAAGTGAATCAAAAGAAATCAATCATGTGTCATTCATTGATATTACAGACCATTCAGTTTATTCTTGGGATTGACGCAGGATATTTGAAAGGGAAGTGAACTCGCATGATTATGAAATGTTTTTTTTACTACTTGAGGTTTTAGTGAACAAAGTTTAATAATTCTAATATCACAACAGTAGACGTTGTATTACCTGGATTTTTTTTCAAATGAGAATAAAATATAACTTAAGTATATAAAAGCAAGTAAGTACGGAATTCCAAAAATAAATATGGTATGAACGTAATTCATTGAGAAAATAAGCATTGAATCTTACCCGTATTTGTTTCATAGAAATTAAAACATCTTACCATCATGGAATAATAATTCCTTAGATGCTTTTCTATTCTTTTATTTTATACTCCTATAGCTAGTGATATCTGATGGGCTATTTCTCTAATATTCCAACATTTGGAACATAATGATCATTTAAATATAGCGACGATAGACTATATCCCCTGTTATTATCGTCGATGTATAATCTGTATTCGTAGGCAAATTTGAAATATGAACTGTTACCTTCAAATACAAATAACGATACCGTGGTACTTCCCTCTGTTGTTACATACTTGTAGCGACTGGAATAAAATAGAAATGTGCGCTGCGTTCGGAAAAAAGCAACGGAGACGTTTTGCATCAAACTTTCAGCTTTTGTATTAGTAACCTTTCACAAAATTCTGTACTTTTTGTATACAAGTGCATCAATAATATGTTGTTGTCTTAAAAGTTGATATATAGCCTCCCTCTTTCTCAATCTTATTACTCCTATTAGTGTAGTTTTGTATGCTATTTACGCAAAGACATCATCTGACAGTTGATTTAAATCGCAATGGGGGTGATTAATGTTTATATAAATATTCAGTAACAGCATTTCGTGCGTGACTTCATGTTGTATTCGGAGGTAACATGTATATGTAGGCAACATTCAATAATATACACAGTGCATATTGGCCCTAAATTATTTTATTTTACATAAAAGTAGTGCACAATCATGCAATCTGACTGGATATATTACTATATTTATATTTGGAGGGGTACAAAATGATATTCCTTATTTAACGGAAATGGGAGGTGTTGATTTAAATAAAATGCATGGTGTAATCACACTGTTTTTGCCGAGAACATATTTTTTGTTGGTGTTAGAGTGAATGAATGACATTTATATCCATAGATTACACGTTGATCGTCTTAAAATGGATACATTTAGACCTAACATCCATGAAATTTCGGTTTCATAATCAATATGTTCATATTCCATTTTGTATTCGTAGGTAACTTATATATTAGTTAATGGGCATGGTACAATTCCTGCATTGTTTGTCGCTTTCATTCGCACCTAATATTATGTAAATATTAAGTAGGAATGTATAAGACGGGAATAATATTGTTTGGTGAGTAATATTGTTTTAAACCAGCGTGTCGATATGATGTATGCGTAGTTAACCAATTTCCCCAGGAATTGCAGAGCAGTGACTACTGAGGTACTTAATATTGGCCATTATTGTAGTTGTATTTGAAAATGGAATTCATGTGTAACAAATATAAAATAACTTGCTTCATTTTTGCTCTGGCAGGTTGTGTAATGTCACCGAAACGTATTTTAAGTGAACAAGAAATTGAGTAAAACCTTTTCATTTTTTAAAGGTGGGAGGGAATCGAGGGTAGGCTTATACTGATTTCAGTCTTAAATACAAAAATTGCTCATGAATAATGCTTCCGACATTTATTTCTTAGTGTATTTGAACTAGTGGCTGATTTTTAAAAAAAAATCATAATAAAAGGCATGTCAAGAGCACGTGGCGTTTAACAACTTAGCTTAATTAGTCTAGTACTATCCAGATATACAATAAATTATTACCAATCAAGTGATTCACAATATCTCAAAAAGGTGTAATATAATATAAATCAATTTATTCTGTGCAGTTTTCTTGTCGTTATCACACATAACATAATATTCCACATTTACAATATGGTAGAAAAGAGAAAATAATATTACAAAGTTTCTCTATGCTGATTTTCCTTGAATCTCGATGTGCCTGGATTGTTATACAAAAGGTTAGTACATACCAGAGAGGTTGTCAAACAATTGTGTTACATCTACCTGTGGATGATTCCTTACTTTCCACAATATTTTATAAGAGTCAAAGCAATTGTGTTTTTTTAACACAAAGGGTAAATGTTAATACTGTCTATACAAGCTACTCTTTCATTTTTGTAGTCCCTGGCTTCATCAGCGCCTCTCGTCATGGTTCGTCCGACATCGAGTGTGGCGAATTATGGCACTCGTCTTTTCGGTCCTTGTATCCGCTCTCTCGTCAAAACCCAAAGAAAAAGGTGACACTGCATTGAATAGAAATGAGTGACCCAAAACATTACAGAATTTTGAATCTTAATATCATGACTTTTGAAATTCCTTCATAAAGTGTCAGATTCCAAAATATATCCCCTTTTTGTATTTGTTTGTTTTTCTTACAATAACAACTTGAGGGAAGCAGGTTTTCATCACCCAACATTTGTGTACAAAATTACATTACTTTTGATAGTGTCACAAACATGAACCTTAATACAAAATTAACCAACATTTACATAGACACTGTCTTGTTTGAAAATGATACCTTTTCAATGCTTCAAATCGTTAAAATACTCAAATCCATAGTGTTGATGAATCAATTTAAACTGGTGGAAGTTTTGATCTTCAAAACTTTATCAAACTTTTATGGTACACATCAAAGCAAAACATTTTTGATTATAACATTAGTCTGTATGTAACTGGTATTTTTCAATTAGAAAACTTGGGTGAAATGTCCATATATTTGTATAAACAAAGCTTATCTCCAACTATACATTTTCTCTCAATGAAAATTCCAAAAGTAATTCCAAATAGATACATTTTTGTTGTTGTGAAAATACCATCCAAATGTTCTTGTGAACTTGTCCAAAATTTGCACAAAATGGTAGTTTAAAATACACATTTAAAACACAAATTATTCTTGTACTTACAATAGTTACTTCTCTTGCCAACTAACCAACATCGTCATTACAGCTGCAGCGTCGTGGATCAATTGGTAAGCTTTTAAACTTCCACAGACATGCCGTTTCCTGGATCAGTATAACTTCACACACAATATGTCTAGCCAAATTGTTCTTATTCTATTGAATAAATATTCTGGCGCCCGGCTTATATGGGCTTCTCTCAAGAATTCAACCCACGCCTTGCGAAACTTGTGAAGAAAATAAAGGACGAAACCCCTTTGGTAGTGCAGAGCAAAAAAATATGACTTATTGTCCGCTTCAGTGCTGGAGTCCAAGTGACTAAAAAACCACATGGACTGATGGAAAAAACCCAGCCTGCTGGAATTTTAATTTATGCATTTATTCATAAAGTGGACCCAGGTGCAATCTCTCAATAGACTTTCTAGGATGTTTCTAAACATTGGAATGTTACAAATACAGGTGTTCTCCAGCTGGTGGCCTAGATTATTGAACCCTGGATGTTTAGCCTAGCTGAATAACACTATACAATGGAACAAAAAAGTGGGTTCCCACTTTATCATACTGCATAATAAGAAATAATGCTCCCATTTTACATCCTAATGTGACAAGGCACATGCCCGGCAATATCTCTGTCGTGGCAAAACTTATTAGATTAGTGTTGTTAAATCAAACAACATTGAATTTCTAAACATAAAATTCCTATTTTGTCTACATCTGACAAAATATATCATATTGGTGATTCTATGTCAAGCGGAGTCTGCCTCCGGTTGAAACTCGATAAAGACTGACTATGTACGATATTTAGAATTATACAAATTCCAAACTAGGAAATTATATCTTAATTCTAATCTGACAACTGAATGTCTTGCTGAAAGTTGTATGTGCTTTATTCCGTTGTGGACTGAAAAGCAAAATATTTGAATGTTCTAGACTTTGAACATGTTCGGCTCATATTAAACTTATATATATATAAGGTCTGATATGAAATTATTTCAAAGTATATATTAAATGAATCAAAAAGCGACCTGGCTTTCGTGTTTAAAACAGCTATTCAAAATGATAACTTCCAGAAGACCTCACTTGCCTCCTTTATTTAGAACAAATTGAGGAAGGCAACCGGTTGTTTTATTGCTTAAAACAAATAACCTGACATTCAAGACTATGAATTACAGGCAAATCAAACTGTTTGCTTAAAGGAAACCACTCGCTTTCTAAATAAAGATAGCTCGGTGAACTATTCAATAGTTGATTCGATCCAATACTTTGGATTCACACGGAAACTGAACGATCATTAATTATGTACTATTAGATATTCATCCTCGCGACATGAGAGACCTAAAGAACTAACTACACATAGAATACATCAAGAACCACTAAACTTGTTTAGTAGAGATTATAAGGCTGAATGATCACGAGGCTGAATGATCAGATGTTTCTTAATTAAAATGTGTATATATGCTTAAGTTTTTATCATGTTTAGTTTTAATGATGAACATGCTTTTTACCAAATTAGATCAGTAATAATAATAGTATTACTAGCGAGTTAATTGATTGTTTAACTATAACTTGACGAAATTTTGACTCAGTACGATATGTATGTTGTCATCATCTTGCCCTAAATCAGATGTTAAATATTACACACTTCTGACTGTTTTGTAGAAGTTAAACGCACATTCTTAATAATTGAAAGTCAAGCAAGAAAGACACTAACAAAATTGGATTATCAGATAAGTTAGCATAATAAAACATTTTCTGCCATAATTATCAAGTGTAAAAGGTTAATTCTATTCAATATGCCTTTAACATCAAGAATAATAACAGTATAGGTCTATCACTAGTGAGGTTATTGATGCTTAGGGTGTTTTCTTTTATATCTTAGAAATAGGAACATGGTTTATATTATTTTAATGTTTAATTGGTTAATCTTGCTGTTTTATTCAAATGTTGAATATTTCGCAATTCTGATTGTTTTGTAAAAGCAGCGCTGAGTGCACATTCTTAAATCTACTTATAAAGTCAATCAAGACACCATTTTGATACGACATTCCCCTCACACGCGATTCAGGGCATAAAAAACTACGTCGAGTACAATGCCCTTAAACCTATGTAAAATCAACGAATCCAGCTGTTCTTAGTCAACGAAGTTGAAGTTGAGAACAAATGTGTTACCTACGAATACTTTGATTATTGCAATGTAAGCTACCGTGTTTTAAGTATTAACATGTTTTTCTCTTATAGGAATGCTTAAAAATGTTGCCTGATATATTGTTCTTAATAAACCTTTTCAAAATTACAACTGACAGTTAGATATTGTATATTTTTTTCAACATTAAATTCATATTCTAGTATCTATTTAAAGTAAACTACTGGGAATATGTTCATAATAATTATTAGGATTTAAACATGTTTTAACATGTTTATTTAAAAAAACAAATATTGTTAACAGCCCTGCATAATTATTTCACCCCAAAATGTAACATAAATTTAGTAGAACATTAATTTATTACAGTTTTACTTCTCTTACCTATGTATACATTAACTGTTACATGGTTTCTCCCATGTTTACTCCTGATACTCCCATGTTTCTGAAGTGGGTGAAAAGGGTTCTTTTGATATGTAAATGATAAATTATTAGGGATATGAGAAATAAGTTCAGACCATTTAACAAATTCCAGATTGACTGCAAAATAGGTACATGGTCTTTCACCGGAACAACATAACATGATGTTACGTATCATTGAAGATATTTTGTAATGGTTCACAAACAGTAAAAATGGCCACCAACAAAGTATGTTAAATGGGAAATATATCTGTTTGACATTGGAAACAAATGCAAACCTTGCAACTGTGTATATTAGATTG
The DNA here is from genome assembly GCA_035610835.1 of Ophiura sarsii. Classification (NCBI taxonomy): domain Eukaryota; kingdom Metazoa; phylum Echinodermata; class Ophiuroidea; order Amphilepidida; family Ophiuridae; genus Ophiura; species Ophiura sarsii. The sequence continues at coordinate 40,563,814 of CM069450.1, read as the reverse complement.
TGTATATCACTTGATAGCATATGGGCCATTCCACAAAAATGGGACCACTTCAGCTTTGGAAAATTATGAAAATAAATTGTTTCAAATCTGCTTACTTTGATTGTTTTTGATGACCCAAAGTTACGAGAACAATAATGTTTGCGAACACCACTGCTCACATGTTTACGCACGAAACCATGTATTAAATTCAGGTGTTTTATATGTTTTTTCACTCGTTGAACGGCGTTATCTAGTGTCATATTGCATTGGCTGTGTCGTTGCATCCCTAGTCCGAATATGATATAAAAATTATTGTTTTTTTGTCGGTGAGAGGTCTCCCCATAACAATATTTGACAAGCTATGCGACAGAAGAATGAATTTCATTTTTAGCCTCAACAAATCTCTTGCTATATGAATCAACGCTTTAGACAACTATGTGCTTTCAATTTTGTACCTTTTCCAAAACTTGTTTTGTCAATTTTACTCTAGTAGAAGAATATTCCCTTCTGTAATGTATCAATTGTTATATTTTCTTTAAGCCCAACATTGAAATTGTATGTCATTATATAACTTTATATGCTGTTTTTAATGGTATTATTCTTGGATAACGCCGTTCACGTGTATGATACTTATGGGATTGAAACAAAGATAAAACAATTGAAACTGACATAAATAATGTAGCTGTTGCAGAAACTTTAATACTAAAACTTTAAACTTAATACTAAAAAATGATTTAAACCATACATTTGGGCTGAATTTCCCAATATTGACCGTCAAACAGTGGTCAAATATTTAATTTCCACTTTAAATGTTTTATATAGCTTGCATTTTTGTTTAAAAGGGGTATGCACCATTACATTAACTATTGTATTAAATTACATGCACACTGCATCGCATATTGTGAAGTTGTTCTCTTTTTTATTTTATTGATATGGACATTTTAGGGTGAATTCCGTTATCCCTATGAACAGCGTTATCCCTATGAACAGCGTTATCCATGGTTATCCTGACCATACACACGCGCAATAAGCCTGACGAAAACACATGCTCAATACTTGCTCAATAGAGCGATTTGGCTATGTGTAGCGCGGTAGTAAACACTCATATGGTCACGCGTTATGAACTCGCCTCCCAATAGGGTGGTGCCGTTACATTTTTTAGTTTCATGCCGTCATTTTCCTCAAATATTTTTAAAACCACAAAAGCTATCTCAACAAATTTGGTATCATTTTAAAGCCCTAATTACAAGCTATCTGCCTGCAAAATGGTATTGGTATAGCTAATACAAAAAGGGAGATACAGCTGTTTGATGTGTGGGGACCAGGGGTGGTGCTGGAAGGGGTGCCGCTGGAAGGGGTGTCGCCTGTACAAACTCAATGGGGATAATCCCATTCTTTGTTCTTTTTATAATAGTCATCCCCTAATGATACAAATACCATTTTGGTCCCATTTTAAAGGATATTTAGTAGTCTTGAAGTATGTGGTACAACAGACTTGTCAACTATTTGTAACAACTAATTAATCATGGATAAGACCATGATCATCAGCTTTCTTCCTTTTCGCTACACAGTCAACTTGAATAATCAGCCTCAATTTACCGGATTATAAAAATGACTATAACAGAAAAAGTGTTCAACCTATGATAGCAAAAGTATACATTTTTGGAAAGCTTGTAACTAGAGGAATTCAGAAATGCAGTTTATATCAGGGAAGGGTTCTTTCCCTGACAAATTAATTTTTGAAGAAATTGTGAATTTGCACATGCATGTAAATATCAACTTATAATTTGAATATGAGACTCTGTAAGGTAGTAAAACTATATATATTCTGAAAGCTTATGAATGGCCGGACACTTCTGTGAAAATTTCACCGATACCGGACGATCGTAGCGGTTGCCATGGTAACCGTTACCCAGCATGCAATTTTTGTAACATCTTTTTTTACAAATATTTAGTAGTCCTGTATGAAAACTATACTATTTGAGCCCTCCAAAATGCTTTCAAGAGTTGGGCATTATAATTCTGAACATGTTGATACCAAATTTGCTGTAGTGGGTTATTCGGTTATGGCGCAACGACCAGAATCGTGTACGATCAGCACGACAAATATACCGTAAGCCCAGAATCCAAAATGGCCGCCATACAGGGGCACAAAAATTCAAATGCCTTCAATTACACTAAAAGATATACCAAATTGTTTGGCTGAGCACAAGGATTCCAAAAAGGTATAGTTTGCTATACTTCCGATGTTTGGTTAACGAGTTATAGGGTAAAACATAAAAAAGTTCGTTTTGACGCATTAATGCGTCTATGTCTATATCAGGTAAATATTTCTGAAAATTCTAAAAATATATAAAATAAAAATTGGAGATATTCACTAGCCGGTATAATTACCATGCCGACGTAGTAACTTTGACAATTATATATAATCTAATGGGTAATTTCATGAGGAATTCAAATATGTAAAGTAAATAATGATAGGGGTAGGTATAAAAATATATGGATCTCAAATTGAAAATAACAAAATCTGATATTTTCCCGAACATTTCCGATCATACCATTTTAGTTCTTGGTTGTACTATAATTTTAATGGCATATCTGGTTTCCTCATGCAATTTCCTTTCAGAAAACCATGTCGCGAAAGCCAAAATCTATGGGTAACGCTAAAGGAGACGAGCTTAAAACACATGACCATATATGTGGACTATGAGCCATATATTTACACTTACAGCATATTCTAGAAGAAACCGTTTGGTTCACAAAGTGAAAATGCGTTATATAGAACACGAAAGAACAAGCAAACTCACTGTTTTCAATGTTTCGCTGCTGTATCTAGACTTCTCAAAGATTTTCCAAAGAAAAAAGATTGTGCTCTTGCAATATATTCTTCAAATGAGGGTGATAACACTTTACAGGATAACGCCGTTCACGATAACGCCTTTTACGTTTTCATCCCACCACGCTATTAAAATTATATCACCTCGAAATAAACCTTTATCACGAGCAGTCAGGGTATGTTGTTATGTATTAACCCGAGTCTATTCGGCGTGACTATGCCCTAAAAGCCAACGGTGTGGTGATCACCAATGGTCGAAATCGGAATAGGAATGTTTTTGGTGGAAATAATAACAGTTGATTCGTTGTCCAAGATCCAATGATTCAACAGAATACAAGTAGAGGCAAAGGTTATATTACATCACAAACAATCCATTTATTCAATTCAAAATACATGTGAAAGTTGTATGGAGCAGGAGAGAGAGATGGATGTCGACCTATGCGGATGGAAGGCAAGGTGGACTTAGAGACCAAGCAAACAAATTTCACAATGCAACCACATGTAATTTTTTTAGAACGGTTGAGGGTGGCTTAAATTGGTTCTGAACTGCCAAAGATACATAAACTTCTATATGCAAACACATGTGCCATGGAGAATAAATAAACAAAACACCCTGCAACTAAAAAGTTTGACCAATGACCTCAGGGGTTGAGCAAATAACAGATGTGGCCATGAGGCTGCTGGGAGCTTGGCTAGCTTATACTCAATAACAAAAAAAAGTGTGTATACATTATTGTATACACGTACATGGATAGATCAAAAGTACTAGCATTTCATAAATATTCAAAACAAACAAAAACAAGTTACATCACATAACAAATAAACAATTGGATGCCACAAATTAAATTCCAACAATTAACCTGGTGATCTGCAAATGTAAAGCCTAATTAATTAATCAATAAATTCAAATGGCAACATGCAAATAAATGATAACATTTTGGGAAGTTAAACTCAGCCAACTTCAATATCATAAAACGCCAGCAATTTTGGAGTGTTTCGTAAGAAACATCACATCGTAAACAAACATTTAAAATATCAACGTGGTCCATCCAAAAAAACAAAACATTTACAAGTTAGACAAATACCTCAACTTTCATAAAAACACATATGGTACAGTTATGTTATGTCAATCCATGGAAATTTATACTTCACATGGTCAATCTAACAGGGGTTACAGTTATACTAACTCACCACTATACTATTGAAGGGAAAATGATAAAAGATAACTAAAGAATAATTGTAATGCCAACATTAAATGTTATACAATCACCCATATTTAAATATTGTTCAATATAAAATAAAGGTAAGGTTAGGTGTTTTGGCTGCTAAATAGTTATTGGAAATTGATACAAGGTCTGAATTTGATTTTCTAGCCTCTCAACTTATCATTGCTGTGAAGAGTAACCGAGTGTTTCTTTCATGCACACAGGACCCCTCAGACAATGGACTAATTCCACATTTACATATTTAGCTCATATTCATATAATCATACCATATTCAAATTATTTGCCTATGTTCAGCCTCATGTGTTTACATTTTAGAAATGATAATGAATGTTTTGTCTTTTTATGATCCGTAGTTGTCTATATACATATATCGCTCTTTGTAAGGGGAGTTGGGAATTGATCAGCCCAAGTAGCCTTGTCTGCACACTAACCTCCTGTAGCACACTTTCGTTGGTTAGATCTCTTCATGACCCAGGTGATCCTTAGCATCCGACGCCAACACCACATGTCAAATACAGTTGTCCGTGTCCAGGTTTTACCTTCTTCAGTAAGATGCCTAACTCTTCCTGGCTTGTGGCTAATAGTGTGGTGGCTAATAGTATGCCGCCATTCTATCCATCAAGGACATGTCTCATGATGGCATTGAACAGAGTAGGTGAAAGGATGCATCTTTGGCGCACACCTTGTCCGAGGTTGAACCAGTCGCTGTCTCTCTGAGCAGTGCGCACACAAGCCAATTGGCCGTTATAGAGGCTTTTTAGTAGTTGGACTAGATGGTTGGGGACTCCTAGAGCTTGTAACGTAATCCAGAGAGGACCATATCTCACGCAGTCAAATGCTTTGGCATAATCTATGAAGCATAGGTATGCCTTTCGCTTGTATTCCTTGCATTTTTCAATGATGTGGCGACTATAAGCTATATGATCTCTGGTGCCACGGCCTCTTTGAAAACCAGCATGTTCTGGAGAAAGCTCTCTTTTGATATGAGGTCTCAATCTTTCATTAAGGATGTGCAGTAGAATTTTTCGGCATGTGGGATAAGAGCTACCGTTCTGTTGTTCTTGCATTGACATCTCCTTTTTTGGTATGGTGATGAAAAAAGATTTTTCCCCAGTCTTCAGGCCGTATCCGGGTGTCCCATATCTTGTTGCAGAGCTGTAGCAGGATTGAAACTCCATGTTCGTCAATGATTTTGAGTAGCTCGCCAGGAATATCGTCTATGCCAGGTGCTTTGTTGGTTTTAAGATTCGTGAGGGCATTCTTGACTTCAGATATAAGAATATCAGGCTCCTCTTCATTGCACTCGATATCTGCTTGTATACCAGTGACCTCTTGAGACGCATAAAGCTTATTGCAGTAGTTTTTCCACCGCTCTTTGATGTCTGCCCCCTCTGCCAGAACTTTGTCATTCTCATCCTTGATTACTGCAAGTTTGGCTGTAGTTTTATTGGTCAGATTCTTTATTCCACGAAACAGATCTCTGCTGTTATTCTGGGCACTGTGGTCTTCCAATTCTCTGCACAACTTGCTGATGTTACTGTTTTTGTCCCTCCTTGCCTTCTGTTTGATTTCATTAGAGAACTTGCTGTATATGTTGCTATGCTGTAGGCCAGCTTCTTTAAGATGTCGTCTTTCATCTGCAAGGTCTTTACCTCTTGAGACAGCCACTGGGATGCACTTCTCTTGGGCTTCTTGGGGACATGTCTGTCGGTAGTTTGTTGGATAGAATCCTTGATGCCTAGCCATAGCTCATCTGCACTGAAAAATAAATTGGTGTCACAGCGACACCTTCTTGGAGTCAACTGTAAATGACACTTACAAAGGTGTTATTTTGACTCCAAAATTGGTGTAATCGTCAATGATATGGGTTTGCACATAATTTACGGTGACACCGTTAAGTGTCCGACGGACACCTTTCAGTGATCATTTAGTGATATACACCAAAACTGGTGTCAGATTAATTGAAATAACTCCAAGGGCGTCAATAGTTGGCGGAAAAGCTCACGGTTTTTAGAGGTGTCGAAGCAGCATGACACCAATTGGTGTAATTCTGACACCAATTGGTGTAATTCTGATACCAATTGGTGTAATTCTGACACCAATTGGTGTAATTCTGACACCAATTGGTGTAATTCTGACACCAAATTGGTATAATTCTGACACCAATTGGTGTAATTCTGACACCAATTGGTGTAATTCTGACACCAAATTGGGCGTCTATCAACATATCAACGCATGCGTTTTCTCGTCGCCATTTTGTCTGCATGTTACAAGACTGGTAAGTACCGATCTGCTCCATTTCCAGACATTTTTGATAATAATTATGATACAATTAGCGTAATGTAAGCCTTGTTCATGTTGTTTAATATTGCGCCAACTAACTGATGAAATACATTACAATTTCATAGTCAGAGACTAGCATTTTGTTGGAATGTGTGTCACTGCATGGACCTACTAGTACTATGTGTGTTCGTCATGCATGCATACGATGATATGTTCAATATTACATACAGCCCGATTTATCTGGCTCAGTGGTCGTCTTTTTCATACGGACGTCTTACATTACGCTAATTGTATCATAATTATTATCAAAAATATCTGGAAATGGAGCAGATCGGTACTTACCAGTCTTACCGGCTCCTAAACATGAGCTATCTCAATATGACTCTTAAGAGAGTCAATATTACACCCTATTTGGGGTGTAATAACATTTTTCGAAAATGGGTCCTCAGGTAACCACCCTAGGTGTCAAACTCAATATGACGCTTAAGAGAGTCAATATTACACCCCATATTCACCATTGGGTTGAAATTACATCCAGTAAGCGTTTTCCTTAGTATCTTCACACATGTTGACTGAAATAATAGGTATAAAATCATTGATTTGGTAAAATTTAAAAAAAATAAAAAAATAAAAAATCCGTCCGGCCGTCCTTCCCGATTTTAGTCTTGTGAGGGCAACACAACTTTTTTCTTTTTGGCCTAATGGTGTCAATTTGACACCTTTAATTGACACCTTTAATTGACACCTTTAGGTGGCCAACTGAGGACCCAATTTTTTACGCTTGTTTTAGTGTCAAAATGACACCAAATTATTTTTCAGTGTGGTGTCATTTCGGCTTCATGGAGCCTCAACTTCTCGAATCTGTTACTAGTTTCTGTCCAGAATTGCTTACTGATGTTCTGCAAGACATACCTCATAACCTTCTGTGAGTTATGAATACGCTTTAATGTAACTTTCATATATATTTATAACATGCCTCTAATAATTAGAGGCAGGTTATTATAGAGGCTCATTAGGGATCACGTCAAAACTCGACCGCCCGGCAACCGCCGGTTACGGCCGGTTCCGTTCGGTTCTCACTAAACGTGTCGTCTGTTATAATATACACACATAATGAGGTCAAATAGTAACACTCTGGTGAACACGACCGGTTGAAAGTGCCTCGTCACACACGTGAGCAATAACATCTTGAAGTAATGGGCTCTTTTAAGACTTAAAAGTCTCAGTTGACAACCAGTACAATACAGCTATTGATTTTCGCTGGGGTTGGCTTTTTCAATCTGTTTATAGCTCAATTAACTTTTTAAAATCAATACCGAAAGTCTATGAATGTTTTTTTTTTATAGAACGATTATAGAGAGAGCTATTATGACCGCAAAGTAACAGATTGATAGTGTAAATTGGTCAGATTACAGCATTAAGTCAACCGGCGGTTGTTCAGTGTTGCATGCGCGAATATTCATATACTAGTAAAATATTTGACCTGCAAGAACCGGGCGGAACCGCCCGTAACCGGCAGTCAACGGGCGGTCGAGTTTTGACGTCTCCCCTTACTATAACCAGTCTTCAAGAATTTTGAGTGGGATATTATATCTTTGGTTTCTATTTTGGCCTATAATAACTTATAATACAAATCACTAGAGTCGATGCCGGTGCGAGTATTATTCCTAGAAAACAGACTTATCAAAGGCATGACAATATTTACGTTCAGCATCATATAGAAAAACATTGTAGAGCTTACCTTAACTTGTTAACGGCGTGGTCGCAAAAAGTACTAAAATCACAAACATCACAAACATGACAAATGTAACTGTATAATCCAGGTTATAGGTGCCAGTAGTAAAATTTATATCTCGCGGGTGAAATCTTCGCTTCAGTTCATCAGCGTATCATCGAGTCCCTGCACGACACACATTGCGAGTGAATAGCCTCGACCACATATCCAAAGTTCATCCCAAGCATACGGTCGGTTAACCCCAATTCGGTGGTATACCCAGTGATTGACACTTATTTTCAATGACGTAATTCAATATGGCCGCGTCCACTGGAAGCTGCCGTGGTCACGTGTACAGTAAATTTACTCGAGAAAAAAATCGCGGAAATGCTGACTGACTTTTACATCCGCAATTATAGAGTAAACTGGTGATCACTTCTAATGTCAGCGCCTGGCAGAGTTTTCTCTATTTTGATCGAGGATTTCCAGCGCTTCTTGATGAGGATAAAGTCAATCTGATTGCGAACAGCAGGGTTACCTGAGCTTTGCCATGTGTAAAGTCTTCTAGGATGATAAGAGAACATAGTTTTGGCAATAAAAAGTCATTCTCTATGCAGAAATCAACTAAAATAACCTATCTCGTTTCTTTTCCCTAGACCTTGATGTCCAATGAGTTGGGCCTCCTCATCATGCTGGATTCCTTTTCCTATCTTAGCATTGAAGTCACCATAATTAAATCTTTCTTATGGAGTCCATCTATGACATCCTGAAGTTGATCGTAGAAGGAGTTAATGACTTCGTCTGATGCAGCTGACGTGGGTGCATAAACCAGAACAACACTGATGTTTACGGGTCTTGCCTGCAGTTTGATGTAAATTATTCTGTCACTAACTGGATTATAGCCCAACACTCACTTGCTCATGAAAGTACTAGCTATAAATGCCACACCACTGCTGCCGCCTTTTTCATTACCAGAAAAGTAGATGATTTGGCCATCATCAGTTGTAAAGTGACCTTTCCCAGACCAGCGATTTTCAGATATTCCAAGCAGTTGCAGTTTGCAGCGTGCAAATTCTCTTATCAGTAATTTGAGAGTGACTAGTTGAAGTAGTGTCCGTACGTTCCATGTACCAATTCGGGTAAAAGGTCTACGTTTATGTCTACCTTTGTAGCCCATTTCCTTCGCCTTCTCGTCAGCTCTGGATTGAGCGTCATCTGAAGGTGAGGAGCTGGACTGATGATGATGCCTGTTACTTTCCCCTCCGGGACCAGAGGTACCACCTTGGTTTGCTGGGCGGGTGGCTGCCCCATCATTGTGACTTGTCATCATTAACGTGTTCAAGGGTAAAAATAATGAGATGGGAACCCAAGAATTGCGTGTAGTTAAACGATGTGTTTTAAGTCAAAGTTAAACACGAGTTTAGATTAAAACCGCGTTTAAATATACGTACGAAAATGCGACACAGTATAAATGAATCATTTATAGCATTCCTCTTTAGAGGGTGACACTATCCGTTTAAATTATTTATTATTATTTCTTTTATTACACCAACTCAAGAGGGCGCATTGTGCTTTTCTGAAATATACAGACGACGATGGACACGCGAAAACCTAAATTTTGAATTCGTATTGGAATAACACGTAATCGCGAATGGTGATCTAATCATTTTGAAAAATTAATCATAGGTAAGAAGAAAATATTTACAATCCAAAACCGTTGTGGGTGGTGGCTAACCACCCGCAGTGTCAGTATCATTTTTTGAATTTAAACCGTTGTTAAGCGTTCGTCCCATTGACTTGATCACGTAACCTCGTTCGCATATTTTAACCTGAATACTCGCCTGAATACGCCCGTGTCCAGTGTCTAGTACGCCCGTGTCCGTGTCCAGTGTCGTCTGTAAATATACCTGCCGTGTTTTCAAAACATATTGGATAAAGTAGCACATATGCCTACTTCAATAACATAAAAACACTGTTCAGACTTTACGTTATTGAAATTCAGCACTCGTTGATCTTACGCGATGCCAGTCAGTATGCAGCCACGCAAAAAACCGTGGTTTTTCTAACCCACAAACAGCGACCCGGAAGTACTCACCCGTAGCGACACGGCTTCGTAGTCACAGTTGACCTCGTGATAGCACGATGTAAATGAGCTCGTTTCATGATTATAATCACACATTTCAAACACATTTGCCATGAAATTGTAAAATAAAAAGGCATAGGCCTATTATGCAAATAATATGTCTAATATTATCTGTGAACTTCATGACATGTTGGATTTTCGGTGCAAATTATTGCCATCACACACACCCGAATTCGAGAAAAACTTGACGAAACTAAAGCCAAATCCACGGTAAATGGTTCCCTTTTGAAGAATTAGGCAGCAATTGTATCCATGGTATCATAATATTCATAGGCTTCGTAGTCACAGTTGACCTCGTGATAGCACGATGTAAATGAGCTCTTTTTATTATTATAATCACACATTTCAAACACATTTGCCATGAAATTGTAAAATTAAAAGGCATATTATACAAATAATGTATCTAATATTATCTGTGAACTTCATGATATGTTGGATTTTCGGTGCAAATTATTGCCATCACACACACCCGAATTCGAGAAAAACTTAACAACTAAAGCCAAATCCACGGTAAATGGTTCCCTTTTGAAGAATTAGGCAGCAATTGTATTCAAGGTATCATAATATTCATTTGTAACTAGAAACATGCTTAAAATATTATAAAATTATTTAGTCCGGTCAAGTGAATGGTTATAATATAGCTGCCCGAATCTGGTCTCGAGCTAAATTCATTTCGTAGCGTCGATTGGCTGTTACTGATCCCGTGGTGCGCTATCAGACAGGGTCGTACGTGATCGGTTCAAGTTAAATTTTAGATTTGGTATTGTGGTTTATTTCTTTTTTTACTAAATCAAGCATTGTTGTTCCAAAATAATTAAATAACTTTGTACAGTATTATTGAAATTCATATTTTAATAATATCAAGGAAAATAAACTGAACGTTCGAAATTTCAACAGATTATGTTTCTGAATTATCATAACTAAAGTCCAACTAAACTTTGTCCCTTGCATGAAATTGATGAAAAATGTCATGATCAAAAAGCAAATATATTATTTAGTTGTGGGGGTGAGGTGGAGGGGGTAAAATGCGCAGGAATATTTTAACTTTGTGTAAAACTTGCCTGAATCTGCTTTGATTTTGACATTTCCGACCACTTAAGCTAGTTTTATCCCCTGAATTTTCAAGAGTGTTTAGGACAAAATGGAGTGGGTTGTGCTGATATTTCGCGGGTCGAGTGGATTTTCTTTTTTTTGTTGCTACATTTCCCGATCTCTTTCGGGGGGGGGGGGGGGGGGGGGGGGAGGGGGGGGGGGAGGGCATGGAGAAAGATTATGAGCAAAGGGAGCTCATTAAAAAAATGTAATAAACAATAAATAATACCAGGATTGATTTCAGTGGCGTGCGGGGGGGGGGGGGGGGGGGGGGGTTGGGGGGGGGGGTACAAAAAAAAAGGTACATTTGTACACAAAAAAGGTACATTTCTACAAAAATAGGACTTTTTCAGATCCCCCCCCCCCCCCCCACCGGACGCCCCCTAGTTACGGGCATGCTTATAAGCTATTATAAAGTCATAAATGAAGCCATTGCATTATTTGATTTTGTAAGCTATGACACATATCACGGTAACTAAACGGGGGATCGTAAGTTTCGTTTTCTGACCGAAAATCGATGAAAATCAGACTCGTTTTTCTCATCAAAAAAGAAGTCGGGCATCAATGTTTTTGAAAATGAAATTAAAGCTTAAAATTCCGTTAGTACAGAAATTGCTCTTAGAAATATCGTACGAATTTTAGTCCGGTCAAGTGAATGGTTACAAGAAGCAAAGTCACGAAAGTTTTAAATTCTAAAATTAGCGATAAAATCGCTGTTTGTGGACCAAATATGTCAGATTTGGCATCAAATTATAGAGAAAAGTACGAACAATCCACCTACTTCGCCATCCTGTCTGCCACCTAACCCTACCTCAATTAATTTATGGAAAACACACTTCTCGTAAGGTTTAAGCGCAAGGTTGACATCCTGAAATCGATCTTTGCGTGGGTTAGAAATCGGCAAATTCACTCATTGAAAGCGATACCTGCGTGCTGACTGATGCCATCAATGAAAAATGCTCACATCAGCAATAAAAAGATAATAACAAAATCATCACAATTATGCAGACAACGCACAACAGCATTATCACGATGCAATACGTGGTTTCGGGGTTACAGCACCGGAAGCCCATATGTACTGAAATTCAATCCCACAATGCAAAGTGTAAATGTATAAGGGTAGGAAAAAATGTGATTGCGTTTTTGTAACGCCTATGTATTGATAACACCAACACGGTTCAAACCTTTTCCTAATGTATCATGTTCAACAGACGAACGCATTCAGCGTGTCTTTAATTTGTCTACTACACCTGGTCATGTAAACGTTCAATACTCACACGTAGTGTCATTTGTGTCCATATTGTTACATGTAAGTTTGATACCGAAACAGATCTCTGTTTGAACGGTGGTAAATGCATACATGACAATAATGCTGATGGTTTTACTTGCCAATGTAGGAGAGGCTGGTCAGCAGTAGCGTGCGCAAAGGAAGTGGTAGCAACTTACTGTCAGCCGGGCAAAAACTACTGTCAGTCGGGGGAAACTACTGTCAGTCGGGGCTGGGCCGTCGATTAACATGTGCCAAGTTTGAACTAATTCAGAAAATGTCTTGGATGGGGGCCTCCGAGAACCTAAAGTTAAAGTATATGTTCCTATGTAGGAAAGTTCGTTGACCCATGTACAATTCCAAGCTGAAATATCAAAACCGTTTGAACCTAGAAGCTCAAATCTTGTGAGCTAATAGAACTGATAATCATCTTCGGATCTGCGATAAAAATTAATTCCCAACGAAATGAGTATGTGTGTTTTATTGTCAAAAGCACCCTCAGTCCATATTCTGGGGGAACAATTCTGTCTTATATGAACCAAGTGCTATAATACTCTTGTTTCACACTTGAAAGTGGATAATAATTGATATAGGCCTACATTGATTTCAAGTTGAAATACTGTTAACACAATCAGACATCAACATTTGTAAAATTTGGGGTAAAAATGACCACAAAATGCTAAATACATGAAATTATGGATCTAGGGCGTTTGTGCCAGTAAACCATGGATCGAAGGGCGTTTGTGCCAGTAAGCCGCATATATGCTAATTTTGTTAGCGATTACTTTTTATTGCAGATTTGAAGATGATTATCAGTTCTATTAGCTCGTAAAATTTGAGCTTCTAAGTCCAAACGGTTTTGATATGGCAGCTACTTCAAATTGTCCGATCGGCTTCTAATTGGAATTGTACAGGGGTCAACGAACTTTCCCACATAGGAACACACATCGTAACTTTAGGTTCTCGGAGGGCCCCCCCCCCCCCCCCCCCCCCCCAAACTTGGCACACGTTAGTTTTGTAACAATAGGAACATTTTAAGACTAGGGACAGACAAATCCATTGGCATGAGGGGCACCAGATGCACACTAACATCGGGGGAATTGAGAAGAATCTGAGACGCGGGAATTTCAATTATGGCCAGGTGCCCCCCCCCCCCCCCCCCCCCCCCACACACACACACACTCACAATATCCTGCGCACGCCACTGCTGGTCAGGACACACATGCAATATAGCTGAGCAACGGTTTAGTTGCTATGCATTATGTTGGGTATCATAATACATGCCAAACAATTAGAGGATGGGGCAACTGGTCCGGTTAAGCAGATTTCATGATATAAAAGCTTAAAGCTCGTGTAAATATTTATGGAATTGCTATGAAAATATTACCCTGTAACTGTTTACATATTACATATAATCAATGTTAAAAAATATCCAAACAAAAGGCCAATTACCACTAACTAAAAACTTTACTTGGCACGGACCAGTTACCCCATCATTGGGGCAACTGGTCCTATATGTTCCAACGGTTAGAATACACAGAAATCATTGATTGACAACACGGTAACTAGGCAGTATTTTCTTTACAAACACATTTCCCTATTATTTAACGTGTAAAAAGGATACAGGTCTCATGAAACCCATGTTTTATACAGTTTTCGTGGTTAACGTGTAAAAAGCAGTAATACTAATGGTGTACAAAGCAAGCGCAATTTTCGACTGCACGTTTATTAGATAAAACGGTATGAACCTAGTTAAATGGTTACATGGTTGTGATATTCAGACGCCCCATACATTTGTCTATATATACACCCCTTTCTTTAATGATTTTATTTACTTCATATAATCATCATTTAGTACTTATAATAAACCATCTTGATATTTAGCCAGCTTTTCATGTTACAGGGAAGTTAGTCAATATGACAATGATGACCCAACGGTTAATATACACAAAAAGCAGTGGATAAAATACATAAATCATGATATTTCGTCATAGCAAATACCTTTACAGACACCATTCAAATATAATAAAGAAATAATTCATAATACCGAGGTTTTAAACCATTCTAAAGCAATTTCATGTCATATTGTAATCCTTCAATATCAGAAATAGTGGTATTTAGACCCGAAATGTCCAAAATCTCTAAGAACTAGAAAGATGTGAATTTTTTCATATTCTATTCACATTTCAATACCGAGTCATGTTTTATTGACACTAACAATTAATTTTCAAAATGAATTTTACAATTTTGATTAAGTTTTTGCAGGCGGATCAGTTGCCCCATACCCCTTCGGACCACTTGCCCCAACAAATGACGTAGCGGCACTTTGTCGAGATGAAACATTATTCAACACGCCTATATGACGTAATAAATTTTACGCCAAAATGTTTTAAAACATACCACCATTTGTCATAATAATCAATAACTCCGATACATTTCAGAAAAAAAGGCAAAACTGCATTTTTGTTTTTAGCCATTACACAGATTTCTGTAGCCAGCGAGTATCTTTGAATCCGCAAATATTACGGCGTTCGGGTCCTTCAAGTAGACGAGTGTCTTTAGATAAAATAAGAAATGGTGTACTTTGTTATTTGCAAATTCATAAACTAATAACTCTACCAAATGAATACCCGTGATAATGATTTAAGTTGAAGCATTCTTTAAATGATAATATTGATCGGAAATCCAAACCACCCATGTCCCAAGTTAGCAATATGCGCCATTTTACGGTCATTTCAACCACAACCTATGGTTTTAATCATATTTCGGAAAGTCCCTAAGCACACTACAATATAGCACCCATCAAATGCAGTATGCACCTAGCATCTTAAGACGACTGTACTGCATATGTACTGTTGCATATCTGTCAATCATAAAAAGTACATTAAACATGATCTAAACCCATTTTCATATATCGCCCATACTATCTGTGAATTTTCAATCAGTCACTCAAGGAGTTGGCTTCAAAGATCTGGAGAAAATCACATGTGATACCCTAAAGTTCGAATTGTTTTTGAATGTAGAAGGTAAGGATATATGTCAAGTTTGAACATAAGTCGTACTGTTCAAAAGAAAGCAGTATACCCATACAATTACAAAATCCTTCATTTCGGACCACTTGCCCCACGGTCCAGTTGCCCCATATTCCCCTATATGTTACTTATGGTCTTATTGCATTAACTTTTTGTGATGTAAAAGGACACTATCTGTTAGACCTAATATTTGTGTTGATACTCCTGCTTCTCATTGTGAACTGTTGTGAATGGTAAACCCATCAAATAACTAAAATATGTTTCCATAGGCTTGAAAAATATCTCAAGTTATTTGTAAATGTGATCTAAGTTAAATTTAAAGATTTCCAAATATATTAAGCTAATAAAAATTCAGACAAACCACGTACAGTCGATTATTTTGAATTGAGATAATATGACCAAAATATCAACATCATTTTGACTTGATGATTAACTTTATAACGATTGATGTATTTACCATGTTTACAGGTATGCTCTGCCAGGCCAGAGGTGATCCACAATACACAGACTTTGACAAAAAGAGATTTAACTTTCAAGGACGCTGTGAATATATCCTTTCTGGCAATGCAAATGCAAAGTCCAAGACTTTATCGTGCTTGTCGACAATGTGTCTTCAGTGAGGAATTCACGGGTTACCTTAACAAAATCAGTCACCATCATGGTTTATAATCTAGTAAGTTGAAATAAATATTTAACAATATATCAGGTTCTGTTGATTTTCAATGCAAGCACTTTCCTAAAACATGTCATGACATAAATTGCCCGCTTAGACACGCTTTTAATTCGCTCTGGTAAACCTATTGTTATCAATACTACGAGAGGGTTACCCAGTGCATATATTTAAATTTGGGGCTAACTGCATGGGTAAGTTTCCATTATGTTGTAAATTACATCTACGCTCATGCCTTTAAACTACTCAATACAGCCGGTTGGTTGCACACGAGAATTATGTCATATATAGCAACCAGCTTGGAGTGGAAGGCGAATATTTAAATTTGTTGCCGTTTTTTATTGCATCAATTTATAGCGCTGCTAAGCGGGCCTTGTAACCTAATGGTTGCATATACGTCAAATTCGAATACATGACAAATCTCTTTCCCTAAGCAAAGACCAGGTAAATAGCTTGAAATTGTAGTGTCACTCGCATATGTGGTCTATCGCGAGTTATTTGGTATTGATAGTGACACCATCACAAATTAACCAATTTTCCAAAAATCTTGGCTGGTCACCCTCTTGGATTTGCTGAAAATCATTTCTAGAATACATAGTATAATAAACACATGCGCTCAAATCAAAGCGGTTTCAAAAATATGGCCCGTCGAAATTTGACATCAAAGCCCCTTTTCGTCATCCCGATTTGCATTGTTAAATAATATTGAATTAAGAATCACACACATCTCAAATTTGGTTAAAGATATTTAGTTGTAAATTGCTCACATAAACAGAATATGATGTTAGTAACACTGTATCTGATTAACTTACGCTCAAATCAAAGCGGTTTCAAAAATATGGCCCGTCGAAATTTGACATCAAAGCCCCACATTAGTAGGGGAGAGCAGGGTTAGTCCGCCCTCCACGTGTTTTTCAACACGTGAGTGTTGAAAAAGTATCAGACTGGTGAAATTTGGTTGCACTGGTCATAGCAAAGTAACTATTAAACTTCAGACCCGGATACATCTCCCATAAGGATTTATATTTAATAATTGTTTTGAATAATTAAAGTAAAATTATTTGTCATTAAAAATGTTGCATTAATCTAGAGATATCACAGCGATGGTTCTAACTTATATAGTCATTCAAAAGGTAAGGGCTTTGCCTAACATATTATGCAGTTAAAAACTTCCCAGTCCGTGTTTAGTAGGTATACCATGAGATTTACAAAAAAAATGAGCCCTGGACGAGTTCGCCCAATTTCACCGGGGCGAGTCCGCCCATGCCCAATTACATGCTAACAAGGGGCGGACTCGCCCCATCATAATAAATGGACACATGATGTGTCCATTTCATATGTTGGGGCCACATGGCCTAATTTGTCAAAGTTGTGTCTAGTTGACTTTTAATCAATCTTTACATGGAATAACTGATAGTTTCTGCAATATTTGACTTGCCTATGAAGCCGGACGAGCTTGCCTATCATGAGGGTGAACCTGCCCCGGCGTGAGTAGTGTGGGGTAAGTCCGCCCTGTTGGTTATTTTCCTTACTCCTGCACTTACTAAAGTTCTAGAGTGCTGAAACTTTCATTTGGAAGTAGGATAGCTTTCTAACTTGTAAAATGAGTCCGCTAGGCAAGTCTGAAAATTAGAGGGGGGGGGGGGGGGGGGGGGGCTAGCCCCGCTCTCCCCTACACTAATCAGATAAAACCCGAACTTGGTACCTCTACTACAATGATGTTCTGAAAGTGTGCGACTTATATCAACCCACCACTTGCCTTCAGAATCTGATCTAACCATGTTGCAGTAGTGGCACCAAGTTAAGGTTTTGTACATATTATGTAGATCTGATGTCAGCGTACTAATGTGTAATGTCTCAAAAACACTAACTAGTAGTATAAGGTTAAAGGTTAACAATGGCATTCCGCACAACTTCATGGATCCGGATTTTTGATATCGTTGCCATGGTTACCAGTAACCAACCAATCAGGTAATTTTGCATGATAATTCAAATTTTGGATCCGGGAAGTTGTGCGGAATGTAATTTTTACCCTTCAACCCAAATACCAGTATACTACTAGTTAGCGTTTTTGAGTTACACTTGCAAGAGTGTATAGCCAATCAGAGGCTCTGCGTGGTTACCATGGCAATCAGAGCACCATTTTAAGTCAATTTTGAAAGTTTGCGATATGGGCTATATTATTGTATATAACACTTATATTTGTTAACACTTAAGTTGTTAAAATTGACATCCTATATACGGTCGTTTGACACCATACCCCCGGGAATGATGCGTCACTTTACCGAGGTGCGTCAACTTCTCATGTAACATGAGGCACCCCGTGTCAAAAAAGTGACGGACCGTTGTCATACAATATATACGCACCCTCAGTCAATTTTGTGACGCACCATTGGTTGATTCTGACGGACCTTATGACGCACCCCGTTGGCGATTATTTTGTTCGTAGTACATGATCCTAGTGAACAGGCCTGTCCTCCTACCTCTGCTGTGGTTAGACTGTTCTGCGCTTGGGTGGTATAGCGCAATGCTGATCCCCTATATTATATGTGACAGTTCACTCAAAATGAAAGGATCTCGGTCTACTGTCGGTGTTTACCGTTTGCCAAACTCTTGCACACTTGCACGGTGATCGAGTGTTTTCAGGCATTTTAGAACATGCGGTATATCGGAAAGGTGATGTTTGCCGTAAAGTAAAGCCTGGTTGATGGTATAGTATGGCATATATTTAAATTATACACAGTAAAAAAAAAGTGAACAACATGTTTAAAAAATTGAACAACTGCTGTTTGACGGGTGAGCTGAGCAACTTGTTGCTCAAAATATTAAACATCTGGGGTTGTTTAAAGTTTTAAACACCTAGTTGTTTAACTTTTTAAACAACATGTTTAAAATCAGATTTTACACATTGGTGTTGTTTAAAAATTGTTGTTCAATTTTCAAGGGTTGTTTAAAGAAAGTTGTTCAATCCTCATGGGTTGTTCAAAGAAAGTTGTTCAATCATCTTGGGTTGTTCAAAGAAAATTGTTCAATCATCTTGGGTTGTTCAAAGAAAGTTGTTCAATCATCTTGGGTTGTTCAAAGAAAGTTGTTCAATCCTCATGGATGAAATTGGCCTGTTTAAATAACCAGGGTTGTTTAATGGTGGTTGTTTAAAACTGCAGGGTTGTTTAAATGATGGTTGTTAAAAAAACAGGGTTGTTTACTGGTAGTTGTTTAAAATTCCAGCACGATTTGAAGACTTGAATTTCTTGTGTTGAAGTACACAGACAGAACGGCAGAACTGTCGAATTCGGATGCCTTCTGTCTGTGGAGCAAAATCGCGAAATTAAAATTATATTTTTGCAACAAATATCCATCTTCGCCGTCTATCATCAAACTATATCGGTTCTTTGGTCATCATATTTCATTATTTTCTTGATTGTATTTCCCCATCTTGTCAGCAAAATCTTTAACATTATGATTTAAAATCGAAATTTGTTTACCGAATGAAATACGGCGGCCATTAATTTGAAGCATCGCAAACGAATCATTGTGACACGTGACTTGTGACGTCACAAGTAAACAACGTTGTTCAAGATCACTTTGTATTGATGTGAACGGCGTTCTTTATACTGTAAACAACACCTGTTTAAAAAAATGTTGTCTTCTTTAAACAACGATGTATAACTTTTACACATCTGTTGTTTGAAAAAGTGTACAACCGAAATTGAACAGCGATATTTTGTACATCGTTTTCTCTGTGTAAAGTAGGTATTTTGTTGTTCGTAAAAATGACGTACACTGTGACGCACCCATGTAAAGTGATGGACATTGACGCACCCATCGTCAATTTCGTGACGGACCAAATGCTGCCACTGACGTCAAGAATGTTGTAGTAAACGACGCACCCATGACGCCCCTCTCCCGGGGGTCGTATAGTGCGTACAACTGATAGGTGTATAATAATACGATTTAAAAAGTTTAAGCCATAAATAGGCCAGTATTGAAGTCACAGAATTAAGAGTCCTGATTTTATGATTTTCAAATCCAGGTATTTAAAGTCCATTGTACCTCAAAAACATCCTTAATTGAATCCATGCAACCTGCCTGATCTAATATATCACGGCTCACACCCACCACCTACAACTCCTAAAAAGAGTATCCCTCAAACGATAACGGATCAACACAAACCTTGATTTAACCAATCAGAGCTTGTATTCAGCTAATTACGCAGGAAATAGAAACACATATTGTGTTGTAGGGCCAGCTGGTCACAACTCATACGACTTTCCAATAATATTAGTTGCTGAATGGCTCATGGCCAATCAGATTACAGCATTTGTATTTATGTTTTATAGCTACTAAAGTGATCATCCAGGGTTGCAATGAAAAAAATGCAAGGATTGATTTTTCCATAAATCGGTCACGCATTTCATATCATTTAGATTTTAATGAGTGAGCAACTTATGTGAAGCGAAGAAAAAGGTCACTTTGAAGGATAAGAAAAAAAAAGCCCCAACCAACCAATCTGAGAGAGGTCTGTTCGTCGCAGAAACGTGATCTTTTTCTTAAATGTTATCATTTTACAGAATTAATAGTGCGAAATATAAACATATTATTCATAAAACATGAAAATCAGGTGCATTGTTCCAAATATTTATGTTATGAAGGAATTTATATTACGTTACCGTTTTACAACTTTACAAGAAGGTTTAATCATGGACTAGTCCAATACAACAATTAAGTTATTTATGCTCAGTGTAGACATTATAGTTCTCTTCAGTGGTTCTTTTTATCTCATTAGGATACATTTAGTGTAAACTATTACGCGAAACATTCATAATCATTGGTCTTGCATGCTATATTTTCTTCAGTTGTATTAGTAGCAGCAATATTAAATATATGTACACAGATTATAATCAGACATTAAGTGTATTGTGTTTTTTAAAATGTTGTGCTGTATTTATTCCTGACATGGACCAGTCATCTCGACTGGGGTGTGCTAAGTGTCTCTTAAAACTTGTTTCCTATACCCACTCTAGATCGACTGGTCTGGTGGTTATTTATTACGAAATACAATGAAAACTTTAACAATGGCAATAATTTAAATTCAAGGAGGCCTTACAATTATAGTCCACTATGCCAAAATAATCTTTCAATGAATTTGCCTGGCATTTATTGTAATCTCAATGATAATACCATATAATGATTTTCCGTAAATTATATTACAAAGCACACAATTGAATCAAAGATCGAAAAGAGACTTTCTTTGAATATGAACTTACAATACAGTAATTTACCAGAGCAGTGAATCACATTTTACATCCAACATTTCCAAACCTGGGCTGTCTTAGGCTGTATATGACCATAAATTCCAGTATGCACTGGCTCCCCGCTCCCCTGCTGACACAACTGATCATGCTGAGTAAATAAATAGCCTGTCCTGAAAGCTGATGCCGTATATGGCACAATGAATATACCACATGAGTAGTGGTCTATTACCCTAGCACTTTCCACGCGGCTATATTTTTACCATACACAAAACAGATTTTTCAGAAACCTTTCACAATTTTTAAAGTCTATCTCAAGGATTACTGAACCAATACTAGGCATGTTTGTACTTATGTCAATGCATTTCTCATGGTGATTCCAAATATCGTAATGAAATTCAACAATGTTGACATTTTTTAAACATTTTGTGACATTTTGGAATGTCGTCTGCAGCTGCCTGCCGCGTGGAAAGTGTTAAAGGCAAGTAACAATATATTTTATTAGAAGTGAGAATATGTAAGAATCATAACTTTGGTAATATTGAATGGAATTCCTCCATTCAAACATCAAACTAAACCAACTTTGGCACTTTATTTTGATTTTTTGCACTTACATTTCTGAAATAAACAAAAGCTGCGTTATTTCATTCACATAATGTTTTCACTCACATGCCCGTATCTTCCTTATCAGACCACCTCCCTGAGCGAAAAACCAAACTAATAACCAAGCATGGGTGAAAACACTCCTCAAAAACACATTCAAAACATATTGATATAGATCTATAAATATATGCGAAATATGCTGTTTTTATCTCCCCGCGCGCTCAAAAGTAATCCGAGGTTATGTGCGTCAATTTGGCATACGCAAGCGTCACGCATACGATTTGCAATGCTTTATAAGCGTTTTGCGCGCCCACGCTCTTCTCTGAAATCATTCGCTCTTGTAAGCAGGTTCGCCAACTATAGTATTTTACCATTTTATTCGATCTGTATGGCTCATATAAAGAACTGAAACGTACACGTTGTTGAATAACAATACGTGATGTAAATTAGATGTCGACAACACAAATGCTTTATTACGTGGTACGCTGTGCGCTTACAGAAGAAGCCAGACATGCATAGGTATATAAAGGGTTCAACAAAAGAAAGTATACCACTTTGTTTACGTCATTTTGAAAAACATTCTTTTCTTTGTTGACCAAACAGGCTATAGATAGGCATTTAGATGAATCTTTTAGGCATAATTTGAATTTTGCCCCTAACAACAAAGATAAACCATGATTCGCAGCACCATTAAATGAAAAAAATTCCATTTTCAAGTCTCATTTCCAATACACAGCACGAGAAGAAAGGACCAATTGGGGTCTCTCTCTCTGTGTGTATCAGCCAGGATTGACGGGGCTATCGATCGCACAGCGCAAATGCGTTGGGGTGTACGACATTGTGTGTGTTAACAATTGGTCCTTTTTTCTCGTGCTGTGTATTGGAAATGAGACTTTTAAAAATGGGACATTTTTCTTTCAATGGTGCTAATCATGGTTTATCTTTGTTGTTAGGGGGCACATTTGGTATCAAATTATGCTTAAAAGATTCATATAAATGCCTATCTAGTCTGTTTGGTCAAAAGAAAATTAAATGTTATTCAAAATGACATAAACAAAGTGGTATACTTTCTCTTGTTGAACCCTTTAGGTCATGAGGAATGGAGTTACGATAATTTCTGGACACGCATAGTACTTTGAATAACTGCACGAGTGATTTGCTTGCTCAAACACACTGAGCAATGGAAGCAAACGATTCATCACTTATGGTTAACAATTTTTGAGGAGGACATTTCCACGAAAGTGTTTCGTTTCTATTCAGATATTTGTGTGTATAAAATGTGTTTACCAAAATTACAAAACTGTCGTTATGCCTATCGTGACAAATGACCATAAACATGTGTCACTAATGGTTCATTTATCGTAAACAAATTATGGGTGAAAACCAACCTTGCGAGGCTAGTAATTAGCATGTAAAGTACTATTAAACGATTTTGCGGTCGTAATGAAAACCGAGATCTATTTCTATTCTGAAATTATGCAAACATGAAATCTCCCTTCTGTTTAAAGATCCGCTCGTATCTCTCCATAATCCGACAATCTCAAGCAATTGCAAGTTCTCTATCCACGAGAAGTTGTTGCGACAAAATATATATTTTTTGTTAAAATTTTTACACATGTTGGGCTATAAATAATTCCAGATGAGTGAGATTTATATAGTGGTAGTCGTTCTTAAATTCACCAAGCAATCCGATTGGTTTTCATCTGATACGCGATATAGTCGTCCATAAAGTAACCTGCCAGGTAATACACATGATAAAACGTTCATAAGTCTAAAATTTTAGTTCCAACTTAAAATATCAAACAAAATTTAGGGATAAATTCCTCTTCAAGTTGAGAAATTGTTCACACAAATTGGTTAATAGTGATTGAGAACACTATTGCGAAAAGAATAAGACAAAGGGCAATAGTCATTTCGCACTTGGGTTTTTAACATGTAGGATAGTGTGATAGTATACAAATATTGAATGCCTGAGCGTGTAATAGTAAAAACTATATCACAAGGTCAAATTTGGATTTTTCCATTGCACGAGGCGAAGCCGAGTGTAATGGAATAATCCAAATTAGACCGAGTGATATAGTTTTACTATTGCACAAACAAAAGGCATTCAATATTGGTTTTATATCATGCTATCACATCATTCTTGTCCAGCCATAATGATAGTAAAAACTATCACATGGTTGAAAGTAGGCCTATCATGATATAAGTATGTTTATGAAACTGCTTACACTGCAAAAAGGTTGCTTAAAATACGTTGCTAAAAGTACTTTTATCATCCGTTGGTTGACGTGTTGATTAAAATTCATTCAATATATGTAGAAAGTTAGGCGTTGTATAAAAGTAAAAAATCCCCAGCGTTGAGCAATTCGGCGAAAACAATGTCCTTAAAATGTTGGTGGAAACTGTTTCTGTTGCTAAAATATGTTGCGTAAAAATATTCCACTTTGGCAACTGTTGAATGAGCATTAAGGACAATCACGCAACAGTTGATGCAAGTTACGCACATGTGAATTTTAGGCAACTATTGTCCAAAAAAGCCAATTTCGTGAGCTGTTGCATACTTGAGCAACTGTTGAGTGAATATAATTGCCTAACTTTTGAGTAACTAGAATTGTTCAACTGTTGGTTAAAACATGTTATCCAACGGTGTTGGGCAAATTTTACTTAACAGTTGAGCGGTTGCATACTTGAACAACGTTGTGTAAAATGTTGAGCAAATATTTAAGCAACCTTTTTGCAGCGCAGGACCACAATTAGATTTATTCTGTCTTGGCATCCAAAATGGAATACATTGACAAAATAGTTTAAAATTGCCATCCTTGTTTGACATATATTTGTTATGAATATCATTTCAATGGTGTTATAGCGACGTCACTACACAGTTAAAAAGGGTGGTAATTGTTCGAGCGGTAAAGTGAATGGGGTGAAATATTGTGCATTTTTTACCCCAAAATGAGTGAATAAACAATTTTTGATTCACAACACACACCGGTAAACTTTTACCGTGGCAGATGAGTGACGGTTTCCCCGGCAACGGGGTAAAAGCAACCATGATGACACCGCGCGCGGCATTTATTGCCAAAATGATGTGCGAAACTTGACTATACGAACGACACATGCTGCAATGATGGCGTCGAAGACGGTCACGGTGTTCCTGACGGAAAACGACATGAGCTTTTTATTGCCATTATTTCAAGGTATGTGTTTCTATTGATATCCTAAATATGTCATTATCAAATTTAAAGGTGTACGCTGACTCAAAAACATATACAGGCTGGTAAAGCACGGTACATGACGATAAAAAAATGACCTGCATGCATGCATTGCATGTTTTTATAAAAGTTTAAGCTTACTTCAATCAAACATATGAACAATGTACTTGGTTGGTATCCTCCGTATAGTACTCAGACCGTTTGGAAGTTTTCACATGATGCATGCAATGATTTGATAATGACATATTTAGGATATCAATAGAAACACATACCTTGAAATAATGGCAATAAAAAGCTCATGTGTAACGTTGAAAGAAACATGTTCAGAATAAAGGCTTTTGCAAAAATTGAATAAATGTATTCAGTGATGTTCATTTCATTGTGATGTGTAATTTATTTCCTGCAGGTTTCATCATGTTTACACAAAATTGTGTAAATATCTACAACAAATGTACACAAACAGTTGTAAAAATATTACACAACTCTATGGGGTAAGAATATTTAACCCCATTTATGTGTAAAATAATACACAATTGAGGGGTAAAACTACTACCGCTGTTGAATTTGGTAAAGTTTACCCCATTCAGCGGTTCTGGGGAAACATGCGAGCAATTGTGTAAAAGTTACCCCATTTTCGGTAAAATGTTACTCCGAACTGGTGTAAATTTGTTACTCCCCTTTGCTGTGTAAAGCTTACTCCAGTGACGACCATGTTTCCCCAGAACCGCTGAGATGTGTAATATTTTACACCATACTGGGTAATTATTTTTTACAGTGTAGCGATGAATATTGAATAGTCGATTTTTATAGCCAAAAATACACGACATGAAAATACTGAATAGTTCCTGTCATGTGATCTATTTTCCACCTAAAGAATCACATAAATAAATATGTTTATGTATTATATAATATGGACTATTTATACCTTCATACCCAGATAGCAAGACTACGTTTTGCAAACGTTCACAGTAAAAACACCAATGATAAGAGATGTCAGATATCATGTAAAGGCCTATAGTTCAATAACATGTTAAAATAAATTACAGGTTCACTACCGAGAGGGAATAGTGTATGTAGCTCTGCTGCATCGCCTAGAATTCACATTACAAGTTACCGGTTCACTACCGGGAGGAAGTGATGTATGTAGCTTTGCTGCATCGCCCAGAATTCACATTATTTTGCCTACCCCATGTTGCTATACAAAAATGCTCAATATATAATAAAAAATTGTCACAAATAAAATACCCAACATTTTGGCTATATTTGATAAATTAAGCAACAGTTGCTATACAAAAATGCTCAATATATAATGAAAACAATTCACAAATTAAGCAACAGTCACAAAATGCCCAACAAATGGTTAATTAATAATACCCAACTGTTGTGTAATTAAAATTGTGCAACTGCTGAGTAACTGGAATTGTTCAACTGTTGGTGAAAACATGTTATCCAACGGTGTTGGGTACATTTTACGCAGCTGTTAAGCGGTTGCATACGTTGTGTAAAATGTTGAGTAAATATTTAAGCAACCTTTTTGCAGTGTATCCAAAAAAATAGCCTGTGTAAGTAAATGTAATAAATATTAGAGACCCTGACGTTTTGATTCTTTATAGAAGGTAAAATGACAGAATACAACATGCACAACATATAGGGTCACGCGTTATGAACTCGCCTCCCAATAGGGTGGTGCCGTTACATTTTTTAGTTTTATGCTGTCATTTCCTCAAATATTTTCAAAACCACAAAAGCTATCTCAACAAATTTGGTATCATTTTAAAGCCCTAATAACGAGCTATCTGTCTGCAAAATGGCATTGGTATAGCTAATACAGAATGGGAGATACAGCTGTTTGATGTTTGGGGACCAGGGGTGGTGCTGGAAGGGGTGTTTCTGGAAGGGGTGTTTCCTGTACAAACTCAATGGGGATAATCCCATGTTTTGTTCTTTTTACAATAACTAGTCATCTCCTAATGTTACAAACACCATTCTGGTCCCATTTTAAAGGATAATTAGTAGTCTTTAAGTATGTGGTTCAACAGACTTGTCAACTATTTGTAACAACTAATTAATTATGGATAAGACAATGAACATCAGCTTTCTTCCTATTCGCTACACAGTAAACATGAATAATCAGCCTCAATTTACCGGATTTATAAAAATGACAATAACAGAAAAAGTTTTCAACCTATGATAGCAAAAGTATACATTTTTGGAAAGCTTGTAACTAGAGGAATTCAGAAATGCAGTTTATATCAGGGAAGGGTTCATCCTTAAACAAATATTTTTGAAAATTCTAAAAATATATAAAATAAAAATTGGAGATATTCACTAGCCGGTATAATTACCATACCGACGTAGTAACTTTAACAATTATATATCATCTAATGGGTAATTTCATGAGGAATTCAAATATGTAGAGTAAATAATGATAGGGGGTAGGTATAATAAATATATGGATCTCGAATTAAAAATTAAAAACTCTGATATTTTCCCGAACATTTCCGATCATGCCATTTTAGTTCTTAGTCGTACTATAATTTTAATGGCATATTTGGTTTCCTCATGAAATTTCCCTTCAGAAAATATATACTTTTACTACCTCAGGGGGGTATACAAGCAAATATAAATGTGTAAAGTTAAAATCATGTCGTGAAAGCCAAAATCCGTGTGTAACGCGAAAGGAGGCGAGCTTAAAACACATGACCCTATACATGTAGACAGGGGAATAATGGGCAGGACATGACGAGGGATTAATACACAAAGGGGGGGGGGGGGCACTGTGTCAGATGGATGAATAGGGGAAGGTATGTCAAACTTGACAGCTGATTGATTGAGTGGATAATATAACAAAAGGATGACATAGAGAGGGGAGATAAAAGAAAATGCAATTGGGATGTAAAACATAACAATGGTGAGCAAAATCCATAATGGTGATGACTATGAATAAATAATAAAAATGAGTTGGGGATGGAAAATATAAAATGACCGAGGGAATATATAAAATACAAGACAAAACAAAGTGGGAATAGGTTTAGGCCTATAGTGACAAATGATGGAAATGCACTGGAACGAGTATAATGAAAATTACTGTGCATTGGAAACAATGATGAAAATGAAAACAAAGTATCACAATAACAAGAAGTACAAAAACTGAAAAATGAAGTGAAGAAAAACAAATGGGAAAAAAATTCAAGTGATGAGTTAATAAGATGCAGAAGGAGGAGGAGGGGGGAGGGCGACTAATCGTTTGGAGACTAATCATTCCCTTCCTGGATGTTTAGGCCATGGGGCTGAATTGTGAGAAGACGCTTCGTTAGTTAAGTTAATATGAAATTAGGCGAGTGTTCACTACATGTATCTGTAATTCATTGTGATACTGGTATAAAAAACGGCAATAATAAAAAGTGTTAAATAAATTGCATAATTTATTTTAATATTTAGGATTATCGCAAAGATAAAAATATGTTCTCATGACACTTGTTTCATGAGAGTTTTGAAAGTATGAATGTCAATCAAATTTGTGAAGGAAAATACTTGACAGGCTCACAAATAATTCGGAGTCCTGAAAGTTCTAAGTCCATTGCTTATTCTGCTAAAGTTTTGTAGCATATACATGGCATAAACAAGACATTTTAGTGTCCTTGCAAATTGAAATGGAAATATTACTTTTCTTTGTTGATATTTTAAACGAAGCCCTCCATTGATGTCTTTAAACTGTGTAAATCCCATTGGAATGGCGAAATAGCTGGCAGCTTACAAACCTACCTGTCTCATTTCGCTTATTTATCAATCGATTGCTCCCATAAGATAAAGCTAGATTAAATACGCTTCTATCTATCTATCTATCTAGCCTATTTCACTCCACTGCAGAAGGAAGGCCTCTTCATCAATTTTCCATTTCACTCTGTCCGTCCTGAGCTGTCCTTTTCCAAGTAACGTTGCCATACTCTATGATGTCGTCTATCCACCGTCTGTTTGGCCTGCCTCTTCCTCTGGTGAATGCTCTGGGGATCCAGTCTGTTAATTTATGAATCCATCTGTTGTCTTTCCTCCTGGCTAGATGGCCAGCCCATCTCCATTTTTTTGATTTTATTTCCAGTATGATGTCCCTCACCTCTGTTTTCTTCTTTAAATCTGTGTTGGTCACCCTGTCCCTTCTTGTAACGCCAATCAATATCCTTTCCATTGCCCTCTCAGCGACTTTCAGCTTCTTCTCCAATCTCTTAGTTGTTGTCCATGTTTCTGAGCCATACGATAGCACTGGGATGATACACTGGTTGAAAATTGGTCGCTTTAGTGACAATGGTAGCTCTTCATCACGAAAGATAAAGCTGAGCTTACCAAACTTCACCCATGCTAGCTGTATCCTTCTGTTTACTTCCCCTGCTGTTTCATTTTCCAGAGAAATCTTCTTGCCCAGGTATATATAACTGTCCACTCTTTCTATGGTAAATACGCTTAATACAAACAAAAACCATTTCAATCCGTGCACATTTGTGCTTTTTATACACACTGTTTAACTAAGCTGGCATGTTTTGCGCCTAATCAGAATCTACTTCGGGGTTTTCGTTTGTGAGAAATTACGGAAAAGATATTTGCACCATTTTTGTCTTTTCAAAAATTAGGTTTTTTTATTCCCCCTCGTTTTATGGGTGTGCAAACCGTGTTTTCATATTTGTTTTTATTGATTGTATAATTGGTGTATGAATCCTATAAAGAAAATGGGATATTTCATTGTAAGGGAAAGTGGTTTTCATATAGTATATCAGTATTTTCTCAAAATGGCATAACTAGGTAATTTAACAGCAAATCAAGGATGAAGAGTAATGAGCGTCGGGACATTGCATGCAGATGACTAATATTGTGCTCGTAAAATCTATAAATTCACACATTAAACGGGTTTGCAATTTCATCACAATGAGTACTAATGACACATTTAGGGTAATCACCAAATTAACTGAAATGCGTCAATTGTTCAACATATGTTGATGATTACTTACTAACCGAGTAGATGGTTAGACGTGGACTTGGTTCATTATATGAGTTTCTTTTGGTGTCTGCAGTTGGTTTATTAATTGACGCGGTAAAAGACTGAGGAACACGGACACTGAAGTAAAGGTATGGTAGCTTTAATGATTTTTTTACTTAAAGGGACACTAAGAGATGTGTTGGAGGCAGCGCCCTCAATTATGATAAAAATGAGATTAGTTTATTTTTATCATTGTATTACATGTATGAACTTACACCTATAAGGATTAAGAAAAATCAGCTCTCTTTGTACAAGAAAACGTCGATTCAAAAAATGCTGGTCCCGCGGGATCAGCATTTTACGTCCGACAGTATCCCCGTGCAGTACGCGTGATACATAACGCGAACCATATTTGCATAGAGGGCGTTTTTCAATAAATAGCGATGATATTGTTTTAATCTAGTTTTGCTGTGTTTTTTGTTAGTAGAAACAACAATAATGACGATTTTTAATGTTCATCTTGAATTCTGAAGTAAATTGTTAAACATTTAAACTTTTCAACACCACTTAATGTCCCTTTAAGGGTAGACGGGAATGTATTTAGAAAACACACACTTTCAACTCGTTTTAACTTATATAAGTAGTCAACATGCTGAAGTAGTTGGAAAGGAATTGAGTTCAAGAAACCTATCAGTTTTGAAATCAAAACACACGTTTTCGAGAAAACCCACGAGCGGTTTTTTTCAAACGGATGGCATATAATGATCCCGATAATGATATAAATGGGGGGGGGGGGGGCTATTTGTTTGTAGGAAATTGTTAAACATAATTTATCGCTGATAGGATTTCAGCATAGGATTTCAGCTAGCTGGTGAAGAAAATTGTGTAAGATATAATCACATGGTTGCACGTCGTACGTATGACGTGGGTCTGTTTTACTGCGCGCCGAATACACTGTTTGTGCCTTTCACTTTTTGGGATACGCAAGCGGACTATAAAAACAAACATATATAGGCCTATATATTATTTTGTTTTCATCAACATTGTTAATATAATCGAAACGGCGATTGGTACTTAGTGATTTTGAGTCCCTATATTTCCTCCTTAACATCAAGGCGGGACTACAACAAGGCGGTGCTGCAAATTTAATACTCCAGGTTCCAGAGTGAAAGTAATTGACATTTTTACGATGATATCTCGTACAAAATACTGACGACATTGTACTCCGACCAATGCAAATGTTTCCACGTTAGAAAACATTCAACATAACTGATGCAGAATTATTATAATTTCAGTTTGCATATTATCGTTGACGTTTAAAGTCCTCAAACGAGTGACTTACTTATCGGGTTATGCATATGATCATAATTCTAAAATTCAACATGTGTATCAAATGGTGATGGATGTTGAAGAAAATACGATAATGGGTGTTTGAGAAAATCTCATTTGAATGATTGCCAACTCTTCAGAGTCGGTACGCATCAACATAAACGGTTTAGATTATTATATTCGACGAGGAAAACTCTTTGAAATGTAAATTATCCCCTACTCATTCAATTTAACCTTATAAAATAGATAGAATTCAATAGCAAAGTTATCCGTCCTATACGTCACACTGAAATACGTTCATTTAGTGATTTATGTTATTACATAGTGACGAATGTTGCATTTCGATGTACTTATTACGTAATACGTATTGTTCAGCATCCATCGGTATGTAATGCAACTGTCGGTGATTTTCGAATATCCGTCACGTCGTCCATCACCTTCGACCTGCTTGATTACGTTTATTATATAGTGACGGATGTTGAGTCGATGGCCAAGATTCGAAATTTGAAACGTTAATATTTTGTAAATTTCCCGTAATAACGATTTAATTAAATTAATTTCATATTTCGTTTATATCAGTAATCAATTTAAGAATTCAATTTTGAGAAGAAATAGTATTTGAAATCCCGTCTTCTGAAATACCTAAATACTTCTATGACAGATGGCTTATCATCCTCACTATGGGAAACACTAAAGTATGTGTTTTCAACGTACGTCAAAATGGTCAGTTTAATTGAAAGTATTAATTAACTAAGTAATTGTAAGCACCGAAACTTGGTAAGTTTGAAGAATTTGATATTTAGTACCTGTTCACATAATTTTGTAAAATGGTAAAAAATTACCAACCGTAAAAGGCTCAGCAGACTCCATAACGCTCCTCCCACGTTGAGCGCAAGCGTTGACCACCGTTTACCAATCAGGATGCGTCATTGTGTTGTGGTGGAGCTATAACGCATGCGTGAGATGAGAGCGCAAGGAGTTCGAGCGTAGTGGAGTATGCTCAGCGCTTCACTATGTAATAATACACCCGACGAATTATAGCTCCAACTTCAAAATAAAAAAATCGTAAGATTAGGCGACGAAAGAAACCCCACCTGCTCTACTGGCCAACGGACTTCTCAGGTACGGTCAGTCGGATCGGTCGTTTTGTTATTGGATTTAAAGTTAAAATGTTGGTAAATTTTCAGCAATTTTCACAAAATGTATTATGTTTTAATTAGAGAATAAAGGTATTGTTTTGAGAACGTACCCGTGTTATATTGTCTGACATAAATGCGGACGATAGTATTATTTTAAGTAGAACAACGACGCCGCAGGCGGAGTTGTTCTACGCAAAAAATAATACTATCGAACGCATTTATGTCAGACAATATAACACGGGTACGGTGTAAAAACAATACCTTTATTCTCATTCTTAAACAATCATACTTTAGACATTTATCAAAGAAATAAGTACATTTTATTGTCCACATTTAACAACTTTTACCCCTGCTAGGATCGAATAGCCCACAAACATTCCATCCAATCACATGCGATGAGTAAACCATGCGTAAGCGTCGCAGCGCCGGCATAAACGCATGAAAAGCGCTAAGACGCACTGCAGAAGTACGCGTTATGGAGCAAACCACGCATTGTGAAGGTCGGGCGCACTGTTAAAACGTAAGCCCCACCTCCCCGTGTTAAGTTGTCTCATCTAGATGTCGCCGATTTCTCTGAGAACCAATGAGATTTCTTAAACTTTCTTAGCTGTTTAAGAATTGTTTTCAAAACATTTGTAAAAATAAATCGATTCTAATTTTTTTTTTAACAAATCCGATGTTTTTCTTCACCCTGCGGAGTAATTTTCTATCTCGATATTTGGATGTAGGTGAACTAATTAAGTAATTTGACGATTTATTCGAGGTTTTTTTTAGATAGCAACTCGTTAAAATAGGGTTAATCTATTATACATCATTGCATTGTTATTAAAATCAGAATAGGGATCGTGTTCGACAGAATCATGGCAACATGGTGGGGGAACGCCGGTTTTGTGTTGGTGCTAGGGTTGACGTGTTTAATGGCGATGGAAATCCCCAAGCTAGGCGATGTTGATGTTCCGCAAGCACAAGATAAACAAGATGAGTGTAAAGGAGGTATGTTCACATTTCGATTTGTTTTTCATATCGTAGATCTAGAGTTCTAGACTGTGTGTGCATATTTTTTTATTTTGTCATTAAATTATATTATTCATACACTGAATAGTAGTTACGAACCACTCAGAAAGTAGGAAACTGAAAACGCGGAGTGCATTCAAAATGGCTAAATGCGTACTGGTCGTACAGTGACCGTGCCATAATGTACCATGTTTGAACCAATGTATATAGATGGTGTGACCGGTGACGTCATGTATTTACAAATGGGACACCCTCTGTTGATTCCCTCCAGGCAGAATATACAGTAAAGTTAATGAAGACAACATGAAATTTCTTTCTAATGAATTGTAAAACTCATTTTTTTTTTGTTTTTTTTTTGTGAAATGCGATAGCTTATAGCATTCCTAAGCAAGTTTAAAGACAGTTTTGATAACAATTTGCTGTGACACCACAATCTAGTTAGAAAACCTGATCTGGCCTATGTAAACTATAGGAACTCTTGCCCGGTGTGTTTTGTCTCAAATCAACAGAGGGCGTCCTAAATGTAAACAACGGTCACCTCATCTATACGAGATGTATATAGCAAAACAGCTATATTTTAAATTCGTTCTCATTAAGTTTATTGGTTATTTTTATCTTTTATCATATCTGATAAAATTGAAAATTCTTTACAAAATCGGCAAATCTAGTGAGTTGTTTACCAACTTGCCTGCTTCGAATAATCGCGCTCTTTAGCACACGCGCACATGGCTTCTCTGCGTTATATGCATAATGCATACGCCGGCAATTATTATAGTGTTGCGCTAGAAAATCTTTACGCAATGACCATACGCGCTGAAGGTATGAATTAAGCCCTGCTCCAAACTATATATTAATTATTATCATCTCATAATATATAGTACGTATCGGCAGACAATCAGCCGAAAACCAATCAAATTGCCGGTTGACATCCAAAACCACACCCACTATAATCATGATAATAGTTCAATCAGTTCCAAATTGGCATGAAATATTCGGTTTTACCTCTCCGCGCGCAAAAGTGATCCAAACGTACGCACGGGATTATTGCAATTCGCACGCGGTTTTGGTCGCTCGCACGCGGTTTTAGTCGCACGCACGCGTCACGCATATGATGGACAGTTCGCTTGTTGTCTTCATACGCGCCCGCGTCCTTCTGTATTCTTTCGCTGCTCTGTAAGCAGGCTTTGCCAATTTGGAACTGATCAAACTATATATATATGAATTCAAATATCTCTTGTCACGGTACAACTAAATTTAGAGAGTAAAATATAGTTTGTAGCTGTTTTGCTATATACGTTGGTCTCATAATGTATAGGCTGTATGTAGGCCTACTATATTTCGCCGTGCGAGTGCAACACAATTTTGCTATATTCGCAGGAGGAGTATTTTTATAGAAAATCTTGGGTTAAAAATAAACTGTATAAGTTATTGACATAATTTTAGATATCGTATCTGCACTAGCACATATAGTGAGTTCAATAACATCGTAAGTGGCAGATACGATGTTATTGCACTAAGAAAAACTTAAGAACAGACGGGAGAACAGAGTGCAACAACATCGTTAGTGGTAGATGCGATGTTATTGCACTCTGAATGTTATGAAAGCAGAGTACATTACTTACGTAAGTGATAAATACGATGTTATTGCACTTAGAAAAACTTGAGAACAGACGGGATAACAGAGTGCAACAACATCGTAAGAGGTAGATACGATGTCATTGCACTCAGAATGCTATGAAAGCAGAGTGCAATACTGACGTAAGTGGTAGATAGGGCCTACGATATTATTGCACGCAACCATAAAATTGTAGTGCACTTACAAAATTGTTTTTTTATTCATTAAAATTTAATTGATTTGTTTTTGAAATTAGCTTAAAAATGTGCGCAATTACTTACTCTTTAACAATATGTAAACAAGTCAATCTTGCTAAAAATGTCACTTACGATGTTGTTGCGGTAAGCGTTGTATTCTACCCGATGGGCGTAGTTTCACGGAATAAACCGTATATGGAGTTATATGGAGTATGCGGTTTATTCCGTTCAAACGACGCCCGGTGGGTAGAATACAACGCTAACCTGTTGTTGCACTATGCTGGTTCCCTGCACCCTGGATCCCCGGCACAACTTATCCATAGGTGCAGGTACGGGCAAATCAATTGCCGTCCGTAACCGTAAGCTCAACACATTGCATTGTCGCTCTGTTATGGCATAAGGTAAATAACGATCAACGCACTGTAGCTGAGACATCCCATCGAACGCTGAATGCATTTTCGCGCTGCCATAGCTACGACGCGATGGGGAACGCGCTATGACATGCGTGGATGTGCGTGTGAAGTCCAGCGATGTGGTTAACGCAGATACACGTGTAGTTTGTGCCAATCAGCAAATTTGTTATCATTCATTTTTTGTCAATCATGACTTTTATGTCAGCAAATCAGCTTTGAGTGGAAATCGGCGCGTACCTGCATCTATGGATAAGTTGTGTGGAGCCCATTGATGCAGGGAACCAGCATATTTTTGCACTCGCACGGCAATTTGTGTCGTCGCGTATATGGCCGCCGTTTTATTCTCATTCTTATTTAGTTTATTGGTTATTTTGATCGTTTATCATAAAAATAATTAATTAATTAATCAAACTACAACAAAATAAAATCGGCGAATCCAGCGAGTTGTTTAACAAGTTCCTGCGAAGAAAAATCTCGTTCTTTAGCACACGCACACACCCCAACACTGCATTATACCGTCGTCTGTAATGTATCTATCCATCTATCCAAAGTAGAACGCCCTCTGTAATTTTAAATACAAAAAGCCAGTGCGAACTTAATTTTCACGTGTTTTGCATTAAAAGGCGTTAAGAGATATGGTGGAGGCAGCGCCTTCAATTACAAAAATATATGATAAAAATTGGGATTTGTATATTTTTACAATTGTATTACATCGTCGCTGTTCTGACATAACGACACATCACTTTACTTAATTCTGTTGTGATGTGTCGTTATGTCAGAACAGCGACGACATGTATGAACTTACACCTATAAGGATAAAGAAAAATCAGCCCTTTTTGGACAACAAAACGTCGATTCAAAAACGCTGATCTCCGGCAGATCAGCATTTTACGTCCGACAGTATCCACCCTGCAGTACGCGTGATATACACCTAGCACATAAAGTCCCTGACCAGGTGCTTTGAGGTTGGCTAATTCAAAATATATGATCGGTACCAAAAATCTGAGCTATATTTTAAATGAGCAAATTTCTTCTCCGCAGTTTGATACCTCATTCAACAAAATCGAATGGATACTTTTAAAGTTATGTCGATTTCAATGACCCCGCATGCAACAGAAAAGTTGCACTAGGTATAGGAAATCATTGATTTGTGTGTGATTTACCACTGTCACTGAAAAATCACAGCTTATCAGCTAAGACTTGTATTCTTCACAGCCAGATACACCCTTTGTCCCGCACATTGCGGTTATCACTAAAGACTCATTCATCTGTCTCGTTCAGATAGCACACAGTTATGACAGTAATCACACACAAATCAATGATTCCCATACTTAGTGCAACCTTTCTGTTGCATGCGCGGTCATTGAAATCGACATAACTTTAAAAGTATCCATTCGATTTTGTTGAATGAGGTATCAAACTGCGGAGAAGAAATTTGCTCATTTAATGTGTATCTCAGATTTTTGGTACCGATCACATATTTTGAATAAATCAACCTCAAAGCACCTGGTCAGGGACTTTATGTGCTAGGTGTATAACGCGAACCATATTATTTGCATAGAGGGCGTTTTTCAATAAATAGCGATGTAATTGTTTTAATCAAGTTTCGCTGTGTTTATGTTAGTAGAAACAACAATAATGGCAATTTTTAATGTTCATCTTGAATTCTGAAGTAAATGTTTAAAAATTTAAAATTGTCTTAATGTCCTGTTAAGTGATGGATTGATAATATTATTGTAAAACGATATGTAAAATCGGCGACAAGTCGTCATACAAAAACAATCAAATGCTATTACTGCATATGTCACTTTGGCGAAAATATGGTGATTAATCAAATCAATTGCATGATGGACTTTATCCTTAGTCATTTGCCAGATGTTTTGTATTTTAATTAAAGTTAACGGAAAGTTTGTTTGTTTGTTTAAACGGTTTTTCCGGTGGAGACATTACGGGGTTAAATATAGCTCCATAATTAATTGCATCACGCTATTCAAAGTGGCTATAATCTTTTTAATTACAACGAGACAGTGCAGCTATTACGTCATTCAACAATTGCAGTATCATTGCGCGTCTACTCGAAGGGCTGCGTATACACATAATTATCAGCCTAAAAAAATGTATTTAAGGATGACAAAACACAATACGATAAATTTGCATATTTTTGCGAGATGGATGATTTTGGTTGATCTGGATGTCTTGCGTTATGATTGGAAAATAGAAGAACAGAAAATGTCGCTACGAGGCGGTTTTCGCTAGATTACCATTTTGAGAAACAATATTTCCAATCGCAAATAAACGGATAAAATCAGTTTTACAAAATGTTGATATTCTGATGACAAAATACAAGATTACACAATATCGGCAACTGTTGTGATCAATCTTCAAAATAAAAACAGAGCCTTAAATAAGTGGATCGAGTTCTGGAACCATCAACACCCACGTTGGGAATCATGAAAAGTGTTCACATTTGAAATAACTCCTCACTCCTTTCACTCGCAACACTCGAGCCTTCCTGCAAACCGCGTTATTCGCGCCATACCTGTCATTCGCTTTCACGGAGCCCGATACACGGAACAGCAATATCAGTACGCTGGGCTAAAAGGGAAGATAACATATCTTTCTACGCGGCTATTGGTTTAACCAAATACAAACAAGATTTTTCAGAATCCTTTCCCAACTTTCAAGGTCTATCTCAAGGATTACTGAACCAATACTAGGCAAGTTTGTACTTTTTTAATGCATATCTCATGGTGATTCCTAATATGATGATGACATTCAATAATTTTGACTTAGGCCTATTTGAAACATTTGGTGACATTTTGGAATTCCAACAATGCGTGCGGACATGCGGACGAGCGTACATGCGTAAACCCGAAAGTGCGTACTGGAAGCTTTCAAAAAAATTACAGCGCATCCTGATTGGTCAATCATGAAATCGTCACGCCCATGCATGTACATGCTTTTACATTTCATGCATCTGGACGCAGCTCCGCGAACAACAGCAAAACACACTTGCCCACAGACACATCGAGGAAAAGCAAGGTACGACAAGAGGTGTGCTATTGCCTCCGAAAGCAAACGAGAGGAAGAACATTTTATTCATTTGAACAATCAAACTTTTCCAAAATAATAGAACACATTAGTGTTACACACATTTTTCAGAATCAACTCTTAAGATAACCAATTGTTGGAAATGAAATTGGAGGAGGCTAGACGACGAACTCCTACCCCTGGGCTAGACACGGCCGCACTATGGGATCAAATTCCGATATAAGAAATTGGTGGAAATGAAATTGGAGGAGGCTAGACGACGAACTCCTACCCCTGGGCTATGACACGCCCACACTAGGGATCAAATTCCGATATAAGATTTCTGAATTTTACAACACAACTGATTGATATCAATTCTAAATAATTCAATTTATCAATATCAGATTTCTGAATTTTACAAAAAACAATGGTTGGTGATATAAGGACAAGCTTATTGACAATGCCCCTTGGACCTTGCGCTAGGCGGCGACAGGAGAATCACCTCTCAATAATTCAATTTATCAATAGAAAATTTCTGACATTTACAATAACAATTGTTTGATATCAATTCAAAATAATTCAATTTATCAATATAAGATTTCTGAATTTTACAAAAAACAATGGTTGGTGATATAAGGACAAGCTTATTGACAATGCCCCTTGGACCTTGCGCTAGGCGGCGACAGGAGAATCACCTCTCAATAAATCAATTTATCCATATGATTGGTAGGGCTAATTACATGGAATGATGTGACATGATTTATATATAAAATTATTATAGGATTTGTGAGCCCAAAACACATGGAAGCTATGCATTATTCACTAGTTTGTCAAAAGAAAAAAGAAACTATGCCAAACAAGTTTGACAAGGAAAGGAGAACTTGCCAACCCCAACTTTTGGCCCCATGACCGAGAACTTGGCACTTTGAGCATTTGTGCAAGTATTTGCACTGAGAACGAGTGCACCCTGTACCATTGAAGGAAAAACACAGTGACTGAGAATTGCCTGTGGAAACGCGGCTTTGGGAATATGATTCGCCCGGAAACTGTTGGGAAGATTGCCCTTGTTGGTCTTGGGGCTGAAAATTATGTTGATTGGGAGGTGAAACCACACATAATGTCCAAAGTTCGCCATCTATAATAGCCTATGATCTCTGAGGTTGGCGAGCTTGTTTAAGACGAAATTGATGGTCGTATACGCGCCACCCATACCAATTGTAGCGAGATGCCGCTGTGCGTATCAAACTCGCATATTTCAATAACTCTAATGCCCTATGGGGGTGAGCTGTAAGAAAAATGGACGAAAAAATGAGGAAGGAATCAGTCCACCCGTGAATGGAATTAATAGTGCGTTTTGGCTTGCTATCGCACCACACCATCCTCCCATCGTCATTCACTGATAGAACCATTCCCCCGACATCATTGTGACCAGAAATGAACCCGTTTTTGTCGGTAAGGGAGCCAAATTCAACATACTCACTGTTGATGATTTTGTTGATTGTGGCCCGAGTTAAATGATCACCGAGAGGGCTACACACTGATATCAGAGGTCCACCCGACTGTTGATTGGCGCTAAAAACAGGAAAAGAATTTATTATTGAGTTCTCACCCGAACCTTGCAACAACAGCGGAGAATACGGACCAGAGTTCATCATAACATTGCTGCTTTGCGAAGTCACAGCTCCTGAATTCTGCTGATTTTGTCGGGATGATACTAGTTCGTTCTCGGGTTCGTCAACTTGCGGTCTATGTTCAGTTCGACCAAACGATGATTGGGCCAACCGTTCACCTACTGACTGCACAGGGGGTTGGACAGGACGTCCAATACTGTTAGACGGCGGATTTTCTGCATCTGGCTCAAATCCTGCTGCTGCTCTCATTAGTGAGCGGCCTGTCAACTCCATGCTGGATTGGATCTGGACGAGTTTGTATTAGTGTTCGTAACACGGCCGTCTAGTGCAATCGATGCCACTGGAGTTGTGTTATTGTTTGTAACACGGCCGTCTCTTGCAATCGATGCCACTGGATTTGTGTTATTGTCCCGGGGTGCTCAGTGGTTATTGAAAGTGGGGTATCATGCGCGTCCAAGAAATCACGTAATTAGGGTGGTTTTTGAAGCCGGGGCACGATACGTACGTAACGTGTTTAGGGTATCAAAACAAGGACAATCAGGAAAAAGGGTATACTTTTCATACAATGGTCTTACGTATTTAGGGTCCTTATTTTCTTGTATATATGAGAATCTTTAAAAATAGCCGCGATATATTCATTATTTTGTTTCATTCGTCTGTGATTATATTCTTTCGGGTTAGGCCTAGTTCAAGAGCGGGTTCAAGAGATCTGATCTTAAACACCATTTGTTTCATACTAAAATAGGGAAGGAAAATCAGTGCCTAGAGCCCGGTTTAGAGTG
The DNA here is from genome assembly GCA_035610835.1 of Ophiura sarsii. Taxonomy (NCBI): domain Eukaryota; kingdom Metazoa; phylum Echinodermata; class Ophiuroidea; order Amphilepidida; family Ophiuridae; genus Ophiura; species Ophiura sarsii. Next base: position 40,522,386 of record CM069450.1, on the reverse strand, counting down.
CGTGCATTGTTTCTTATTAGGATTCAAAATATACAAATTTCGTGCTTAGGGTACGTTAGGGTATAAAAGTATTTGGATTACTTGTTTAGGGTATGAAAATACTGAAATTACTTCCTTAGGGTATGTAAAACACTGTCCTTACTTGTTTAGGGGGTACTTTTTCACATTTATGCAATTACTTATTTAGGGTACTTTTTGAAAGTCCTTGGACGCGCATGATACCCCCTTGTAATAACCACTGAGCACCCCGGGGTTATTGTTCGTAACACGGCTGTTTCTTGCAGTTGATGCCGCCCCTCGAGTAGAATTACTTGTAGTATTACCCGTTGTATCACTCGTAGTCACGGCAACAGCCGGAGTCAATTGGGCCATCGCTCGTGCCTGGTTCCGTGTTTGTCTCACGGCAGGTCGAGCTACACGGCCTAAATTAGCGTTAGTTGCATTCCTCTTTGTTCCCCTTCGTTTTCCCGGCATTTTGCTACTCACGATTTATAAACACAGCGGCTAGATGACAGAGTTAGACAAGGGGTCCTAGCTTCTAAATAAAGCAAATTCGGACATGTACCGTATACCGTACAAATGGTGAGCTGTAGCCGCTAGTAATAATAACAATACTAGTAGTAGTAAACCGGGAAGATGAACGCCAACAGTTAATAATTTCAGCAAACCACTGCAAATATACACCAAAGTGTAGAGATGGATTTTCTAATGGTGTCTGATAAACATAAAAAATTAATTTATGTCCAAGAAAGAACGTCCAATTCGGATGCCGACAACGGAGGTTATGACTCAGTAAGGAAAACTGATTGCTGCTCGCAAGGCACGCAGGGAGGGACGCACACAAAAGGAATGGCCATCTATTGTTACTGTGGAATCAGGCGAGGAAAACGCGCGAAACAGAGACACAAGTTGACAGAGGGACGGGACTCTGCGCCGTGAGCAAAAGCGATTTATACAGATTTCATCTGAATAAATCGTCATTGCGTGAAATAGCTTGAATTTCGTCTATAGCATTACTATAAATTAAATAGCGCTTAATAAATCCTGTTGTTAGGTTATTATAGCTAGGTCATCACAGTGGTTACTCACCAGCGTAAGTTACGCTGAGAATAATACAAATTTCACAAATATTTTTGGTTATTGTGGCAGTGTATAAATATATCAATCGCTCTGCCGGAGTAACAATTGAGTAGGCAGCACTGCTTACGTTGACCTTTATACTTCGACTAGTTTATGTAGGAGTTATAGGCCTACTTTTAGAGTTATCAGCACATTTATTACCGGATCAGTTACTTTTTCGATGACTGTACTGCGTTTCAGAGCTTTATATCCGTAATCAAAACTAACCAAACTATTCATTTTATGGCTCGTTGTATCCATCCGAACCATTCATTCTCATTAAAATGTGAGCATTTTTAAAATTTGAATCCTGTACAAAGAATTTGAGAATATGTTGACCTTGGACCTATTTTGCCCTTTATAACGTAAACTAAATATCGGGTGGAAATACAACCATTGACTTCTTTGCTCCATATGAACTCAAAAACAGTTTGACAGAATGATTCAAGCATTTTTCAATTTGTCCCCTTATGGTGAAAGCTAATTTGCATATTATGCAAATTAGACAACTTTGCCATTCTGGGATTTGTTGGGACTTTTAGTATGGTGATTAATGCACTGAAGTAGATACAATTCTGTTGCAATTAGTGGTGGGTGTAAGCACCATTTTGACTGGACTATAAACGTAATTGGAGTGTTGCACATATTTTTACCAGTACAATTTCATCGAACTTTCAATTTCAATTTCATCTGCCATAAATGCCCTCTTGAATTATTGATTGATCGATAAATTACTTTTGTCCTCGGGTACTACACTCCACGTGCAGTCCCTCAAGTTGATAAACCTATTTGTATGGCAGAAGGGCCTAGATTTGGCAAGCCGCGTGACCGTATGAATATTTTTTCGGGTTGGACATTCGCCGGTTGTTTTAACCAATTAAGGCAAAGTGGCTTTAACATTATTTGAACAGTTCATTTATATCATGTCATGAAAATACTACTAATTAAAAAAGACTTAATTGCTCAAAAAGACTTAATTGCTCAATTATAGCCAACACGCTACAACACCGGGGGTGTTAACAAGAGTCCTTATAAAGTTACTACATAGTTAGAGCCGATATCTGCTGACACGATGCATGAAGCTAGTAGACGGGATACGCAGAATGTGCGGATCGGTTTTGTACAGAAAGGCCTGTAGACAACTTCCCTCAATAGCCCGCTAAATTGAAAACAGAATAAAGATATATGAATGCAACGATTCTGTCTGGCTGCTTTAATGCACCCAGCCGCAAAGAAATATCCATTAGACTTACGGATCGAACATCACATACGTCAGACTATTGCGTCATATAACACCGTTTGATGGTTTAGCATCCGTAGGACTGCATCAAACTGAAAACAGTCTTGAGACTTGCGTACTAATTTCGCAGTGCGGACTTAATCTTACAGATTGTTCAGCGGGGTGGTCAGTCATCACAGACCGTAGTGGTCTAGATACCGATGAAGGATGGACAATGGTGTCACCAACAAATGACATCACGTGTGACGGGTTTGTTACTGAATGGCGTTACCTAGCCAAGCGTGCTTCTCCATTGCGAGCAATTGTCTGGAGAAGGAGGGTCGATGGTTTTGATTTCAAAATCGTTGGGATAAATGTAATACCGCCGGGTGATGTCGATACGGAAGTTGTTTTTCAAGTCCCCGTCCATGAACGCATTCGTGCAAAGCCTGGTGACAAGTTTGGATGGTCGTCTGAAAACGGCGTCTTATCAGGGAACGTCGGAGGTGCTAGCCTTGTGCGATAAAATTGACAAATTTAACCCCAATAAAAGTGCTGGTAACGACAATATTGGAAATTTCATTATTAAAAAAGTAAGCAATGAAATTGCTCGGCCACTTACAAGTATTTTTAATTTATCATTGTCAACAGGTATAGTTCCAGATCAATTTAAAACAGCAAAAGTAATTCCAATTTACAAAAAGGCTGATCATGACATTTTCTCAAACTATCGTCCAGTTTCGCTTTTACCATGTTTCTCCAAAATTCTGGAGAGACTTGTATCTAACAAATGCGTTGACTTCAGAAATACTTACGAAATCCTTAATGAAAAACAATTTGGTTTTCGCTCCAAAGATTCAACCTACATGGCTATTGCTCAACTAGTAGATAAAATCAACACTGCCGTCGAAAATAATGAAACTACAATAGGAATATTCTTAGATTTATCAAAAGCATTTGATACTATTGATCATAAAATACTTCTTCATAAATTGGAACATTATGGATTTCGTGGTGTAGTACTTGAATGGTTTGAGAGCTACTTAAGCAATAGAACTCTAAGTGTTTTTTATGATAACTGTAATTCTGACTTTAAAAATATTGTATGTGGTGTTCCACATGGATCTATTTTGGGCCCTTTGCTTTTCATATTGTATGTTAATGATATTACATATACTTCAAATGTACTTGATTTCATATTGTTTGCTGATGACACTACTATTCTTTACTCACACAAGGACATCAATAGCAAAATAAATGTAATAAATGAAGAATTGAATGAAGTAAGCAATTGGTTTAAAGCCAACAAATTATCAGTTAATGCTAGCAAAACGAATTATATGATTTTAGGTACACCTCATACGACATCAACCAAAATACGAGAAGATTTTAATGTTACTTTAAATAATATTATACTAGAAAGAGTAAAATGTACTAAGTTTTTAGGCGTATTAATTGATGAGTGTCTTACATGGAAAAACCACATTGATTGCATATCGAAAACAGTTTCAAGAAATATTGTTGTCATGAACAAACTTAAGCACTCTATTCCAGCACGTATATTGCACTCGTTATATTGTACTTTAATTTTACCTTATCTCAGCTATGGAATACTTATATGGGGCAAAACTTGTAAATCATATCTAGACAAACTTGTTAAACTGCAAAAATGGGCAATTAGAACCATCTCTAATAGTCACTAGGAGTCACACAGCACCTTTATTTGCTAAGTATAATTTTCTTACAATAACCGATATGTACACAATGGAACTTGGTGTATTCATGTTTAAATATTCCATAAATGATCTACCCGTAGCTTTTAAAACCTTCTTTTCAAAACGTTCAGATGTTCACAACTACCCAACAAGACATGGCAATGATTTTAACATGACAAATAACAAAAAGACTTTCCCCGACCGTGCTATACGAACCAATGGTCCAATTCTCTGGAATTCACTTCCCAAAAACATGAAACAATCCAAATCTTTAAAGCATTTCCGAACCCAGTTAAAGCAAAACCGTATCCAAAATTACGAGTAATCTATTGTATTTGAGCCCGTCCTTGTTCTGTCTTGTTTATGATGTTGTGGAATTCTTATTGTTTATTTTAGTATAAAATGTTTGTTTATGTATTGCTTGTTTTAAGGGGTAGACCATACACGGGCCTCATTGGCTTTCCAGTCTACTCCTCCATATTGTGTTTTTTTATATGTGATTTGATGTATTTTTTATTTGGAAATAAATATTGATACTTGATACTTGATACTTGATACATAAAACCAGATGAAAACCAGGAAATCAATTTCAGTTCTAATTTTGAATCCCGGAGATATTCAATTCAGGCAACGGTACACCCGGAAGGTGAGTGTCGATTAACAGATTAAGGATGATCTTCCTTATAATGATAAAGGTACGCGGAACATTTTCACTATAGTATAAACCTCATTAGAATTGGACATCTAGTTTTGAAATTGACCATTATGTAAAGAAAAAGTGAAATTTAAAGAATTTGCCAGTCTCTTTTTGATCACTTAAAATTTAACGATGTCACTTTACTTACCTTTTGTCAGATATGTGTGTGGCTTGCGGTGATCCCCATATTCGCACGTTCGACTGCGTTAAATACGAATATCATGGAGAATGCAACTACACTTTGGTCAAAGATTGCGATGGTGAATTGGGTTTTGAGATCATTGGTGAATTCATGCGATTGCCCATAACAGATAGAAGCGTGTCTGTCATCAAATCGCTAAGTATCACGTGCTCAAATCAGGTAAAGTCATCTGATTGGGTTAAAGTGGGTCACATGACGTAACATACTATGTTGTTATATTAAAACATATAATAATATTTAATGTATGAGAAATCTGATATTCCTACATGTCTGAGTGTCCTAGCCTCGGTAGACACACTTTTTTTAACGTTATGTTGCTTTTAGTAATCACACCTAACGAAAAAAGAAAAAGAAAATCCTTTAAAAAGGAAAGGGGCGATCAAACGAATAATAACAGATGGGCAGTAGGCCTACCAGTGTTAAGGTATGGTAGGTGTTGGTTGAAATGTGGGAAGTGTTTGCACTGAAAACTTAAACTAGTCAGACACAGGCTGGACTAACTTTAAACTAGTCGAGCAGGTTAGTCAAGCCTGCTGGACTAGCTTAAACTAGTCAAGCAGGTTAGTCAAGCCTGCTGGATAGGTTATGGCCGACTTGACTAGCTTAAGGTTAGTCCGGCTCAGCCTGACTAGCTTGATTTGTTCTGCTGGACTAGTCTGTGGCTGGACTAGCTATGTTAGTGAAGCTGTCTTGACTAGCTTTAGGTTAGTCAAGCTGGCTGGACTAGCTTTAGGTTAGTCAAGCTGGCTGGACTAGCTTTAGGTTAGTCAAGGCACTGAGATAAAATATCAATGTCGGCATGCAGATAAGACGTACGTCATCGCCGGTCCGGTTTTGCTAGCCAATCCAGACGTAACTTGCCGTAGTTATTTCATTATGTGGCCATATTGTGTATATCATAGTGTTTGCCAACATCTGTAGACTATTTTATGCTACATTTTGTTTGGAATGACGACTTGGAGCACTGAAAACGAAACCTAGCGTGCCCTACTAAACAATAGTTAGTTAAAACTATGTCAAGTACGACTAACTTATAACTAGTACGGCTAGTTGGACTAAACTATATATTAGTACGTTAGGATGTACTAGTTGCTGAACTATCAAATATGCTAGTTCAAACTTGACCTACTAATATAATAAACTAGTTCAACATGCCCCACTAATATAATCGGGTGCTCTACTAATATATTGGGTGTTCTACTAATGGTCTCTACTAACGAAAATGATGTCAAGTACGACTATTTTTTTTCTTCATAGGGCATACTGTACTAATGTTTTTACTAGTTTAGCAGATTGAACTAACACGGCTCCCGGGATTGAACTAGTTCCTGGTCGGTTGCTATGGGAAAATAACGTGACCTCGATCGATGTCAAATTCAGACCCATGGAAGTATCATGCTTGAAATTGATCTTGCTGGTTGATCTGAGTTTAAGACAAATCACTCCAATCGGCCCATTCTATTCATCCATTTCGGAATTCTGCGAACTACTTGGTGGTTTTGACATGGTCGGCACTCGGCTAGTGTCGTAGAGATGCAAGGGTGCCGAATTTTGCACCTCCGCTAACACCTGCTTTTCATTCGGGTTTTTTCTCTGAATTCCTTTGAATCTTTGGTGGCCAAACGTTTAGTTTGACCCTTGCAGTTTGGCGCTGCACCTTTATCATTCCTTCCATGTTTGTGTTACATATTTCCGCTAAAAAGAGGGATTTTTTCAGCGCTCAGAACAGCTGCTGTTTTCTCGATGTCGCACGCAGACGGTATGATCAACGCCGATCCTGTGCAGTTCGTACGTCGTGAAACGTTAGTAGGACGTTTTTCGCAGTGGAACTAATTTTTTTTTATTAATACAGCACCAAAATTTGAAATAGTTCAGCATGTCCAGCTAACAATTTACTTCGATCCATGTTAAACTTGTAAAGCATATTAGTTTGACACCTAGTCGTCCATTAAAAACTAGTTCACCCAAGCTTAACTATAGCCCTACTAAACAATAGCTTAGTTCAGCCTCGAAAATACGAGTTTGTGTTTTCAGTGAGTAGGAAAAAACTAACTGTAAAGAACGACGGTAGCGCGGGCATTTCAAACGCTAACGGGTCAGTCCACTACAGCTAACCAGCAGCCCCGCCAACAACATACGAATGCTATTGAACAGACAGCAGAGCAATCACCCGTGGCGAAACCAAGTATCAAGCTAGTCGAACGACTAACTTAAAGCTAGTCCAGCATTGCTGGACTAGGCTAAAGCTATTCAAGTTGAGTACCGTCTTGACTAGCTTTAAGTAAGTCAGGCTGACCAATTTAGGTTTTCAGAGTGGTATATGAATTTAGAAGTAGGAGTACATACCAAGTATTATGGCCAGTAGCATTTTGTTGGTGTTAGTAGCCTAAGACACGTGGAAAGCAAGGCAGGCTGGAATATGATGTTGGTAGCCGTGTATGATTTTATTAAGAAAAGTATGATTTTATTAAGAAAAGTATGATTTTATTAAGAAAAGTACAAATTTGTATTATATACATACATAGTTTTATAATTTTCTATTGGGTTAATACATGAGAGCACAAGAAATCTGAAGGCAACAGTTGTATATTGCAGGCTTGCAACTTCACCAAATACAGAGTGATATTCACAAATTAATATAAATTCCACAGTGTCAAAATTCGTTAAAATAATACTGCCGTAATCAGTCTGATATAGACTGAATACGTAAATGGGTTCAGTCCGATATAGACTGATTATTAGAGAGACTAGTTTTAAACTTTAAAGCAATATACATTTTGAATTAGCTTGCATTAAAGCACTTGTTCATGATCCTTTTGTGTTAGGTGTACGTAGGCTTACAGTTTAGATAGGCCTAGTACTCATTAATTATGATAGGTATCAGGCTTCTCGTTAGGTTCAAATATTATGGGGTCCACTGGACCCCATAATTTACCAATTCTCAAAATTATGGGGTCCGAGAAGAAATTATGGGGTCCAAGTCAAAAATGTAATTTGCGAATTACGACTTCGGAATCGGATACGGAGTGGTTAAACGGGAACTATGTGGTTGTATGCATTCAACCACGACTACGGACACGACGAAAACATGTGTAGATGGGACGAAAATATGGACGATGGTCGAGAGTTGTACAAGGAAGACCGAGAATATTTAATATATTATAAATAAGTATACTTTGATTCGGATTGTCACGAAAACTGATATTTGTAAGCTTACACGTGTAAAATTATCTTGACACACGATTACAAATTATTGCGTCTAGATGGACGCAATAAAGAGTCCAGTTTAAAATTTACTGCGTTTTTATCAAAAATATTGCGTCCCCAGACGCGAAAACGCAATGTAACGAGAAGCCTGATAGGTATTGCTAATTTATGACACCGATACTGTTCAAGAAATCTCCTACCTATTACTATTAGGTTTCAAATAATATAATTATAATTGTGAAATAATCTTGAATTTTGTTACATTCATTTTGATCAACGACAGGTCATATATTTAAACCGTAACTTTGCTGTTGAAATTGACGAAACACATTTTTACGGGGAAACCACGGCAATAGAGTGTGGTAGCTTAACAAGATATAACAATGGAGTGGTAAGTTATATTATTATCATCATATAGTATTAGTGATAAAAAGTAACTTACTAGGTAATATGCTCATTTATCATTCAGTAGACATGAGTACTGTTATTTCATTGGTTAATTAGCCAAAGAGGATATTTTCGTATCATACCGATCTCTTTATGATGTGAAGCACTCTGTATGAATATGATACGAAATCATTGCTGTATGATACGAACAAGTCGTGTCATACAGCTCTGTAACAGAGCGATTTGTCACGCTTATTATGATTGCATTGTACAACACTGAGCCTCTGAAAACAAAGATGCCAACAAATACAAATGTAGGTAACTGATCCATTAATTCAAATTTTCTAGAAATATCAACAAAATCAACAATAACATTATTTAAAAAAATTCGGACATTTTTGAAGATTTTATTTTTCTTCCAAATTTTGGAGAACAAAATTGAAAGTTGTATAAATTATTTTTGTTGTTGATTATTTGTCAAATTTTGAAAATGATTGAAAATTCACCATTTCCTATTTTTTTTATTTTAAAAAGCAACAAAAAAACCCGCCTGACTGACCGTCCCTAATGTACCTGATAGGTCTGTTTGCCCGTATAGAACAGGGTTTTTGTTTTCGTTGTCCAAGTAATATTTTATTTTTTCATCATGCACTCTAACAATTGTTTACCTAAATGCATGCCTACTCAATGATAAATTCGCTATCCCCTGTTTGTTCTCATGCAATACGAAAAAATATTAATGTTTTGGGTTCGTATCACATTCGGCTTTCGGCCTCATGTGATACGAACCCAAAACAGTAATATATTTTGAACAAACAGGGGAAACTAATTAACTATGATAGCCAAAACTATTAATAATAAAATTGTGAAGAAATTACTTTTTGTTTAATGAGAGATAGTTCACGTGAAGATTGACTGAAGACAAAGCCATGTGTCCAGGACCAAAGTTCCATGTTTGCCCGTGATTTTTCACGAGGTTTGTTTATTCCTTATTCCAGAAAAAAAGAAAAATTCTACTTATACTTAATATAGAAAAATTGAAAGAGGTATAATTTTGAAATGATATCAAATCCTTAATTTGTGATTGTTCTTTTCTAAGTTAAATTTAACAGCATAGTCCATTAAAGGTAGATGACCCGATCACATTTTCATAACACAGATTTTTCTCAAACATATGGAGATTTTCATATCATATGAAAGATCATATTTTTCTGATTAACATACTGAAATTTGACGTTCCAAATCAGTATGATTACGAAGAAATCGGTGAAATAACAACGAATTACCGCGAAAAGTGGTAACCACCAATATAGTTTGTGTACAACTCAATGGGCACATTTCACGGCATCTTCTGCGTCTAAAATAAGAACCACTAGAGTTATGCAACTCAAACTTTGGAATACGACTTTTTTGAGGATGACCTTTCATGTCGAATAGAAAACTTAAAGTTGAAAATCGGAACATCTACCTTTAATTTAGTATAACATGCTAACCCAATTTCAAAGAATTTAACACGTCTACAATGTTTAGAAACAAGCGTTGCAGGCATTAAAAATGGTGCAATTCAAATGTCGCAACATCTGTTACTAGTATTTATTGATACGTTATTTTTTTCCTTATACAAGGTCGTGATACTGGACAATGGCGTAACCGTGTACTGGAGTAGTCCATACAAAGTCACGATAGTCACGTTAGACACTGAGCTTGTTGGTAACTTGTGTGGTTTATGTGGAACTAATAATGCAAATAAGTGCGATGATTTCACGGAAAAGGACGGCGACATTGTAAGTTCTTACTATATGCGGTAACATTTTAAAATAAATAATCTTGACTTTGGGTACTCGCAAACCCTTTAGCAGTATACTCTATTTGGCTTCCTTTGGACAGTGACGGAGCGTAACAGGCGCAGCTTTTACGCACGCGTACGTGTATCTTCCAACTCGCTCGTGTGTATACACCACACTTATAAAACTCGCCCATTGCTTGTGTGGTAGATTTCGATCACGACAGGAGCATGCGCAGATGCGATTTTTGTGTAAGTGGTCTGTGATTTTGTCAATATTATATTTTTACTGTGATTTGTTTGTCAATCTGCATTAAATGCAAAAAGTAACAACCATGAGGTAACCATACCTAAACGCATGCGCAATAACGGATTCGCGGTATAATAAAACAAACCTTAGTACCAGCATCAAAGTTTTGTGAGGGGAGGGACAAACGGGTGGCTTGAACATGTTTTTTTGGGTTTTTTAGCGCGAAAATGTTGGCTTTTTACGTCAACATTATTGCCTAAGGGGAACTCATGGAAGTCACTTCATGAACGTATTTCCAATGGATCTTACCTGCTACGCCCATTTGTTCGTCATCTCATTGGTTTATTCCCTAAAACCCTCACTCACTATCGCCAATCTTAATACGCTCCATTTGTAGGTGCCGGATGCGATTACATTTGGAGATAGCTGGAGAACTGATCTTGAATGTGGACAATGTCAAGATTGTACAGATTCTATTTGTAAGATCAACAATCATAATGAACAGGATGCAATGGACCTGTGCTCCATTTTTATCGGTGGTATGTGATTGATTCTTTATTGATTTCATTTGTCCTACCGTTACTGTCCTTTTTATTGTATTTACATTCGCCTCTTTGCCTGCTCTGATAGCACATCGGGGAGAGAGGAATTATTTTCAAGACGCCCCCGTTTGACTTGTTTTGGTTTGCTCATTTAAATGCCGATTCAATTATTTAAAAAAGTTTGTGAATCTAACAGGATTCGAATCTGCAGCCTTTGTATTAACTAGCTAACGGGTAACTGCCAGAGGAGCGCAATATTATAATCTATAGCTATGTTCTCAAACATTGATTAAATGCTATTACTAATGTCGCTGTATTAGACGTTTTAGTGAGCCGATTTGAATGATCTATATACCAAATTGTTCAGAATTCGATGAAGTTTAACGCTTCGTATAACAAATCTGATATAAACAGTAAAAAAATCACGAGAAAAATGAAATGGCTCCTGTTTTTCTTCTAATGAGCCATTCTCCACGAAAACATTTAGCGTTTAAGTTCAGTATTTTCTCTATACAATGTGTGAATGATCCGAGCTCTGCGAATAGTGAATTTTCTTAATTTAATGTCATTCCTGCATTGTTTCAATACCAAAAGCGACCTATGGTTTATATTTATGTGGGCGGAAATTACGTGTTATGCATGAATTACGCAACCACTCAAAGCTGAACTTTTAGGCAATCAAAGAACAACAGAGGGCATGTCAGGTTCATGATCCTTAATGTAACACGAGGGATTATACAAAATAATGGTACACGATATATAAAATATTCAAATATCAATTTTTAATCTATAAATATATATTCTCATAATTTATATACAGTTGTATATATCGACATACAGTCATCAAAAAAGTAACTATACAGGTAATAAATGTACTTTTAACTCTAAAAATATATATCCTACCTAGAAATATTGAATCATAAAGTTGTTGTGAAATGTATCTTCTTTAATATGAGATATTGCAGGCTAGGAATATTTAAGAAGCGACAATCTAAAATGTAAGGTAAAGTCACAATTTCAAAAATTCACATTTTACATTTCAACACGGGGGAGAGAATGACAAGTAGCGCGTGTGTGGCGTATTGATTCATCGGAACAATGCGGCCGACTGTCCAACCTGCGCATGCATCCCCCAATTGCACTACCGGTAATCAATAAGATACCCGTAGCTTTGGTCCGCGTGTAGAAAATAAAAATGTGAAAATGAAAATCGGACTTTTCCTTACATTTTTGAGTGCCACTTCCTCAATAATCTACCGATCCTAGCGTGCAATATCTCATATTAAAGAAGACAATTTTTTCAACAACTTTATAATTCAATATTTTTAGGTAGGATATACATTCTAAGAGTTAAAAGCCCATTTATTACCTGTATAGTTACTTTTTTTGATGACTGTAGATCATTACATCAATCAGTACATTCTGTTGTCATGAGCAGATTATCATTTAATATATTCATTTCAAAATAAATTCACATTCATGTAAGGACTGTATATTACATGTGCAATCCAATAGTATCCAATTAGATCATCGACTCATTAACCACTGGGATCTTGATGATCGAGGTAAAACTTCTGTTTCACAGCAATTAATCATTCCTTCGATAATTAGGGATCATGTCATATATTATGTATACATACAAATGAATATTACATATACAATTCATCAAATCAACATTTTATATTTTTGTATATATATAATATATGCAAATCAACATGGACAATCAGAGTTTATCATTATCGTACTTCATTTATCTAATGTTAATGGAAAATACATTGTTTAATCTTTAAAAGCTGCTCTCCTTGACGGTGATTATAAAACAGCACGTGATCAATGTATGCAGATCTGTTGTGCTACTTTGCCCAAAGTCGCATGCTTTTGTCAGCTTGTAGACGATTACAATAATTACATAACGACGGAATATGGCAGTTCGGAACAAGTTGACGCGACTGCAATTTGCACGGGCGAGGGTAAATATTATTGTTAAACGCTTTCATACGACCATAAAGATTTGCGAGTAAATAAGACATTCTTAAGGAAACCTAAAGTCAAGGTATGTATGGTATTTCACCCCAAAAAATTGTATTCATCATCAAATACTAAAAATAAGATGATTTTTGTACAATCTTGGACAAGTAATGTAACTGATGAGTTTTATTAATTGTTAAGACCAATTGTATAATGGATAGTATTTCACAACGTTTTACCAGTAGGCCTACCTGAATTTAGGATAGATCTCATACGAGGCCTAGTTAAGGCGAATCGTTCAACCGGTGTACCTTTTCAAGTCTGGTCATATAGGTAATAATAATAATAACGTATTTATATAGCGCAATATGTTTAAAGACCTCAGAGCGCTTTTCACAAAAATACACATAAGAGAAAAGGAAATAAAGGAAAAGAATATAACAGCAACATAGTCTGACTAGTTTAAGTTTTCAGTGTATACCATTCCAAAAGTTCTAACTTCTATGTTTCGCTCTGTATCGCATTGAGCATGTTGAGCACTCTGCATACTTTCCTACTCAGTGTTTCAATTGTTTTATATAAAAAGAAGACATCTTTGACTTTTGATTGCTTACTACAACTATTTAAAAGTGCCAAGATAAAGGACTCATACAAATGATATATAGGAAGTATCCCATGTAAAACACGATCTTTAGGCCATACGCAATTATACATGAAATATCCTAATAACAATGTATCTTTAATATGTCATAACATGTATTTAAGAGGGGAATTGACCGGAATAATGAAAAGACATTGACACAGAAATATCTGTAAGAAATCATTCTGGACTTTAAGAAGCGCAGTCTCAGTTCCATGACATTTCTTGAGGCAGATTAATACTTCTCTACTTATCAAAGTTTTCATTCAGACGAGTTGCGACAATTTTTTCAATAAATTTATACACAAAACTCAAATTTGACACAGGACGATAGTTTTTGAGATTCCACTCTAAGGCAATAGGGCAGCAGTTGTTAACTTCTATTTGTGATCCTATATTCTTGCAGCTACAACTACACCGGCTCCGACCACACCGGCTCCGACCACGCCGGTTACGACTACGACAAGTAAGTCTAAGTATTAGATTTTTATCAGTTTTCATATCATATGTCATTTTCATAGCATAATGTATACCCGTCACACAACTGTTTTTAATAGCCAATTGATCGCCTGAGCTATAAGAATATTGTATCATATCAAAATCATATGTGAGTGACGCTTGCGTATGCCCACATAGCTCATTGAGCTCAAGTTCGCCTGCAATACAGAAAACCTGGTTTATCGATCGAAAAAACCAGGTTTATCAGCCGATGAACCTGGTTCATCAAAAACTTTACTTTTCGAATCGATAAACCTGATTCGAAAAACCAGGTTTATCAAAAACATTGCTTATCGAATAGGGCAGCAGTTGTTAACTCTTTTTGTGATCCTATTTTCTTGCAGCTACAACTACACCGGCTACGACCACACCGGCTACGACCACGCCGGCTACGACTACGACAAGTAAGTCTAAGTATTAGATTTTTTATCAGTTTTATCATTTTCATAGCATATGTATACCCCCGTCACACAACTGTTTTTAATAGCCAATTGATCGCCTGAGCTATAAGAATATTGTATCATATCAAAATCATATGTGAGTGACGCTTGCGTATGCCCAAATAGCTCATTGAGCTCAAGTTCGCCTGCAATACAGAAAACCTGGTTTATCGATCGAAAAACCAGGTTTATCAGCCGATAAACCTGGTTTATCAAAAACTTTACTTTTCGAATCGATAAAACCTGATTCGAAAAACCAGGTTTATCAAAAACATTGCTTATCGAATAGGGCAGCAGTTGTTAACTCTTTTTGTGATCCTATTTTCTTGCAGCTACAACTACACCGGCTCCGACCACACCGGCTACGACCACGCCGGCTACGACTACGACAAGTAAGTCTAAGTATTAGATTTTTTATCACATTACGGTTCCGTGCCCTGTATAAAATCCACCTTTCTTGACCACGTCTTTGATGACATATCCAGGGTAATAAATTATCCCCTCCTACACCATTTATCTGATTTATTTTACACCAACTGTGTCTTGCCAGCATGCGTGCTGCCATTTCCACCGCTATCCTAAGCATAGCTCAAGGCTCTTTGGTGTTGGTGTAACTAGAAGCCATATATACTACTTTTGAAAATGTGCTTGTGATAACAAATTCCAACTTTTAATTTCAATTTGTCATAAAAAAAACTAGTGCTATATCATATGTTATAAAAACAAATGTTCAAATTTCGAGAAAAACAATCACAATATATTATCCAAAGAGCAGATTTCAGTTTTAAAACTAGCCCAAATCTGCGGAAAATCACCACGTGTGGAAATAGTCATGTGGCAATACTGCAGCCCTCAGGCTTGTTTCTAGTTCCACCGCTGCCACACTCAAGGTCCCCCAGCATGCGGTAAATGGTGTTGGATGGATCAAACTTGGGCTCAAACCTTACAGGCAACTGGAATGTAATGAGTTTTATCATTTTCATAGCATATGTATAACCCCGTCACACAACTGTTTTTAATAGCCAATTGATCGCCTGAGCTATAAGAATATTGTATCATATCAAAATCATATGTGAGTGACGCTTGCGTATGCCCAAATAGCTCATTGAGCTCAAGTTCGCCTGCAATACAGAAAACCTGGTTTATCGATCGAAAAACCAGGTTTATCAGCCGATAAACCTGGTTTATCAAAAACTTTACTTTTCGAATCGATAAACCTGATTCGAAAAACCAGGTTTAACAAAAACATTGCTTATCGAATAGGGCAGCAGTTGTTAACTTCTATTTGTGATCCTATATTCTTGCAGCTACAACTACACCGGCTCCGACCACACCGGCTCTGACCACGCCGGCTACGACTACGACAAGTAAGTCTAAGTATTAGATTTTTTATCAGTTTTATCATTTTCATAGCATATGTATAACCCCGTCACACAACTGTTTTTAATAGCCAATTGATCGCCTGAGCTATAAGAATATTGTATCATATCAAAATCATATGTGAGTGACGCTTGCGTATGCCCAAATAGCTCATTGAGCTCAAGTTCGCCTGCAATACAGAAAACCTGGTTTATCGATCGAAAACCAGGTTTATCAGCCGATAAACCTGGTTTATCAAAAACTTTACTTTTCGAATCGATAAACCTGATTCGAAAAACCAGGTTTAACAAAAACATTGCTTATCGAATAGGGCAGCAGTTGTTAACTTCTATTTGTGATCCTATATTCTTGCAGCTACAACTACACCGGCTCCGACCACACCGGCTCTGACCACGCCGGCTACGACTACGACAAGTAAGTCTAAGTATTAGATTTTTTATCAGTTTTATCATTTTCATAGCATATGTATAACCCCGTCACACAACTGTTTTTAATAGCCAATTGATCGCCTGAGCTATAAGAATATTGTATCATATCAAAATCATATGTGAGTGACGCTTGCGTATGCCCAAATAGCTCATTGAGCTCAAGTTCGCCTGCAATACAGAAAACCTGGTTTATCGATCGAAAACCAGGTTTATCAGCCGATAAACCTGGTTTATCAAAAACTTTACTTTTCGAATCGATAAACCTGATTCGAAAAACCAGGTTTATCAAAAACATTGCTTATCGAATAGGGCAGCAGTTGTTAACTCTTTTTGTGATCCTATATTCTTGCAGCTACAACTACACCGGCTCCGACCACACCGGCTACGACCACGCCGGCTCCGACTACGACAAGTAAGTCTAAGTATTAGATTGTTATAAACTGTTTTTAATAGCCAATTGATCGCCTGAGCTATAAGAATATTGTATCATATCACATCATATGTGAGTGACGCTTGCGTATGCCCAAATAGCTCATTGAGCTCAAGTTCGCCTGCAATACTTTATGCGCGTAGAGAGTTAAAAAACTAATATTTCTCGCCATTTTTTTAACTGATTAAACTATAGTGCTGCTCCCTTCGATCGCATCTTGATGAATTGTCTGCATTTGTTGAGACATGTACATCATTTGCAATCCCGATGGCAATCGCGGGGATGTCTTGGATGTGGATGTATTGGATGATCGCGAAGCTAGACTTTTTCGTAAACTACTCGATATTGCCTCATTTGATCAGCATGTCGACAAACCTACGCGTCGCTGCGGTCATACGCTTGATTTGGTGATTACGCGCAGCTCCGATCCCATCGCTTCTGATTTTGTGATTGATGATACGCTTCCATCTGACCATTCTGCTGTTATATGCAAGCTTGCTGTATCGCGTCCACCAGTGGAAGCGTATCATCAATCACAAAGGTTCACCACCAGTTAGAGATAAACCTGGTTTTCGCCGATAAACCTGGTTTTCGCCGATGAACCTGGTTTATCGATCGATAAACCTGTTTTACCAAAAACTTTACTTTTCGAATCTATAAACCTGATTCGAAAAACCAGGTATATCAAAAACATTGCTTATCGAATAGGGCAGCAGTTGTTAACTTCTATTTGTGATCCTATTTTCTTGCAGCTACAACTACACCGGCTCCGACCACACCGGCTACGACCACGCCGGCTCCGACTACGACAAGTAAGTCTAAGTATTAGATTGTTATAAACTGTTTTTAATAGCCAATTGATGGCCTAAGCTATAAGAATATTGTATCATATCAAAATCATATGTGAGTGACGCTTGCGTATGCCCAAATAGCTCATTGAGCTCAAGTTCGCCTGCAATACTTTATGCGCGTAGAGAGTTAAAAAATCAATATTTCTTGCCATTTTTTTAACTGATTAAACTATAGTGCTGCTCCCTTCGATCGCATCTTGATGAATTGTCTGCATTTGTTGAGACATGTACATCATTTGCAATCCCGATGGCAATCGCGGGGATGTCTTGGATGTGGATGTATTGGATGATCGCGAAGCTAGACTCTTTCGTAAACTTCTCGATTCTGCCTCATTTAATCAGCATGTCGACAAACCTACGCATCGCTGCGGTCATACGCTTGATTTGGTGATTACGCGCAGCTCCGATCCCATCGCTTCTGATTTTGTGATTGATGATACGCTTCCATCTGACCATTCTGCTGTTATATGCAAGCTTGCTGTATCGCGTCCACCAGTGGAAGCGTATCATCAATCACAAAGGTTCACCACCAGTTAGAGATAAACCTGGTTTTCGCCGATAAACCTGGTTTTCGCCGATAAACCTGGTTTATCGATCGATAAACCTGGTTTATCAAAAACTTTACTTTTCGAATCTATAAACCTGATTCGAAAAACCAGGTATATCAAAAACATTGCTTATCGAATAGGGCAGCAGTTGTTAACTTCTATTTGTGATCCTATTTTCTTGCAGCTACAACTACACCGGCTCCGACCACACCGGCTACGACCACGCCGGCTCCGACTACGACAAGTAAGTCTAAGTATTAGATTGTTATCAACTGTTTTTAATAGCCAATTGATGGCCTAAGCTATAAGAATATTGTATCATATCAAAATCATATGTGAGTGACGCTTGCGTATGCCCAAATAGCTCATTGAGCTCAAGTTCGCCTGCAATACTTTATGCGCGTAGAGAGTTAAAAAATCAATATTTCTTGCCATTTTTTTAACTGATTAAACTATAGTGCTGCTCCCTTCGATCGCATCTTGATGAATTGTCTGCATTTGTTGAGACATGTACATCATTTGCAATCCCGATGGATATCGCGGGGATGTCTTGGATGTGGATGTGTTGGATGATCGCGAAGTTAGACTCTTTCGTGAACTTCTCGATTCTGCCTCATTTGATCAGCATGTCGACAAACCTACGCATCGCTGCGGTCATACGCTTGATTTGGTGATTACGCGCAGCTCCGATCCCATCGCATCTGATTTTGTGATTGATGATATGCTTCCATCTGACCATGCTGCTGTTATATGCAAGCTTGCTGTATCGCGTCCACCAGTGGAAGCGTATCATCAATCACAAAGGTTTACCACCAGTTACCAAACGTCACTTTCGCTTTCGCAAATTGCGTGACATTGATCTTAATGCATTTAAGAACGACATAAGTGCTTCGTCTCTTTTGACTGATCCAGCCGATGACGTCGAGTTATTGAGTACTCATCTTGACAACGTCATGTTTGACTTGTTAGACCGTCATGCACCAGAGATTTCAAAGAGCATTTCCTTACGACCACATGCTCCCTGGCGGGGGTAAATATTATTGTTAAATGCATTAAAACAACCATAAAGATTTGCGAGTAAAGAAGACATTCTTAAGGAAGCCTAGAGTTAAGGTATGTACGGTATTTCACCCCCCCCCCCCCCCCCCCAAAAAAAAAAAAAATTGTATTCATCATCAAATACTAAAAATAAGATGATTTGTGTACAATCTTGTAAAAGTAATGTAACTGGTGAGTTTTATTTGTTAAGACCAATTGTATAATGGATAGTATTTCACAACGTTTTACCACTACCTGAATTAGTATAGAGGATAGATCTCATACGAGGCCTAGTTAAGGCGAATCGTTCAACCGGTGTACCTTCTCTAGTCTGATCCCATAGGTAGTTAGCATAGACCCCCTAGATAAGTGCCATGTAGTGATCGGAAAATACTTGAGCTGGAGGATTTCAAGCGACAGCTATGGCAAGTATTTTGCACAATGAAAGAGATAAACCTGGTTTTCGCCGATAAACCTGGTTTATCAAAAACTTTACTTTTCGAATCGATAAACCTGATTCGAAAAACCAGGTTTATCAAAAACATTGCTTATCAAATAGGGCAGCAGTTGTTAACTTTTATTTGTGATCCTATATTCTTGCAGCTACAACTACACCGGCTACGACCACACCGGCTACGACCACGCCGACTCCGACTACGACAAGTAAGTCTAAGTATTAGATTTTTATCAACTGTTTTTATTGGCCAATTGATGGCCTAAGCTATAAGAATATTGTATCATATCAAAATCATATGTGAGTGACGCTTGCGTATGCCCAAATAGCTCATTGAGCTCAAGTTCGCCTGCAATACTTTATGCGCGTAGAGAGTTTAAAAAATGAATATTTCTTGCCATTTTTTTAACTGATTAAACTATAGTGCTGCTCCCTTCGATCGCATCTTGATGAATTTTCTGCATTTGTTGAGACATGTACATCATTTGCAATCCCGATGGCAATCGCGGGGATGTCTTGGATGTGGATGTATTGGATGATCGCGAAGCTAGACTCTTTCGTGAACTTCTCGATTCTGCCTCATTTGATCAGCATGTCGACAAACCTACGCATCGCTGCGGTCATACGCTTGATTTGGCGATTACGCGCAACTCCGATCCCATCGCTTCTGATTTTGTGATTGATGATACGCTTCCATCTGACCATTCTGCTGTTATATGCAAGCTTGCTGTATCGCGTCCACCAGTGGAAGCGTATCATCAATCCCAAAGGTTCACCACCAGTTACCAAAATTCACTTTCGCTTTCGCAAATTGCGTGACATTGATCTTAATGCCTGATCCAGCCGATGACGTCGAGTTATTGAGTACTCAATTTGACAACGTCATGTTTGACTTGTTAGATCGTCATGCACCAGAGATTTCAAAGAGCATTTCCTTACCACCACATGCTCCCTGGCGGGGGTAAATATTATGGTTGAACGCTTTAAAACGACCATAAAGATTTGCGAGTAAAGAAGACATTCTTAAGGAAGCCTAGATATAGAGTTAAGGTACGAGGAGTTATCAAAAAGTTCTTGACATCACCAAGAAGTAAAGGAGCCAGAAACATTTTTTTTTATATGTGACTCTTCAGACATCTTTAAAAAGTCACTGTGCAGAGTCACACATTTCTACCCCTTTTTATTACCTTATTACCATTGTAGAGATCCTCAGATTGACCGCCATTGTTTGATCCACAGATTGCCTCAGATTGCGTTATTCACCAAAACAGCAATAGATAGTTTAAAGTGTTGACAGAAAGGGGTCAAAGGTCATGTAGGGTCATTAGAGGTCAATCTATGTACACCCCATGTTACCCATAAGATTATTGTCAACAAGCTGGTTTGTAATGACCGTTGACCCCTTTCTGTCAAAACTATCACCCAGAATTGATATTATATTATTGATGGTCTAGAATAGTTCAATCAGTGACAAATTAACGAACCTGCTTACAGCCGCGAATGAATTCAGAAGAGCGTAAGGCGCGTAAAATCATATGCGAGTGACGCTTGCGTATGCCCAAATAGCTCATTGAGCTCAAGCTCGCCTGCAATACTTTATCATATGCGCGTGGAGAGTTAAACATGAATATTTCTCGCCAATTTTTAACTGATTAAACTATAGTACTCCTCCCTTTGGTCGCATCTCACTACGCTCGCAGCACGGGGATTAGCCCTATTATAATAAACTAAGGTGTGAAGCATCATCCTTATAAGAATTGTCTGGAAGTGCAGCTATATTAAAATACCCACCACGTGGTATAATTTGGTCTTAAATTACCTCTAATACATATTGAAATGTATCATATTAAATGTTAATATGTATACGTCATATTATAACAGGCATCTGTGCTGACAAGTGTCAAAATGAAGGTAGATGCGTATTGAGAGAGAACGTCGACGGTTACATCTGTCGATGCAAGGAGGGTTCGTCAGGAAAAAATTGTGAAAACAGTGAGTAGATACATTTAGAATTATTGGCCGTATTCTCCTACTAAACGCGGTTTTACCCTACAATGGTCGCTAATTAATATCATGTTTAAGTTAATATTTAAGTTAATATTTTAGACAGAACGTTTAACATGACACGTTTTAATGCGCGATGCATATCGTCCCCAGAAAAGTCATTGAAGCGGCAGGCCATTGCATGGATTGGTGCTTATTAAATAATCAGCTATTTAAATGGATTACCGTAGAAAAGGATCGAGTTCGCTTACCCATACCCATGTCTAAGGTTGGACACTTTTCAACGAGTTAGACGCGTGTTTAAAGAGATTTGGGTTTAGCTATTTAGATATTGTTAAAATCAAAGTTAGAATGTCAAATACTGGCTTATCCTGGTGCAAGACAGCACGGAATTGACCTAGTTCAAAAACCCTCTATTGACGAGTAAAATGAGTATACAGCTTTATTCTGAAACTAGATTTGTTGTGCACGTTAACCTTAACCAGCCAGGCTGAGTTTTGGTGTGGAAACCTGGGGAGGGGACAAAGTATGAATTTTGTACCCAAATAATCGCCACGAAACCCCGGGATTCAACACCCGGTCCCTCCGATCACCGTGGTTGCCCTAACCACTCGGCCAACCTGCCAACGCTAGCCCGGAGAGCGATTTCGTACACACATATCAGCTTGGTTGATGATGTCATCGGATCAAATGCAGTAGCATGCGCGTGGACATTGTTTATTCCCGTAGTGAATCTTAGTGCTACGGTAGATTATGTTTATAATGTTTCATTTAATCAGTACGGTGTCAATGGCACTTATGGCAGTTAGTGAGAACGTGTCGGTTTATCGATGTGATGTAAATCAGTCCAACTTCCACTATTGTTTTGGTTTGTTTTATTTTGTTATGACCAATATTATCAGATTATGATTAAACATTCTTTTAAATTGTTAAACCCTTAATTATATCTTTAATCTCAAAAGGCGTTCTAATCGCATATGTAATAGGCTGAACATCTGCAAACGTCAACTGTTAAGTTAATTATCAACGTTCAAATGTTAAGACCGCTTAGGTAGAGTCATTCGATCTTTTTTGATTGTCCACAAATTGTCTTAAAAATTAGTGTAATCTTTCAAACATTTACAATAATTTTTATAAAGCGTTAAATAAACAAGGTCTTCTAAAAACTGGGTGGACAAGTGTTTTTAGTGTCAAAAAGATGAGAAGACTTAGAATGGATCTGTTGAATTTTGTGGAAGTCGGCAAGAGGATCACTAGTGTGTTGTTTCTGGAAGGAAATCACCGAGACGTTATGTGAGCGATATGTGGTGAAGTTTATGGAGAAAAAAAAAATTAAAAGAAAAAATATCATAATTTATAATTTAATTTAAATTCCAATGTTTATTAATAATTACGAGAAAAACGTAATTTATGACAGATTCAAAAATGCAACAAAAATAACTTGGATTTCCCGGGGCGTCAGGATAATTATTAATAGTCAATCGTTCTGTAAAAATAAATCACGAACATCACAACACAACAGCCGAATCAAAAAAAGAAAATCGTGATATTCATTAAACAAAAAAATTAAAAAAACAAAAATAACATTAAATAAAGTGCTCAATCGTACCCCCAAAAAAGTCTCGTTAATAAAACAAACTATTGATATTGTAATTAATTAATATAATGGAACATCAAAAAGTACCAATGTATTATACAAAAAAAAAAGTGGCTCCACGCGGATTTGACCCGGGGTTCTCGGCGTGACAGGTAACGATATCAACCACTACACTACTCATTCTCATTACTTTTAATGGAGTTACAATGAATATACATCATTCAGACTCTCACTCAATAAACTAAATCGAAAATTAAATGTGACATTTATTTATTATTTAAAGCTACATTGTCGATTAGAACACCATTTTATTTACGGTAATAGACACATTTAATATAATATAAAATAAAAATATTAATTTCGCACTGAATAACTGAATTTGGAGATATTTTCGGTTTTATTACGACACAACTGGTCTCACTCAGGTTCAAATTAAAAGTGACATTTATTTATTATTTAAAGCTACATTGTCGATTAGAACACCATTTTATTTACGGTAATAGACACATTTAATATAATATAAAATAAAAATATTAATTTCGCACTGAATAACTGAATTTGGAGATATTTTCGGTTTTATTACGACCCAACTGGTCTCTATGGTGGCCAAGTTAACTTGTCCACCAAAAAGTCGGTTCAGGCAATAGAACAGATTGTTTTCAACACGGCCAATACTTGTATCTGTACAGCTTATATGGTCTGCGAGGCATCTGGTGATCCGCACTACAAGGCCTTTGACGGAAGACAATTTCACTATCAAGGAGTCTGTAATTATACTCTTATCGTGAATACCGCAAACACTGACATACCAGCACTTCTAGTTGAAGTCCAAAACGTTAAGGTCCCAAATAGACCCGTTTCCACAACAGAGGGAGTAATCATACATTGGGATAATAGAGTGAGTATGAATTAAGAAACTTAATATGGATTCACAAGAGGGGTTTACCAGATACATTTAAAACAAATTGCCATAATCAATATAAAAAATCAAGACTTTCTCAGGTTTTAAGGAGTACCAATATGCAGACTCTCCCTTGGTTAAAATAGATGCCAGTTTCATATTGAAGAATTGCTAAGTCTGAAGAGAAACGATAGAATTGACTGCACCGTGTCAATTGAAAATATGACTCGGAAAAGAGCCGTTTCCCTTGATAGTTACTGTACTACAAGTCACCATTGGTGAGGTTTAGGGTAGCGCTTTTGGGTCTGCTGTGATGGAAACAGCATACACACGCAATAGAATGTTATATTCTTTAAGAAATACTATAATATAGTATTTCTTAAAGAATATAACACAACCTTCCTTGCGCCTTTGATCTGTCTGCTTCACTAATGCAGCCATCAATAGTTATATTGTTAACGCCAGATAAGTAGAGAGGTTTCTAGTTAATCACCGATCTTTTTCCGATGCTTTTAACAATAGAACGAAATACCGTTGGAATATCGTTGTAAAATCGCTAGAAAAATGCTTTAAAATCACTGTAGAGTTTGGATATCGCCCCTTAATGAAATTGACCGTTGCTCTGATTTCGTTCTTCTTTGGTGCTACGTAATTTGTGAAGTGTGTGTGTACTCCCGTGAGTGTGTCTTTTTAGGCTTCTTGACCTTCCGCGTCATGAGGTAGTTAATGCTTTTTCATTTTTGTCTGACAGTGGGCCGTCGAAAGTAAATTAAGATTTTTCATGATTTGTCTCCTTATTATATGTAATTGTATTTTACTAGAGTGTCATCTTTACATAAATATAGTACCAGGGGTAGCCCTTCAACTTTGTTGTTCCTTCTTCAAAGGGTCAAACTAGATTTACTTTTTATAATACTGCTATTCATCACTGGAACTCATTGCCGAGCGAGATCAAGAACACCAATAATTTTAGTTTATTCAAAAAATTAGTTAAAAGACACTTGGCGAGTCATGATTCAATTGATCTTTGAGCTGGTCCACCTTGTGCTCGTGCCCTGTTTTTGTTTGTTTTGTCCATGTTTTCGTTTGGCGTGTGTGCTTCTCTCGTGCGTTTCATTTGTTTTTGTTTTGTTTTCCTGGTTTTTCTGCCTTTCTATGCTTGTAAGGACCCCAATGGAAATAAGCTTTGTGCTCGAAGCTATTTGGGCTATCCTTGGTACTTTTGCTCATATTTTATTATGTCTATATGTTTTTAAATATGTTTGTGCAATCTTTTACATGTTTGTATCTCTATATGTAATTGACAATGATGATGTTTAAAGCGTTTCCGTTCTTTCGCCAAATCACCGGCATGCCTGGTCATAGTGTATATATAAACATGATAAATGGCCCTTGCGTGTGTACATGTATGTTCAGCACCCTGCCAGGCAAATTCACTAAAAGCAATGTTGCGTGCGTGCGTTCGATGTGTAATCTGCCGTGTTTAATGACGCGTATATGGCAGGCCCAATGTCCAGTAACTCGAAAAACCAAGTTTTTCGCCGAAAAACTTGGTTTATCGAGTGAAAATCCAAGTTTTTCAAGTGAAAATCGAAAAACCAAGTTTTTCGGACAGCTCGGCGAAAAACTTGGTTTTTCAAATGAAAAACCAAGATTATCGATTCGAAAAACCAAGATTTTCAGTTGGCTGGAGAAAATCTTGGTTTTTCGATCGAAAAACCAAGTTTATCAAAGTGCAATGTCCAATAATTCGAAAAACTTGGTTTATCAATTGAAAAACCAAGTTTTTCGACGCGGAACGTAAAATAATTAGAAAACTTGGTTTATCAATTGAAAAATCAAGTTTTTCGACGCCTACTACAATCCTGGAAATAAGTCTTGGAACACTTGCGTGTGATTAACGGAAAAGTGTCACCCCCACTCCCCCGTACAATGTTGACCATCCAAGGCCAGTGGCTCCTGCAGCTTGCCAGAGTGTCCCAACATTGATCAATGGGGGGTGGGGAAGGAAAAATCTCATTTGAACAATTTCCGTTTATAACAGAAGACACTAAGTATCAATACATGCACACAATACCCAGCACGTGTGCTCAGCTCAGCGTTCGCGTTCCAAGGACTTTTTTTCCAAGATTGTAGATGAAAATCTTGGTTTTTCAAATCGATAATCTTGGTTTTTCAAATGATAAACCAAGTTTTTCGAATTATTGGACATTAGGCGTCGAAAAACTTGATTTTCATTTGATAAACCAAGTTTTTCGAATTATTTTACATTCCGCGTTGAAAAACCAAGTTTTTCGAATTATTTGACATTAGGCGTCGAAAAACTTGGATTTTCAATTGATAAACCAAGTTTTTCGAATTATTGGACATTAGGCATCGAAAAACTTGGATTTTCAATTGATAAACCAAGTTTTTCGAATTATTTTACATTCCGCGTCATTTTCACTTGAAAAACTTGGATTTTCAATCGATAAACTAAGTTTTTTCGATCGAAAACTTGGTTTTTCAAATTGATAAACCAAGTTTTTCGAATTATTTGACATTAGGCGTCGAAAAACTTGGTTTTTCAATTGATAATCCAAGTATTCGAATTATTTTACATTCCGCGTTGAAAAACCAAGTTTTTCGATTGAAAAACTTGGTTTTTCAAATTGATAAACCAAGTTTTTCGAATTATTGGACATTAGGCGTCGAAAAACTTGGATTTTCAATTGATAAACCAAGTTTTTCGAATTATTTTACATTCCGCGTTGAAAAACCAAGTTTTTCGATCAAAAAACTTGGTTTTTCAAAATGATAAACCAAGTTTTTCGAATTAATGGACATTAGGCGTCGAAAACTTGGTTTTTCAATGATAATCCAAGTTTTTTGAGAAAAACTTGGATTTTCACTTGAAAAACTTGGATTTTCAATCGATAAACCGATAAACCGGCGAAAAACTTGGTTTTTCGAGTTACTTGACATTGGGTCATAGACATTACACTTTGATAAACTTGGTTTTTCGATCGAAAAACCAAGTTTATCAAAGTGCAATGTCCAATAATTCGAAAAACTTTATCAATTTGATAAACCAAGTTTTTCTAATTATTTTACGTTCCGCGTTGAAAAACTTGGTTTCTCGATTGAATAACCAAGTTTATCTAAGTGTAATATCCAATAATTCGAAAAACTTGGTTTTTCGATCGAAAAACTTGGTTTATCATTTTGATAAACCAAGTGTATCTAATTATTTTACGTTCCGCGTTGAAAAACTTGGTTTTCAATCGAAAAACCAAGATTTTCTCCAGCCAACTGAAAATCTTGGTTTTTCAAACCGATAATCTTGGTTTTTCATTTTTTCACTTGGTTTATCGATTGAAAATCCAAGTTTTTCAAGTGAAAAACCAAGTTTTTCTCGAAAATCTTGGTTTATCAATTGAAAAACCAAGTTTTTCGACAGTTAGGCGAATGGATTTTTAATCGATAAACCAAGTTTTTCGTCGAAAAACTTGGTTTTTCGAGTTACTGGACATTGGGCCTGCCATACGCGTATGTATGTCACATAAAATGTCCGCGCCTCGATATGCCGATCGTGGTGTATTTTTGCTACTCTGCCATAAAAATATTAAATCAAAGTTGATTTCGCGTGGGTTAGAGTCTTCTCTGCTATGCAAACTTGGTTTTAAATAGATTCTGAAGAGGTTCAGATGTAATATTAGGCTTTAAAACTATAGCCAGCAGACACAATTTCAGTTCAGCAGCTCGTATTTGTTGACATGACAAGGCTTCAAAATATTGCACCTTGGCGTTTGTTTGGTTGCATCAACTTTAAACATTAAAAGGCTAAGGGGAGACGTCAAAACTCGACCGCCCGTTGACTGCCGGTTACGGGCGGTTCCGCCCGGTTCTTTCAGGTCAAATGTTTTACTTGTATATGAATATTCGCGCATGCAACACTGAACAACCGCCGGTTGACTTAATGCTGTAATCTGACCAATTTACACTATCAATCTGTTACTTTGCGGTCATAATAGCTCTCTCTATAATCGTTCTATAAAAAAACAACATTCATAGACTTTCGGTATTGATTTTAAAAAGTTAATTGAGCTATGAACAGATTGAAAAAGCCAACCCCAGGGAAAATCAATAGCTGTATTGTACTGGACTTTTAAGTCTTAAAAGAGCCCATTACTTCAAGATGTTATTGCTCCCGCGTGTGACGAGGCACTATCAACCGGTCGTGTTCACCAGAGTGTTGCTATTTGACCTCATTATGTGTGTATATTATAACAGACGACACGTTTTGTGAGAACCGGGCGGAACCGGCCGTAACCGGCGGTTGCCGGGCGGTCGAGTTTAGACGTGATCCCTAAATGTCTACTACTACTAGGCCTATACATCAAACCTTCCTTGACGAGGTAGCTGGCTTCTTTTATTGACATTGACTGATGAAGTTGATGAAAGTCTGGTTTTGATGTCAATTTAGTGTTTTATGACACCATATAATAAGTACGATGTACACATATGTAGGTTGAGTATAGGTAATGGTTTATTAATCTTTGTATCCCCTTGAGGTTATGTATCTTACAGACAGCAACAAAATCGAAGCGTCCAATCAAACACCGTCTTTGTGATGATTTACATATTAAACCACTCCCATTGCATAAGAAACTGATCTGAGGCTTTTTAAATAAATGCAGAGTATTGTGTTTAATGCTATAGGTAATCTACATGTGGCGGAGCGATGAATTGCAAATTGACGGTGAAAACGTAAACCTTCCTTTAGAGGAAGATTCCTTCTCCATCAGCATGGTCGGAGAAAACATTGTATGTGGTTGGTATAAAATGTGGTTTGAAACATCTGAACTTTTCTGAATGTATGTTGACGAGAGTTACAGTTTTGCTTGATATTTTAAGAATATTATTGTCAAATCAGTAAATAAGATGTGTACTCTCTAAATGTAAAAGAGTGAACAACCACTAAAAAGGAGTGAATTCTTTACTCCTTTTGAAGCCCTAGGAGGGACAGAGTGACTTTCACCCAATAAGAGCCGTCTCTCCTAGAGCTCCAAGAGGAGTGAAGAATTCACTCTTTTGAGTGGTTTTAAGCGCACCATAATTCCATGAATACTCAAACAGGGGAAACTGCCGACGATCAATTCCGGGCCTCTATTTGGGTAAGCTTTAGAATACCCTACCATAATGAGTGTGTAAGGGAGTGTTCAGAAATACTTTGGTGGGGGAGGGTGGCCCAAAACAATTGTCGGTGTCTAAACTTTTTTGACCCCCCCCCCCCCCTTCACAAATTGACAAACTTTTCTGACCCCCCTTTAATAGGGTGAAAAACCTTTTTGACCCCCCCCCCCCCCCCCTACTGTCAGATGTAGATAGACATTTGACTCAAGTTCTATGACGCTTACAGTCTAAACTGTGTATAGCTGGCAATTAATTTGCAACATTTTAAATTCACTTTTCTTTCAAGCCTCCGAATTGTATTTTTCGGTGATTTGTATTTATATCCTTCTATCTACAAAATACTTTCAAAAAAGATTTGCGTGGAGCACGAAAAATTTGGTCAACTTGCTATACAAAATGTAAAAAAATGAGTTCAAAATCACGCGTAGCGTGCAAAGATTTGTATCCTGTTGTTGATCACCCTTACCAACAGTTCTGAAGTAAAAATTGTGGACACTGGTTAGTAATAACAAATCCTGCGGTCAGCGCGCAGAAATTTGGTCAATGGCTGCGTTCAAAATCACGTGTAGCGCGCGGAAATGTGTATTTAACCCTGTTGACGATCACCCTTATCAACAGTTCTCAAGTACAAATTGTGGACACTGTGTTAGTCACATTTTGTATTGTGGACACTGGTTAGTCACATTTTGTATAACAAATTCTGCTGTTAGTGACATTTTGTATAACAAATGGGAGTAATTCGGTTATACCCTTCACAGGGGTATTCATAGTGCGTGATTTTTAAGAACGACGCATACTACCGATGTTGGTGTGTAGGGTATAACAGAATTATGCCGCACAATGTTTTTACAAAGATTTGCGCGAAGCGTGCGGAAATCTGTATAATTTGTTATAGAAATGTTAATACTGCAGTATTTTCTTGCGCGTAGCTCAGACAATTTTGGTATTTCTCCCGTTAACGACTACCTATTTGGTCTAACTTTTTTGACCCCTCCCCCCCCCCCCCCCCCCTCTTGAGTAGGGAAAACCTTTTAGTCCTCCCTTTTTGAGACTTCAAACTTTTTAGACCCCCACCCCGTTTTTGCCACCCCCCACCAAAGTATTTCTGAACACTCCCTAAGCCTATGCCAAATTCAACAACAGCAGACTACATTATCTGCATGTAGGCCGGGAAGCTTACATTGTGCAGCTACCCAGTACCTGAGTACAGTACACATGCATAATAAACACTTAACATGGATAGTATGATTACAATTACTCACCTTTAAAAATATATATTTATGATATCTTGCTCAAAACCGGCTGCTTTCAACCATTTGGCAACTATACGGTTTCATCCTCCATCGTGGACGACCCAATGCCGCGCCGCGCAGACGATTAAGAACTTTATTTGCGGCCGGGTCACAGGCGTTTGCAAGTTACAACATTCAAATCATACGACTTGTCAAATAAGGTCACATGTTTTTCCGAGTTCGCTCCTTGGCAATGAATGCGTACTTTCGCTCCAGTATAGAGTGAATTCTATATCGATCAAAATATTTTCGCTTTCACAAAGAGTGAACTTCACTCAAAACGAGCGACTTGTGCCAATAAACAACAGTCACTCCAAGATATCGATCTGTATTTGGGGCCACTCTGACCAGAGTAAAAATTCAAAGATGAACGAGTGAATGGGCTCTTTAAGAGTGAATTTCACCTCAAAGAGAGCTGAAACAGATTCACTCCGAATGGGGTTTTCATTTTTTTTACATTTAGAGAGTAGTGTACGAATAAAACCTTATTAGTGCACACCGCAAACTAATATTTTGCATTCTGGCAATACACGGCAGTGTTTGAAATTAAGATAGACCCCACCATAAGTCTAAATTTAACATCCTAGAAAAGGTAAAAAATGCTGTAAATATTTCATAATTTTGCATTTGTAGGTTATTTCCTCCACATTAAGCCAAAAATCTCTAGC
Organism: Ophiura sarsii; assembly: GCA_035610835.1. Lineage (NCBI taxonomy): Eukaryota > Metazoa > Echinodermata > Ophiuroidea > Amphilepidida > Ophiuridae > Ophiura > Ophiura sarsii. The sequence goes on along the minus strand of CM069450.1, from coordinate 40,490,953 downwards.
CATTCCTTGAATGGTTTCATTTTACACGATGTAACTGTTTCCACCAATTTAGAGCTAATATCCCTGATCTTACGATATAGGCAGCCTGTCGTATAGATATCATTGGCCCGTAGCGAAACAAATGCTTGTTGCCCCCACAAAAGTATTTGTTTTTAAGCAGAAGACATCTATCTAGATCTTCAATAAAAACAACGATTTGAATGAACCAGTTTGGTCTAAAGGTGAACAAAATTAACACGAACTTGACCTCTTAACCACACAAAGCAATAGGCAACTGATTTGGTGGTGTGGGGCCTTATAGCATTAAACCAATTGACGAACATCCTCGTTCACTTGGTTTATCCTTCATGTAATTCTGCACGGAATTAGCCTAGCACAAAATCTGTGTTAAACTGTGTTAAAAGGATTAAAGGATTAGACAGCTTTATTCAGTAATAGAGGCTTAACACCAGTCTAACTCATGAATGAATTACACCAAGGATACACCGTTCACTTCATGAATAACAGGCGAGGTCCTCTTTACACCATCGATATTATAATAATCTAAATACGCGTTAAGGAAGAAGGACAGGAAATTAATGAAAATGAAAGGCAGTATATTCTTATGCTGAAAACAAGGTCGCTTCGTGATTTGGGGCGCTCCTATGACGAGTTTTACGTTATATTTAAATCCTTCCTCGGATACAGCGACCTGCTGCGACTTCCCGATACATCGATCAAGAGATCGCTTGACTGGAAACCGATCGTGTTGACCGGTCATGGCCAATTGACTTCATTTCAATTCACACGATCATGACGTAATGAACACCGATTTAAAGTAGCTCGATGCGACCTATGGTGACCAAAGGTCCCACCGAAAAAAACTAGCGAGTATTAGGTGCAGCGACTTGTTGCGACCAGGCTAGTATGATTCGAGCATTAGTTCTGTATTTTCATAAAGTAATGCTTTAGGGAGCAAATCAAAACTCGACCGCGCGGCAACCGGCGGTTCCGCCCGGTTGGACCGTATATCATTGTTTAGAACAATAGAAGCCGACTGCAACCTCACGGAACTGCACGGAACCGGCGGTTGCCGGACGGTCGAGTTTTGATGTGCTCCCTTACCAGTGGCGTAGCCAGAAGGGGGCAATATTGACATCGTGTCGGTTGAGATTGGCACTGTCGGTTCATTTGACCAGAGGAACCATGGAATTACGATGGTCAAAAGTACACATATGAAAAAATTTCGCGGCGTACGCGCGCATAACAATAACCTAAATGCAATATTCGTTGGTATAAGCTTGTTTACAGTCAAAATGTACCTCAATCGTGCCAAAAATAGGTGTAAAGTCAAAAAAATCGCGGGTTACGGGCGCATTCCTTCACTCAGAACAATTTGGTCGGTTCATTTTCATTTCTCGCCCCCCAATATGAATAACCTGGCTACGCCACTGTCCCTTACTGTTGTAAACAACAAAACAGATTATCGCCAACACAGAAGTATAAGAAACCCAATAAACAGACCATCATGATTTCCCCTATCCCCTAGCTTATACCTTTGTTGTGTGGTAAGTGTTCGATATTTAGTATTTCCATATTTTGTATCAAAAGGTATTTACGTCAAACGGTCTTGGTCTCAAATGGAATATGAAAAGCACAGTCGTCGTGAGGGTACCCGGAAGCTACGCAGGAAATGTGGAAGGTCTATGTGGAAATGGCATTAGCGGTACCTTTATTAAGAAAGGTGGCTTAGAGGTATGTCTATTCATGTAATTATACCAAGGAGTTATTATAGTAAACTATATATATAATAACTTCTTGATTAATATATGCACATATGAACCCATAGTCATCTAATTAGCTCGTGATATTTCATTTGCTGATGAAGGTAGAACCTCACAGTTGATACTGTATGTAATGGAAGAGATCTTGTTCTGAGAAGCATGTGGTTTTTACGAATTAATAGATTACCGCAAACGCTAATAGTACAGTACAATGTATGTAGGCTTTCGTTTGCCTTAAGTAGAGTGTCGTTCATTTTTTGACACTGCCAGAAGGCCCAGAACCTTCGTTATAATCAATACCCTTTTGGTATTACAAACTCATTGGGCGAGAAGCCCATCATGGCTCTGTTTTACAGGCAAACGGTCCTCTGAGGATGGGTCGGTCGGTCGGTTGGTTGCTTTGTTTGCTATTTTTTCTTTTTTCTCGTCAAAATGGTGATGAATTTGCAACAATGACATTTTCAAACAATTTAAACCCATTTCAAAAATGTTCAAATATTTAAAAACATCAATAAAAACAAATCATACCACCCACACAATTTGTAATAAAAAACCCGGGTCAGTCGGGCCCATGGAACAGGTTTTTTTCTTCACTTTGGCGGGACATTTTGATTGTATTTTGAGATACATGTTAACCATACGCCCAACCCCAGAGCAATAAATACAACGACATGCTCGTAGCCCCACTTCATTAGTTCCAAAGTGATTCACTGCTTTGTGATATCTATTCTGAAATAAACGTTGTAGTTTTGACATCATGTATTTGCTTAAGTACTAATATGTTTGTTTTAGTTGTAACGCATTGCATCGTGGGATTTGTCAGACTGCGGCCCTGATTTGTTAAAAGGGTGTATCTCAAAATACACCCTTTTTGAGTTTGAATCATATTTAGGTAAACTGTCGTTGCCTGATCTGAGTGTTTTTGAGGACCAACGACATCTTGAACAATGTATAAATTTACGAAATATAACCCAAATTAAAGAAAACGAACATCGCAAACCCGTGTCCGATATAGTGGGTATTTTAGTTTCGGCGGGAAACAGGGTCTATCACTGAATCATGATCACTTGCACCCACCTGAGCATTTGTGCCATTTGTTTATTTTTTATATAAATTACTTCAGAAGGAACATTAATACATGTAATGGAATTTGTGCTGTTGTCACTCAAGAAAACACATCAAAACCTGATTAAAACAATGTTGAACATTTTGGAATATTATCGCAATTCAATATTGAATGTTTTTAAAAACGTCCTCTATTTAATATTTAGGAGAAAAATCCGGGTTTTTCTGCAACAATTCATATGACTATTAATTATTTGTTTATATACGCAAACAGACATCTGATGTCATTGCATTTGGTGATAGCTGGGTTATAGGAGAATGTCCGCCCTGTGAAGATTGTCAGTCGGGTGAACCTTGTGAAACAGCGACAGAGCAAGTCAATATTGAAGCTGGATCAAACTGTGCAATTATCAGTGACGGGTACGGTATCGTTTATTTTGTTTACATTCACTTTCATTCGGGCGGCACATAAGTCCATCATGTGACTTTTCCATGTGCTTCTGTCTCTGTCTCTTACGGGATTCACTATGCGCCACTCTCTCAATCAGGTATTTACATGACGTCATGAGACTGTGACTTTGATGTTTACCGCCGATGGCTTAAATCATTGTAAATCAATTAAATAATCAGCTAATTACTTAACACTTTCCACGCGGCAGGCGTCTGCTGACGACAGTTCCAAAATGTCACCACATTATTCAAAAATTACAACATTATTGAATTTCATCACCATATTTGGAATCACCATGAGAAATGCATTGAAATAAGTACAAACATGTATAGTTTTAGTTCAGTAATTATTGAGATAAGACTTAAAAGTTTGGAAAGTTTGAAAAAATGTGTTTCTTATAATGGTAAAACTAATAGCCGCGTGGAAAGAGTTAATTATTCAAATAATTATGTTATTTACTTAATTAATTAGCTAATTAGTTAGTTAATTAATCATTTCAATTGCAGCTACTCTGCAGTATTTGGTGCTACATTGGGACCTTTGCTGATGCCACTAGATGATTAATTAACTAACTAATTAGCTAATTAATTAAATAAATAACATTTAATATGGATATTTATTTGAATAATTAGGTAATTAGCTGATTATTTAAATGATATACAATGATTTAAGCAATCGGCGGTAAACTTCAAAGTCACAGTCTCTGACGTCATATAAAAACCTGATTGAGAGGTTGGCGCATAGTGAATCCCGTCTCTTACACGCCCCGGGGAGGGGGGGGGGGGGGGGGGCGGGGTGCTACTTAGTGGATATGAGGTTACGGGGATGCGCCGACAAATAGGGTCCCATTTTCACCTTCTAGTAAATAGATGACCACTTTTGAAAGCCATTTTTGGTAAATGTATTGGGTCGAAAATTTAAATTTTGCTGTTTTCCACCGAAATGTTATCAAAATCTGTAAAATATATAGAAAAATTATGGGTTTCCGGTAAACGTTTGGAAATTGGTAAATGTATCGGTTAGTTTTTCATTTTGCTGGCGGCACATCCTTACAAACAAAATATCTGACTACCCCCCCCCCCCCTTAATCAGTGTTGGGTAAAACTCTACACTTCGCGATGGTAAAAAGGGAACATGGTTGTTGTTGGGTAAAAATGTACACAACAGTGTCTTACACAACACATAATGAACATTTTACTCATCAAATAGCTAAATTTTACCCAACAAAGTTTAAAACTTTGACACAATATCGTTCGGTAAATGTTTACCCCAAAACGACCATGTTCCCTATTTTGCCCTAATTATGAGTAACATCGATTGGTAACGCGGCTTTCTACACAGAGAATGACAGAACATGCGAAATGTTGCCAAACTAAAATCATCTGTTATTTTCGTAGACTGGACCGTTTAGAGCAATAACACTTACGAACGCTGTAATCGACTGAGCTAACGAAGTAGTTGATGATGTGGAAGTGTTTTGCCCAACAAAGTTTAAAACTTTGACACAATATCGTTGGGTAAATGTTTACCCCCAAAACGACCATGTTCCCTATTTTGGCCCAATTATGTGTAACACTTTACACAACCGGGATGTGTAGAGGTTTTACCCAACACTTGTGTCATTTTGGTACACATAAATTGGGTAAATTTCGTTTACCCATTATTGCTGTGTAGGCAGTTTACCCTTTTGTTGTGTAACACTTTACACTACATTATGCACATTCTTTGCACATTTAAGCTATGGCGGGTGACAACGGTCAAAGCTTTCTTGCTGGAGGCAGGCCTTGAAGACTTTATCCTGGATTTTGAAATTGTGATATGTTTATACATGTTATAGTTATTTTAAGACAATTTATATTCGTTTAGGAGTGAAGTAGCTGTAATAGTCCTGTACTACCTGCATATATAATAAGCTTATAAGATTGTTATACGCAATAGGTATAGGAAATATGGCCTAGATCTCAGACCAGATCTGTCACTACTTCACTCCCATGAGACTATTTTTTTATTCTACAGGACTATAAATGTCTAAATCATATCACATTTTACCTACAAAAAGCTGGGATAAGGTCCCCAAGTCCTATACCTGCACTAGTTTATGACCGCTATGTCGTCGTCCGCCATGGCTGGATACTGCAAACTAACATAACTGATATGGTGCCGCATTTAATATGAACACAACTAGCAGTGTTTTGCTCGCTTTACTGAACCAGAATATAGTGCGCTGAGCTCAGGCCATCAAACTGGTTGCTACGAGATCAGCTTGAGTGCACACCGATGTATGCACATTAAACACTTCCTTGCACCAACACAATACCGAGTTATTTGCCCTAGTATATGATCCTAGCAACAGTGGTCGCTACAGCCTGTTTTCATCAAAGTGCTTGACACTTTTGTCATGGACCGCATGGGATTTCCGCTCAACATTGTGCAGTGTTTTTACTACCGAGAGTGTACATCGCGCAGTAGTCACCTTCACATCCGCTTTCTGTCATGTAAAATGGAGTCTGGACACGAGACTACGATGAATCTTACACTTTAATGGTGTCAAATCATGTTTTACCAAATTACGGGCACTTTTCTACACTTCCAGAGTGTAAAACTCGGAATTCAATAGTAAACTTTTCCATGTGTAAAAAGTTATTTTACGAAATCGATGTTTAGCACAATATTAGGTTAAAAACTACACATTTCTTTGTACCCAGCAACATTTGACACCCATTTGTAAAGCATGTAATGGGGTAATGCCGTCTTTATAAGCAGACTCACATTCACTGTTTTTATTCTTGTATTTAATAGTGGATCTAAACTGATAATAATTCAGTAATGAAGACTTCCTAAAGACTGAAGGATGAGAGTAGTAGATCTTATACATTTAGGGCACCATAAACAAACAAATACAACACAATTTTTATTCAAGATATAAGCAAGCGATTTTTGGCAAATTAAGATTTTATTCCCGAAGTTGGTACGAGCAGCTACGAAGGAGAGTGAAGGAGAGTGAAGAGAGTGAAGAGTTAAATACATCGTTAGTGTGGTGATTTTATTGTAATAGTCTTTTCATTTGCTTTTTCATTTATGTTTAGGCCTATGTGGTGGATTTAAAATGCGCTGCAAAATACTAATTGGTGTTAATGTTACCTAATGCTGTATCCTGGTGTGTTACTGTATAACCATCAGTAATCGAATTTCATGTATGTATATTTGATACAGATGGAACCCTGCAAAGAGGGGGATGATGGAATCAGACAGCATTGGAGCGTATAGGAAGAAAAGACAGACCACCGGTAAGATTGAAATTAGATATAATTGGAGGATATAGAGGCCCTACACCTAGCAAACATTCAAAATTAATAACCGATACCAAACATCTGAGGTAAACAGGGATGGAGGAGATTAACACCTCATTCACACAAATCGAGTAGATACTTTAAATTTACTTAAAGTTATGCGGCCAAGTGCACCAAAGTGGCGTAACTTACTAGAGAGGTAAGCTACCTCACTAGTTCATATGCTCTAACTGCTGCAGCGTAAATTACTAGCGATGTAATTTCGAGAGCAAAACTGAAGAGTAAGATCAGAATAGTAACTAGCGAGATTAATATCCATACAAATTAACATCGTCCCACTTAAACAATATTTGTCGCACGCGCCAAATGTTTACCATATATCAGACAGAAAAATAATAATGTTATTGGTTTTCCGTAGAATAACAAATTATGTCGGCAGTTAACTACGTTACTCCCGGGGTCAAATGTTAACACGCTTCATTTAAATAACGAGCCACGTCGAAATGGTCTGGGAGACAGATAAAATGACGAATTTTTTTACAATTCTTTGAGAAATAAAGGACCATCATTACATTACAAACATAGTTTAAAGAGGCACATACAAACATTGCACTTAAAAGGGACAATTTTCATGATAAAAAGCCGTTCTTTGGAAGTGAATAGTTCAATGGTTTAATAATAACACGATGCGACTTCTACCGTCCAAACTATGTGGCGTGCTACTGTGATCCTTGCGTTTATCATCGGAAAACACGGGTACGATTCCCGCAATTCCCTTATTTTAATTTTATTTTCACAACATGATGGCTTTAATGAAATCATTCATGTAAATTTCTATGAACCAGGTATTGACATACTTTAATATTGATTTATTAATAATCAATTGATTTATTAATTTGTATGTAATTATTATTTTGTATTCATCTTTTTTTATTTACTTTTAATGTATTTATTGATTATGTCATAGTATTTATATTCATTCATTTATTTAAATAAATAAGCATATGTAGGCCTATTTATTTATTTGTTTGATTTCATGTTGATTGATTGATTTCATGTTGATTGATTGATTTCATGTTGATTGATTGATTTCATGTTGATTGATTGATTTCATGTTGATTGATTGATTTCATGTTGATTGATTGATTTCATGTTGATTGATTAATTTCATGTTGATTGATTGATTTCATGTTGATTGATTGATTTCATGTTGATTGATTGATTTCATGTTGATTGATTGATTTCATGTTGATTGATTGATTTCATGTTGATTGATTGATTTCATGTTGATTGATTGATTTCATGTTGATTGATTGATTTCATATTGATTGATTGATTGATTTCATGTTGATTGATTTCATGTTGTTTGATTGATTGATTGATTGATTGATTGATTGATTGATTGATTGATTGATTGATTGATTGATTGATTGATTGATTGATTGATTGATTGATTGATTGATTGATTGATTGATTGATTGATTGATTGAAAATATTGTATAATAAATTGGTCTTAAATTGTATCATTTAGTAAATTATACACAAATTGATGTATTGTGTGATAGAAATCTCTAATTGATTATCATATTATCTATGTAATCGTTCATCGGGCAAATCAGAAATTATCATTTAGTTACAGCATAAACTGTTACATTTCAACTTACTCTTGGGTCCGGTCAGGTGTAAGATTTAGCGTAAATTACCCCGGTTTGGTCCTCTTAACATTCTCGGTTACGCCCCAGTTTGTCAGTTACTCGCCATTAGTCAGTTTTGGAGCATTGGAGACGCCTTGGTACAACTAAACAATTATAATTAGCCCGTAGGAAACTCCATTTGCTATCTAAATATCCACTAATGAATAACTAATGTATTACTCAGGTTTTTGAATTTTGGATTAGCTCAGGTCAGGAATGCTTTACAATTAGGTGTATATAACATTTTGACAGGATGTTACTATAATATGGCTTCTAAATAATTGTGTTGCTGTTTACTATATGAATCAAACATCACTCTTAGAAGGTCAGGATCAAATATGAGACGAAAAGGATCAATTTTGATCCAGAAGCGGTATCACATATGAGCTTACCCTTTCCGGATCAAAGTGATCCGACAAGCAGGATCAAAAAGTTTGATCCGAAATGGGATCAAATATTTCTGTCAAATGATACTGAAACGGATCAAAATAATGATCCTTAATCGGATGTACCTGTAGCTTATGATCCTACTCCAGGATCAAACTGAATCAAAGAAAAAGTGAAAACATAGGGGGTCATCGGGTGACAGATTGTAAAAACAAGCATGCATGCAAGGGTCTTTCGGTGACACCGGGCCAAAAAAAGGGGGGTATTTTTGATGGAGCCTGGTGTGAAACCTAATATTGATTGAGTGCCCCCAACCCCGGGTGCACACTGCAGACTATATATCGAGTGCAGTAAGCTTACTACATCGTGTAGGCCTAGTACATCGCAGTGATCGTGACATTTTGTGAGGAGCATTTTGACCGAAAATCGTACTGATGGCACTGGTCAGGTACAAGAAATTTGTTCACAAGAATAGAGCATGTTCAAACATAAAAAATAAAACTACTTTACCGACAAAATCATGTAACATTTTACAGATTAGACTGGATAACTTACAGCGGTATTTCACCCTTGTTTCAACTGTGGCGACCGAATTCAAAAGATCGTCTGCTTGTCGTCTATCGGTTTGCGAAAGAGTGACGTCAGTCACTCATTGACCAATGAACTGTTTCATCGAATTGATCCGGAAATCAGATCAAAGTTGATCAAGGTGAATTTGATCCGTTTGTTGATATCTATCTGGAAATGGATCAAAACGATCCGAAAACGGATCAAAACGATCCGAAAATGATCCTTAAAGGATCAAAACAAAGTGAGCCGGAAATCTACTCATGTATTTGATCCTGACCTTCTAAGAGTGCATGCTATGATAATTGTGCCCGCTCGATCATTATTGAATTTACTTTAAGCCGTCCCTGGTGCATGCAATTGACATTTTTGTTCTGTCTGTAAAAACATTGCCTGGGAATTTTTTTAACCATCTTTGGAAACGAACTTTTCAAATATAACATTATCATTAGGCCTATAGCTGAATGTTTTACGTGTTTCGTGTCTATGATTGACCAATTATTATCATTTTGTTTAGATCACCCATTTGCCGACTGTCCAATAACACCTGACGAATATGAAGAGAATTGTAAATACGATTGGTGTGCAGAACAAAATCAGGCCCAACTATGCGAGGATATATCGAACTATGCCAAACGCTGTCAGGACGATGGATATGACGTTGGAGACTGGCGCACGCTTGCTGGGTGTGGTAAGGTTAACCCCAAGGGCTAAAGCTATCGTAATTAATGGAAATTAAAAAAGAAAAAGAACGTATCTCCCATTTCACTCATTATACAAAAGTTGTAACACCGTTATAAATTCACTTTCGAATCGCAACTATCACGGGTTCTCACTGACGAAAATAAACGATTTTAGACAACTATTTTGGTTTACGAATCATCATTCATTGAAGCTTTTAATAGATTACCGAAAATGGGTAGACATTTCGTATAGTTTTATTTGCATTTTAGGCTGATTTTACCATTAGGCCTATACTCTTGGTGTAATATAAAGAGCAAAATGTGACAAATAGCCCAACATCAGTGATTATATATAAAACTGGTAACTACATATAGCTCTGATGGACCTATCAATTGGCTCACTGTAACTCAGAAAAACATGCATAATACAAGAAACACAAATGTGCAGGGTTAATAAGAATAGATAAAAGCCCAAAAGTATAGAATTACATTCAAGCAGTTGGAAACACATCATTCTTCTCTGATGATTTTGTTTTGTTTTGATACACTGCACGGACGCAAGTTGTTGTCCAAAAAAGGATCCTTAATCTCGTTTTCTTATGTCGTGGGAGTGGTTTGATATGTACATGTGGCTTTGGATTAGATGCAGCGAAATGTTTCAGCGTATTACCAGACATCTACTAATCAAAATATCCATTATCAAACCATAGTCCGGCATCCGAAATACAATTTCCATCTTTTGTTTTACAATTCATTCACAAAGTGATGATAAGTTGATATCTGATTGCCCCGAGTTTTTTTACATTTGTGTCGCTTGCCTGGTTTATCAAATAAGCCGAGAATGTTTATCAGATTGATTTGTGCTTTTCTTTTCTTTTGTTTTTATTTACCGCCAATTGTTTGAATATTTCCAGAGCTTCAATGTCCCATACACTCCACGTATCAGCTCTCAGCACCAGCGTGCCAACCAAGATGTGCACAATCATCTCAAACTTGCGATTTTGATCAAGATCAAGAAGGATGCATATGTGAGGAGGGATACGTGCGGGAAGGTGGCGCATGCGTTGCCAATGATACTTGTGGCTGTGTAACTAAAAAAGGGCGATATGTTCGGGTAATTTACAAAACTCTTTCGTTTATTTTACTATCAAATTAATGTCGTAAACTACATATACAAGAGTATTCATATTCTTCCGTATTCCCTATAACAAAATGCATCAACACGTTAATATCCCTTGATAAATAATGCTACTTATTAAATAGAATTCAGGAAAATGATTTCTCAATTTACTCCATTTTTGATAAAGGAATTAAAATGGAAGGAATTCAATGTATAACAGTAATGATAAATTATAAGATACTAACAATGGAGACTGATTCATCTCTGTATTTTGTAGAGTATTTTGTATTTTGTATTTTTTGTATTATCACCCAAATGGCCAAAGACCCCTATGGTATTTTTTGTGGACACTTTTTAAAATGTCTCAGTAAAAGACCCGGCCCCCTTGTGGGACAATTTGGAAACCTATCACCCATATTCTCTCACCAAATGACCAAGAATTCGAAAGTGAGCCTCGTATCCATATCGCATTTGATTTCCCCCACCCTCGGATAGTTAACACTTTACACGCGGTAGGCGTCTGCAGACGACATTCCAAAATTTCACAAAATTTCAACATTGTTGAATTTCATTACCATATTTGGGATCACCATGAGAAATGCATTTAAATAAGTGCAAACATGCCTAGTATTGGTACAGTAATCCTTGAGATAGACCTTGAAAGTTTGGATAGGTTTCAGACAAATCTGTTTTGTAATGGTTAGTTTAATAGCCGCGTGGAAAGTGTTAACTACCTCGTCGTAATATAACTCGCCAAAAACAGCAAAAGAGAAAGGAAACAAATAACGATTATCGTCCTGTATTTTGAAGTATTAGAAGTAAAAGTTAAAAATGTTGTGTCTTTGATACTCTTCAATGGGTGCTGTTGATGAGTTTTCAATGAGATATTTATACTCCAATCTTTGCTTTTTTTCATCTTTTTTTTCAGAGAGATCGGACAATTGTAAATATAGATTGTACCCGCAAATGTGTGTGTAAACCCGATGGAGTACCGGCAAGTGATCTTAATGACCAGGACTTTAAATGTGATGATAGTTATGCATGTGAGGCCCCTGCAGTTTGCAGTAAGGTGGATGGCACGCGGGATTGCCATATTCAAGGTAATTCGAACTTCTTAATACATTGTATAGCCTAGGGGAAGGTGGGGTAATGGCGGACACATTTTGTCAGAGAGGTATAACACACATATAATACGTCATATAACAATAAAAATCATGTAAACACAAAGCACTGTGATGGTTCTACCTTTTATCAAGTTTTTATCAACTCATCATTTTGAAATTCGAAGCTACGACGCAATACAAAAAATGGCGTCGTCCGGCATTACCCCACACTCTGGGGGTAATCCCGGACCGTATTTTTCAATGGCAGCCCTCTTTTTATTGGAATACAGTATTTCAATGGGAGTTAAAAAATACCCTTTTTAAAAGTGTAGCAGAAATCAAAGAACAATGTCACATATTTATATGGTCAACAACTATTACCGATTTATGATGTTAAATTGACCACGCCCATATTGGTTACCATGGAAACGGTACATGTCCGGGATTACCCCAATCCATGTACAATGTATGGGCACATCCTCTCTTATTATTATGCTCATCATTGTGACTCCGAATTCATTTCTTTTTTATCAGAAGGTATCATACATTAAATAAAAAAATAATAAGACTTTGTTTTCCTTGATGTAGAAATACCAGTTTCAAAGAGAAAGTAATGCACCAAAATATCAACTTGCCCAAAAAGTGATTTTTGTAATTCTCGCGAGAATTTGCGAGACAACCATCCCATTTAGGTTTTGTGTGATTTCAATGGAGAGGCACCTAACATCATAGGGTGGCAAAATACCACCTTCTTTCACCTGCCTTTAGATACAGCCCTGTCCGCGATTACCCCGCGTCCGCCATTACCCCACCTTCCCCTACATGTATACAGTGGCGTACATAGAGGGGCAGGGCATTTTCCCCACTGCCAGAAGGCTTGCCCCCCCCCCCTGATTCACCCCAATAAAATGTCATCCTCTATGTATATATACCAAAAATAGTCGGTTATGCCCGCTGATCACAGGGCGTCTACTCGTTATTCCGAAGGGTCATCTCAGGTATGTTCCCCCTCATGCCGCCCCCACCCCCAATTGAAGACCCTAAAACGCCACTGCATGTATCCATGTATAAAAAACATAGTCACCGGCAGAAGAGTTCATCAGTGACCCCACGCGTGCGCCAAATATGATAATAAGCGTGTGGGGAATAACGCCATCATACAATCGGGCCAATTTGAGACGCACATCGGTCGGCTCAATGCCATGCTGATGTTCTAACCCGGTGATTTTACCAAAGTGAGATTGCACTTTACGCGTTTAGGGAGCGTTCAGAAAGACTTTGCATTTTTCGATGTCTTAACTTTTTTGACCACCCCCCCCCCCTTTTTACAAACGAGGAAACCTTTGTGATCCCTCCCCCTCCCCTTGTTCAAATGAGTTTGTATCATAGGCGTTACTCCCGGGGGACGGGTGGAATAAATCGTTGGATTAGGAACAAAGCCACTCGCAAACACTAAACATATACTATTCATCGAGTGAACTTGCATGCCATGCTCCCTCCATTGACAAAATAGCTTTTAAAAAGAAAGAAAGGGCGGGAGGGGGGGGGGGGTAATGGGGTCAATTGTTCGGTAATTTCCCTCACATTCAAATCCAAACCAAGAACATGATTGTATGCTCATTTTCAAAATTCTTTTTTCAATTCAATTCAATTTGTTCAGCAATATGTAGCCTATACAGAAAATATAATAATAACACAATGTGAGAAGGATGCTAGGAGGGACATGAGTAAGGGGATACTTCAGGCTACCAGAAACAAGTTTTGATTTTCACGTGACTCAAATAGCGTGCCTGTTATGATCCAATAAGCATGGCAATTAGGGTCAGAGTTCGAACACCATTTTTCTATGATTGTGTATAAAAACGCTTAAGAAAATCATCTAATTTCAGTTTTTGGCCCATAACTCTGTTAAGTGCCAGTAGACTAAGTTTAATATTACCATGATATTACACAGGTCTTTTAGTTACTGAATCTCATACAAGCGGGCAAGTTATAAAATGATTGAAAAAACCACTGTGCGGCCCTGGACAACAATTTATATTATAATGTAGTGACAGTCGTGACATGTTGAGTATGAAAGTCCCATGTTTCAGATTAGTTGCCATGTGAACTTTTATTTAAATATAATGGAGGGACACAGAAGAATTTCGGGCCATTCAATATACAACCTGGTGAATTATCTCCAAACTATTATTACCCGTAAATATTTTCTTTCAAAAATAATTGGCCAACGAAATTATGACAAAAGAGCGCCCAAAGAACTTGTTCATTGAATCGAAATTAAAATAATATCTTTCAAAATAAGCGGTCAACAAAATTATGATAAAAGACTGGTCAACGATGCCCAAATACATGATGGGTCGTTCTTTAAAACAGGCCAACGAAATTTATGATACGAAGAATATACTTTTAGTCCATGCAGTAGCCAAATATGTACATGATTGTGTCGTTAATTACATGATCATAATGACGAACAAACATGTCCAAATATACATGATGGGTCGTACTTTAAACGCGGCCAACGAAATTATTATCATAACAGTGAAAGACTATTTAAGAAGCGAATCCAGTAACCATAGATAAATACATTATATATAGCGGCCAACAAAATTATAGCACCCAACAAAATTATAGCACCCAGCAAAATGATGATATTCTATTATTCATAGAAGTCAATATACTTTTACTAGTCCACTAACCAAAGATAAATGATAACTCCCTTTTTGAAGCTTATCTTACCCAAATAGGCCTACATGATCAGGATGATGACCAAAGTCGCTATACATAATATGGGTCGGGATATGGAAAACGTTTTTATAGTGAAAATGTTGAGCTTTGTGCCGTCGAAGGAGGCCAAGGCCGGACTAAACACTCACTACTTACTACTTATGTCGTTCTCGAACGGTCTTCGTGATGGCTCGCCAAACTACTCTGTCCCTCATGCATGCTTTCATCTCTTCATCATTCTTCAGTCCTGTGTCTTTCGCCAAGATGTCCAAATATGTTAAGGCTGGGCGGCCGACAGATGTGTGTCCGTGTTTGGGTTTCCATAGCAGCAGATCAGATAAAATCTCATTTTCTCTTCTCATGCAATGCCCTGCAAATCTCATCCTTCGATCTGTGATGTTTTCTGATACCTTTTGTAAGTTGTAAGTTTCCATACAGGTCTTTGTTTGGTATCTTATCTTTCCAACTAATGTTGAGTGCAGTTCTCAGCATTCTAGTGTAGCATCCATCTAGAGATTTCTTCAGTCTGTTGGTGATGGTCCATGTCTCAGCTCCATACAGTAGAACACTTTGAACAGTAGCTTGGAAAAGTCTGATTTTGATTTTTCGACAGAGGCTGGATTTCCACACTTTAAACACTCACTATCTGACCAATTGATCTGACTATGGGATCCAACCTTACACTAATATTAATAAGGAACACTGAAAACGCCCGCACAACCCTTAGGGTTGAAGCTAATTACGGACAAACTGCGCAAAAAAGTTCGGAATTATTTATCCCGAAATATAATCCCACAATGCAATGACTATTTTGCGTTACAACGGGCCAGAGGTTTCATCACAAAGCCCATTCAAATTGCTGAGGTATTAGGCCGCCCCTTAATATTACTTTTACCTTTCAAATTTTATAATTACCCTTTTGAAACACTAAACAACCATTCCCGATTCTCCCCCACAAAAAACACCTAATCCTAAGTTCCAAATATTTGTTTTGACTTCTTCACCTGCCTTCATGTTGCCGAAATGTCCAGGCTGTGACATGTGATACAGCAAGCAGTTCCATGCCAGTGCATTTGTCAGTTCTGTCAGTAAGGTAACCGTTTGGATATTGACATGTAGAGTAGAGTATTGAAGTAATCCTGTGTGTCATTTTGGTTCATTTTGTTGGACAAATTTTCAAGATATGAACATGTGAACAATTATAAGTTTCTTTTTGAGACCAGTTTATGTGCAAACCTATATGAGCCACTCAAACTCAAACTTTATACATTTACATATACGTTTGTTGCAGATATTGCAGTAGTACATACTTCAAACATTTTATTTTTTATTGTCTTCTTTTCCCCGTACTCAACTTAACTAAAATGGTCCAGAAAAACGTTCCTGAAGCCACCTTGTTAAGCTTGAATAATGAATCATTGAAACTAATTCACGAGAAGGGCGCAGAAATGTTTTTCTATCTATTTGGTCGAACCTTTTTGACCTCCCCCCTTGAGTACCCAAAACTTCTAACTTTTTGGGGGCCCTCTCACCCTCACCAAAGTATTTTTGAACACTCCCTGAGCATTATACAATTCTCTTCAACTTGAGAGCGATGAAGTTAATAACTACAATCTCGTTCAAAGCCTGTTGGGACACTATACACGTGCGCATGAAATATCTTCCAAAATGAGTAAAAAGCTGTATGTTAAAAGTATGATACCGGTACTCAAAATTATATACCGCATACATATATTCCTGTCATTTGATTGGTTAAAAGTGAGGGGATAATTAAGCTATGCCTTCAATTTCAATATGACGTCATGAAAAACATTTATTGCAGTCAATATTTGTATACTAGTTTATGTAAAAATGCCCCCCCCCCCCCCCCCCCCCCCCCCAATGTTGGAGCTTATATACATGTATATACCACAGCCCTTGCTGCATGGACGATGCTTTCATATTGACCAACATTGAGTTTAGGGGGAGGGGGGACCACCGTTTTCAGGTCTGGGGAGACCTTCCATAATCACCTATATTTTCTTTATATTATTTAAATATTGTTCTCATCCGATTGCTTTGGTGTACATATTGCAATACGCAATGTTATCATTCAGTAGCCATGAATGCTGCATTGCCATTGGTTAATGCCCCAATGAATAGTTTCCCGTATTACTAGAGTAATTTATCACTACTCTAGTGATATGGACCCGTATCTATCATTGATAACACAGTACTAACAAGTAATATACATCATACACACATAAGTGAAATAATAAGTATGTGGAAGAGATTGTTTAATTAAAAATATTTATTTACTGTATTGGACAGTTTGTTATCACATATTTTGATTGGTTAAATTTAGTTCTGGATTGATCCATTAATTTGGAAGGTTTGATACAAGAACTATTTTTAACAATGTTGTGAATTTTTTTGATTTTTTAAAAAAATATTTTGTTTATATTTTGTGAGAATTTGTTGAGAATTTGTTTGAAACTTTATTCCAATTTTTTTCCCCATTTTTTTTCCAATTTTTTTCCATTTGTTTTGAGATTTTGTGAGATTTTTTTAACCAATTTTTTTTTGAAATGTTCTTTTTTCAATTTTTTTTCCAATTTTTTTTCAATTTTTTTTAACCATTTTTTTTAACCATTTTTTTTCCAATTTAAAAAAAAAATTCAGAGAGGTAAGTGACAATTATATAAAAATGCATTCATGTCTACTGAATGATAAATTCGTTACCCCCTGTTTGTTCTCATGCAATACGGAAAATATCTATGGTTTGTTTCCAATATCACATTCGGCTATCGCCTCATGTGATATTGGAAACAAACCATAGATATTTGTCCGTATTGCATGAACAAACAGGGGATAACTAATATTATTGTAGCACTGGAACGTCTTGCTATAAGTTGAGATACCGTACGCGAAGATCGGTTCACAATTTTGTAAATTTGATGTATTTTACGTCTTATTTGTGACACAAAATACTTCTGTTTTTGTTGTTATTTGTCCAAATAACGTCGTTACAGGAAGATATTAGAGCGACCAACGGTAATTAAATTTGATCTTTTTACTTCACAGGTTGTATGTGGGGTGTCCTTGATGCACAATATGTAAGTCAGTGGGTACTAAGGGTACTGGGGAGAGATTTTACAACATTTACATTTGTGTTATATCGCCCCCAATAAAATCAAGCACTTCACACTTCAATATGATAGCTATTACATACAGCAATACAATTTCTGAAACAATATAGAGTTTTAATTAATGAAGAGAAATATTTTTGAAGACTTACCCCAGTCCGGGGGAGTGAGAATATTTGTTCCGAAGTTGGCATTTAAATAGGGCGTCGAATAATGCTTAAAACCACCTAAACGATATACGTGAATAAGCTGCATGTATTTCCGTATCCCTTCAATTGTTCACTGCGGAAAGAAAATTCGCGGGGAAAAGTGTATTCTAGGTCCCAGATACTGGTATACCAGTATCGTTCAATACTGAAACATAAAAGTTGCCAGTATCGCTCAATACTGGTACGATTTTACTGTACAAGTATCGGCCGATCACTGGAACACCAAATTGTGTCCCAGTATCGAGCGATACTCGAACATTTGTATATTCCAGTATCGGGCGATTTCGTCCGATTCTGGAACGCTAACTTTGTACCAGTATCGAGCGATACTAATGGGAGTTCCAGTATCGGACGACACTAGTAAAATCCAGAATATGGGACCCTAAGTTCACCTTTTTCAATTCGCGTCCGGGGTACATTGCTACACCATTGTTACAGTCTGACGAAAACATTAATTTACCATTTAAATGTAGAAAATTGTGATCAAATGTTTGCCTATAGGAAATATCTTAACATCTAAACATCTTAACATGTAAACATGTAAAAATGTAACATATTCTATGGTGATCCAGACAAGGTGATTGAATTATTAGAACACACGGTACTTATAGTATTACAATACTAAAATTGATATACACATTAAATTTGAAAGATAGCTATTCGTTATTCGTTAAGTAAAACAAGATATACAATCTACCCAAGCCACTATCAGCCTGACTGAAACTTTGGACATACTGAAGTGAATGACTTAATACAATTGAATGACGATGACGATGACGATGACAATGATGGTGACTATGACAACCTTGGTGGTGGTGGTAGTGACGATGACGACGATGATGATGATTAACAGTGGCGGCTTCAGCAACTACATCTACATGGGGGGGGGGGGGGGGGGCAAACGGGGGAAAAGAAAAATATCAGGGGGTTTGGCGGCAAGAACACATATTTTGGATTTTAGTTTAGTTCTGAATTGGACATTTTAGTCTAACTTTAAGTAATGTTGACATTTAAACCTATGATTAATAATGATAATGATGTACCTTATTATTGTAACATTATGCAGGCAGGAGCTCTTATTCCTCTTGGAGCTGTTCTATATCGTGATGACCAATGTGCCAATGGAAAAAAATGCAAGCTTAGTGGAGAGTTGAACATAAACAATCCTCCCTCATGCGATGCAAATGCTCGGTGTATCGAAACACCGAAGTTTCCTGGTTTTTACAAGTGTAACTGCAAGGAAGGACAGGGATACACTGGTAACGGAATTACTTGTGAACGTAAGTATACTGAGAACTATCTAACAAGCCGATATGTCAAAAAGATAGATACTATAATAGTTTCATCAGTTCCAAATAAGCGAAGACGCCTTACTGCAGCGAATGAATACAAAAGGAAGCAGGCGCGCTTGAAGGCAACACACGCACTGTGCATCATATGCGTGACTCGTGCGTGCGACCATGTTCGCGAGTGTACGCTTGGATTACTTTTGCGCGCGAAGATACAAACCGAATAGCCTACTTCTCGCCAATTTGGAACTGAATAAACCATAGTTTCTTCCTTATACACCACTGAACAAATGACACAAAAACTAATATTGCGTGTTGTCAGTATATTGCCTCACCGTAATGCAAGTGCATCACAATTATGTTATATATATATATCATAATTGTGAATCTACATAATATAACAATATCATAACAGAAGATACAATTTCATATGAGTGCTGGATACGCACATGGAAAATTCATGACTTGGACTAGGGAGATCTACATAATATATGAACGAGGATAAGAATTCAAAGTGATAGTGGCCGGCTGCGAAAAACTCAAAACTCTATCTTTGTAGAGAATAAGAAACAACGTAATTGGCCCCATATATGTGCTAACTATCTCGTGCCAAAACGAATCGAATACTTAACCAGCCCATATAAATGCACTCCCCCAAGGGTAACCAGCAATAGTAAACTAATAAAAACATATGCTAAATTAAACAGCGATGTGAGTCTGGTGGGAAAACTGACCTGAATGATTGCCTACTCCTCGAACCGACTCGCATAATCATTCAAGGTTACGTAACACGAAGAAAGCAAATATATTCTAATTCACATCGATCGTTCAACCGATAATATTTAGATACATCAGTTATTGCACTAATCACATTGTTAGAATAATCATACTCCTATACTCATAAACATTGCGATGGAATATTTGCAAAGCTGTATTTTACTTAATGATTCAATTGAGTACTATCTTCATCTCATTTTATCTTGTAATTAAGTAATCAGAAGTTAGCCACGAGGTTAATTCTAAATAAATTTGTAGCGATAAAAACATTCGCGAAATGCATGAAATGATTGTTAAGCTGGCCGTAAAATATGCAGTTAATCATTTGTTAATTGGATTTTTAAATTCAAGTTTAAGTTCTGTAAGTATTATGGCCTCTTGAGCATTTGAGTAGTTAACCCACACAGGTACACAGTCTCTTCTACAACAGGAACTTTGTACCCGGGTCATCATCTACATAATTCTTTTATCAATAGGGTCTACCTGTAGTAATATTCCTGGTGTATTTGAATAATAAAGCACTTACTCTCTGATTCACATTTTAAGCAGAAATGACATACATAATTCTGTCGGAAATGGTTGTTTGTAGAGTTTTAAACTAAATATCGGCATGAAAAATAAATTAATGGCTAGAGGGTGGGGGTAAAATTACATTTATATGAAATATACTCCGAAGCTATATCTTCCAAAATACTTAAATTAAGTTGTCGGACATCCGACAGTTTATTGTTCTGAGTAGTTTTCTCGTTCGTAAATAGAATTTCATGGTTTAACACGTACGTATTGAGTCCGTATACATAGTTTCCGGATACGATAAACCCAGTTGCGACAAAATATTTTGTTAAAGGAGTAAACAGCTTTATTACGCAATGGAGTCTTTACACTGCAGCCTCTGTGGCATAAATGAGATTGGATCAAGACTATTCTTTTCTCATGTCTGAAGGCTGACAGCAAAATTGTTAACTTTATTTGTTGGGAGTGGCTGTTTTTAATTCAACCAACATGCTTATATAGGCTTTTTAAGCCTAGCCCGAGCAATTCGCTTGAGTCTGGTCTCTTCAGGACCGAAGCGTATGTCCGTACGGACAGACCGTGTAAACAAACAAACACACAAACAAACAAACAAACTGGAGTCTAATTCATAAATATTTTACGCCAAGGATACACCCGCACCTCATGAAATCTGCTCTCAATTTTGGGAATGTATCAACATAGGTCCTATGTTGATACATTCCCAAAATTGAGAGCAGATTTCTTTTATGATCAAGATAGATTCTTCTTGTAAAATACATACATGACAGCCCATATTATATATTGCTTTGTTTGTCAACTCACCTGCGAAGATCATGTGCCGTTGATGATCATTAGCCATCTATCTTCATGCTAATGGTAATTGTTGGTACATGCTGTTCGCTGGTAGAGTCACACTTATTGATACCAGTATGTTTAATATATTGTTATTATGTTATATAACCATGCATAGATGAAAATAAAAAGAATGGAGAAATCTCTTGATAATAAAAAAAGAAAAAGATTTATGAGTCCAGAGAGGTCTTTCCTGATAAATCAAACTTCATTACTAAAACAAGAGAGAAATCAGTAAGTGTAAAAATTGAGAAAGTATTGCATATTATTGCTTTAAAGTTAAAGGTTTTCAATTACGCATGATTTCTTCTTTTTCGATTACAACATACTGGATCACATTGTCAAATTGTGTCAAGAAAAAATGCCAGTTTAATATTTAATGATATAAATGCGTGTATCTGTTGTATTTCTCTATATAGTTACCAACCCCTAGTAACCATGTTTGATCAAAGTCTCCAATTGAAAACATTACCAAGGTAAGAATGGCATAGTTTCACTCCGATAAGACAGCATAGATAAGATAACTTTTAAGTTAATTGTGACTAGAAAGTTTGTTGTCAAATCAAATGTTAAAGTTGTATAACCCATAAATGTAATAAAAGTATAACATAACAACCATAAATGTAATAACTTTTAACCATAAATGCAATACCAATCATAAATGTAATAACATGAGCAACCCTAAATGTAATAACACGAGCAACCATAAATGTAATAACATTGAACAATAAATGTAATAATCCTGATCAACCATAAATGTAATAACATTTAACCATCATTGTAATAACAATTGATTTTCGTTAATCTTGGCTTTCTTCTGTCCACGTCCAATGCAGAGGCCACAAAGCAGCTATATAACATAGCCATGGTCGCTTGGTATTTATCTCTGACATTCCCCCTGACAGCCATCTTACCCTTAAGACCTCTCGGATAGCACTAGGCCATCGTAGCTTTTAATCCTCTCGGATAGCACTCAAAGAAGATTTTAAGGTCTTCTCACAATGCATTGCGCGAACGCCAGCCAACTAAAGCTTTTTTCACACGATGCATTTGTCGCGACGAGCTCGAGGGAATGAAGAGCCCGCCCCTCCACCAACCAGTGAAATCCTGCAGGGAATGCTGCACACGCCACAAGGTCATAGGAGGTTGAATACAGTATTGACACACGAACATTCAGTACCGTTGGCAACATGACCATGAAGCGTAAGAAAAATGAACCGAGTCGAGAGTACCTACTACCTCAATTACTTTGAATCGCGTCTTGACACGTCATCATCATTAATAAAATGGAGTTGTCAATAACACTGTGTCATGTGGTGGATCCTTAGAGGTAATTACGCGATCTTTTTCATGGAACGCCCTCTATCTGTGATTTTTTTCCACAGAAATGCATTTTTGGTGGACAAGTTAACTTGGACACCTTAGTTTTCAAAAGTGGTTGTGTAATAAAATCCGAAAATACCGCCAAATTCAGTTATTCAGTGCGAAATTAGTACTTTAATGATATTTTATATTAAATGTGTCTATTACCGTAAATAAAATGGTGCTTTAATTGACATGTAGCCTTTAAATAATAAATATCACATTTTAATTTTCGATTTAGTTTATTGAGTGGATAAACCAGAGAGTCTCAATGATGTATATCCGTTGTAACTTTCCAGAAAGTAATGAGAATGTGTGGTTTAGCGGTTGCGTCCTTCGCTTGACACGCGGAGGACCCGAGGTCAATTCTGCTGGGAGCCATATCTTTTTTTGTATAATACATTGGTACTTTTTGATGTTCCATTATATTAATTACTTACAATATCAGTTTGTTTATTAACGAGACTCTTTTTTTTATCTATTAATATTTTTTTGGTTTTTTTGTTTAATGAATATAAATTATCACGATTTTCTTTTTTTGATTCGGTTTGTGTTGTGATGTTCGTGATTTATTTTTAGAAAACGATTGACTATTAATTAGTATTATGATAATTATCCTGGCGCCCCGGAAAATCCAAGTTATTTTGTTGCATTTTTGAATTTGTCATAAATTACGTTTTTCTCGTAATTAATAAACATTGGAATTTAAATTAAATGATAAATTATGATATTTTTTCTTTCAATTTTTTTCTCTCCATAAACTTCACCACATATCGCTCACATAACGTCTCGGTGATTTCCTTCCAGAAACAACACACTAGTGATCCTCTTGCCGACTTCCACAAAATTCAACAGATCCATTCCAAGTCTTCTCATCCTTTTGACACTAAAAACACTTGTCCACCCAGTTTTTTAGAAGACCTTGTTTATCAAATTACATATAACCATGAAGCTTAATATCGTATAAGTTACAGAGCAACACGTTTCCAAATTACTTCAACATCAGATTTTGAAATACATTTCTTCTGATCAGGACAGTTTATTTTCCGAGTGGTTTTTTCGTTCGTAAATATAATTCAGTGTTTAAAACCGTGTTAACGCCGTTGACAGTGTTTCTGGTTATGCCCGGAATGCTTCATGATAAAAATCGAAACAAGTATGATATAGTAAAGGTCTATGATGGGTTTTTACGCAAAATACAGCCAAAGTAGATTTATGAGCCCTGGAAAGTCTTTCCTGATAGTCAAACTTCATTATAAGAGAGAGAAAAATATGTGCAAAATGTTGATAAAGATCACATAATATTTCTTTAAATCAGTTAATTACGTGCAATTAACCACGTTCAACTTGCTGCATTGCATTTTATTATTTTATTATGAGCTCTATAGATCGCCACATTCAAATATTGTTTTAATTCGTTGCTTATTCTATTTTTTCTCTCACTCAGATTAGATGTAGGCTTGGAGACAATAATGACAAGCCATCGGATCATCAGATTAAGGGATTAACCCATTATTTAATTATCGAAATCGAAATCGACCGATTAAGATATCTCATTTATTTCGTATATTATTATAATTATAGGGTATGTCAATAATTGGTGTCCCATCCATCATGTTCATAGAGAAAAATACAACTGTTCATCTTATTTTCGAGAAATCTTATTCCTTATGATTTTGAACATTTCTCTTATTAATTACCAGTAACTGTATTAATACAAGGTGTCCCAGAATGATTTATACCCATGTATAAAACAGGGGTGTATCTCAAACTAAATCCGATGTAGCCTACATGTCTCAAACTTATTCTCTTAATTTCATAAAGTTGTCTCTTTTTGCTCAGGTTTTATAGCACGGCATTGCTGAATATCAACAAAAACCTGTTTTACAATTGCAAATAATGTGGCTATCCAACACCGTTCCTAAAACCCCGGCCATTAGAAAAAGATTGTATCAAGTCTGGTATTTTAAGGGGAAATTAAGACAAGACTCAGCTAATTACATTCTTAACATTTTAAAAGACCGTTTTACGGAAGATGGTCAATGATTTCGGTTAGACTTGCTATGTACAATGTTTACAAAATATTCATTTTCTATTTTAATCCCAACAAAACTAAAATATACATGCAGTTTTCTCGGTATAAATCATTCCGGGACACCATGTATATATTTTATTTCGCTGATATTTTGTCGGAATAAATTGTACAAGCAGTTTCCATTACAGTCTCTAACTGAATTCTTGCCAGTTTTAAAGCACATTTCATAAAATTGTATTTTTCACCGAAAATCAAATTTTTGTGATGTGTTTTTCCAGATGGGACACTTTTGACATACCCTGAAAACGTTCGTCAGTGCTTGTATTTAGAATAGATGCAGCTTCTCTTTAGATGCAGTGAGCTCTTATAAGCGAGAGAAAGGGTGTTCCCGTATAGTCAACATTTGAATAGTTTACGGAATAAAGTACGATACAGATATTAAGCTTTATTCCGTAGTTAACCCTTCTTTTGCCGTCATCAACAACCACTACACCTCCGGCTTGTTTTAAGATATCATTATTCACGTATACCCTTTCTCTAGTTATTTTGACACCCTATTCAGATGTTGATTACGGTAAAAATACATTTTGCTAGGGGGGGGGGGGGGGGGGAGGGAGGTTGCTTCTTTGAAACCATGTGGCGAGCCCACAGCTAATTTTAAGAAACAATGAAGAAAGATTGATTGTTGTAAAAAGGGCAATGCATCATACTTTAGACCACTTTAATTTATGTAATTTGGATATTTTTCGATTGAAGAAAATGCATTATTTTATTTCAGATTTCGTAACCAATGTTTCGTAACCAATGTATTATAGCAGCAGTTATAAAGTGCACCAATTATATTGATTAAGATCACCAAGGTAAAGAAACACTGACCTTCGATTCAACAGTCCTGATCGACTCCATTTTTTCGCATTTGAGTCTTACAAAAATGTTCTAAAAATGTTTGAAAAACGTTGGAAATGTTTGAACAATTTAGTAAATGTGTGGCAATAATCGAAATTTTTAAAATTGTATTGAAATCTATCTATCTATCTATCTAGCCTATTTCACTCCACTGCAGAAGGAAGGCCTCTTCACCAATTTTCCATTTCACTCTGTCCTGAGCTGTCCTCTTCCAAGTAACGTTGCCATACTCTATGATGTCGTCTATCCACCGTCTGTTTGGCCTGCCTCTTCCTCTGGTGAATGCTCTGGGGATCCAGTCTGTTAATTTATGAGTCCATCTGTTGTCTTTCCTCCTGGCTAGATGGCCAGCCCATCTCCATTTTTTTGATTTTATTTCCAGTATGATGTCCCTCACTTTTGTTTTCTTCCTTAAATCTGTGTTGGTCACCCTGTCCCTTCTTGTAACGCCAATCAATATCCTTTCCATTGCCCTCTCAGTGACTTTTAGCTTCTTCTCCAATCTCTTAGTTGTTGTCCATGTTTCTGAGCCATACGACAGCACTGGGATGATACACTGGTTGAAAATTGGTCGCTTTAGTGACAAAGGTAGCTCTTCATCACGAAAGATAAAGCTGAGCTTCCCAAACTTCACCCATGCTAGCTGTATCCTTCTGTTCACTTCCCCTGCTGTTTCATTTTCCAGAGAAATCTTCTTGCCCAGGTATATATAACTGTCCACTCTTTCTATGGTTTTTTCTTGAACTGTTATAGCATAATCTTTCAGCTTGTTGCACATCATCACTTTTGTCTTCTTGATGTTCATGTTAAGTCCAGCCTTGTTGCTCTCTTCACTCAGTTCTCGGATCATCTTCTGCAATTTCTGGGGCTCATGGCTGAGAAGTAGGATGTCATCTGCAAATCTGAGATGGGTAAGGTGTTCACCATCGACTATAACTCCCATACCTTGCCAATCCAGGTTTCTGAAAACATCCTCCATGGCTGCAGTGAATAGCTTTGGGGAGATTGAAATGTGTTGACATTATTTTGAACATTTTTAAAAATTAAAAATACAACAACAACACCAAAACCATCCGCCCGATCGACCCTGCCTCAGAAATTCGTAGTGAACGGGTTTTTCGCCGAAACACAATATAATATTCTACTGTCAAAATGATTTTTATTTTATAAATGGGTGGAGGGAGGGACATAATGTTGTCAATGGTTAAAGGTGATTAAAGTGTAATGTCCGTTAGCACACTTGCACAAAGCGTAACATAACGGATCGGGACATGTCACAAATAATACACAAAATAGCACAAACACATTACGCTATAAGAGTCTTGCTGTAATCTATGTAGATATATTTAAAATTGCTGCTAATACAACTAATGAAAAATAAATAAAAAGAAAGATATATAATCATGAACGTTTGACTTAATAGTTTGTCATTACACTTACCTAGGCGGGTTAGTTTAAGAAATAATAGCCTAAACTATCAGGGGAGAAAACGAGTCCAATTAGGGGGAGGCTCCACCGACGACGGGAATCGAACCATTGTCGCCTGCATGGCAGTCACGCTCCTA
The DNA here is from genome assembly GCA_035610835.1 of Ophiura sarsii. Lineage (NCBI taxonomy): Eukaryota > Metazoa > Echinodermata > Ophiuroidea > Amphilepidida > Ophiuridae > Ophiura > Ophiura sarsii. The sequence continues at coordinate 40,463,470 of CM069450.1, read as the reverse complement.
TTTAATCGAGCCAAAGTGTTGACTTTGACAATCGTACAATTTCCGTCCGAAGACCGCGTATGATAACCCGCTTGAATTTGTACGACCATGAGAGGCCTCTGGGTAAAACTTGTGTCCAGGAATGAGGGTATACACCACCAATGCACTCCCCATGGACGCTACGTGCAATGTAGGGGTCAAACAATCGGCTCTAACTGGAGTTATTCCATATACGTCCTTATATGACATTTATAGTGAGATTATTCCTAAGGGATGTCCGCAAAACATATCAAAAGAATATGGCAAAGGTTCGGACCAGATTTTTCAATATTTCGCGATTAATTTGATGTAGCGATTTAAGCCCTTATTTATTTACGCCCCAAAACCCAGGACGGACCTTTCGCCGATTTCAGTCGTTTAAAACTTTAAAATGTTCAAACTAGTGCGATTTCTTTTGAAAGTTTTACCGTGCACACTCACAAAAATGTGTAATACCCAAAACTAAAAGATATAATTGAAAAAAGTCAAAATCTCGCAATTTGTACCGCAAAAAGGAACTCTTGTTGTGATAAACTTTTACCGGACGTGCTATCCCATAGTGCATTGGTGGTGTAATACCCTTCACCAGAGGCTTTCAACATGCGGCGATGCCCGTCATCAGGCAGATGCAGCCACCAGCCTCCGGCAAGGAATGGTAGCCAGCTAGCTACACTTCCAGTTTTTATCCTGCACCTTTTGTTAAACTGCACTTGGACCACACGCACATTATTGTCAGCTTCCGGGACAGCAGATAATGCTTTTATGGAAATCAACTATCAAATCAAGTATCAAGTATCAAGTAGAGTAGTGATACATTATTCTAGTAATACGGGAAAATATTCATTGGGCCATTAACCAATCACAATGCAGCATGGCTACTAAATGATAATGGGTATCCAGAATCCTCCGCAGCTAGCTAGTTCATCCAAAAGACAAACACGATCCGCTGAACACGACCAATGCCATGTATGGCATTCCTTGTTAAAGACTGCAAACTCAGTTACATCGGGAAAACAGGAAGAACATTTGGCACATAAATCAGGAGCAGAAAAGATAAGCAAGTCAGTGTCCACGAGAGCAAACAGAAATTACAATCAGCAGTCCACAAATCGGCCATCACGGACTATGTACCATGATACATCTGCCGATGGTCATTTATTTCAGGCTGAGACTCGATTCCGGTTACGTCATATTAAACCGTGATGTCACAAGCAAGAATGATAAACGTAACCCGGGAACGTAACTAAAACTCACGCTGTATCTTCAGTGTAAGAGCTATTGATTTGATTGCGGTCCGCGCCGGTTGACAATATTTTGTAAGTGTTTTCCCAATATTTTCACACGACAGCCCAATATATTGTAACGCGCCATTTTCTTCACCAAAAACACGCTAAAAATTCACAATTGGACCATCGATTATAACACTTTCCTTGATGAATTGAAATTCAACAAACACACCAGTTAATGAGATACCTATATTCTTACTAAATATGCCATTCTTTATTCTGACAAGCACCGCTAACTCGATATTTTGCGTTACGCGGACTTGATGATGTTTTTGGAAATATACACAAAATGGCTCGTCACGCAGTTTCTCTTCAAAACATGCTACAAATTCACAATTGGACCATCGATTATAGTACTTTCATGGACGAATTGAATCTCGAAAAAATACTCATTGTCAATAAGATATCTATACTCTACCTACGTATGCCATTCGTATAGTCTAACAAATACCGTTACACTCGATATTTTGCGTAACGCGACCGTGTAGGTGTATTTGAAAATATCCACAGAAACGGCTCGTTACGCATTTCTCCTCAAAAGCATGACAAACAAAATCACAATTGGACCATCGATTATAAAACTTTCCTGGATGAATTGAATCTCGTCAAACAAACCAGTCAATGAGATGCCTATATTCTACCAAATATGCCATTTTTTATTCTAACAATACCGCTAACTCGATATTTGGCGTTACACGACGTTATGATGTTTTTGGAAATCGACACCAGTCAGCTCTACTGTACAACCTACCTCTACACTGCAAAAAGGTTGCTTAAATATTTACTCAACATTTTACACAACGTTGTTGAAGTATGCAACCGCTCAACAGTTGCGTAAAATTTACCCAACACCGTTGGATAACATGTTTTCAACAACAGTTGAACAATTCCAGTTATACTCAACAGTTGCAAAATTTGAATTACACAACAGTTGGGTATTATTAAGTAACCATTTGTCGGGCATTTTAATACCAACTGTTGCTTAATTTGTAGACATATGTTGGGTGTTTTAATGCAAATCGTGGCTTATTTGTGACAAGTTTTTATTATATATTGAGCATTTTTGTATAGCAACACGGGGTAGGCAAATAATGTGAATTCTGGGCGATGCAGCGGAGCTACATACATCACTTCCTCCCGGTAGTGAACCGGTAACTTGTAAAGGGAATTCTTGGCGATGCAGCAGAGCTACATACACCATTCCCTCTCGTTAGTGAATCTGTAATTTCTTTTAACACGTTATTTAACTATATATGTAATATGTGACATCTCTTATCATTGGTGTTTTTTACTGTGAACGTTGTCCCAACGTAGTCTTGCTATCTGGGTATGAAGGTATAAATAGTCAATATTATATAATACATAAACATATTTATGTGATTATTTTGGTAGAAAATAGATCACATGACATAAAACTATTCAGTATATGTCCATGTCTTTTATTTTTTGGCTAGCTATACAAATCGACTATTCAATATTCATGGCTAGTGACGTCGCTAGTAACACCGCTGAAATGATATTCATGAACAAATATATGTCAAACAAGGATGGCAACTTTAAACTATTCTGTCAGTGTTTGCGCTTTATTCCGTTTTGGACGCCAAGACAGAATAAATCTAATTGTGGTCCTGGGCAGGCCCCTGCTACTGAGATTCTCGGCGGCTGTGACTCCGATACAACGTGCAAATCTGATAGAAACAATTCTTAACAAAGACGGGACCGGCTAAATGCCGAGAACAACGTGGAGAAAGCCATTGACTTTCGGCAGCTTAAGAATTACCCTGCATTGTCTTGGTTCCCAATTTGAATACGATTTATACATTCAAAATAAACAATCGGGTTCCAAGCCGTTGGCAATAGGTATGTTGAAAACACCGTGTATACCGCCCTCTAAACGCGCCAGTCCAATCCAGTTAAGGTTTGTCCGGCAAAAACCCAGACAATCCAAGTGGGGTTACACAGAGCTTGGACACAGTTTCGTCCGAGCTTAGCATCTCAACAAGCTCTTGCATTGTAGTTTTCAATTCGCAAGCCGACGCATCACTAAACCTATCATTATGACTTTATATCCAATTTAATAGCTATGCAGTACATGCAGTAGGCCTAGTTGTAATGAAATAATATATTCCATGTGAGGGGAAAATGCAACAAGCACCCACACACACATGAATGAATTAATACACGTTGAACAACTAGCGTAAACAATAACAATATAGCGTAAATATAGACTTGCATAAGTCTATAGAGGTTAGCAGACGACAGCTCTATTTCGATAGCTTCATATCGCTGTTTCATATGCTGATAGTTTTGATTTTATGCATTGAATCATGTGTGTTAACGTGCAGCACATGCTGCGAATGAGGTGGTTTTGGGGCTTGTCGCGCTGGGTAAAAATGAGCGGTTTTTGGCGAGTTTTTGAAGTCTTGTCTTGCAAGTGTGGAACGGTAACACTTAGCATGCTTAGAAGACACGGGCCGCTACACTTCCCCGACGGCTTCAGGAAGCACACATTTGCCAGATAGACTAATGGTCGTACATATGCGTGTTATATTACGTGTCTTCGTGGTGATATTTCATCGCGGGACATCTTGCATTATTGCATATAATTATATATAGCCTTGTGTTATGAAGAATTGTAAATTCTTACAACTTACTTTACAGTCGTATACAGACGTATAGGCTTGGTTTGCCATTCTTTGATTGCTCTAACCGTTTTGCCTTGCAAGACATGACTTCAGCTGAAAAACACCATCAGTACCTCGAGAATAGAAGAGTAGGCCTATTACATAACCCTTAGGTAGAGCCCAAAGTTATCTGCTTTGTAAAGTTCAAATTCTGCTTTGTAAATTCAACTTGCACCCGGGCTTGTGCCTTCTTCAAATTTCAATTGAGCTAAACACACTTGCACCCAGGATAAGCATTTCTTTTAATTTTGAGTATTTAGACCAAGGCATAACGTGGCATAATATAATAACATCATCAAATCATCAAATTGTTTATCATCACTTCACCGCATAGCAGCCTCAGCGTTTATCCCATACTACAAAATATATAATTTATAGGGGATTTTCTTTTGTTTAGATCCGGTGAGTTAACTATGAACGCTGAAGAAAGGTGTATGTTACAAAAAAAACCATCCATATATTAATGATATGGTTGGATGAGGAATTGAACCCGGGACTCCTGCGTGGAAGCGCTAGAGCTTGGCCACTGCGCTACACTAGACTAACTGTTTTGGCATAGTCGTTGATAAAGATATATTTAGTATGGAGTGATTAGATTACGTGACTTCGTTTTCGCGCTGATTTCATTAGACTGATGCAAAGTCTGTTATAACTGTATTGTACCGAACTATTAAAAGAGTAAGACTAATTACCTCTTTTGGATTACGCACAGATATAGTCATACACTTTATATACTAATGATTAATGATATGGTTGGATGAGGAATTGAACCCGGGACTCCTGCGTGGAAGCGCTAGAGCTTGGCCACTGCGCTACACTAGACTAACTGTTTTGGCATAGTCGTTGATAAAGATATATTTAGTATGGAGTGATTAGATTACGTGACTTCGTTTTCGCGCTGATTTCATTAGACTGATGCAAAGTCTGTTATAACTGTATTGTACCGAACTATTAAAAGAGTAAGACTAATTACCTCTTTTGGATTACGCACAGATATAGTCATACACTTTATATACTAAGTTTCAAGCGGGCCACTGCAAATTAGTATAATTTAACTGGATTGACCTGGCCGTTTTTGAGGGCGTCCCAGCCTATATCAGTACGACTTTCAAAGAATAGTGACCCCTCCTTAGTTTAATTCCTCTATGATATTATGTTGTCTGGGTTAAAGTTTAGCAACAAACAAAAAAGGTTTAACCAACATTTTTAAACCAACTACCGTTGGTTAAAACATATTAACTAACAAATGATTAACAATTGTAACCAACCACAGGTTAAAGTTTAACCAACCAATGTTGGTTAAAACGTATTAACCAACAAATGATTAAAAATTGTAACCAACCAGAGGTTAAAGTTTAACCAACCAATTGTGTGGTTCACCTGGTAACCTCCCGTTGGTTAACATTTTAACCAACATGGTTACATATTTTAACGTTTGTTCTGAGAGTGTGCACCATTCTGTATTAATTCGCTTCTTTACGGAGGTTCGCCAATTTGTAGCTGATCAAACTATGCATCCGTAATCATCATTATATGTAATCATCAGCACATGTCATATACAACTATTTTTCCAATTAGCTATAACCATTAAATCAGGTCGGTAAAAAAGACTTCACAGAAAAACGAATTGAACTTCTGAACTTGTTAATTACACATTTGTCTCCTGCATTACAAAGAAGATTTCTTGATGCACTCCAGGATGCTTCACTTTCATCACATGACCACTGATTTCTGTCACCAGTGTCTACTGGTTCCCATTGACATTACAGTGCAAGGAAATGCTAATAAAGTTGTTAAACGAGGGTCTTTACGAAAATCCAGTTGCAAGTAATATGATTGATGTGTCTTTAATACATTCCTCTCTTGATTTTCTTAAAGACCCTATATTTTTATAAATACAAGTTTTAGTTGAGATTCAACTTCTTTCATATTTGTGGCCAAGTTTACCCTATCTGCACCATGTATTGCTATGGTAGAGGTCAGACCACCTCCAGCTGTTAATTACTTTAACACATGGGTGACACTGTTTGTTTTGGTTGATAAGCCCTGCTGGTACTGTAGGGGCGCTAAGCATGATGGGGTACATCAAGAAATCTTCTTTGCCTGCATTATTAAATTTAAGAAGTTTGTCAAAGGCCTATTTTAAATACAAAATGACAGTAAGGTGCCATTTTGGCCAAATGTAAACACTTTGAACAAAACCACAAAAAGTGACAATACTCATCAAATTTTTATTGCTAAGTAAGCCCCCCGCCCTCCTAGACTTTTTTAATCACGCTTCTCCACATACAATACACGTTTTAAACGATTGAAACACTTATGAAAAGGAAAAACGCTTGGCTACCTACGCACAGTTTCCCCTTTTCAATACCATGTTTACTTTTCTCAAGACGGTCACATTTCCCCAAAATAATGTTTTCCGAAAAGGGAAGTTACTGACGTGAATAGTGGGCACTATTGGCTATTCATGCATGAACAAATCCTTTTACTCTTTTATTTCAAATAAAGTGGTTCTAAAGGTGATGTCACTCCTAGCCGATTTATTTTTATTTATCTCTTTTTTTTAAAGTTTTAAAACACATTAAATCGCTTCCGAATTGCTTCCGCAAAAGTTTCAAACGATTTCCAAAACATTCTATAAGTATCTTCTACTAATTAACATGGACACGACATAAGTATATGAGTTACACGTCCTTACGCTAGTGTGCGTATCTGTGTTAGCGACTGTTTGCAAAATACAAATTCATCGATCTCTGTACAAGACCGAGCGTGAACAATGTGTAAGCTATCGCCTACTGAATAACAGTGAAACATGCATGCCGTTAAATCGATGTTCGTACATGCATCGTTGCTGCTGTACACCTTTATCCACGACCATGAGGTAAACAATGGCTCCATCTAAGAATTAAGAGCATATCAGTGGCGTAACCAGCGGGGGCAGGGAGGGGGGGGGGGGGGGGGGGGGGGGGGGGGGGGGGGGGGGGCGGGCTCCCCCCCACTTGGAACCCTTGCCCCCCGCTTGCCCCCCCCCCCCCCCCCCAAAAAAAAATGAAATCAAGTAAAGCTGTAAATGAAATTTACAAAAAAAGTACACACCAAATCCCCCCCAATAATGACGTCGTGTCGGTTGAGATTGGCACTGTCGGTTGAGATTGGCACTGTCGGTTCATTTGACGAAAGGAATCATGGAATTATGATGGTCAAAAGTACACGTATGAAAAATCTTCGCGCGCTACGCGCGCATATGTCTTCCCAAAATTTAATATTCTTTGACACAAGCTTGTTTAGAGCCAAAATGTACCTTAATTGTGCAAAAAGTAGCTATAAAGTCGAAAAAAAATTCGCGAGCTACGTGACCCCACCCCAATATGAATAACCTAGCTACGCCACTGGGGCACATCCCCCCCTCATACACCTCCCTGTCCGCGCAAGCGCGGATGCTGGCGCGGCACTTTCCACTTTTCACCAGCACGGGGACCAGCGCCAGTAGGTCTACGAGATGGAAGCATTCATCATTACTAGACATGTTTTATGGTCATATACTTCTGTGTAATAATAAATGATGTCATATAACACATATATAGCAATGTTATAATTATATGAATGTTACGCGACCTCTACCACGACCGCGAACACCAGCTGTGTACTATCACCAGCACGGGCACCAGCGCCAGTAGGTCTACGAGATGGCCTGATGTCACTGTCTGTATCACTCCATCCCATTCCCACTATTACTAGCACTGTGCATGATACCGTATCTTGATCAACGCTTTACGTCTCAAAATCATCCTCATTGCCCTCCGTATCAGAGTCCATGACCCTTGCTAACACATCTTCTGCTGAAAGCGCCATTTATAAATCTGACAATTCGACCAAAATTGACGAAGTAAATCCCAATTCATCAGCACTCACATTTTCTTCAACACGAAGCTCTGTGATTGGTCAATCGCTGCAGACCACTTTCAGGGTCAGAGGACATGTCTATATGTGACGGGGAATCCCAAAGTTTGTAAACAAAGCGCACGTGTCAGCGGCCGCTCAGGTACATGAACAAACTCATAGCGGCCATGATTGGCCTAGGGCCTATCCGAATTCAATTGCTATAGTGTTAAACTACAACACTGTACACACTTGCACGCTCAAGGTCGGGTTTGATTCCTGGTGCATGCAGACTGAACCCCCCCCCCCCCCCCCCCCCCCCACCCTCATTTGACTCTGTTCATCCTGATAATGCATGCATAGTTTAACTCAAAAACCGGGACAAAAAAAACCACGCCCGAGAGTTAAAGATATAATTGGAGCTAAATGTTTGCTCACACCGTCCCTTTATAGTGTCGCGGGGCGGGGGTGAGCGTTATGCTTGCTGGTTCGTGTTCGCTTTGTATATTAGCGTTTATATGTTTAGCATGCACTCGCGGCGAATCTTAAGTGAGCAGAAAATGTTGCATCTGACACCACCAAATTTCTTATGTGGCAGGGGATTGAATTTGGAAACCCGGAATGTATGCTGTAAGCCACGTGGATCCGTTACAGGTATTAACCTGCCTTTTATACAATGACAAGCACGGAGCCTTCTGGAGTTTATCACATGTATTTATTCATAGACGCATATCACATTATATATTACAAGTCTTATTACGCAACAACTTCAACTATTAAAACAATTTGATGAACCAAACTACAACACTGCTATAAAACCACCCAATGACAATTTGTCCCTTCTTAATTTGGATCACCCTGGTCTAATATCCGCCCTGTAAAGAGTATCCTAGCGTTACAATCGTGTGTCCTGGGGTTACAATCGTCCTAGAAAAATGTCCGCCCTGGAAAAATCACAACTCCGTGGAGCGTTAGCTGAAATAAAGAACAATATGGGGTTAACAACATTGAGGCCATGCCCGGGTATGATCATCGGGTCGTTATCCCAACAACCAAGGAATCATGGTGAGGTATGATCATCGGGGCGTTATCCCAACAACCAAAGAATCACGGAGTGAGGTATGATCATCGGGTTGTTATCCCAACAACCAAAGAATCACGGAGTGAGGTATGATCATCGGGTCGTTATCCCAACAACCAAAGAATCACGGAGCGAGGTATGATCATCGGGTCGTTATCCCAATAACCAGGGGATCATGGGGAGGTATGATAATCAAGGTGAGGTATGATCATCGGGTCGTTATCCCAACAACCAGGGGATCATGGGGAGGTATGATAATCAAGGTGAGGTATGATCATCGGGTCGTTATCCCAACAACCAGGGGATCATGGGAGGTATGATAATCAAGGTGAGGTATGATCATCGGGTCGTTATCCCAACAACCAGGGGATCATGGGGAGGTATGATAATCAAGGTGAGGTATGATCATCGGGTCGTTATCCCAACAACCAAAGAATCACGGGGGTGTATGATCATCGGGTCGTTATCCCAACAACCAAAGAATCACGGAGTGAGGTATGATCATCGGGTCGTTATCCCAACAACCAGGGGATCATGGGGAGGTATGATAATCAAGGTGAGGTATGATCATCGGGTCGTTATCCCAACAACCAAAGAATCACGGGGGTGTATGATCATCGGGTCGTTATCCCAACAACCAAAGAATCACGGAGTGAGGTATGATCATCGGGTCGTTATCCCAACAACCAGGGGATCATGGGGAGGTATGATAATCAATGTGAGGTATGATCATCGGGTCGTTATCCCAACAACCAGGGGATCATGGGGAGGTATGATAATCAAGGTGAGGTATGATCATCGGGTCGTTATCCCAACAACCAAAGAATCACGGAGTGAGGTATGATCATCGGGTTGTTATCCCAACCACCAAAGAATCACGGAGTGAGGTATGATAATCAAGGTGAGGTATGATCATCGGGTCGTTATCCCAACAACCAGGGGATCATGGGAGGTATGATAATCAAGGTGAGGTATGATCATCGGGTCGTTATCCCAACAACCAGGAGATCATGGGGAGGTATGATAATCAAGGTGAGGTATGATCATCGGGTCGTTATCCCAACAACCAAATAATCACGGGGGTGTATGATCATCGGGTCGTTATCCCAACAACCAAAGAATCACGGAGTGAGGTATGATCATCGGGTCGTTATCCCAACAACCAGGGGATCATGGGGAGGTATGATAATCAAGGTGAGGTATGATCATCGGGTCGTTATCCCAACAACCAGGGGATCATGGGGAGGTATGATAATCAAGGTGAGGTATGATCATCGGGTCGTTATCCCAACAACCAAAGAATCACGGGGGTGTATGATCATCGGGTCGTTATCCCAACAACCAAAGAATCACGGAGTGAGGTATGATCATCGGGTCGTTATCCCAACAACCAGGGGATCATGGGGAGGTATGATAATCAATGTGAGGTATGATCATCGGGTCGTTATCCCAACAACCAGGGGATCATGGGGAGGTATGATAATCAAGGTGAGGTATGATCATCGGGTCGTTATCCCAACAACCAAAGAATCACGGAGTGAGGTATGATCATCGGGTTGTTATCCCAACCACCAAAGAATCACGGAGTGAGGTATGATAATCAAGGTGAGGTATGATCATCGGGTCGTTATCCCAACAACCAAAGAATCACGGAGTGAGGTATGATCATCGGGTTGTTATCCCAACAACCAGGGGATCATGGGGAGGTATGATAATCAAGGTGAGGTATGATCATCGGGCCGTTATCCCAACAACCAAAGAATCACGGGGGTGTATGATCATCGGGTCGTTATCCCAACAACCAAAGAATCACGGAGTGAGGTATGATCATCGGGTTGTTATCCCAACAACCAAAGAATCACGGAGTGAGGTATGATCATCGGGTCGTTATCCCAACAACCAGGGGATCATGGGGAGGTATGATAATCAAGGTGAGGTATGATAATCAAGGTGAGGTATGATCATCGGGTCGTTATCCCAACAACCAGGGGATCATGGGGAGGTATGATAATCAAGGTGAGGTATGATCATCGGGTCGTTATATATTTTGACACAACCGAACTATTTCACCAGCGAGGAAGCCCAACATTGTCTGTTGAGATTACACATATTTTTACAACAATCCACGCTGCTACTTGTGCAATTTAGGTACAGCCAAAGCCTAGCGGTACAAATTCCGAAGATTTTGGAACCAAACCAATTCAAGAGTTACACATTAACTTGCAAAGTAATTGCGATTCGCCAGAAGCGCACAGAGTCAAATCAGTTAAGAACAACCACCTACTGACTCTGCATTAACCAAGTATGATTAAATCTCCAAACAATCTACGCACCAAATTAGCATTATGTATGTTTTACTTAACTCTCCAAACCATCTACGCACCAAATTAGCATTATGTATGTTTTACTTAACTCTCCAAACCATCTACGCACCAAATTAGCATTATGTATGTTTTGATAGCGCGCTACCGACGATTATCGCACGATAACACCAAAAAGCCCTGAAAGGCACCTAACGAAACAACTGAACATCGTCTCGCCGTATTTACTGCACCATCTCCGTCAACCTACCTCCCTTTCCACAAATTCGCGCTCACTAATTTATAATGTTCTTACCGTCCTGCTAGCAGTTGGTTCACATATTAACAATTTTACCAAGGTCAAAACCCACCTAATCCTGTGATATAGTCACGGACACTTCAGATAGATCTTGCTGCGTCTTTATCCAACCGTCTCTACAACAAATACACAAATAGTGGAATAGGTCCACTAACAGTTAATCTAGCATTTACACGATATGGTCATGGCATTCAATCGTACGCGTAATGGACTACGACAAGAATGATCTCACACGGCATCCCCCACAGTAGTATGACACAGTGTCACCAGGTACAAAGTAATTAATTATATAGATCAAGCATATCCAAAACCAAATGTATTCAAAACAAGCTAAGTATTTTGGCTGAGTGATAAAATTGGATCACTCAAAAACTCCTAAGAGTTTTACAAAACACTAAATAGATATAGGAATTTCTTAAGTATACTACAATTTAGGACATCTACAAAATGCCGTAGGTCTCTAAAACAGTTTGAACAATCAAAAACAACGTGCTATTTATTTACCACAGCACCATTAGGGTGTCACATCTTACACATGACAACCATCAACAGTATAAGCAATTTGGAATGATTTAAAATCATTATACCGAAAATATCGGAAAATACCGAAAATAATCGGACCAACCGAAAATATCGAAAACCGCACCCTCCTATCATAAAAATACACAATATAACATAAAAATAGTAATAAAACATGTGAGTCACTTGTCATCCATTACACAATCAAAAAGTACAATTTGACCATGCAAGCTCTCTGTATTTAAAATACAGTGATCATGAATCATCTCTGATGGTTTGGCTTATATATCAACGCGCATGGAAATGTTAGGAATTTGTCACAAAAAGCCTACCCAACAATACTGAATTAGATAGCTGTGATATTATAAAAAGATTTAAGTACCTCAATTTTTGCACAGCACTCCTACCCTTTAGTTATTCACACACAATAAACAAATTTACTAATCGCTCCTACCATTTCTGGCCTCAATTTACATGTATACACAATCCAGTACTAAATCATGATAGGGTGACAATTTGGTATAGAGTAATCATTTATGCATAAAACAATGACTCAAATTTACATCCATAATTTTTGTGTGCACTGGTAATTTATAATCAGGCACTCTACTATTGGCATGCAAGCCTGAACAACTAATCAAAAATAAACAAGACTGGCAATTAGTATGGGAATGCATTTCAATTCAAATTAAGCATGGAAATCAGGACAACTGATTTCATGGAACAATCCTGACAGATTATCAATAACATTTTAATTATCAGAAAAGTACAACTGTATTTCACAGTTGTACTCAATCTCTACTGACAAAGCATTCATTTGATGCCACAACTTGGAAACACACTGTAATATTTCAAAATCACAGCATGTCATACAAAATTTGATAGAACATAATTATTATACGGCGACCATGCAAGATCACCACATAACACAACGTAATTTGGTAAAGCATACTATTTTTGGTACACTCTGTAGTGATTTCTACTTCTGAACAAAAACAACAAAAATAAGCCTACCGTCTACAATTTTTCGTATTCTTTTGCGCCCGAGTTACTATGGCAACACCCAGAATGCACTCCGCGCCTTCCGAGAATCTTCTAGAATTTTCCAGAACGTATGACGTCATCATCTCAAATTGATTCATTTATAAAACGCATTTTACTTCCGGGTTCTTAAAAGACTCGAAAATAACCCAAAATTGAAAATTACAAACCGCACAGGGTACTCTCCGTCTGCTATAGGTCCCTAGGAACCTCATATCAATTTATCAGAGAGATTAATTAGATAGTTTAGTCATGAAAAATATTTACAAACACAGGGTATCTCAGATGCGTGAATTTCTATAAATCACAGAGTTTGGTCAGATCTGGGCCGACACTGCCGTCAATTTTGTCACTTATAATTAATTTCAACAGAAATATGACGCTCTCATTATTTTGTATAGTACCCGAACATATTTGCGGATACCCATGCAACAGCACAAACATCAGGCTTTATTCAGGCAATTATGATATTTTCTGGCAGAATTCACGGGCGATCTGGCAGATAGCCCAGAATTCTCTACAATAATTGGTATATAACACACACGTATGTTCTTAGAATTGCCCTAACTTTCTGAGTTTAAATCTCTGACTTAAACTTAACATACCAGCACATCCAGGAAATAATCTTCTAATGTTATATCCAACCGACAGCTTACAACTCGTAATATTTCCTATCGTTTTAGCAATTTTTCTACCACCGCGTCACGTCTTCTTGATTTCCGTCTCGCGTACACAAACCTCAATGGCCGCCCACGATGCTCGGTTTTGGGCCTCTGCGCAACTGCACACCAATTAACCTCGGGTTTTCACAAGTTCAAAGTTCAAGTGCTCAAGTGAACTCTCCGGAGAGGGGAGACCGGGGCATCTAGTAGCCCACTCCTGAACAAGGTCCACATCATATATAATAAATACATTTTAAATACAATAAATACATTTTTACAATTTACTACAGTCCAATCCCGTTACAATAGTTATACATGTCCCTGTAACATTCCCATTTATATAACAGACATCCCATGATAGGCATGATGAGGGCCCGTTGTGGTCTGCGCGCATAGATGGGTCCGCAATGGGATGTTGAGGCACTGGCATCACACCACCGCAATTCGCAATCACTTTAACCATAACATGTTTATACACATAACGTGTTCTTGGATGAAGGCCTACAGCTTACGCTCCCAGTTCCATTATTAACCCTAACCCGCCATATCTGATCCTTTTTTACCTCCTGATCATATGCAATCTAGTTAACTCATACAAAAACACGCCCGAGGTAAAGTTAATTGGAGTCCTTTTTCTCTCTTTGTTAGCCACCGGTGGCTTCCTTTTACCCGCCCCATGAAAAGACCCAGTTTGCGCCACGAACGCGTACGCACCTTACGGTCTGCGCCACTACGCGTGCGCCGGCAACCGCGTGCGCCATGTTTTGTTTTGTTGATACGCGAGCGCGTAGCAACAGTTTGTTGTCTACGTGGGGCGAAGATCCCTGCGCATAGCGATTGCACGGAAAGATGGGCAGGAATCCGCGCTCGGAGTCAATGGACGGACAGACGGACAGACAGACGGACAGACTCGCCAAAAATAGTATTTAGATATTATTGACTAAATTCTAAATAAGATTATTCAGAACAAGAAAGTTTTTAAAAAATTATCAAAAGACAAGTTTGTATAAAGTACCAAAACACCAATTAATTTGAGCTATTTACCCAAATTATATATAAATGTACCGCTTTCAATTTTCGCATCCCTAACGATACACCGATAGTGTACGTGTATTTCAATACCACGAGACAGTTGCGTAATTGTGGTATGAACGTTCGACTCTTTCAGGCGCTGGCAGTGGCGTAGCGAAGGGGGGCAGAGGGGTGGGGGCAGTTGACAGAAAATAATCCTTAAAAAAATCCTAAAACGTCCTTTGTGCCCCCGCCCCCAACAGTAGCGTGCGCAAAGGGGGAGGGGGAGGGGGCTAGAGGGTTTGTGTGTGAGGGGGATGTAATCCAAATAGTCAAATAGTCGGCAAATTTATGCAGCAGTGGGCTAAATAAAGAATAATGTTATAGTGAAAACTGATGAAAATCCGAAGAATTGGCCATTAGTTGTTGACTGTGCTGGTTTTTTTACTATGCGATTTTTTGGCTGTGCGTTTTTTTTTGACCGTGCGATATTTTTTGACCGTGCGAATATTTTTGACAACAAACCCCATTTATCCCCGATAACCAAATTCGAAAGCTTGTGGATATAACGATTATATAGCACCCTGCCACTGTGTATTGTGTAGGCTATGGTCGTTGCCCCCCGGTTTGTCCCCTTTATTCAGGTGTATACTAGTTGTAGGCTTAGGAATCTTATTAATTTATCATATAATGTATTTATTTCACTGACAGTATTGAGTAAACAGTAAGGGGAAGCTCTGACAAACCGTTAAGCGAGGACTTCTTCATGTAGGCCAAACCATGCTGCACTGTCACGACTGCATTTCGCAGCGCGTGCCGCCCTGCACTTGACGATAGTCATGGATGATCTCCCGGGCAGTACTGGGCTCACCATTCAGCCTGTCGTCTCTGTTGAATATAGGGAGTCCAATGCATGGCCCTCTTCTCAAATCAACCGCGCGTTGTCCCACACCGACCTCTTTCATGAATCATTGGCTACAGTCTACAGGAAATGTTATTGCCATTCATGTATTGGTCCGAATTGATAGGATGTTGTGATAGTTCATTTATGGCGCTTTGAATTTTTTTTCTACTCATTATATTTGCCGTTTCGAATTTGTAACTTGCACATTAGTATCAGCTAGCGCAGTCCAAAAACGAATCTCGGGAATGTATACATATGCCAGGTAAATCTGGATAAACTTACAGAGGTCACAAGGTAGCCAGCACAACTGTTTTTGGCGGCAGAATACAATTTGTTAGCCCAATGGTGCGTCTAAATAATGTTTTATTCACCACCGTTGACTAAACTACATGTCTGGCCTACATACATACAGCGGGGTGCAAGCTGATAATGATCAACCACACGCGGTGAAATCATCCTGCCCTGCTGCATTGTCCAATCTATACAGTGAACATGAAATATTTTCCTTTTCATATCTTCCGATATATACCACCAAATTCGCTAGTTGAAACTTCAATTTGTGGCTATATTAGGCCAATTCCACCGTTACGGACGTTACAGATACATGCAACTTCCAACTTTTAATTGAATAGCACATCTGTTTGCGGTTAAGATAACACTTTATTTCTTAGTATGCTAGTAGTAAACACTCTAATGTTCAATATAATGAAGCAATTTTGTTTTAGTTTTCTTAGTTAATTAGCAACAAAAATTAGAAACGAGCGTTACGGACGTTACCTTGAAATGAAGTGCCTTTTTTTAAAATTCGGATCCGAAAGGGTTAATATTCCATACTCCAGGTACCCAGTGTATTATAATCCAGACAGGCCTACCCACCCCATGTGTTCATACACACTGTAGGCCTAGATTTCACAACCCCCTTCGCGGACGCCCGCCCCCCCTAAAAGTAGCCAAGTCTCTCATAGAACACGCCGCCGCTGTATTAAATAAATTTAGGTCCGCGACGCCACTGGGTATTTTTAGTGGTTTTATTAAGTTTTATGGTGGGTCTTTCATAGTTGGCGGGAGGCGGGTTCTCACCATGATCACTTTGTACCCACCCAGTTCAGTGTTAAAGCCATCCGTTTATTTTATTTTTCGGCCTATTGACATTAAATTATTTCTCCAGTAGGACTATTTCTGCATGCATATTTTGCTCTAACAGTTCCTTGTTTATTTATAGGCCTATCCCGCCCATGTATATGATATCACGGTTTTCTGGCCTATCTATGTTTTTATATAGCGCGCCCTGCCCGTGGCCCGCATTGTGGATGGGTCCGCGATGGGACTGAGGCACTGTCGTATAAACGCATTTTCCATGTCACTATTAACACATGTTATCCTGGATGCAGGCCTACGGTTTGCGCCTTATACGGTTTGCGCAGGCCTTGCTCTCAGTTCCTTCAAAGGGGTCCCTGTATAATACCCTGGCTATATGATTGACTTTTTGTTGTTGTCTGTCTCATCATGCCGTTTTCTTGTACTATAGGGTTTGCACTATGGAGCAACGGATGCTTGCCGCCTTTACTCTACCACATAACAAACTACGCTTTGCGCCACTAACGCGTGTGCACCTACGCGTGTTCCGGTATCGCCCGATCACGCGTGCACCGTCAATCGGCGCCTGACTACGCGTGCGCCGGCAATCACCTGAATACGCGCGCGCCGACAATCGCCCGGTTACGCGAGTAGTGCGCCGGCCATCGCCATGGCGTGTCCAGCGTATACGCGGCGCGTAGCAATAACATAGCAACTGGCTAAAAAACCTCGAATTTCACAAAATCTAACCCAAATTTAAAAAATCAAACATAAACTGGTTCGTCGTGGGACCCATACGCACTCGCACAGAAAGTTTGAAGTCAATCGAAGGTGCGGAAAGGGGAGAACATCTCAGGACAGAAATTGGCAACTCCGTATTATATTATAGATATTTTTTCTTTGAAACGGGCTTCGATAATGATATTCTATGAAAAATGTCATTTAGATGGGAGTTAAGTAAATCCCTTAGATTTTCTTTCTTTTCCGTTTCCCTTTTATCTTCCTCTTCTCCTTTTCTTTTCCTTTTTTCTTCTCTCTTTCTCCCCCTCTTCTTCCTTTCTTTCCCTTTCCTTCGCCTTTTCCCTTTCCTTGCCCTTTTTCTCTTCCTCTCTTCCCTTTCTTCTTCCCTTCCCTTCGATTTTGTTTTGGCGGTAGTTTGAGCTGGTCTTCTCGGTCAAAGCCGTCAGGGGGCACTCTGCCCGGGAGATATGCTACTGACGCACAGTAATATATCGTTATTATACTTTTGACAGTTCTTAAATGTGCAGACTAACATAAAACATACACATTGGGCTGGCTTTAAAATGACACCAAGTTTGTAACAAGTGTTGGATATAGATTAAATGTCACAAGAAATAGAGTTCTAGTTTGAATAGTTTGTGATGAAAGATCTGAAGCATCCAATATTAGACAATAGAACATAGACGTAGTGCGGTCAATGCATCAACATTGTTTGAATATGATATGACAATGACACACCTTTGTATTAATTGCACAGTTGACAATGACAAGCACACCTTATTAAACTTAATCCTTAACTGCTTTTATAATGGGTCTTGGGTCATTGCATTATTGTGTCATATCATATTGTCATAAAAGTGCATATCATGTTGATGTATTGACAGCTCCCGTGGAAAAGCCATTTTTACACATAGGCCTACTCGCTAAAAATAGCAATATCTCAAAAAATGTTAATGTAATATCTTCCCTATTTTCACCAATAATGCTCAACAATATTTGCTTTAATAATATGCAAACCAAATTACTAAAATATTTTATCATCTAGGAGAAAATGGCCTCCAAAGTTGGGTATAGTTTTTTTTGGACCACCCTGTACTGACCTTTTTCAACTAAACCTTGTTTAACTGTGGTTTAACGTGTGCTGAAACAGGTTTTGTATGTATTGGGCTACCTTTTGGCATTGGCTGAGATATTTTAGGCGACATTTGTGATGTTGTCTGGCAACACTGCATATCTGATCAAATAAAAAACTTATGACATAACCACTCTTTTTGTTACCTATATCACACTCTGCTGTCTGTTTCTTTAAATTTATATGTATGACCGCCCCTTTTCCTTTTTAAAGGAATATTTACTAGTTGTAGTTTTTTTAAGATTTTACTGTGTAAAGCGCTTAGAGGCCTTTTCTTGTGTTGGGCGCTATATTAAGTACATTATTATTATTATTGCATCGGTACTTTCATAGCTTCCCGTATCTCGTGTGAGTGTACGGGAGCTAGAAATACCACAGCTCATCGGTCAATGAAAAACGGGTAAGTGTGAAAAATGAAAGTGGTGCAGATTTAACAGACAGTTGGGGCGGAGGAAGTTGGTAAAACTCACGCTACGTGTTTTGTACCTTTTTTCGATCATTGTTATTTCGATTTTATTTGTAGACCTATTGGTGGTAATTATATTTCAAGTTAATATTGTGATCACCAACGACTTTGGCTAATACAGATTATCTCATTCTAAAGTCTGACATCACATTCCCGAAAGGTCATTTCGATTCATAAATCTGTTGAAAACAGTAGGAACAACTAACAGACTTCCTGTACAGTTTATATATATATTTAAACCTAATACGGTATTATTATTGTCATTGCATTGTTATCACAGGCTTAAGAATACATTTGTCCGTATAAACATATTCATGGCACAATGGTGGGGAACCGTCGGCTTGGTGTTGGTTCTAGGGTTGAAGTGTTTCATGGCGGACCAAACTATTTTGCTAGACGATGATGTTATTCCATCAGTACCTAAGGATTGTACAAACGGTAGGCCCTATGTTATACATCTATTTTAAATTTTTGTTTACTTCCCAACTTTTCCAGGCCTTCAAGTGCTGCGTACATATACACCTCTCTAACTTATAACTCGGTATACGTATACTCATTATGACACCCTTTAGATCTAATCTGACTTACAAAAGTGTGCGCTGATAGGCTCATTAATAAACATGAGCTCATTAACGACCATCACGCAACGTGACGTTGTACACCGCGCGACGCGATAGAGCGTGAGATTGATAGACTAACTACTTAGGGGCCATATCCAAACTCTCAGTGATTTTAAAGCATTTTCTACCGATTTTACCCCGGTATTCCAACGAAATGCATTGTTATTTCGTTCTATTTCGTTGGAATACCGGGGTAAAATCGGTAGAAAATGCTTTAAAATTACTGAGAGTTTGGATATGGCCCCTTAGAGACCGCTCTATATTTTCTATATTGTTTTGGAAATATTTGTATTCGGCTATAAAAGTTTTAACTTTCATTGGTGCTTGTAAGTATGGTGATGCAACTTCGATGACTATCGTATAAGTCTGACGTACAAGTCATTTATACGTATGCACCGTACGTACTAGTTTTTCAGTGCGGCCTTATAAAACATGAATCACAAGCTAAAATACTGTCATTATTTTATGCGAGGTTTTATAAATGTTTTATATTCCTTAACGTCAGTGCCCGAGGATCCTTGAAAGTTCTACTTAGGAAAAAGAAAGTAAAACCTCTATATAGTGTGAGTCAAAAAGACGTTAACCAGGATCAAATGCACAGTATAAGGAAACGCATACACGCATATCCAAGAACACGTTCAGAACATGTTCTAAATCTGTTACATTTTGAACATGTTCTGGAACACCTGGAGAATCACACCGTGAACATGTTCTGAACGCGTCATGTGCTCTGCACTTTTTGCAGTGTAAGTGTTTATAATGCAAACTTGTTGGAAGCTATTTAAAAACAGGCATTGAGGAATACAGAAAAACGCCATACTGTCTCTACAAAATAGGTACCTTCAGGGATTGCAATAGACCTTTGGCCAGTAGTGTATCATGCATAAAGAACAATGCACAAAGAATTCAACCATTAATGTAACGCCTATAGCCCCGATTTTTTTTATGGTATGAATTGCCAATGCAATTCCCTAAACGTTAAATGTGAGTCATTATATTCTAGTGGAACATTTGTAAAAAAGATCTTATATTTATCTACTGTCTGCAAAGAATACCCCAAACTTCTCTATAATACATCAAAGCTCCAGTTCAATGTCTCTATGATATGAAAAATCTATACAACACTATTCTATAACACTATCAACTAAGCTAAACCAAAACGGGAGTCCCACACAAAAGGTTTCTTACTTAAATTGTCCTAAAAGTCGACATTGTATAGGTTTCACTAATCCGACAAAATTAGTTCCATAATGCATAAATTTATTTGTAAAGAGGAAATAAATGATATGACACAGTATTAGAGAAATTGAAAGATTTACAATGTAATATCCAAAATATATCATCATATAGCCTAAAGCTGAAAAATGAACCAGTTTGTCCACTGTCAAAAATTATACCGTTTTTAATCAGTTCTATAAAATGTCATGCAGTGTGCTTGTGTCACTTGGCTCAGCAGTTTTTCGATGAAATAATGGCCCCAAAGTATATACACCGCCATGTAGATCGTCTGCCTCTGAACCCAGACGTCACAAATTCAACCACTGGGGGAGTGGGGCACTTTTCCCCTCGCTATTTGGCCACGAAAAATATCTTTGGAAAAGGTGCCTCGGGAATTAGGGTTAATAAACCTTATTTACCTTAAAATACTATACAAACGTAGCACTATAATAGTACATTAGACTTTCATAGCGGAACCCGACGAGCTACAGCTGAGACTCCCAACATGTCCCCAAAGAGGAGTCAGGAGTTAACCTCATTGCAAGAGATTTTACCTGAAACTGGGATTTCCCTTTTATTCACTATACCACACAAAGCTGGGAGCCATTGAATAATCGATTTGTATAATGCCTCTTATTTCCTGGTATTTGCCAGATGTTTGATTACAAAATCGCAGATAATTTAACTTTATTATAAACCATAGAACCTCACACTGTCTAGTTGTCCGACTCATTCTCCTACCTATATCATCACCTCATATGAACTTACCAATTCATATTTATTGAGATATATGCATGATATATAAACTATTGCAATACAAACATTTATATGGGGTGAAAAGTGTACATACATTTTAGAAAATATTAGTAACAATTACAATATCATGTACAATGACTTTTTTTCACTATACCACAGAAAGGTTTGGGCCGTTAACATTAAGTAATCGATTTATCTAATGCTCTTTATTTCCTGTCATTTGCCAGATGTTTAATTACAAAATAACAGATTATTGAACCACTGTCTAGTTGTCTGATTCATTCTCCTACCTATATCATCACCTCACTATGAACTTACCAATTCATATCTATTGAGATATATATATGCATAATATTTAAGCTATTGTAATACAATAGTGGTGAAAATGCCTGGTAAAACTCTGTGTCAAAAATGCACAAAAGAATGGCACCCTGGTGGGCCTGTTTGTAAAGTCCGTTCAAAGAAAATAAACCCTGTTCTACGGGCACGACCCAACAATTTGTTTGTAGAAATTGGTGAAAAAATGCTCACGTGCAAATGAATACCGAGCCCCAAACATTGTTTAGCTTGTCAAAAACTGCAAAATGTTTACAGATTAATAAACAACGGCCATTTTGAAGGGGGAAGATTTTTTTGATTTTTAAAACCAATAAAAAAGACCCCGACAGACACAACCTGTGACGTCCGTTTGCTCGAAGAACAGTTTTTGGAAAATATTAATCGACCAAAACCTACATGTTTATTTCTCAAGTGATCCAGTACATTATGTATGGACTACCTCGAATCCTTTATTCGACTTTATTCGCTTATTTGGGTACCATGATATAGCTAGAGGTGCCCTCCTTTCATACAAACCAAAACAAGTACAAACATCCCACGCATGAGGGATAACACTGGATCAAAAATGTGAGAGGTCCCATGAAATTTGCCTGGACCCTGTAGGACTTCAAAAAACAAATTTAAGGGGTCCCCCAAGAAATTGAGGGGTCCTGAAGTTTGGGTATTTGAAAATGGTCGAAACTGATACAGTCGCTAACACAGATATATACGCAGACTGCGCACGGCCAAGTTAGCACGTGTAAAATGGCAAAAATGGCCAAAAAAAATTTGTCGGTGTCTAAACTTTTTTGACCCCCCTATACAAATTTAACAAACTTTTCTGACCCCCCTTTAACAGGATGAAAAACTTTTTTGACCCCCCCCCCTACTGTCAGATGTAGATAGACATTTGACTCAAGCTCTATGACGCTTACAGACAAAACTGTGTATAGCTGGCATTCAATTTGTATATCATATGTTATAGCCTTTTTAAAAACGGTTTCTTTTTTTCCAATTGTAGAAAGTTACTCTTTGTATACAAGTCTTTCTATCTACACAATACTTTCACAAGGATTTGCGCGGAGAACGAAAAATTTGGTCGACTTGCCGAAAATGTAAAAAATTAGTTCCAAATCACGCGTAGCGTGCAAAAATATGTATCCTGTTGTTCATCACCCTTACCAACAGTTCTGAAGTAAAAATTGTGGACACTGGTTAGTCACATTTTGTATAACCACAGATGGTATAACAAATCCTGCTGTCTGCACATTGTTTTCACAAAGACACGCGCGGAGCGCGCAGAAATTTGGTCAACTGTGTTCAACATCACGTGTAGCGCGCGGAAATGTGTATTTAACCCCGGGGGTTACTTTCGCCAAAATCGTACGTGGATGTGCCTGCCGGACTTCGAAAAGTGTGACTTTCTCTATACCTTATATATTTTTTGAGCAATTTCCCAATTTCAATATACCAATTTTGTAAGAAAAGCACCCAATTTTGCACAAATTGGGTGCTTTTTACAAAAAATGCCTCAAAATACACCCAATTTATGCCAATTGGGCGCTTTGGTCTGTGATGAAAACCACCCCATCGCTATACCAATTTTGGCGAAAAAGCACCCCAAAAGGCAGGCATATAATTATACGTATACCATATCAATGTGAGAACCCCCCCCCCCCCCCCCCCCCCCTCCCCGGGATTTAACCCTGTTGACAATCACCCTTATCAACAGTTCTCAAGTAAAAATTGTGGACACTGGTTAGTCACATTTTGTATAACAAATTCTGCTGTCGGCACAATGTTTTTACAAAGATTTGCGCGGAGCGTGCGGAAATCTGTATAATTTGTTATAGAAATGTTAATAGCGCAGTATTTTCTTGCGCGTAGCGCAGAAAATTTTGGTATTTTTCCCGTTTACGACTACCTATTTGGCCTAACTTTTATGAACCCCCTCTTGAGTAGGTAACACTTTTTAGTCCCCTCCTTTTTGAGGCTTCAAACTTTTTAGACCGCCCCCCCCCCCCCCCCCCCCCCCCCCCCCCCACACCAAAGTATTTCTGAACACTCCCTAAGGCGAAGGGGGAAACCCTGTTTTATGGGCACGACCGACCAACTTTTTGCATTTTTCAAGGGTTTTTTCTTCTTTTTTTAGATACTTTTTTCTTAAATCATGTAAAATCAGCCTGGCTTTTTACACAAATGTTAAACAGATTTTTGCAGATTTTTGTGACATTTTAGGTTTAAAAATAAATTAAAAAATCGCCCGACCGACCGACCCTATTTGACAGGTCCGTCCGCCCGAAAAACAGGGTATGTATTTCTTCGTCTAATAACTATACATTTCTTTTCGTTAGATATATGTATGGCTTCCGGTGACCCCCATATTCAGACGTTCGACTGCATGCGATATGAATATCATGGAGAATGCGACTACACTTTGGTCAAAAGTTACGGTGGTGATTTGGAGGCATTTGAGATCATTGGAGAATTCCTCCGATTACCAATACCCAATAAAGGTGTCTCTGTCATCAACTCAGTACGTTTAATCTGCTATAACCAAGCTCAGGTATGATAACATGGTTGCGTCAAATGTGTGTTAATCTTGATCAATCCCACTCCCTAACTTATACGATAGGATCGCAATGTGGAGTACCTGTAATCAAATGATTTAATTATAATTAACACAGGAGAGCTACCTCACCCCCAGTTGGCCAATATCCCCTCACTAATACAGGGAGTCCCAATATTAAAATTACAACGTGGCTTTAGGTAATTATAACTTCCTAAATAGGTGTCTGAATGGAACATTCCAACCGGTAAAAGGACGTCACATTAGTTTGCCATAATCTAAAGAAAACAAAATTTTATTCGGTTCAGTAGTTACGGAAAAATGAGCGAATGCGTAAGAGTTAGAGTTACAATCACCTAAGGGGCGATATCCAAACTCTACAGTGATTTTAAAGCATTTTTCTAGCGATTTTACAACGATATTCCAACGGTATTTCGTTCTATTGTTAAAAGCATCGGAAAAAGATCGGTGATTAACTAGAAACCTCTCTACTTATCTGGCGTTAACAATATAACTATTGTAGTAGGCTACTCTCGATGGCTGCATAAGTGAAGCAGACAGATCAAAGGCGCAAGGAAGGTTGTGTTATATTCTTTAAGAAATACTATATTATATTATTTTTCAGTGTACATATACAAAGTTCAAAGTTCAAAAATGTAAACATCTATTTGAAATACAATTCAATTTTATTAATAATGTTATGGTCAGTATAGTGAATTTACTCAAATTGGGTAAAAAGAGCTTCATTGTATTAACATTTTCTATGCAGAAACGGTTTTAGATATTGTCTTTATATTCTTCCGTTTAAATCTATAACATGTAACAATGAGGAACAAGAGGTTTAAGCCAAATCTTGCGGTTGGATACCTTGACCTTGACTGTTTATTCATTTAAGAATTTCTTTTAAGCTATGACAAGAATATGACGTTTTAATCTTACATAATAAGTGCTTTTTCTCCATAATTTGCATCTGAACATAAGTAATGTTGAGTACATAGTACTGGTCTATCACTGTTTCAAACGGCAACTTATTCCATGCATCGGTTCTTGAGATATTTTGAAAAAAGTAACTGTGCATCAAATTGCTTGCAAATATTCTCCGCCCTGATCAGCTATTTTTCATGCAGTGTCCAGAGTATTAATTTTACGCATGTGCCATTACGTAATACCACAAACGATATTGTTCATTCATGCATAGCGAGGAAAGATAAAGACCCATATTTCAAATTACCCTAATTCTAGTTGGCAAACGTCGCGCATGAGTGGAGAAAAACAATGGTTGCGGGTATTTATTGAACGCCCCTCGTAAATGTGATGTAAATAAAAGTATACATTTTTGCTGCAATCGTAGCAAAATCAGTGTGGGTAAAAAATACTGAGATTGCACCAAACAAATTTAAAGACACTTCTTTAGGAATGTTTGTTTTTTAAGGTTAAAAAAACCCTTTTTGGCACTTCGTGGTAAAAACAAATGTATTTAAAAAAAGAAGATCCTAAAGATGTTTATTTTTGTATACACTGCATTTATGTTTCAAAAGTTAAAGCACTTAGTAAATTTCATGTTTTGGGGTTTAACACCGCCCCCCCCCCCCCCCCCCCCCCCCCCCCCCTCCTTAAATGAACGTCGTTGTTACTTTTTCCTTACGTGGTCCTGGTCATATTTGTTACCATCAGGTTATTGATTTGAAATATAACGTCGATGTTTACATTAACGGAACATCTTTTCATGGAGTAACCACGGCAATAGACTGCGGTGTTGTTACGAGATATAATAATGCAGTGGTGAGTAAATCAAACTTACATTTTAATTGCAAACATTGTTTAAATAATGCTGTTGTATTTAATAAAAGCATACTCGATTAATGTATGGTGATTTTGGCAAAATATATAGAGACACCTCTAATTTGCGTATTAAAGGCCCGTGGATCATAGGGCTTGGATAAATGTCTAGCATTATGTTCGTTAGAATATCTAATTATATCTGTTCGCAAATCTATTAACGTAATGAGTTGTAATAGTGCAGTGCGAGTTTAATTTAATTACTAGTACTTTCAATAATTGGTGATTTACACCATATTATCATCCTGTGTCTGTGTCTGTACACCATTCCTAGGTTTCAGGAACGTTTAAATCCGGCCCTCTATCGTAGCGGAAGGGGCGTCCATTTATGGACGTTAATTGCTAGCTATAAGATTAAGCACGCAATGTCCAAGTCCAATTAGGACGGAAAGCGTATTGATGATGATGAATGTTTGCATACGGGTAGTGGCATTATTTGTAAGTGGAAACAACGACCCCTCGGGCGGAGTAGTTCAACGCATAAAATAATACAATCGATAGATACTGTGAAATACAGCTTCATATGTTCATGTTGCAATTTATTTTCGATACTCAGTTTAAACGTTATAACTAAATATCGAGCGACAGAAGAGGCGATATGGCGAATTTCTTTCACACATTATCTATTTCCCTTACCGTACGCATAGCAGATACTCGCAAGGGCATAACTTGCTTCACATAATAAAAACTGTCCGACGGGCAGAAGAAACAACACAAATATTTGCTGCCACTGATCTCGAATGCGAATACAAAATGTATTCAAATGCGAATACAAAATGTATTCAGATTTCGACCGTCTATACAAAACTAGCGAGCTATAGCAAAAGCGAATTGAATTGTGGATCAAATCAGATAAACCGTTTTGAGCGAGGAATTTAGCAAACCATATCTGTAGTATTTCTGTAGTATCTTTACTTTCGAGAATCAATTGATATGTAGCTATGATATATAGTTACTCTTTATTTACAGATAACAGACACAGGAGAAACAAAAATTGAGGTATTGCTCATCGGCTACATCGATTTATTAACCTTTACTGAGCACCAAAAATGGCACTCTTATTCATTTTCAACTATGTAGATTCACTACAATTTATACTGGTAATTCTAATTACCTCATTCATTTGTAGAATTAAATTTAACATAGTTTACATTTATTCACGATATGTCACCTGTAGATTCACTACAAATAATACTGGTGATTTTAATTACATCATTCATTTGTAGAATTAAATTAAACATAGTTTTAATTTATTCACGATATGTCACTACATATAGTAGTAATACATTGGATAGTAAATTTATCATACATACAATGTATAGTTAGATTGAACTGATCGTCCATTTGACGATGCTTATTTGTATAATAATAATAAGTCATGGAAATATAATTGCATAAATTGATAACAAACGTGTTCGTAAGCACGAATACGAGTCGAGCGTGGAAAAAATAAAACGGCTTTGCTTTTCTTGGGTCGTCCGGGGTCAAAGGTCGTCTAAGGGTCGAATTTTCAAAGTTTGTCCGATCGAGCTTTATGCATGCATTCTACAAACCACCAAACCCGAGAACCGGCAAACCCGGGTGACCGCCTAGTGACATATAATAGGCACCAGTACTACCAAAGGTATTGCAATGATGTAGAATTCATTACAGATGTAGTGTGAAGTGTTACCCAAACAATATTGAGTAGTGTAAGGTGAAGTCATGCGTGTCTTCTAACGGCTGGACATAGGCTGGACATGAAGTGTCCACATTTAGCCCTATAAGGTGATTGGTTTATGCACTTGTCGTCGCAAGCTTACAGCATTTACTGCAAAAAGATGCTGCTTTTTCTAATTCTTGTTTTTTTTGTATGTCTTCTGGCTCTAAGTGGTGGTGTTCGCCACCCGGATTCGCCGCCAGCTAACTGAAGTTAATTGATAGAGTATAAACAAATATGTGCAGGTTAGTCGTCTAAGGTTACACGTAGTACGCGTAAGGTAAATGGGAAGGTCCGAACCGGCAGTAGGACCCAACCAAAACAAGAAGTAAGGAGGGATGAGTGGAGGAGAACTGAGGAGGGATGGAGAAGGCGGGCGCCGGAGAATTATAACCCGGTGGGGGCGACTCTAGACAGACATGGGGTTATCAGCGACAAGATGGCTGGACGAGTTATCAGCTGCAGAATGGGAAACAACCAGACTCTAACTGTTGCCGTTACTGCAAGGAACCGGGTCACTGGAAACGAGAATGCCCGATGTTACGTGCTAAAAATGAACTGTGGATGTCTCGAGGGCATCAGATACACGGACGAGGGGAGAGTGGAAAGACCCTGGT
This sequence comes from Ophiura sarsii, assembly GCA_035610835.1. Taxonomy (NCBI): domain Eukaryota; kingdom Metazoa; phylum Echinodermata; class Ophiuroidea; order Amphilepidida; family Ophiuridae; genus Ophiura; species Ophiura sarsii. Next base: position 40,434,714 of record CM069450.1, on the reverse strand, counting down.
GATGGAGGAAAGGCCGCGGAAAGAAAGGAGATGGAAAGGATAGAACAACAACGGAAAAAATTGAAGTTAAGTCAGAGGAAGGAAGAGGAGAAGCGTCGGAAGGAAAGAGAAGAAGGGAAGCAACAAGACGAGCACTTGCTTGGAAGGCCTGCAATGCTCTGAACAAAGTGTGGAAATCCAGCCTCTGTCGAAAAATAAAAATCAGACTTTTCCAAGCTACTGTTCAACGTGTTCTACTGTATGGAGCTGAGACATGGACCATCACCAACAGACTTAAGAAATCTCTAGATGGGTGCTACACTAGCATGCTGAGAACTGCACGCAACATTAGTTGGAAAGACAAGGTACCTAACAAAGACCTGTATGGAAAATTACAAAAGGTATCAGAAAACATCACAGACCGAAGGATGAGATTTGCCGGGCATTGCATGAGAAGAAAAAATGAAATAGTGTCTGACCTTCTGCTATGGAGACCCAAGCACGGACATATATCTGTCGGACGCCCAGCCTTAACATACTTGGACGTCTTGGCGAAAGACACAGGACTGAAGAATGATGAGGAGATGAAAGTATGCATGAGGGACGGAGTAGTTTGGCGAGCCATCACGAAGACCGTTCGAGAACGACATAAACAAACAAGACGATGAACGGCGTAAAGTAGGAGAGAATACCCCGGAAGCTATAAAGGTTCATGGCGTTAGTGTTAGTGTTAGTGTGAAAGATCAGCCAAAGGTTGTGCGGGACTTTTACGCGCCGTTGAAGGTACAAGGAGAGGAGATGCTGTTGTTGGTCGACACGGGGAGTTCGAATACCATATTGACGAACGAGCAGTATCTTCTTATTTCAGGAGATGTTCGGCCAGCATTGAGACCGGTAGACAAACAATTGATTCAGGCTGACAGAGGGGTTGTACAGATTTTTGGTTGTATTAATGTGGAAGTGAAGGTCGGAAATTAGAGCCTTCAGATTTGCGTCCATTGTGGCCAATGTGAAGAATGGAATGTTGGGCATGGATTTGCTTTACCAGGAGAATGCAGTGCTGAACTTCGGTAGAAGCCAGCTATGTATAGGAAGCGATGCAGTTCCCGGGAGAACAAAGCCCTTTATGTTCGGGTGTGTGCCGCAACGCAAGAGATGTAACGATTCCTGCGGGGCACCAGCTGTGTGTGACCGCGGAAGCAGCGAATCCTGGTAATGAGCGGCTGGGATTGGTAGAACCCCTGGTTGGTGGCGCCTTCTTGAAGAAGGGAATTATGGTGGGGAGAAGTATAATAGTGAAGGCTGGTGTTGGTACCTTTCCAATCTCCTTGATAAATGTCGGGGAAGAAGATGTTTGTGGGATAGAGTCCAGGTCGGCGAAAGAAGGTACTTTGGTGCTACCGGAATACTTGGATGAACTAGCGAACCACAGCACAGTCGGAATGGCGGAGGAAAGTAGAGATAGGGTGGTGGCGTTATTGACCAAGTACCAAGACGTGTTCTCGAGTGGCGAGTATGATATAGGCAGAACTACAATTTGTAAAACATTCTATAGAGACTGGAGATGCCCGGCCCATCCGCCAGCCACTTAAGCGTACATCGCCACCGCAGAGGGAGGAAGCCGAAAGGGAAGATAAGGAGTTGTTGGATAAGGGGATGGTCGGTCCATCTGATAGCCCGTGGTCGAGCCCGGTGGTACCGGTGGCCAAGAAAGATGGGTCTAAACGAATGTGTTTAGATTTTCGTAAACTAAATGAGGTAACTGTAAAAGACGCATATATCCGTATAGACGACTTATTACACGTGCTTGGAGGCGCTAAGTATTTCTCGACGTTATATTTGGCGGCGGGATATTGGCAGGTCGAAATGGATGCCGAGGCCCGTGACAAGTCAGCATTTTCGACGCCGAGTGGGTTGTACGCGTGGAACGTACTTCCGTTTGGGTTGTGCAACGCGCCCTCGACGTTCGAGAGGCTGATGGAAAATGTGTTGGCTTGGCTTAGGTGGGAGACGCTCCTAGTGTATTAAGGGGGCTATTGCTGAAATTAAAGCCGTCTAAGTGTCATCTGTTCCGGGAGGAAGTGAAATACTTGGGTCACGTGGTTTCCGCGAGAGGGATCCACACGGATCCCGAGAAGATTGAAGCCGTGAAAGAATGGCCGACGCCTAGAACACCCACGCATGTTAGAAGCTTCTTGGGGCTAGCCTCGTACTACCGTCGCTTCATTAAGGGCTTTGCAAATGTTGCGGCACCACTTCATCGTCTGACTGAGAAGATAGCGGAAGCGAGTTTTGAGTGGACGGAGCAGTGTGAGCAGCACCCTGAAGGAAGCTCTAACTTCCGCTCCGATCTTGGGGTACCCACGTATAGAAGGCCAATTCATACTGGACACAGATGCCAGTAATTTTGCGTTGGGAGGAGTGTTGTCGCAGGAGCAGGATGGGGGTGGAACGAGTTATTGCATACGGGAAGGCATTGTCAAGAAGACCCGAGAGAAACTACTGTGTAACCCGTAGAGAACTTCTGGCAGTGGTACTGTTTCTAAAGAAATATAGACATCATCTGACGGGTACAATTGTGAAGGTGCGGACGAATCATGGGTCCTTTTTTTGTGGTTAAAGAATTTCAAGAACCCGGAGGGCCAGTTAGCCAGGTGTTGTCATTCAACCTGTTGATAGAATATCGGCCAGGCGTAAACAGTGTGGACGAAATGAGGCGAAGAGGGTGGCGGAAGTAGAACAGGAAGAACAGGAGCAATGGAAAGAGATAAAATTTGTGGCAGGAGGCGGCGATGGGTTGGTGGATGAGGTTAGGGAGAAGTTTGACGCCGGTTATCAGACCGAGGGACCAGCTGATGGGTTGAAGGTCGAGAGAGGAGGGGTGAGTGTAGTCACTATGGTGCTACCGGTGGAAGGTGGTGATGTGAATCAGAGATGGAAGAAGGGGATCGGCAATCGTTGGGATTTGAGCCGACGATTGAGGAGAAGAAACCGGAGTTAGGAGATCAGCAGCAAGAGTGTCTGGCGGTGAGACGCATTACGGATTTTGGGACATGTTGGCGGTGAAAGAGGGCGTGTTGACCAAAAGATGGGAGAGTAGGAATGGAAAGGAGGTTAAGTGGTTAGTAGTGTTGCCAAGAGGTCTGCGAGAAAGAGTGTTGGATGAGTTGCACGCAGCTAAATCTGCTGAACACTTAGGAAGAAAAAAGGTAAATCCGAGAGTTGCAGAGAGGTACTTTTGGGCCGGAATGGATGCTGACATTAGAGCTTACCTCCGCAGATGCATTGGTTGTGCGTGGAAGAAGACGCTAGAGAGGATTGCGATTAATATACTGGGACCCCTGACGGAAACCCATCATGGGAGCAAGTACATCTTGGTGGTGGGGGATTACTGGACCAAGTGGATGGAGGCATACGCGATTGCGGATCAACAGGCGGAGACAGTAGCGACGAAACTAGTGGGAGAGTGTGTGTGTCGGTTCGGGGCTCCAGTAGACCTTCATTCTGACCAGGGACGGAATTTTGAGTCCGGGGTATTTCGGGAAATGTGCCAGCTGATGGGTATAACCAAGACGCGCGCTACACCGTATCACCCCTGTTCGGATAGTACGGTAGAGATATACAATCGAACCATTGTAAACGCCGTGTCCCTGATGATACAACCTCATGAAGTACCTACCTTTTGTAGGCATGGCATATCGGGCGAGTGTGCAAGATGCGACGGGGGAGACGCCGAACATGATGATGTTCGGCCGAGACGTTCGGTTACCAGTTGATTTGGTAATGAGAGGGGTACCTGGCAAGGTGGAATGTGAGACACTCTATGCAAATGAGGTTCGTGAGCGGCTGCAAGAGGTCTACGAGCGAAACTATAATAGGCGTAGGTTCGGACCGGCGTACCAAGTAGGGACATTCGTGTGGCTGCATCATCCCGCGAGACAATCCCTGCTTTCGAAGAAAATTACGCTGCCCTGTCGGATGCACCGTTTAGAATTCAGAGGTCCAACCGAAGTAAACCCACGGTAGTACACGCTAACCGGCTTAAGGGGTATGAGGGGCCCGGCTGAGATGGTTAGGTGGAAGTACACACCACAGGTGGTATAGAAGGAAAGTTGCCTGGAGAAGGATGGTGAGAAGGGGAGGAACAATGAAAATTGTGGTGAGGAAGAAAAGGAAGATGAGGAGGAGATACAGAAGAGAAATAACAGCGAGGAGACGGAGAGCAAAGAGGAGGACGGAGAGGTGTTAAAGAATGACGAAAAAGAGCAGGATGGTGAGGAGGAGAAGGATGGCGAAAAAACACAGGATGGCGAGCAGGAGTGAGGAGCGTAGTGAATGTGACCGACACTTTGCCTGGTCCGTGAGATGTGAAGCGAAACTGAACAGGTTGATTGAGATATGGAATATATATGTCAGAAAGAAGGTGGATCGGAGGGGGAATGTGGAGGCGATGGACAAATTCGAGGTGGTAATGGAGGAAGAGGCCCCCTAGATGGCGAAGTAACCGTTGATAGATGGCTGAGGTTTGTGGGAGGAGTGTTAAGAGTTTGTTGTTACATGTTATCGTTCCCAAATTTGTTAATCTGGTGTCCGATTCAATCAATTCGGGCGGATGGTGGACCATAAACAGGAGGTTATACCGGAGAAGGATCGTAAGCCCGAGTGTAAAATTGAAGTTGTTCCACGTACGAAGATGTATTGCATGAGACTAAGTCGGGAGAGACGGGGAACATTTCCGGCCGTATTGACAGAGGCTGCTCGGAGGGAGAGAAGAAGAAAAACTGAAGTCGACGGAAGGGGTAGTATAAGAGGAAAGAACAGAAGATGGGGAAGACGAAAGGGGCAAGGATAAAGACAGCCGCATGAGCAAGTCGAAGGAATAATATGTGTGGTGGCATAGGAAAACCCTTCACATGGTCATTTGCTAGCAACTTGTTTTTTTCTTTGGCAGAGAGCTTCATATTCTACTGATCTATAGTCCTATAGACTGTTTAAATTATTCAGAAATTCCATCTAGAACTACAGTTATAGTATTTTAAAGTCGGCGAGTGTAAACGAGACACTCAAATTTGAAACTGAAAATTCAAAGGTGTACACAAAATCTTTTAAATGCTCTAATAATAATAAAACTACATTGTTATATCACACAGAATAGCTTGTAATATGAAAAGGACTTTTGATATGAACCTAGTTTTTTTGCGATATTATTAACAATTGTAATGTCTTCACTTTCAAAATCTTACTATAATTCACCGTATGTTGTATGTTTGTATGTGTGTATCCATAAAAGGCTCCCTCATTTTACGTCTAAACGCCGTGAACGTTGCACCGATGAAAGATGATTATAATGTGAGTGTTATAAGCTATAAATGGCTGAAAACCGTTAAGAATTGACTGAGATATGAGCAAAATTATGTCCAATTTAGGCCTTTTCAGCCCGGCTTTTGAGACTAATTTCTACGGGCCATGTTTGTTTTTCTCTGCGTACACTGTAACCATGCAGTCGGCGCGCGTTACACATAGCGCGCAGCAGTGCGCCATGCAAAATAAACGCGCACACGCACTACACCCACGCACCCCTACACACGCGGGCGGGCAAATATTGGAGAAATACGCTGCGCCACGGGAGTTGGTTTCGGTTTAGGCCTTGGGGTTGCATAAGCCACGGGGCGTGAGCGGGGCGGTTAGGGGTTGTGTGTAATGATCCCTTTAGGGCCTAGGTTATGTTATGGTTATGTAGTTTGGGATGGGGTTAATAAAGAAATGTATTATTAAATTGCGTAACGATGGTGTCAGATGTGGGATTTGATACTGTATGTGACACGCGGGCGGACAAATATTGGAGAAGTACGCGGCGCTACGGGAGATAGTTAAGGTTAGGCCTTGGCGTTGAGATGAATTGCGGGCGGGGAACTTTGGGCTTTGGGCTTGAGGTATGCCACGGGGAGGGGCGGGCGGGGCGGTGACGAATGGGGGTTGTGTGTAATGATGTAATGTGGTTTGGGAGACAGGGGGTTAATGAAAAAATGTGATGCTAAATTGCGTAACGGATATGCCACTGGACGGGGGCGGGCCGGGAGGGGACAGGGAGGTGGAGGGACGGGTGGGGTACGGGAGATGGTTAAGGTTTAGGCCTTGGTGTTGAAATATGCCACGGGGCGTGTGCGGGCGGGGGGTAATTTTTTTTTAAATTGAAATTTAAAAACTTTTGAATTAGGCTACAAAACCTTTTGATTTAAAACAAAAATGTTTTAAATATTGTTCTATTCCTATGTGATTCGTTATAAATTTTCAACACTTTATTTTTGTAGGTGTCTATCTGGTAGGCCCTACTCCCTAGCGGGAGAGCCCGTCCGCAGGACGGGCGTGCCGCTAGTCTTTACAATGCATTGTCGGAATTCACAATTAGTTACCATGGTAACAATGTCATTTTATGTAAACATAGCATTTTACACATAAAATTTGATAAACAAGGTTCAGAAAAGTACTAAAATAAACTTCACATCTGGAATTTTCCATAAAAAACTACTGGAGACTAAAGTTCAAGGTATAATCTCTATCTTGGGACCAAAGTTGGAATATTGACTTGGAACTCATTTGTTAGGAATATTTTGGTATGACCCTGATATCTCAATATTAACACTAGCGACTTCCGACGGGTTTTCCCATACCACCACACATATATGGATGGGCGAAGAAAGAACGGTACGACGGACGGAGGATAGCAGGAGGAAGTGGAGGTGGAGATACTAGAGTTGGAGTTTATGGTAGCAGAATTGCTGTCGGAACCAAAAGGAAGGAAGCGGTGGACAGGGAGCGAGGAGGGCAGAGGTGGATCGAGAGTGGAGGCTGTCTGAGGAATGTATCAGAGTGCATGAAGGTTTCCTGCGGCAGGAGGAGCGAGGAGAAGGCGTCGGGATGAAGCGTAACGACGGGGATGGAGAGGATCGGCAGAAGATGGAAGTTAAGGAAGGATGTACGCGGCGAGACTTTGATCTGGTAACAGGGAAACCGGGTCGCTTTGTAAAGCGGTGGTCGAGGAGGTGTTTCGAAGAAATTTTGCCGGTTGCGGATTGTAAAATGAAGGCTAAACCAGTCACAGCAAGTTGGGGGAAGGTTGCACTACATCGGTTGCAAAATGTGATGGAGGTGGAACAGCGCATGGTGGAAGCGACAGTGGCACCGGAGGGAGCGGATAGGAATCAATATGACGCGCTAATTAAGATTAGCTCGAGGAAGAGAACGGGGGAACGAAGGCAGAAAGTTGAGGAGGGGTGTGGGACAGGACATGAGAATTAGCCCGAGAATTAGAAACAGGTATTCTTCTTAATTCAAGTCTGCGTACTTCCATACTCTTCCCATGTCTAAACCAGGCTACCTATATAGACTTGAATTAAGTCGGCGGCGGCGAATAGAGCGGGGGGGGGGGGGGGGGGGTGGGGGGGGGGCGGTGGGTGGAATTAATCAGAACTTGAATTACGGGAGGGGTATGGAAGTAAACAGAACTTGAATTAAAAATCTTTTGAACATATTATTTATGTTAATTACACGCGGCGGCGAATAGAGCGGGGAGGGGAGGGGTATGGAAGTAAGCAGAACTTGAATTACGTGGGGGGAGAGGGGTGGTGTGGAAGTAAACAGAACTTAAATTACGTGGGGGAGGGGTGGAAGTAAGCATATCTTTAATTACCGGGAGGGGTGGAATTCAGAATTCAAAATTCAAAAACTTGAATTCAAATTTATTTATTTTCTTCTCATTGGCTCGTAATTCTTTTAAAATTATATTTTTGATATTTAAAACAAATTGTTTCCCGAATTTTGTTCCTACAAGCGAAAATGAAACCCTTATATTTCTGCCATTTCGATAAAAAAAAACATGTTAAACTTTAAATCGTTTAAAACAATCATTGGTGCCTAGGGCACGTGTCCGAGAAGTCGCAGGATCTTGCATTAAAAGACAGTGGGGTGGAGAAAATGAGCTTTTATACACAGCTCTATAGAGAAAATTTTACATAATCGTCCATATCTCGAAAAGAAAATCATTAATTACACATTTTCTTTTTTCAAAGTTACTTTTTTGGGCAGCCTATATGCAAATCTTTTCTTTAAAATTTATTTTTTTAAAAAGTGTTTTATATAATTTTAATCCTCCAATTAGTCCTACTTTGCTGAATGTCAAATTGAATTCATTTATATTTCATGTCACATCACACCTATCTCGATCCTAAAAACCGGAACACACGTCATCACCCCGCCTACCCCACCTCATGTACGTCACTTCCTTAACACTTTCCACGCGGCAGGCGTCTGCAGACGACATTCAGAAATTTCACAAAATGTTTAAAAAACAAAATATTGTATTGACTTTCAATACCCTATTTAGAATCACTATGAGAAACGCATTGAAAGAATTTTAGTTGAAAGAAGTACAAACATACCTAGTCTTGGTTATGTTATCCTTGAGGTATACTTTGAAAATTTGGAAAGGTTTCTGAAAAATCTGTTTGGTATAATGTCATAACTAATTGCCGCGTGGAAAGTGTTAACCTCAACCCATTTTGGGTGGTTTTCTCAGTTTTTAAACTCACTAGTAAAAAATATTGCCTGTCTGTATCTCCATTCATACCAGTACCACTGCACCTTATGTTGGGTCATTTGGTGTACATGTATTTACTTTTCGCCAGTGGCGTAGCTCAGGGGGGGGGGGCAGGGGGGGCAAATGCCCCCCCTGACGAAAAAACCCCATTTGTGCCCCCGCCCCCACCCCCTAAAAATAAAAATAAAGTGAGGAAATAGGAAAAATTTGAGAAAACAGACCGAGGTTATTAGCCAAATAGAAGGCAAAATTGTAAATGGAGTACATTTTAACTGTGCGATTTTTTTTTGACTGTGCGATTTTTTTTAGACTGCGAAATTTTTCGACATTAACCCCCCATTTTGCCCGCTTTCGGGGGCACTACACTAAATCCTTACGCGTTTGGTGTATGGTTCGGAGAAATAGTACCTATATCAATTTGATCATCGTCCCAGGGGAAGCAAATAAAAGTAAATCTTGCTTATTTTTTATGAAAAAGATAGAATAGAACCTCAGCATTGCTAATGTGGTCAAAAATCGTCGGAATCGAATACGCACGGGAGCCTACATGTAGGCTGCGGAAGGATCGTTGCCGGAACCGGTGAGGAAGCGAAAATATCGGTTTAAAATGGTGAGGGCGCTGTTTAGGTGCCCGTAGCGAAACATTTCATCTAGATGGGTCAAGAAAAATCAAGTTTAAAATAAAATTCAACACATTATCTAATACATTCATGCGAAATAAAAACTTCCATCATTGTTACGTGGGGTAAAAATACGGTCTTGAAAAAGGGCCGAACGCGTGTATTTCAATGGGGGAGGTATTTAGTGGTGTGCCCCCTTTCGATTTTACTGACGAATTTATTTGCAAACACAAAACTTGTTTATGCTCGAGTCATATTTGTGGTCGTTATTACAGCATCAGGATATAATTCTTCGAAACTATTACTGGATCCCCCAGTAGCTGGTAAGCTAACGACCAGCTGTAGTGTACTCAGTGTACTGTTACTAGTGTAGGCCTACTGTAGTGTAATAAGTTGTGTGTAAATTAAATTAGGGCCAGTCCTCGCAGGTGGCCAAATTGTCCCACTAATTAAGTGGGCAAATATGGCCACCAAGACAAAATGCGTAATAAATTCACTATATTTCGTGTTTGAAACCCAAAATAAGTGTTCCTATGGAGTAAAAATCTGCTGGGGACAGGTTAAGTTTGATTTCCTGTTTGAATTAAGCAAATTCTGATACTTGTTGTTGAAGAGATGATGAAGAGAAGAACATTTTGTTATTTTGGGTTTGAGACTGAGAGGCTTGATATCTCCCAGCACTATATATGGGTGGAGCCACTAGCCTAAATGAGTACTTGTGGCCAATAAAATACAAGGGGTGTGTCAGAAACATCCATTCAGCATCAAGCAAAAGTTTTGTCTATTGTAAAAAGTTTTTGTAGTGATGGCAGGGGTGTGCCAGTGTAGCTTGCCGATCGGGTCCACTTTTAAATTAAAATTTAGTCAGCATAGAATTGGTGGCGCTATACCGGTAAGGCGTACAACAGACGACGCGACGCTGGCCACGCGTGTCTCAGACGACCCAATATGGCAACGGGAGTGCACCATTTTGAATGATTTTTAACAGTCATCGTCCGGTTAACGATAAAAATTCTTCTAATTATGATGAATTTGTCAAAATGATAAGTTTTTTGCGATTACGTGTTATTCACTACGAATTCAAAATTTAGGTTTCGCGTGGCCACCGTCGTCTGTGTAAATCTACAGCGCCCCCAAACCTATGCTGATTAAAAATGACGTTAAACTTGGTTAAACATTGTTAAACGCGTTAAACCCTGGCCGCGGACGCATTCCAGACGATTACCCTAATTTATGTAAATATGCAAGAGGGACCGTTTTCGCTACGTACATCAGTATAGCACTTTCCTATCCCAAAATTAATAGTATCCCTGGTGATGGGCAGCGCAACGATAATCGATACCATGGGATTTTTGTAATAGGGGGGTTTGGTGTGAGGTGGGGTATTAGGGAGGGTGTTTGTGATTGGGAAGGGGTTTAGTGATGGGGGATTGTGGTTGGGATGGGAGGGGTGTAGTGATGGGGAGGGGGTTAGTGGTGGGGAGGGGTTGTGGTGGAGGGCAGGGGTTTGTGGTGGCGGATGGGAATGGTATGGCCCTGGGGAGAGGGTTTATGGTGGGGAAGGGGGATGGTGGCTTGGATGCATGGGGTGGGGTATGTAGTAGGGTGTTTGTGGTGGGGGAGGGGTTTTGTGGTGGGGAAGGGGTTTGTGGTGTGGTTGGGAAGGGGAGGTGGTTTAGGGTGGGGGATTGTGATGGGGAGATGGTTGTGGTGGCGTGGATGGGGTGGGGAGGGTAGGCCGCGGGGAGGGTAGTCCATGGGGTGGGTAGGGTGTTTGTGGTGGGAGAGGGGTTTGTGGTGGGGGAGGGGTTTTGTGAATGAAAGGGGTCGAGGGGTTTGTGGTAGGTATGGGAAAGGGAGGGGTTTGTGGTGGGGAGGGGTTTGTGGTGGGATGGGCCGGCTGATTTCAATTTGCATAATTAATTAGGCCCACTAATTAAACAACATTTGAAGCTCTCCAAATGTGTACTATACCATGTACCAAGTCGCAGCATCATAACAGTTTTCATTTTGAATCATTGAGGAAGGAAAAGGAACTAATATTAACAATAATTGACTAATCCACATCCTTTATTATACAATATGCACTCATACTTGTTGGTCATGTGTGGGCAGTCATGTGATTTCATTCAGACCTCAAGCTTATTGTCTCATAACCTTGTAACATACTTGTAGTGTTAGCAAAGCCAATAAAATCTCCAGTGTCAGATGTGTTTAGCCTTATGACAACTTTAGGTAAGTGTGGTTTATCGATAATTTGCTGTGACTGGATTTAAAAAAATGTTGTATTCTATGGTGGTGTTAAAGGTATATTATGTGATCTTTCCAGGGAACGCCCTCAACATCGAAAAAAAAATAGAAAGCAGATTTTCTTGCAGATTTACATTTCTGATCATAAATCATGCATACATTCCAAGTTACAGGGCGATATGATTCTTAATTACTTCAAAATCATGGTTTTAGAGTGAAAATAAACTGTCGGAATCCCGACAGTTTATATTTTTCACTCTAAATTCACTCTAAAACCATGATTTTGAGGTAATTAGGAATCGTATCGCTCTGTAACTTGGAATGTATGTATGATTTATGATCGGAAATGTAAATCTGCAAGAAAATCTACTTTCTAAAAAAAATCATGAGTAGAGGGCGCTCTCTGGAAAAGATCACATAATATGCCTTTAAGTTGGAGTCTATAGATGGTGTGACCGGTGACGTAGTTCCCTGCAGTATATGTGCGCACCTATACAGGGAATGTTCTTTTATTCACACTTGATTGATCATTAGGACTTACCATGCTTACGGTGTAATAGTGCAGTAGTCATGGTCTGCATCCCTAAGCACAATGAGAGACCAGGTACTAAATCTGGTTGCCCGGCAGTATGCGTACGCACCATAAGGGCATGTGCTTTTAAAATTGGCGCCAATTTTAACATAAAATTGGCGTGTGTTTTGCTTTTGAATAGTATGTATGCAGTAGTCATGGACTAGTACCTCTAGCTAATCAGTTTGTAAACACTACTGATGTAAACAACGGTCACCTCATCTACATGTATAGAGAGACATGCAATACTACATACGTCACAATGACTTCATTTGAACTGTGCCTCCAAGATGGATTCTATGGAACAATAGGATTTGATTACCTCTAGCACACGGAGCGGAACATTTAATTGATATTCTGAATACACGACTAGTCTAGGCCCTATACCTCCATGAATATGATGGCTGCCCAAATCCATTGTTATACCGATCCGGTTGGTTTGCTGTTACAATTTATTTATGATTAACTCAATAAAAAAAACATAGTAATGTAGGGTAACAGAAACTATGCTGTATGATCTTCAGATCAAAGATAAATGAATTTAAAATCAAATCTGTTGTACTGTATGAATACTATTGTAGGCCTGCATGTATTGGATCACCATTCTAATATTCTAGTAAGTCCATTAATATCTCGGGTAGATCAACAATATAGAACTGGGTGTAATAATTGTTGAGTTAGTACATAAACAGCTAAACATTGGCTGTAAGGAATCTGATACCATGCTATGCTTGAAAGGTTTGAAGTTGTGTTAAATTTTAATTCTATAAAAATGCTCTTGTACAATGTATATTCCAGGTAGTGCAAGTAACTAAATCAGTGTCAAATTTGTGAACATCTACATATGTGACATTTATGTCTGGCGGTATGGAAAGTGTGGTGTTACTCTTGCTAGTTTGGACTTCGGTAGCCTCTGGTGTTTTGTTTGGCCGTCATGCTGTACAACCTGGGGTTGAAGATGAGAGCAATGAGTATGACTACAATGTATCGTATTACAAAGTTCAGGTATGGAATTATATAAATGATTGAGACTTATTTACACAACAGTGGCATAGCTCGGGGGGGGGGGGGGGGGGGGGGGGGGGGGGGGGGTGGTGGGGGGGGGGGGGGAGCAAATGCCCCACCTGATGGGAAAACCCCATTCCACCCCCCCCCCCCCTCCCAACAAAAAAAGGGGGGAAAAAAGGAAATAGGAAAAGAATGTGAAAAGACCGAGGTGGCGGGCGGGGGGCACTGGTTATGTGGGGGTTGATGTTACCCAAATAGTCAAATAGAAGGCAAAATTGTACATGTAGTCTACAATGTGCGATTTTGTTTGACTGTGCAATTTTTTTGATCCCCCCCCCCCCCCCCACCCACCCACCCCACTTACATGAAATCTATGAGGTGACTGTAAAAAATGTTGGGGCAACCTTTTACGAATATTTTCAGAAATCTTGCCCCCCCCCCCCTGAAAAAATCTTAGCTACGCCCCTGACTGTTACACAACTTGTTATGTGGCTTGTGAAACCATCACACTCCATCAAAGAATAGCCGGTTGATAGCATAGCTGTGTAATAAATCACTTGATGACTAAAGATGTCCCAATGTACATACAGTGGTATGTTCAAGCAAGGCAGGGCAGTCTTTGGCGACAAGTTGTGTGAAGGTTTAAACCATGGGGTTAACGGCCAAATCTTAAATCTGAGATAAAAAGTTGCACAACTTTAAACAAATTTGCTCCCTTGAATGATATGATCAATACAATTTTGAACCAATTCATTGTATATTTCTCCCAAATTTTAGGGGTACAAATTTAGGGGTACCCCCCCCCCCCCCCCCCCCAAAAAAAAGGACCCTTGATATGCTCGGTATACCATCAGGCAAAGTGAATTTCAGATTTTCCCCTTGACTTTTATTAAACCCTACAAGTACTTTAAAGGTCAATCCACTCATGCAGCAAGACCTTCCCCTCTGTCACCTACAGGTCTACTTTCCCAGCAATTACTTAGATTCACAGACTTTGGCCGATGTATCATTTCATTATACATGTATATAGGTAATATCTTCAGATTGAGGGGGCGGCAGTGATTTTAAATCTTAATCTGATCATTGAAACATATGATTCTATACTTCCCTGTGTCTTGAATCACATTGTTAGGTAGTTCATATCCAGAAAAGTGACAAATTTCTCTCGAACCGTTATCCAAACTGATTTTCTTTCGAATTTAATCCTCATTTATGATGAAAAAATGATGATCAATATGTGTCACTTGTTTAAAGATGGCTTGTTTGAATAACGCGCTATTGGCTTGGGTGGTTTAAATTCATGCATGGACGCATAATATTTGGGGATGTATTGCTTCAATGCTTTAAAGTCCATTACATCACAGCGAAACCAATAGCAACCATTATAAAACCATGTAAACGATGATGAATGATATCGTTGTGATTGGTCCATTGTAGATGAGGCTGATCGGTTAAAGGTTAACATGGTTATGAAAAAATAAATTTCTGATTTTGATATTGATAGGTACCTCACAATGTTGGACAATATCTAGGCTATCTGAAACTGCATTTAAAAAAATTCAAAATGCGGTACGTTCGCGGAACAGTCCATTATTGTCCAAGGGGTGAAAACAAGATGCGTCACGGACGGACATTTTACTTCAAGTTCATCATGCTATATTTTTATGTTTATGTAACATTTTCAGAGTTTTGGGATGTAATATTGATAGCTGACACACTTTTCCATCAAATAAGATAAATATTTGGGAAAAAAGTTCTGGGGAAGTTATATCGCTAGACTTGCGTTAACATTTTGATGTTTTGCTGTCCGTCCGTGACACAAAAAAAGTTTAAAAGTTTTTTAACTAATTTCAAGGACAAAGTTAAAAAATAAAAACATTGTGAAGTATCTCCCTTATATGTATTCTATCCCATGCAGGAGTATTAATTAATTAGGGCAGGTATAAATTAGTTAAATCTTTAATTAAAAGTTGTCACGGACGGACACAAATTTTGTCACGGACGGACACTGTTAGCTACTGTTCAGTTCTGAGCACACAAGCAAAGCTGAATACCACCCCTCTTACCATTAAATGAACTAGTCCATACAGGTATGCCCTTTATGCAAATGATAAGGTTTGCTACAGCAGTGAGCACATGTTATGATGCTCACCAGGTGCACTGTAAAATTACTTGAAGTCAAATGAAGTCATTTGCTTATTTGCGCATTTGTGAACCCTCAGCAGATCTTCTTTGGTGAATCTGTAGTATAGCTTGCGCTTGTTAACCTTACTGCCTGTACATGCTGAAATAATGCTTGCAAATAAAAGGGGTAGCATGAGATCAGTTAAAAGACACTGTTTAAAATTGCCCCATATAATAAGTGTATGTAAAATAAAAGCAAGTAACAGCATTGAAATCAGAAAGTATCATTGGAGATGTTAGCACAAATTTAATTTTAAGCATTGCACTATCAAAAGTTGCAGGCTTTTTCTTCATGAAACTTTGAAAAACTCAAAACACGGTTGGATGCCTACATGTATCCATTATCACTAACCTTTAATTACACAATTAATTGAACAAAAACTTATCAAAGAAGGGTCAAAATTGTTTTAAAAAGTTGTATCACAGCATACAGTCTTTTACACAATTAATCGAACAAAATTTATCAAAGGGTCAAAATTGTTTACAAAGTTTTATCACAGCATACAGTCTATTTATATGATGCAGCAGGTCTATCTCTTGCCATTTATGGTAAGTGGGGCAGGATTCAGTTTGGCATTTGTACTCAGAACTGAATAATGTCCGTCCGTGACAAAATTTGTGTCCGTCCGTGACAACTTTTAATCACTGATTTAATTATTTATTGACGCCATTGTTAAGTTTCATTTCTACATGAGAAAGGGGTATATAGGGGAGATAGCTCACTATGTTTTTATTTTTTCTCTCTTTCCTTGAAAAAAGTTGTAAAACTTTAAAACATTTTTGCAAAAGTTATCACACGGGGAGGGTAATTACTTCCCAGAAACTTTTTTTCTAAAATACATTTCTTATTTAATGGATAAATGTGCCATCTATCAATTTTTAATTTAAAAAAATGAAAATGTTTCATTAACATAAAATATGGCAAGGTCAACTTCTACTAAGAATGTCCGTCCATGACGCATCTTGTTTCTACCCCTTGGGCAATAATGGACTGTTCCGAAAACTTTTCCGCATTTTTTCTTCTTTTCAAATGCAGTTTCAGTTAGCCAAGATGTTGTCCAATATTGTGAAGTACATTTCAATATCAATATCAAAAAGTAATTTTTTCACACCAATGTGAACCTTGAACCGATCACCCTCTGCTATCAAAGTGCCAAAAAAGACTAATATCTTGACTGCTTTTTATTCCTAAGACTGAAAATTCATGACTTAACATTTTTCTTACTATTTTGTAAGTATTTGATACCATTTTTTCATACTAAAGTGTAAATAAGTGGCAATTTCAAAGTTTGTTATGTAGTTAACATTTGCGTCCGTCCGTGACGCTCAAAAATGTCCGTCCGTGACAAAGTTTGTTACCCTACCCCTGTGAAAAATAAGAAATATTTTCAAATGCTGTGTATCAGATATTCAAACCATGTATCTTACTTGCTATTTGACCTGGAAAGCATTGGGGAATATGGAGTTGACTAGATAGAAATTAAAAAGAAGCACTAAAAGGTAGAGAACCCTATTTCTATCTAGTCCGTCCGTGACACAAACATTTCCGTCGTTCTATTTTTAGTAAAAAACCACACCTTAATTTTTTTTTTGTATTTCAATAAAGTAGATGATTCTCTATAACATTAAACATAAAAAGTTGAATAAATGTCAGTAGTTACTTTTTACAAACTGTTTTTCGCTCATGTTTTGCACAAACGTCCGTCCGTGACAAACCGATCAGCCTCAGTTTCTCTATTAAATCTTGATTTTAGAATAGGTCAAAATCAATAACCAATTGGCCGATTTTTATGAATCTATTATAATTCCTATCAAGTTCAATCTGCTCAGTGAGACACCCTGGATAAGGCAAAAAAAATAAAAGGTTATGTTGTCATCCACAGCTTTCAGAGAGGAGGGGCGGGAGGATTTTTCTTTTATCAGCGGAAGCTCAAAGTTCAGCCAACAAGAAGTTTAAATCACTCTAAGAGTCGCACATATGTTATAAACACTTAATTTAATATTCAATGCCATTTAAACTGTTTTTAAAAAAATCAGGGAAAAAAATTGAAAAGAAGAAAAAAAATCGGAAGAAAAAAAAAATGAAAAAATCTGAGCGGCCCTAAATCTGACGAGTGGGCGGTCGAGGACAACATAATTTTTTTTTTTTGCCTAATGTCAATTTAATTTTCCTTCATCGGCAACAGGTGGATCACTTTGGATTTGCAAACGCAGACACATTCCCGTTGAGGTATCTCACAAATGTTGCATCATGGGATAGCAATGGAGGTCCAATATTTTTCTACACTGGAAATGAAGGGGACATTACCTGGTTTTGCAATAATACTGTAAGTATAATTAGTGTACATCAGCAAACCTGACATCGGACAATAGGGTGACATTAAAAAAAATTGTACCATTGCAGGTATTTGGACACAGCAGGAAAAAGCAGGGAATATGGGAAGCTCATTCCAGGGAAATTTGAAGATCTGGAGGGAAATTTGGAGATCTGAAGGGAAATTTGGAGATCTGAAGGGGAATTTTGGCAATATGAAGGGATCTATGGCTAAAATATGTAAAATATTGTGAACAATTTGACTTGATTCCCGGGAAATAAAACATTTTTTCTCGCCCTGTATTTGGAATGTGGTTGCGTATTCTTGGACAATGTACAATATGTAGACTTCATAGATGTACGGATCAACACGTCCTTAAAGATTTTGTTTTAAGTCAGTCACCTCACTTGTCAAAAGCCACCTTGCTTTATGGTAGCTAGGTTAATTTTTATATCGCATAATAATTTATTTACAATAGGGAGAAATTTGTGTAAAATGCGGTATTGTTAATCTTTTACTGTAAATTTAAAACCATAACGTTAATTAATATTTTTACTCCCAGCTAGCAACACTCTAGTACACTGAATCATTTAAATAGTCTGCCTTAAAGGTATATGACCCGATCACTTTTTGGGGGCTATGATTTTTTTTTCACATCAAGATATTTTGGTATCAGTAGAATCCCCATATTTTTCTCATTATGTCTGTAAAATATTAGGGGCCAGAAATGTTTCATTTGGAAATTATAGGCTAAAATGTGGTGAATTACTGCCAAAGTTGGTTAACCACCAGCCAGTCTGTGTACTACTCAATGGGCACATGTCTTTTGACCTTGCGCTTCTAAAAATAGAACCATTGGAATTATGCAACTCAAACTTTGGAATGCAACAATTTTAAGGATGACCTTTCATGTAAAATAGAAAACATCGAGTCATCGGGTCATCTACCTTTAACAGTGGATTGGTCAAATCTAGAAAATGTTATAATCTATTAGGATACCATCTGATACCAGATTATGTTCATGATTTATTGTAATCATGAAGTAAACCCATACTTTTAAATGATACTAAAACTTATTGAATTAAGACAAATGTTTCAAACAAGATGAAAGATTGTTATTTTTTAAATGCTACTTTAGAGTCTGTCCGTGTGGTGTATTTTTTACAGAAATACCAATTCAGCTACTTATTGTTTGCTTCACTATACTGACTGCAACATGACAAACATCTTATTTTGACAGGGTTTCATGTGGGATATAGCACCAGAGTACCATGCAATGCTGGTTTTTGCTGAGCACCGTTACTACGGAGAATCAATGCCGTTTGGAAAAGATTCATTCAAGGTTTGTAGATAATAGATAATATGACAGGCTTCGTTTAAAAACCAATGATATTTATTTTGAATAAGAAAATAATAACCCATTAAATGGGTGCACTGACATTAAAGTTGGTGTAACATAAATGCCGTGAGGAAAGCAAAGCAGCTCCTACCATTTATTTCAATTTTCAGCATTCTCCTAGTGTTTCAACACCTCATTGGTTTTTATGTAATATTGATTTTGATTGTATAATTCCAAAAGATTCATCATATGTTTCAACTAAGTGATTTCATCCCAAACTCTCTGGAGTTGGAAAGTATTATTTTAGAAAAACTATCCGCCATTAACCATTTGT
The DNA here is from genome assembly GCA_035610835.1 of Ophiura sarsii. Lineage (NCBI taxonomy): Eukaryota > Metazoa > Echinodermata > Ophiuroidea > Amphilepidida > Ophiuridae > Ophiura > Ophiura sarsii. The sequence goes on along the minus strand of CM069450.1, from coordinate 40,415,518 downwards.
CACATTCGGTTGATGAGGCAAAAAAAAAATTGTGTTGCCCTCACAAGCCTAAAATCAGGAAGGTCGGCCGGCCGGATTTTTTTAATTTTTTTTAAATTTTACCAAATCAACGATTTTATACCTATTATTTCAATCAACATGTGTGAATACTAAGGAAAATGCTTACTGGATGTATTTTCAATCCAATGGTGAATATTTTGGTTTCTTGCCCATCTCTGCAATTTTCACAAAAAATATTAAACAAAAATATTGAACAAAAATCTTGAAGAAAAAAAAAAATCTTAAAAAAAGAGGAAACAAATGAAGAAATTCTTTATAAAAAAAAAGAATTTAAAAAAAATACCCGACCCACAATCTCGGAATTTTGACCCGGCCGGATGAGGGCAAAACAACTATTTTTTTTGGGGCCTGAGGTCAACTCGTACACATAATTGATTAAACCTTGAATATTCAGGGATGAGACTATGTCCGGTATTGTCTGTACAATTAAAACGACAAGACAAGTCTACCAGTATAGGTTACAACACTGCAACATTTCTCAACATTTCTGGTTCAAGAAAGAAAGATTTTTTTTTTACTAATATGGAATGCTAAGAAGATCACACTAAATTATCCGTGCAATCTTTACAAAAGGTTGCATGTTATAGTTAAGGTTTACATACAGGGTGAATAAAAAAAAAAGGTCTACCAGTATAGGTTACAACACTGCAACATTTCTCAACATTTCTGGTTCAAGAATGAAAGAAAAAAGGTTTACTAATATGTAATGCTTTAGAAGATCACACTAAATTATCCGTGCAATCTTTACAAAAGGTTGCATGTTATAGTTAAGGTTTACATACAGGGTGAATAAAAAAAAATGGTCTACCAGTATAGGTTACAACACTGCAACATTTCTCAACATTTCTGGTTCAAGAATGAAAGAAAAAAGGTTTACTAATATGTAATGCTTTAGAAGATCACACTAAATTATCCGTGCAATCTTTACAAAAGGTTGCATGTTATAGTTAAGGTTTACATACAGGGTGAATAAAAGAAAATGGTCTACCAGTATAGGTTACAACACTGCAACATTTCTCAACATTTCTGGTTCAAGAATGAAAGAAAAAAGGTTTACTAATATGTAATGCTTTAGAAGATCACACTAAATTATCCGTGCAATCTTTACAAAAGGTTGCATGTTATAGTTAAGGTTTACATACAGGGTGAATAAAAAAAATGGTGCACTTTTTGAAAGAGCCCTTTGACCTTGATGTGTGCAGGGAACATGAAATTGTTGTTGTTTGTATAGTGTATTTAATCTAGTTAATCTTCCGAAAAAATTAAAGTGAAATGAATTGACTAAATAAAAGCAATATTTGACCAAGTTTTGTAAGCTCCTTTTTTCACCATTCCAATGGATTTACACAGTTCAGACATGAATACATAGCTGTCATTGTAGCCTGGCTAAATTGAGCAAGAACGGTGCAGGTCATATAAATGGAGCGATTGGGAGTTACAGGTTATTTATCATGACATTAAGTATCAAGTTACTTTCCTTATAGACCATTTCAAATCCGAAAATATACGATCGGTTCCGAATGTTTCCGATTAGCCGAGTGTTTGACACTCTGTTCCATGACCTGTCAGCTCCTGACAGGTCATGCCATGTGCCGGAGAAAAACAAACGTGTTTTTCACCCGTCTGCCCGTGTGGTAGATTGCGCTGGTGTTGGTGATAGATTGTATCCCTCACAAAGTTGATGTTGCGGCATTTCAGTAACAAAAACGGTGAGATGAAAGAGATTTGGGGTAATATTTTCACTTTTTACCGTCTGCTCGATACATTTGCAATTTGCCCGTCAACTCCGTTGTTGACAAAAAAACAAAATAGTCTCGTTCCACGTTTTACTTCTCATGTGTGCACGCGTGTATATGTAAACATAGTAAATCACTAGGCGAACAATCAACTAGGACAAGACTGTGAATGCGATCAACTGTTGCGAAGAACGTGCAACGCACCTACTCCACGTGACCTGTTTTTCCGAAGATTTCCGATCTCAATTTGAAATGGTCTATTGGCTTGCCCCTGGTCTCTATCTCTGATGGTAGGACTTAAACATCAGCTTATTAGAATCAATATTTCTTCTTTGTATCACATTCACACAGGACTCAAAACATTTAGACTTTTTCACCACGGAGCAAGCTCTTGCTGACTTTGCTGCACTCATCCGTTATTTGAAGTCGACCATACCAGGGGCAAGTAACAGTCCGGTGGTAGCATTTGGAGGTTCCTACGGAGGAATGTTGGCGGCGTGGATGCGTATGAAGTACCCAAGTTCTATAATCGGGTGAGTTTGTTTACATGGATAGTTTGCTCGGATCAAACTAAGCAAATTGCACTTTTCAAAAATATTTTCGTCTTTTGCTGTATCAGGTGACACTCAAGTTATTTTCAATCTAACGTAATTAAAGGTGGGTGAACCGATTTCTGCCTGAAATCTTTTATGTTGTGTTTACTATGTTACAGTCAATCAGCAATATTCCAACATTTTGGTGAATTTGCTCCAGTGGTTTAATTATAATAGAAGCAAAAATTCCCTGTAGAGCATTGTACACACTTTTTGGGTGGTTTGCCACTTTTGGAGGTAATTCACAACTTCTTTACTCAAAGCATCAAAAGGAAATGCTTTCTTCTGAATTCAAAATCTTGATTTTGATGTGCATTTGATCGAGTCAACCATCTTTAATACCTTAGAAATGTTAGAAGAGTCATTGTATTAGTAGTATTATGAGTTGGTGGATTTTTCCAAAGAGAAAATCTGAAGTTGGAAGTTTATAACTTTCTAATATAAGAGGTCTGCCTCTGATCATTCATCTTAATTATTAAGAGGATTGTAATATCTGCAGTCATGGTATTGGTACATTTTGTGACAATCTTTGTTTTCGATACAGTGCCCTAGCAGCCTCTGCCCCAATATGGCAATTTACAGGACTGACTCCATGTTATACTCAAGCTCAAATTATAACAAAAGATTATGAAGATGCTGGCCCTGTATGCAGGAAGAACATCAGACGAAGCTGGGATATCATTACAAGCTATGGAAAATCTGGTGAGAGAAGATTTCAATGAATGGATAAAATATACCTCTAAATATAAGAATATGAATTTAGATTTTGAGTATCTGGCAATTAAACCTGTGACACTATATAAGTGTGTGTCTATTCTATTATCACCAATCACCACCAATAATCGGTTATTTGGTGGTGATATTCATAACCACCAATAACCACTAAATGGATATTATTATTCAGCACCAAAAGGTGGTGATGCCGGAAGTTCCCAAAAATATGCTCAAGACAAAGCGTATCCATTGGATATGCTTTGTCTTGAGCATATTTGGATACTATCCAATTAAGGCAAACATCACGCTATGCGCCCATCTTAGTGGGCACAACGCAGCGCATGGAATGTAATCACCACTTACATAATCACGGGTCTGTTTCTATTTAAGATAAACACTAAAATTACCACCAATAACCCAGAAATAATGGAGATCGCATGTTTCTATTCAAGCCATCACCACTCATCTCCTAAAACCAATAACTACCTTTTGTATTCAAATAGAAACACGCTTTATATGGGTACATAATTAACCATAATTACTCATGTCTTTGTCTTGTATGTTTATATCAATAGAATCTAAGCGACAGGTACTATCAAAGAATCTTCGCCTGTGTGATCCTGTGAAGAGTGCGGCCGATGCACAAGTTGTTATTGAATGGTTGTCAGCAATATGGTTTAACCTTGCAATGGTGAATTATCCCTATGCAGCAAGCTTCTTGGAGCCTCTACCACCATTTCCTATTAAGGTATGTGCACATTGACTATAGTCACCTTCAGTATCCGGGGCCAGTAAGTTTGCATGCATTATGTTAACACTTTCCACACGGAATGGTGTCTGCAGACGACATTCCAAAATTTCACAAAATGTTTAAAAAATGTCAAAATTGTTGAATTTCTTTATCATATTTGGAATCACCATGTGTAATACATTGAAATAAGTACACACAATCCTAGTATTGATTCAGTAATCCTTTGGATAGATCTTGAATGTTTGGAAAGGTTTCTAAAAAATCTGTTTTGTACGTATATGGTAAAACCAATAGCCGCATATTGTCATTGAATGGTTGTCAGCAATATGGTTTAACCTTGCAATGGTGAATTATCCCTATGCAGCAAGCTTCTTGGAGCCTCTACCAGCATTTCCTATTAAGGTGTGTACATTGACTATAGTCACCTTCAGTATCTGGGGCCAGTTAGTTTGCATAAGTGCATGCATGCATATGTTAACACTTTCCACACGGAATGGTGTCTGCAGACGACATTCCAAAATTTCACAAAATGTTTAAAAAATGTCAAAATATATGTTAACACTTTTCACACGGAATGGTGTCTGCAGACGACATTCCAAAATTTCACAAAATGTTTAAAAAATGTCAAAATTGTTGAATTTCTTTATCATATTTGGAATCACCATGTGTAATGCATTGAAATAAGTACACACAATCCTAGTATTGATTCAGTAATCCTTTGGATAGACCTTGAATGATTGAAAAGGTTTCAAAAAATCTGTTTTGTACGTATATGGTAAAACCAATAGCCGTGTGGAAAGTTAACCAGCCAATGATTCGGAAGGCAGCTATAGCCCTAACCATCTGACATGTCTTTGGAATTGCTGCCAATATGTAAGGTACACTGTTAAGGATTTCATATCTTGTTACCCTGACTATAATCCAAACACAAATAATTGTCATTCTACCTCCCAATATGGGCAAACGGACATCAGTTTTTCACAATTTTTTAATCAGAGTATGGTTAACTTTTTTTTTTCAAGCTTGGTTTAGGTAAATGGAGAGTGCTTAGTTTAACTTGACATTTTTGATCCCGATTTATGGTGTTTCTATATCATTTTGACAACTTATTTGTCAATTTTTAGGCCAAAGTGTCATTTTTTACATTTTTGTTTTATAAATCATCAGAGTATCATGGTAAACATGTTTTTTCAAGATTATTTTAGGTCAATGAATGGTGCTAGTTCTAAAGTGGCATTTTTGAACACAATTTATGGCGTTTCTATATTATTTTGACAATTTATTTTTGCCAAAAATGTCAATTTTTTGGCAAAATTGTCAATCTTTTGCAATTTGTTTTTTATAAAAACTCAGATGGTTTTTACAGATGTCTTTCACAAGCCTACATTAGGCAAGAAAAATACTTTAAATGACCCTCTTCATAAGTTTTATTTGGCAGTAGTGACATTTTTAACACCAAAATTATAACCTTAATTATGTATGATCTTAGATGTTGTTGGTCTTTATTAAAGATTTTTTTATCGATGGTGGATAAAGGTATTTGACCTATCCAGTCTATATTTCAATCATCATTATCATCATTACTATCTTTTTCCACATCCACTGATTCTTCTTCGTCATCATCATGAACTTCAATGGTGTCAGACAGCGTGGTTGAAATTTGATTACCGATAAACCATCACGGTAGGTATACACACAAGCGTCGAAAGATGGAAGATACATACGTGTGCGTAAAAGCTGCGCCTGTTTAGTTACGTCACTGTCCAGAGAAAGCCAAATAGAGTATAGCGGGTTAGAGTTGAGAAAAGGTATTACAGGCACCGTATGGCATCTTTTAATAATGATATAATGAAACTTTATTTCACATTATCATTTTCATAGGAAGCGTGTTCTTTTATAAATAAATCAGATGCCACAGATGACGAAGTACTTTTGGAAATAGCAGGCGCCCTCAATGTTTACTTTAATTACACTGGGGCTGCAACATGTTTCAACACATCTGAAGAAGCCACAGGAGATTTAAGCACTATTGGCTGGGGTTACCAGGTACGTTTACAAATATTAAGTGTAATGGACTGTAAATATGGAGGATTTTTTTAAAATGTTGGCCACGGCCCCGGAATGGAATTTCTTTATACTTTCATATTTGATGACACTTTAGTTAAAACTAACAAATGTGGAATTAATTTTGAAAAATTATTCTCGTTTCCATGGCAACGGCCAAAATACCACTTTAGGGCTATTTTCCCCATTTTTGCCTTTTTAACCTCACAAATTATCAAATTTGTAAGCATCTATTTATAATAGACAAAAAGTATATGAAATATTTTCTTTATATAAGCTGAATAGGTGAATATGTAGATGCTTCACTGAGTGCATAGACATAAATATGGGATATCATGATGGGTCATACCATTTATTTGAAATAGGGGTGTTTTTCAACTTTTTCAAAGTATACAAATATACCAATTCTGCATAGCTTACAACCCACATGGTAACGCTCCGATTTCAACGTGGACCATGTCATGTTGAGATGAGATATTAGTCTTATGAAAAATGTTAATTTGAGTTTGGGGAAGATACTTCCTGAATATGCAGTGTTGCCAGATATTTTCACAAAATTTCACAATTCCTTCAAAAGCTAACGCATGTTTCGCTGTGTTTAATGATATGAAACCGGAACCTTAAATTCACAGCGAGATGTTAATTAGAAGAAAATTTGATATTATAATAAATTTGATCATTTTAAATGGTCAGTGTTGCCAGTCATTAACTTAATGGGTGTTGCCATAGCAAGTAATATGATTACAGATTACGTTTTCAACGTGAAAAACCCTTATAACCCCAAATATGTTGTCATTGTACTCATTGTAATCACATATTAATTGTAAATCAATTGGTGTTCACCCCAAAATGTTTATTTGTGTTTGTGGAAAGCAAAACAGTGTTGCCAGTCTTTTACCTATTTTCTAAAAAAAATCAATATAAATCTTACCGTAAGTTAAATACTACGGAAATGAAAAATCAACTTTACATGCAACATTAGGAAAAAGTAAACCACAGTAGGATTTAAAAACATGTAAAGACTACAAATACAACTAAATACAAATGATTACATTATTATGACACGTTTGACTTGCCATACACCTCGGCTACGGGCTGTCTTTACCAATTTGAATACATGTGCCATGATTGTGATCTGAGGGATTAGTCTTAGATATTAGTTGGGTATCTACAAAGGGTTAGTGTGCACCCCCCCCCCCCCCCCCCCCCCAGGCCTCCCCAAACCAACTTTTTTACTTCCTATCATGATCCTTAGACATAATCAGGATGTTACCAACAATATTTTCATAATGCTAAGGGGCTATGCAAGATGGCGTCCAAAATGGCCGCCCCAAATGGTCAAATCTCATAAAATGACATGTATAGCAATCAATTTGTATGGTGAAAGTGTAGTTTTAATAGTGGGATGTATGTTTTAGACCACTAGATACTCATATCCAGAACTCTTGATTTGTTAACACACCTATATCCAAGATGGCCGCAAAAATTCTATATAAAAATTCGCATTTTTAAACCAACATGTATGATCTGAGTATAGTTTTAACAATGGAATGTATGAGTTAGACCACTAGAGACTCATATCTAGTATTTTTGCTTTGTTAACATACTTTAAAACCAATATGGCCGCCAAATTAAATCAAATTAATGGCCAAAACTGGTCAAAAGTGGTCAAAATTCCATAAAATAGCATAATATCAACCGAAATGTATGATGAAAATATAGTTTTAATGATGGGATGTATGTATTAGACCACTAGTAACTCATATCTAGTATTTGTGTTTTGTTAACATACTTAGAAATCCAAAATGGCCCCCAAAATGGGTCCCAAAATGACTGAACAAGTTGTTGAAATTCCATAAAATGGGATAATATCAACCAAAATGTATGATGAAAGTATAATTATATAGTTTTAACATTGGGATGTAGGTATTAAACCACTAGTAACTCATATCCAGTATATTTGCATTTTAATAACATAATTTAAAACCAAGATGGCCACTAAAATGGCCGCTGTAAATGTAAAAATAGTCTACATGAGTGTATGATAATCCAAAATAGATATTGTAAGAGTGTAAATTACATCAAATTCACCAAATAGTATTATTCTAAACTGCTAAGCTATTGCTTTTAGAAATAAGGCCCACCTCTGACAATTTTGATTCAGTATCACTTTCCAAAATGGCTGCCAGAATGGATAAGTTGATGCTAAATGACCTAAAACAATGGTTTTATACCAATACCCCCAAATGTGATGGGACAGTATTCAGTATATCTATGATAAAGCCTAGGGCTGTTACAGTAGATCTATACAGCTTTGTGTAGTTTAACATATCCAAGATGGCTGCAAAAGGTTAAAATAACTGAAACACAGTATTAGTTTATTGTTAGTGTTACATTAGATATGACCAAATAATTATATCTACAGCTTTTAATCCATCCAGTAAACGTATTTGTATATATGTGACAAGGTATACTTAAATGGTATAGACTCCATTTTGACAATGTGATGTTATAAAGATGGGCATTATAGTGACCATTTTATTAAAATTACCCCCTAATGGTCAATAAAATTACCTCCAAATGGTCAAAATAATTACCACAGGTAGCCACCAATTGATTAAGATATGGATACAATCATACCTTGTCACATACAGATACGTTTACTGGGTGGATTAAAATCCATAGATATAATCTTTTGTTCATATATAATGTAACACTAGCAATAAGACTAATACTGTTTTTCAGTTATTTTAACCTTTTGCAGCAGCCATCTTATATATTTTAAAATACTCAAACTAGATCTACAGCCCCTAGGCTTTATCATAGACATATATTGAATGCTGTCTCATTGGATTTGGGGGTATTGGTATTACATAGTATGGTCATTTATAATACAAAACAATTGTTTTAGGTCATTTAACATCAACTTAACCACTTTGGAAGCCATTTTGGAAAGTGATACAGCGAGTCAAAATTGTCATAGAGGTGGGCCTTATATCTAAAAGCAAAAGCTTAGCAGTTTCGAACATAATATTTGGTGAATGTGATGTAATATTCTCTCTTGCAATATCTTTTGTGGATTACACACTATTTGTACATTTACAGCGACCATATTGGTGGCCATCTTGGATTTAAAATATGTTATTACAATGCAAATATACTGAATATGAGTTGCTAGTGGTCTAATACATACCATCATTATATTTTAAAACTATACTTTAATACTTTCATCATACATTTTTGTTGATATATACCATTTTATGGAATTTCGACAATTTGTTCAGCCATTTTTGGGACCCATTTTGGGGGCCATTTTTATCATACATTTCGGTTGATATTATGCTATTGTATGGAATTTTGACCACTTTTGACCATTCATTTGGCGGCCATTTTGGTTTTAAAGTATGTTAACAAAGCAAAAATACTAGATTTGAGTTTCTAGTGGTCTAACACATACATCCCATTGTTAAAACTTAGCTGTGAATGATAAGTTCCAGTCTTATATCATTAAATAGAATAAAAAGTGGATTTGATTTTGAACAAAATGTGATTTTTGGTGAAAATGTCTGGCAACACTGCATATACAGGAAGTATTTTCCCCAAACTCAAATTAACATTTTTGATAAGACTAATGTCTCATCTCATCATGACATGGTCCACGTTGAAATCGGAGCGTTACCATATGGGTTGTAAGCTATGCAGAATTGGTATATTTGCATACTTTGAAAAAGTTGAAAAACACCCCTATTTCAAATAAATGGTATAACCCTCCGTGACACCTGGCAATTTTTTGGATACATTCAATGAAGCCTTTAAGTATCTATCTACTCATAGCTTGTAATGAAAAAAAATCATGACCACTGAGTGCAATAGTTACGCAGGCTTCAAAATTTGAAAAATTGAAAGATTAAAAAGGCCAAAATGGCAATAATCGTCCGAAATGCCATTTTGGCTATTGCCAAGGATTATTTTTCAAAAATATTTCCAGATATGTTAGTTTCGGGTTAAGGTCTATTAAATATGAAAGTATAAAGAAAATCTATCTCGGCCCCGTGGCCACCCTATCCTCCATCGATAGAGTCCATTGCACTTAAGGTGGTGCATGGGGCAGCTGGGTACTGCAGCCACTCAAAACATTTATGATGGGGCTGAAATATCCTTTATCTGGAGTAGCAAAACACACACAGGGTAGGAATGGTGTGAAATGCCATGCACCCAATTGTGAAATCGAAAAGGGAATTTTGATATAGCAGCTGCCCTAAATGCATTCTTTAGAGTCACTCGTCACAATAAGTTAACACAGGTGAAAACACAACGTAAGATTATATAGTTTTAAAATTTGGGAATATAAGGTATATTAACCAATATAAGGGTAGAGTGGTGACACTAGATACTTTAACACACCCAATAAACCTTTTAATGGATCAAACCCAATTTCCCTAGTATTTGCCATTGTCAAACTTAAAAATAAGAAATGTAAGAATATATCCATACAACCATATATACAGGGTTAATCAAAAATAAATCTGCACAGATTGAAACGGCCATTTGACTTTGATGTGTGGATTAAAACCATAAAATTGTTTTTTGTGCGATAAAATAAATACATGAAGCGATCTTTAGCTGTTTGATCAAAATATAATTTTTGTCTATATTACTTTTCAGTTCTGTACAGAAATGGTAATGCCATACTGTTCCGATGGTGTCAATGATATGTTTCCTGTTGTCACATGGGACGAAAAGGCAGCCATATTAGATTGCCAGAAAGATTGGAATGTTACACCAAGACCAGCATGGATTCCACTTCAATTTGGCGGCAAAGATATCACTGCAGCTAGCAACATCATATTTAGGTGAGGGATATTTTCAAGGGTATTCAAATTTAAATTTAAAAGTCGGGAGATCGTAAATTATCATAATCACTGCTGCAAAAGAAAACAGAATAGAAACACCATCATAACCTCAATTTTTTCATTGGCAAGATGGTGGCCGGTAGCCTAGCGGTTAGATTGTCATATATGTGAACCTTTTTAATGACAATTACGACAAATACAATGTCATCATATTGGGGAAAAAATCCATAATTTTTGCCATTTATCCGACATTTGTGTACACATGAATTTGGAATTCGACTCAGGCCGCATACTCCCGGGTCACGATAACATGCCTAATTCGAAGCCATTTGGTACGGAAATAATGTTGATGTTAACCTTTTTTTTCACTTGTTTATAACACACCAATAATTCTATTGGTTGCCTGTTGGGCTATTAATGTAAAGGGATTTTTATGTTGATATTTTGGTTTTGCAACCATTTCTTAAAATTTTACTAAAAATGCTTATTTTTTTAATTTCAAATAAAAAAACCTTTTTTGGCTCAAAATTTGTGGACAACGTAACAAAATCAGTTTTTTGGAAAAATACAGAAATTGCCCAAAAATCATCCAAAGATACTTCTATAGGAATGTTTATTTTTTGTTTAACATACATTTTTCAGGTAAAATAAAAAATCAACACCCCCTTAAGTATGGGCCTCTTGTATAAGTTGTACGTAAGGCCCCTTGCAATTAAATGTGAGTTTACTGTTGCCCGCGCGCGTCCAAAAGTCACCCGCGTGATATATGTAATATTTTAAAAATATTTAATTATTTCATTGTTTACAGCTTTTTCATAATCTTTTTAACACTTTTCTGACGATAAAATTAGCCGATGAGCCGCATTGCAATACTTCCGGGTTGGAGAAAACATTTCTGGGAAGTAAAAAATTCTGCACGAAACTTGCAACTGTTGCTTTGTATTGAAATGTGTACATTTGAAGCATATTCGTAGGCACGGCAATTGATTACTGCACAATCGCTTCCGCGCATGACGTCACATCAAAACCGCCGAACTTCTTTGGAGTTTCCTAGTGCATTCTGGGTAATATTTCAGTTTACGATCGCCATCTTTAAAATTCTCTGAGCTAGCGTAACGATTTTTTTTTTACAAACATCGATCGAATATCTCAATATTCAAAATAGGGATGCAAATATGAGTAGACTCCTTTACAAAAGAAACAAAATGCAAAGCCAAGGCAGTAGGTGGTGGTAGGACATAATTAACAGCATTTGAATTGTATTCGTACCTTGGATAATAGTTAACAACGCCGACAATATTAAATCAGGTGACTTTACCCCAAAATATTACAATATTAATATTAAATAGTCACCTCGTCCTGCTTTTCAAAAACGCAACAGTAAACTCACATTTAATTGCAAGGGGCCTAACACCGAGTCACAAACCTTTTTATAGCGTGGTATTATGTCAGGTAGGGTATACAAGACGATGTCAAATGATGACCTAAAATTCACATGGTGTTTATTGGTCAGCTGATTATATTATCCATTTCAGTTAGATTAATTAAACACCATATCAAATGAGCCAGATTTCACTTTCATTGTTATTAATGTTGGTGGGAATGTTTGTGTTTTCTTTCAGCAATGGCCTTCTAGATCCATGGTCAGCCGGTGGTGTACTTAAATCACTATCAGATTCCCTAGTGGCTATTGTTATACCAGATGGGGCCCATCATCTGGACTTGAGGGCTAAAAATAAAGATGACCCTCCTGCGTTGATAGAAGCCCGGAATACAGAGAAGAAAATCATCGGACAATGGTTGCAATCACATTATTATAAGTTTAAGGTCAAGAGAAATAAATTGACTCTTTGAAAGCAATTTACCGTTTAAAGGCTTTTTTGGTGAGAGTTTACTTATCCACAACTTGATGAAGTTGGATTTAAATCTTAAATCCTGAATATTCTTCTTAAATCCTACACTCTTCTAAAGTTAAGAAAATTCTTATCTTCTATTTCATAAAACAACTCAAAGGTGTATGTTCCGATCACTTTTTTGAGGCCATGATCTTTTTACACATCAAGATATTTTGATATCAGAAGAATCCCCATATTTGTCTCATTATGTCTGTAAAATCTTAGGGGCCAGAAATGTTCCATTTAGAAATTATAGGCTAAAATGTGGTGAATTACTGCCAAATGTGGTTAACCACCAGCCAGTATGTGTACTACTCAATGGGCAAGTATTTTGTGACCTTGTGGTTCTAAAATAAGAACCACTGGAGTTATGCAACTCAAACTTTGGAATGTGACAATTTTAAGGATGACCTTCCATGTAAAATAGAAAACATCAAGTTGAAAATCGAGCTAGCAATCAAAACATCTACCTTTAAGTAGAATATCCATCTTAAGTTATAAGTAATATTCTTTTTATCATAAGAAGAGGTTTTGTTCTTAACTTAAGAAGAATCTAATAGGAACTTGTCTTAACTTACAAACTTAAGATTAATCTTGACCTTTATGAAATAGAGCCCAGGGAACTATTGCATAAAGCTTAAAATTCATCGTAAGAAGTGTTATTCTTCGTAAGTAATTGCCTCTTCTTAGGAGGATTGTTTAAGAATTTGTGATTTGATATTCATGATATAGACTGTAGGTCAAACTTTAGAACTTGGCCCTTCTCTACAAATCTTAACTAAAGAATAATTTTGAAATAATTTTTTAAAACCAGGCTCAAGTCAAAGTAATAATAACTCTTTGTAAGTTTACTTAAGATTAATTCATCTTAACTTTTATGCAATTGGGCACAGAATATATACTTTGCAGTTCTGCCTTGTTATATGACCTAAAGATTTTCCATGAGCAATTGCTATATCAAATTATCAAATTTTAAAATTAGTAATATAAAATTGCTACTCCTTCATTCTTCTCTGATAATAATTATATCAAAAAAGTTATGATTTGTGTTGAGTTCGTGCATACACTGGTATATAACAGGTTGAGGTTTTATTCGGACTAAAACTAATTCATTTGTACAGTTGATTGGACACATTCCACCATTAAATCTTACTTTGAAGCAGGGCTTTATTTTAAGTTGTTTTAAAGCAAGTATATTGCAAGTCTAAAACGGAATAATAAAGTGTAATAATACTGTTTGGGTTAGATTTGGCTAATTTGTATGTTGGATTCAGCACCAATTTGTGTTATTTTACTTTGAACAGTGATGGCACAATGGGGGCAGGTACAGCATACCAGCCTGCATGTTTCTTGCCTTCCCAGTTTTTCCCTCCCTGTAACAATTGATGTTCACCCACATTCACTTAAAGGCATATTATGTTATCTTTTCCAGAGAGCGCCCTCTATTCATGATTTTTTTTGGAAAGTAGATTTTCTTCCAGATTTCTATTTCTGATCATAAATCGTACATGCATTCCAAGTTACAGAGCGATACGATTCCTAATTACCTCAAAATCATGGCTTTAGAGTGAATTTAGAGTGAAAATATAAACTGTCGTGTTAACACTCACTCTAAAACCATGATTTTGAAGTGATTAAGAATCATATCGCCCTGTAACTTGGAATGTATGTACGATTTATGATCAGAAATGTAAATCTGCAAGAAAATCTGCTTTCAATTTTTTTTTCAATGTTAAGGGCGTTCCCTGGAAAGATCACATATACCTTTAATAATGCCGGTATTACCTAAGATATGATTTGGTTTGAAAATGCAAAGGATTCTGGGAAACAAGCAGACACCCGTTTTCATCTCATACATTATATAATTACATTTTTCTTTATCGCAAGGTTTCTCTTTTCTGATTGTAAATAATGTACTTTATAAGAAACTATTTGTTTAAAGAAGTATATCATTGTCATATACAGTACTACTTTTTGCCAGGCCGTTTCTTTCCAAGTAAATACAGCTCTAATGGAAAGACAATGGTTAATTCGCTTGGAAATTTTTGAAGATAATGTCAAAATCGATCAATTTATTCTGATGTAATTGGAAAAATAGCCTGTACAAATATACTAGCTTGTTGGACTTGTTGCTAACTTACTCTTCCCACTATCAGGAGAAAAAATGATATAATAATTTGATATAAAAAATGGTGTAATTTATTATTATTTACTGTTTTGAAAAAATGTCTGATACCCGATCATTTGATTGGATCTGAAGGAAAAACTGAATGCTTTTAAATTTGTTATACTGAAATCAAGATGAGTAAGCGTTTGAATACATTGTAGAGTTTGTCATAATTGTGAATATCGGTTATTCTGAACGAGGGTAATTCGTGAATCCTGCACTACTATACTATCGTCAGATTAATAATTGAACGAACATTGTGTCAAAGCACTCGAGTTCAACAATGCACAAAGACGTATACCTGCACTTGCGCTAGCACTAGATCCATCACGTATATGATATCGTATCTTTGTATACGAAGGGGAAACTTATTCGTTCAATAATTATGCTTTAACATGCTGACTCAAATGTCAATAAAATGTAACAAAATGTATATTGTTTTTACATGTTCATTGTTAACAATGTTTATTGTTGTGTTGTATCAATACCAAAGTCATTTAATTTGTTACCTCTCACATTATTTGTAAGGAATTCTATTTGTAAGAAAGTCAATATTTTTACAAAATAAAACTAGTAATATCCTAAAACTGTTTGAAGTTATAGTTTTGTCATGCTTGTGTGTCGAGTCATCGCTTTGTAAATATACTATACTGCATAATTAGAAGATTCATAAAATAATTCCAAAATTGAACTTACTGTTCCTCATGAACAGCGACGAGGGGGCCTACCAACTTAGTCACCTGTATGATAAATTGATCCAGAAAACGTCATCTAACACATCTCGTGACGTCATCAGAAAAACTACTTCTGGTAACACTGGATCAACGGTCGTCATGGGGGCACACCACTAAATACGTCCCCCATTGAAATACATGCGTTTCGGCCCTTTTTCAAGACCGTATTTTTACCCCACGTAACAATGATGGAAGTTTTTATTTCGCATGAATGTATTAGATATGTGTTGAATTTTATTTTAAACTTGATTTTTCTTGACCCATCTAGATGAAATTTTTCGCTACGGGCACCTAAACAGCGCCCTCACCATTTTAAACCGATATTTTCGCTTCCTCACCGGTTCCGGCAACGATATCCTTCCGCAGCCTAGGCTCCCGTGCGTATTCGATTCCGACGATTTTTGACCACATTAGCAATGCTGAGGTTCTATTCTAACTTTTTCATAACAAATAAGCAAGATTTACCTCTATTTCCTTCCCCTGGGACGATGATCAAATTGATATAGGTACTATTTCTCCGAACCCTACACCAAACGCGGAAGGATTTAGTGTAGTGCCCCCTTAGAAGCAAAACTTTTTTTGAGTTTTCATTCTTTTTTCTACATATTTCGAAAGAACAAGTATTTCTAAGATAAAACTGCCAAAGCATACCTCTGTGCGATCTGTGGTTCTCAAATAAGAGCATTTTTCTGAAAAATGATGATGTCCCATATGTTCATAAATTGTGTATAAAAGCAAGAAATCACCCAGTCCGGCACCATCTGGTCCGGCACCATCTGGGCTGACATCGATTTTGGCGAACTATAGTGTATGCATTATCAATTGTTTCGTGAATAATGTAATACAAACTAACTTAACATTTAATAAACATTTGATTATAATATTACATACAGACAAAGTCCGACACAAATTCACTATTCTCTAGTTTTCAGTAATGGTAGCTCTAAGAAGAGCTGTTTGGGTTTAAAAGGGACTGTTTGAGAGATATTTCATGTGATCTTTCAATTCATGTGGTGATACATGGAGGTGAACACCCGCTGTAATTCTTCAAACCGTGGCATGTGATTCTCCTCTTGTTGTCTGTCGAAGATTCTAACACCAAGTGGTCGCCTGCTGCGCACGTCCGCTCGACACCCTCTATGGGAAACTTCCCCGGCATGGCGTTTCTCACCATGCATGTCAGGTCAGGTCTGCGGTTCTGTAAGATGTACACGGCTCTTGGAAGCGTGGTGATTACCTCCCTGTGTCCAGGATACCGCAGCTGACACCGGTGGTAACCATCCTTGTTCCTACAATTTGTTTACACCCAATACGAACCAACTTCAATTTCTAAAACATTTCTGGTTAGGTATGATGTAGTTTTGACAGTATCTTCTGCTCATCCGTCAGGCTATCACCGCTAACCATAGACGCCTCCATTGTTATACATAGAGTACAATGCCCCTTTTGATGATTCGTCAAAAGTTTAGTGGCCAAGGCTAGCATGATTGTGTTTAGATTTGATTTAAAATATTGTATTGTACTTTTATCCTAATGGTAGTAATCTTAAGAAACTTATTGACAAATAAAACTGCGAAAATAGAGTGAAAATTAGAGTTTTTCAAGTAAAAGGTACCATAATAGGCAAGCAAAACTTTTTTTGAGTTTTCATTCTTTTTTCTACATATTTCGAAAGAACAAGTATTTCTAAGATAAACTGCCAAAGCATACCTCTGTGCGATCTGTGGTTCTCAAATAAGAGCATTTTTCTGAAAAATGATGATGTCCCATATGTTCATAAATTGTGTATAAAAGCAAGAAATCACCCAGTCCGGCACCATCTGGTCCGGCACCATCTGGGCTGACATCGATTTTGGCGAACTATAGCATGTATAGTGTATGCATTATCAATTGTTTCGTGAATAATGTAATACAAACTAACTTAACATTTAATAAACATTTGATTATAATATTACATACAGACAAAGTCCGACACAAATTCACTATTCTCTAGTTTTCAGTAATGGTAGCTCTAAGAAGAGCTGTTTGGGTTTAAAAGGGACTGTTTGAGAGATATTTCATGTGATCTTTCAATTCATGTGGTGATACATGGAGGTGAACACCCGCTGTAATTCTTCAAACCGTGGCATGTGATTCTCCTCTTGTTGTCTGTCGAAGATTCTAACACCAAGTGGTCGCCTGCTGCGCACGTCCGCTCGACACCCTCTATGGGAAACTTCCCCGGCATGGCGTTTCTCACCATGCATGTCAGGTCAGGTCTGCGGTTCTGTAAGATGTACACGGCTCTTGGAAGCGTGGTGATTACCTCCCTGTGTCCAGGATACCGCAGCTGACACCGGTGGTAACCATCCTTGTTCCTACAATTTTTTTACACCCAATACGAACCAACTTCAATTTCTAAAACATTTCTGGTTAGGTATGATGTAGTTTTGACAGTATCTTCTGCTCATCCGTCAGGCTATCACCGCTAACCATAGACGCCTCCATTGTTATACATAGAGTACAATGCCCCTTTTGATGATTCGTCAAAAGTTTAGTGGCCAAGGCTAGCATGATTGTGTTTAGATTTGATTTAAAATATTGTATTGTACTTTTATCCTAATGGTAGTAATCTTAAGAAACTTATTGACAAATAAAACTGCGAAAATAGAGTGAAAATTAGAGTTTTTCAAGTAAAAGGTACCATAATAGGCCAAAAACAACATGTCTTAGAAGCAAAACTTTTTTTGAGTTTTCATTCTTTTTTCTACATATTTCGAAAGAACAAGTATTTCTAAGATAAACTGCCAAAGCATACCTCTGTGCGATCTGTGGTTCTCAAATAAGAGCATTTTTCTGAAAAATGATGATGTCCCATATGTTCATAAATTGTGTATAAAAGCAAGAAATCACCCAGTCCGGCACCATCTGGTCCGGCACCATCTGGGCTGACATCGATTTTGGCGAACTATAGTGTATGCATTATCAATTGTTTCGTGAATAATGTAATACAAACTAACTTAACATTTAATAAACATTTGATTATAATATTACATACAGACAAAGTCCGACACAAATTCACTATTCTCTAGTTTTCAGTAATGGTAGCTCTAAGAAGAGCTGTTTGGGTTTAAAAGGGACTGTTTGAGAGATATTTCATGTGATCTTTCAATTCATGTGGTGATACATGGAGGTGAACACCCGCTGTAATTCTTCAAACCGTGGCATGTGATTCTCCTCTTGTTGTCTGTCGAAGATTCTAACACCAAGTGGTCGCCTGCTGCGCACGTCCGCTCGACACCCTCTATGGGAAACTTCCCCGGCATGGCGTTTCTCACCATGCATGTCAGGTCAGGTCTGCGGTTCTGTAAGATGTACACGGCTCTTGGAAGCGTGGTGATTACCTCCCTGTGTCCAGGATACCGCAGCTGACACCGGTGGTAACCATCCTTGTTCCTACAATTTGTTTACACCCAATACGAACCAACTTCAATTTCTAAAACATTTCTGGTTAGGTATGATGTAGTTTTGACAGTATCTTCTGCTCATCCGTCAGGCTATCACCGCTAACCATAGACGCCTCCATTGTTATACATAGAGTACAATGCCCCTTTTGATGATTCGTCAAAAGTTTAGTGGCCAAGGCTAGCATGATTGTGTTTAGATTTGATTTAAAATATTGTATTGTACTTTTATCCTAATGGTAGTAATCTTAAGAAACTTATTGACAAATAAAACTGCGAAAATAGAGTGAAAATTAGAGTTTTTCAAGTAAAAGGTACCATAATAGGCAAGCAAAACTTTTTTTGAGTTTTCATTCTTTTTTCTACATATTTCGAAAGAACAAGTATTTCTAAGATAAACTGCCAAAGCATACCTCTGTGCGATCTGTGGTTCTCAAATAAGAGCATTTTTCTGAAAAATGATGATGTCCCATATGTTCATAAATTGTGTATAAAAGCAAGAAATCACCCAGTCCGGCACCATCTGGTCCGGCACCATCTGGGCTGACATCGATTTTGGCGAACTATAGCATGTATAGTGTATGCATTATCAATTGTTTCGTGAATAATGTAATACAAACTAACTTAACATTTAATAAACATTTGATTATAATATTACATACAGACAAAGTCCGACACAAATTCACTATTCTCTAGTTTTCAGTAATGGTAGCTCTAAGAAGAGCTGTTTGGGTTTAAAAGGGACTGTTTGAGAGATATTTCATGTGATCTTTCAATTCATGTGGTGATACATGGAGGTGAACACCCGCTGTAATTCTTCAAACCGTGGCATGTGATTCTCCTCTTGTTGTCTGTCGAAGATTCTAACACCAAGTGGTCGCCTGCTGCGCACGTCCGCTCGACACCCTCTATGGGAAACTTCCCCGGCATGGCGTTTCTCACCATGCATGTCAGGTCAGGTCTGCGGTTCTGTAAGATGTACACGGCTCTTGGAAGCGTGGTGATTACCTCCCTGTGTCCAGGATACCGCAGCTGACACCGGTGGTAACCATCCTTGTTCCTACAATTTGTTTACACCCAATACGAACCAACTTCAATTTCTAAAACATTTCTGGTTAGGTATGATGTAGTTTTGACAGTATCTTCTGCTCATCCGTCAGGCTATCACCGCTAACCATAGACGCCTCCATTGTTATACATAGAGTACAATGCCCCTTTTGATGATTCGTCAAAAGTTTAGTGGCCAAGGCTAGCATGATTGTGTTTAGATTTGATTTAAAATATTGTATTGTACTTTTATCCTAATGGTAGTAATCTTAAGAAACTTATTGACAAATAAAACTGCGAAAATAGAGTGAAAATTAGAGTTTTTCAAGTAAAAGGTACCATAATAGGCCAAAAACAACATGTCTTCGAAGGGGGCACACCACTAAATACGTCCCCCATTGAAATACATGCGTTTCGGCCCTTTTTCAAGACCGTATTTTTACCCCACGTAACAATGATGGAAGTTTTTATTTCGCATGAATGTATTAGATTATGTGTTGAATTTTATTTTAAACTTGATTTTTCTTGACCCATCTAGATGAAATTTTTCGCTACGGGCACCTAAACAGCGCCCTCACCATTTTAAACCGATATTTTCGCTTCCTCACCGGTTCCGGCAACGATATCCTTCCGCAGCCTAGGCTCCCGTGCGTATTCGATTCCGACGATTTTTGACCACATTAGCAATGCTGAGGTTCTATTCTAACTTTTTCATAACAAATAAGCAAGATTTACCTCTATTTCCTTCCCCTGGGACGATGATCAAATTGATATAGGTACTATTTCTCCGAACCCTACACCAAACGCGGAAGGATTTAGTGTAGTGCCCCCTCATACACCATTGAGAAAGACATCCGATCGGACGTCGAAACTGTCTGGAACAGTAAGTTCAATTTTGGAATTATTTTATGAATCTTCTAATTATGTTTCCTTGGATTCCTGATGAACCTATTCTCTGATATACTATACTGCAGTTAATAATAATAGACCTTTGTCCTAACTTTTTTAAGCCAATTATTGTATTTAAATAGAATAAATATATTTTTGTGATTTTATTTCAGAGAGGACGCCGAATTAATTGAATTCAAATATCACCATTATTAAGATGCTAAACGTTAACTAATAGATAGGCTGTCCCTCATTGAAACATCTGTGTTGATTATAATGTGAAGGCAAACAGTTATTTGAAGCACATCAGAAACGTAAACATTCTTAGGTTTTTAGCTTACTACAAGCAAGGAGTTATTAACTCCTTGCTACAAGTAAGCTAAAGCGACTCGATGCGAGGGGTCAAGGGGAAAGTGCGACTATGAAATATGGTTTTATCTCGGTCACACAAGTGGTATTTGTCGGGAAATGTACACGAGATAGTGAAAAAATATGATCGCATAAATATGTTATAAAATGGGCTTGATTGCCATTCGACAAAATAGGCAATTTTGCGTTATTTTCTTTATTGTCAAAATTGTATTGAAAATGCATGTAAAACGCTGTGATAGAAAAGTTGATTAACACATGACACGCATGTATCATGATGTACAAGCGTGATTATCGTATTGTGATTGGTTTAACTACTAGAGATCATTATTATTCATGATACGAAATCAGCGGAAAGTAAAAATACAGCCGTCAAAGTGAAAAATGGGTGGGGATGTCGTTTTTTCGTTAATTGATGTTAATCGCTTCTGTATATATTCTTCAAACTATATCTCCGATTTCAGCGGCCAAAATTATGGAAAATTATGTTTTCAAAGGTTTTTCATCATGAGGTGCTGTTAGAAATTCGCGAAAAAGAGTAAAACTTGCGAATATTGCCTTGCTAAAATGCTAAATTTGCGTGCTTTATCGTGCCGTAATATTTTGTATTACCCCCACCAGTTTGGTATCGTCGGCCATTCATAACACTTGGGGACGAATACCGAGGATTTAGATTGTACATTAAACGCCAGGTTATGTTTTAAAGTTAAAACAATAATATGTATAGATGAGGTGACCTATGATGTCACGTATTTACAAATGGGACACCCTCTGTTGTTTCCCGCCAGGCAGAATACAGTAAAGTTAATGAAGACAACATGAAATTTCTTTCTAATGAAGTGTAAAACTCATTTAGTTTTAGTTTTTTGTGTGAAATGCGATAGCTTATAGCATTCCTAAGCAAGTTTAAAGACAGTTTTGATAACAATTTGCTGTGACACCACAATTCTAGTTAGAAAACCTGATCTGGCCTATGTAAACTATAGGAACTCTTGCCCGGTGTGTTTTGTCTCAAACCAACAGAGGGCGTCCTAAATGTCAACAAATGTCACCTCATCTATACTTTAACCATCGGTTAAACAAAATCAACTTTATTGATGAGAAAATACAAAAATCATATCTTTATGGAGGCAAACTGGTCTAAAAGTGGTGATTTGTCATCCAAATACATCGTATTTTCCATTATCAGATTTTCGACACTGACCTACCTATATAAATTTGGTATCGTTCGAAACGTGATCTTGCCATATAGGCCTATGGTACATTTAATTAATTATGCATCATATGTCATGAATGTCATGAATGCGTAGAAATGTGATGACATTTACTTTGAAATATTCATTACCTGATGGGTATAGGCAAATTGTGACCACGAAAAGAGACACTCGTGTTCTGCGGATCGCCTTGTTGTTTAATGTATTTATTTATGCATTCATCGATGCATTTATTTATTTGTGCATTTATTCAACGAAATCTTTGATTTATGTATGCACCAATTTTATGTATGCATTTATTAAATGTATTTGTTTTAGTTATTCCCGTTCATCTTTATTTCGCATGCAACTCTTATAAACAATTGTTTTGTTCATTTATTTTAAAAAGGCTACCTTACAAAAATACAAGTTTAAATCTGAATACCTTACATGGATTTGATGGGGCCTGTGAGGATGCAGTGGCGTAAGGTATATAGGTTTTTCGTAAGTGGTGGGGCGAAAATTAAAGTGAACCGACAACACTACGCTATGTGCTATTCTACACCGTGTTTTCCCATGATTGAGGTATATTTTTAACTTTAAACGTGTTTTAAAACACCGATCTATAAAATCAAGAAAATATCTGTAATACTGTACAGCCTATATGAGCCAAGACGACAGGGCGTAATAACAATTCGGCGGAAGTGTATAGACCTTCTGGAGGAGTCGCAGTAGCGTAGCCAGTGGGGGGGGGGGCGATTTTCTTTTTACTGTGCGACATTTTTTGACCTCATCCCCCCCACCCCCCACTTACGTGAAATTCACGAGGTAAGTGACTAGAAAAAGAATTGGGGCAACCTTTTACGAACATTTTAGAAATCTTGCCCCCCTGAAAAAAATCCTAGCATTGATGTTTGCCCCCCCCCCCCCCCCCCCCCCCCCCGCCCCCGGAATGACAATGCTGGCTACGCGCCTGAGGAGTCATAACTCTGAGTTTCACGCCGATAAGGCAATCCGCGTCCACGTGTATTTTCTCATGAGAATCGGGACTAAATTGCGATTGGTTACCATTTGTGATCCCTTTTGGCATTTTTAAAATCAACCAATATATAAAGTTATCCTATTTGACTGAGTCCCGAGGATAAAGTTGACCATCCCCTGTACTAAAGGGGTCAAAAAAAAGTAAGTCCCCCCTAAAATTAGATTACTTTTCTTTACATCTTCCCACACAATTAGGCGTTTCAAAAAGTTGAAACGATTATGAAAGGAGAAAACGCTTGGCTACCAAAAAAAAGTTTTACATTTTCGATATCATGTTTACTTTTCCCAAAACAGTCACATTTCCCCAAAATGATGTTTTCAGAAAAAGTGGGACCAGTAAATTTATAAAATTCTCTCTCGTGATTTTTTTGTACGAAAATTAGACCAAGTTTGTTTGCATAAACTCCGCACAGAATTAATCGTTTTGAGAAATGTAAAAACTTGTGAAAAGAAAAGTGCTTGGCTTCTCACAGAAAGTTTCTCCTGTTGAATATCATGTTTACTTTTCCCAAAATTGTCTCATTTTCCCAAAACGATGTTCTCAGAAACAGTGTCAATTTTCAAAATCATATACAATTTTGTTTGCATAACACCCCCACACAATTAGGTGTTTTAAGTGAAACTTTTCTGAAAAGGAAAAACGCTTAGCTATCCGTACAAAGTTTCCCATTTTCAATATCATGTTTACTTTTCCCCAAAAAGTCAAATATCCCCCAAAAGATGTTTCCGTTAACATGAAATTTGCCAAAATCCAATACAAGTAAGTGCCACTTTTTCTGAAAACATCATTTTGAGGAAATGTGACTGTATTGGGTAAGGTAAACATGATATCGAAAATGTAAAACTTTCTATTGGTGGCCAAGCGTTTTCTCTTTTCATAATCGTTTCAATTTTTCAAAACGTTTAATTGTGTGTGAAGTTATGTAAACAAAAGTAATCTAATTTTAGGGGGGGGGGGGCTTACTTTTTTTGACCTCTTTATATTATGTAACTTGTATTGGACGACCCATGGTTGACCGAGTACAGATTGTAAGGCTACTATAACTGAATGATTTTTACGCCATACAATTCAATATGTATAAGACCACTTATCCCGAGTGCAAGAAATGCATGAGTGAAAAACCTGAATTGAATAATAAACACTGATCTTCTAATAGAATAGATATTGGCCAGTTTATCACTGCTCTGATGGACAATAATAGTAAATCTCGGTACTGCGTTTGGTTTCCTCCAAAATACCATTCTTGTTGAATTATAATGTAATGACTGTGTTGGGGCGTGTGAACAAATTGACGGATGAGAAGCAGGGCAATTTTAAGAAGATCAAAGCTGATGACGGACTCTGGGTTCTAGTTTGCTCCAGTCTTCAATATGTCCTGTGATAATTTGGTATCTATCTCATGATGATGCATTACATCAAATACCGTAGGAACTAAACTGGATGAGGAGTGTAATTACTACCCAACGCAAGCTCTTGGACGGTACATTAGGTATACTTCGAATAATATCATTCTGCTTCATCAATCATCATGTCGTGGGAGTCGCTATTACTAAGTGGGAATGTAAGTAAAAATTGTCGTATCTGTTATATCAGTGACAGTTATACTGTCACTGGTTATAGGCTATGTAGGCCATAATCTTTGTAAACAGAGTGGCTAGGCTATACAGGGTGACCTAGTACAACAAATCATACTTAGTGATATTTGTCATCAGTTGGTATTATTCATCATAGGGTATTTTGCATGTTTCACTATCTGTTGGTAGGGGGGAAAAAAACGAAAAAAAAACCAACGTATGGGTTTCCTGTACTATTAAAGGGTGACCCAGAAAATGTTGAACCCAAAAATCACAAACTTAAAAAAAAAAAAAAAAAATTAAAATATATATATGGCATTCTGTTTTCAACAGTTATGTAAACAATTTATTCAGCTTTCTGGAGAACTTTAGATTATGTAAATTGGCCTTACCAATCTAAAGATACACTTGATTGTGTGACAGGGAGTGTTTTCGCCCTTTTGTAAAAGTGAAAAAATTGTAACTTGGTTCAGCCAGATATAATATGAAACTTAATTCTGTTCTAAATACGGTGAGTTAAGTAATCTTTTCTTTTGATCTGTATTTATCAAATTAACATTTTCAAATGAAGTCAAGGGGACTTCAGTTTTTGTTTTCAAAGTCTCTTATATTATAATAATAATATTGATTTACATTACAGTCACAACAAAAGATCCTGCTAAAAGTAAAAACAAATCGGAAAGAAATGGTTTCAAACAGGCACTTGTTCTGCTCATGTAGCATGAAACCATTTTTTTGCACTTCACTTACACTACAAAACAACACTTCTTACAAAATTACACGTATTTTAAGTTTCGTGTGGCCTATTTTTATGATCTAAAATGTTTCAGAAGTTAAATGTATGGTGCACATAGCTGGTGAACGAGTTATGCAATATTTTGTTATTTTAATGGTAAAAAAAATATTGAATTTTGTGATTTTTGGGTTCAACATTTTCTGGGTCACCCTGTATGTTACTACTACTATGTATTTTTAAATAGTATAGTAATTCTAACTTTTAAAAATGTCAACAGATTTGATACATGAAAATGCAGGGGAGATGTAAATACGAGGGTCGTTCATTAAATAATGAAAGTGATCATTATGGGATGCATGAGTGATTCTATTGAGGGATAATGTGATCAATACAAAGTATGAACCTTTATCTTTCAAACAATACACTTTGGGATTGTTAGATACCTTTGGTTATGTAACGTC
This sequence comes from Ophiura sarsii, assembly GCA_035610835.1. Taxonomy (NCBI): domain Eukaryota; kingdom Metazoa; phylum Echinodermata; class Ophiuroidea; order Amphilepidida; family Ophiuridae; genus Ophiura; species Ophiura sarsii. Next base: position 40,389,198 of record CM069450.1, on the reverse strand, counting down.
ATTAACATAAACACATTAGGTTTCAGACACTGACTGAAATCTGTCAATTATGTGGCTGAATTTGTAATAATTATGTTGAATATGGGTTGATTGATACATTTGCGTATATCTCGGCAATACAAGCATAAAACAGATAACACTTGGCACATAGTTAGAACACACACTTATCTCTGTTTGACACTCTTTTTTAGATCTGAATTCCTTAATACAAACAAGAAGGTTCCATCTCAAATACGCTTTTATTTAGCATAATCCGCAATAATATACCTTAGAAAACAACAGGATTAAGAACAATGGAAGGATTATGATTTAGTAAATTGTTGTGGGATGTAAAGCAATAATAGTGGGGATTTCAAAAGGAGCTGTTCATAAAATTTCCTCAACCCATTGAAATTATGTGACGATTACTTTAACATATCTAGTAGTAGCTCTAAAGATAACAGTAATAAGAGAGGTTGTGGGAGCCATCTTTGATTGATACATTCATGTATATCTTCATTTTGACTATCACAATATAATAATATGTATTACACATTGATTTAAGCATTTTTCATTATTTCTGTTTAGAATTTGAAGGCACAGTAAGCTTTTATCTGGTAAATTTTAGCCATTTTTGGCCCAGTTCAAAATGATCTGCCGTCTGCGCATGCTCATATTTTCTGCAGGTTTCATGCGAATAAGTTCAGATAATTAGTTATTTAAACTATCATATGGAATCTCCCAAACTGGTTAATTGCTTGGATTTTTCCTAGATTGTTTGATTTTCCGCAATATTAGTGATTCACTGACTGGGTATTTTTCAATGAAATTGGTTATTTGAAATACTGATTATTTGTATACTTTTTATTCAATTGCCTCTCCTTACTTTTCCCTCTTATACTACATATATCAAATTAGACAGGCATTAAAGCTGAGACGAATATACCTGAAGGGATAAGAAGCTCTATTCATTCCTGTTATGTGCAGCGGTGCAAGTCTAACACGGTTATTGTTACGCTTGATGCCAGTCGATTTTCATCATTCAGTTAAATTTGTAGCACGTCCTCACTATGTGAGTTACCGCGCTATTTCAAATTTAGTGTTATCCACACGTGTGTTACGATCTTCTTAACAACCTGAACACATTGTAGTATCGGACGGTCACCGACTACAGACTGTGATAGATTTCTTAAATGATTACGCATTTATATTGCTAGAATTATGGCATTTCATAAGAAGTATGCCAATTAAAACCTACTAGAGCCATAGTTCAATACATAAACAATGTATTATGATATTCAAAGTGCATGGTTTGTGTTTAGATTTAATATGAATTGAAATACAAATATTCAGATGTGGTTGAAATAATACACTTATCTGTTGATGAATAAAAATACCAAATGTGTTGTGTTTCAATTCACATTAAATCATAATTCTAAACACAAATCATGAACTTTGAATATCATACTACATTGTTTATGGGTTGAAGTAGGGCGCTAGTAGGTTTTAATTGGCATACTTTTCTGAAATACCATAATTCTAGCAATATAAATGCGTAATCATTTTAGAAATCTATCACAGTCTGTATGCGCAATCATCAAGATCATGGTTTAAACCCAGAAGTGAGAGCAGGACAAATCGACGCATGCGTGTGCATGCGCACAGCCTGTTTTGTAGGTTCTGCTTGGGTTGGTTTCAGAACAATGCCGTGCAAGACCTGGTTCGTAGAATTGAATGGCAATACACGGAGCTGCCTATCCCTTCAGGTATATTCGTCTCAGATTAAAGATATTGGGTTTTTGTTATCATACTTACGCGAACAAATTGGGATTTACCTTCTGGTGTCATGTTATGAAATCTTCTTACCACATGTTTCATACAAACAATTCAAATTTCCCGCCAAATAAGTGATTTAGCAGTGTCCCAAGTGTACTTTTCACACTTAGAAATCCAAAACTGTATTGTTAGAAAGACAAAGGTTCATACTTTGTATTGATCACAATATCCCTCAATAGAATCACTCATGCATCCCATACCATGATCACTTCCATAACTTACTGACGGATGACCCTCGTACATGTACATACAGTATATACCAGCTTGTGTGTATTATGTGACAGGGGGGGGGGGGGGCTTAGCAGGTGAGGTCAGTTTTGAGTTTATTATATGTACTCTCTACTCAGCTTTAAAGGTAGATGACCCGATCACATTTTCGTAACACAGAATTATTTCAAACATACGGAGATTTTCATATCATATGAAAGCTTGTATTTTTCTCATCATCATACTGAAATTTGACGGCCTAAATCGGTATAATTACGGAGAAATCGATGAAATAACGTCGAATTACCGCGAATGGTGGTAACCACCGATATAGTTTGTGTGCTACTCAATGGGTACAGTTCACAGCATCTTGTGCGTCTAAAATAAGAACCATTAGAGCTATGCAACTCAAACTTTGGAACACGACTTTTTTAAGGATGACCTTTCATGTAGAATAGAAAACTTCAAGTTGAAAATCGGAACATCTACCTTTAAAATTCCACAACAAATTTATCAAAATTTATCAAGGCATTCATATTTTGCAAATGACTCCTCTTGTTTGTTTGTGTTTGTGTTTGTTTTTTTGTGTGTGTTTTTGTGGGTTTTTTTTTGGGGGGGGGGGGGTTCTGTCCGTTTTTCATCTACAGGCTGTCCCAAAATGATTAGTACCCATCGATGCCCAAAGTTCAATAAATGTTTTCATCATCAAAATTAATAAGATTAGATCCGTTATTTGGAAAAAGTGTACTCTAGCTCCCAGATACTAGAATGTACTAGTATTGACCAATACTAGAACACCCAGTATCGTTCGATACTGGTACATTATTTTGTTCCAGTATCGCTCGATACTGGCACGTTTAAAATGTTCCAGTATTGCCCGATACTGGAACAAAATAATGTACCAGTATCGATCGATACTGGTACATTATTTTGTTCCAGTATCGGTCGATACTGGTAGAATGTGTACCAGTATCGCCCGATACTGGTACATGAAAAATGTTCCAGTATCGAGCGATACTGGCAAAATTCATGTACCAGTATCGACCGATACTGGTATACCAGTATCTGGGACCTAAAGTACACTTTTCCCCGTTATTTTTCTATCTTATTTACTATATATACTGTACCCTTTCATTAGAATTTTAGATCATGAATATCGGACTTATTTTAATGAAGTTACACTCCATTGTGTAAGACATGGTGATTTCACCTTTTTGGCAAAGTGCAAAAAAATGTGTTTTTAAACAGCTTGTTTGAAAGAAACTAATACATTTATTACATTATAATTATTCCCAACCCCCATCAGTTCACAATTAGCAATAATCTCGTAAGTAGATTTCCGTACCAAGTATATAGCCTAAAGATCGCAAATTGGGCCCCCCCCCCCCCCCCCCCCCCCCCCCCCATGTTATGAATCATCTTATCATTTCCAACTCCCAATCTGGCTACCGCCACAGAGTTAGGCAACTCTGTTATCGTGCCTAGCAACAGGCAACCCATCCTAAAAAATCTCTTGGCATAAACAAACACGGATGTGATTCTAGAAGTGTCTCCTATTTTCCGGTAAGACTGTGCCAGTTTAAGGATATTTGTGAGTAATATCCTCTTTCCAAAACAAGTATTGGTTTTATTTATGATCGCTAGTTACTTTCATATGACTGTTATAAAATCGTGTCCACGCGAAACACGTTTTTATAGGCCCTTTTCATTTCCGTTTTCACTATCAAATTTCAAAATGGCGGCGCTTTTTGCCGCGATTTTCGGACTTTAACTCTGACGCCAAGGTTGCAGAATTCGGCTACTTCTTCCGTGTTTACAAGAAGTTCTGGCCTTTTTCCCCCGTGATTATTCTGACTTACCTTGTACATCATTGCTGGTATACTGTTTCTGTTTTATCATATACTATGTATACTGTTCAGAGTGTATTTTGTATTCCGTTTCACATGCATTTTAAAGAGTTTTTCATGCTTGTTATTCTTCCTTTGATAATGATATGATGTATTTTATGTATGACTAGGTATGCTATAAATAACATCAACATGTCACACGTTTCTACTTCTACTACATATTGATTCACTTTTCATGCGTTGATTCCAGTTTAGATATCCACTATATGCTAGTGTTATTCTCTATTCTTTTTCTACTACAGCTCCGTTTTCGATTGCTATTTATCGCCTTTTAAGCCATTCATATTCGTATCGACCCAACCGGAAAGCTTTGTAGCATTTACTACTTCACGCCATTTGATTTTGACCTTTTCAAATCTTCTGATCGCGCAGCTTATTCTCTGATTTATCACCTTTCGTAGCTCGCTAGCGCTCTCATACTTCATTCTGAAACTGTACTCGCGTGCTCGCTGTAGTTTTGTTTCACTTAACGGATTGTATATAATTATTGTATTCCTCTACAACCCGTTTTTCCCTATCTCCGTTTTCACAATGAAACCCAAAGAATGTCGTAGCTGTAAGTCTGCCCTCCCTAAGGGAGACCTTCACTCATCGTGCTATCTTCATCGTAGATGCTCACGTACGCACACCTGCAAGCTTGATTACAAGGAACCTTCTGCTTTTTGGGACGATATTGAAGCTCATATCGCAGCGCATTCTGTGCCATCCCTTTCCCCCAACCCCAATATTAGACCTAAGCATAAATCTAGTTCTAAGTCTAGTGACATTACGAAGCATGTCACAGGTGACCATTTGGCTTTTTCGAGTTCGGCCAAACGATCATCCGAGGGGCGTTGTGCCCAGGTATCTAAGAGTGCTAGAATCGAGATCGATCACGGTGGTACTAAAAACACCTCCTTGATCGATCCAAGACACGTTAGTTCCAAATCTAACGCGCAGATTCTGACTCCCTGTTCGAATGAAATCACTGAACAGGGGCGTCACGCCAACGTGGACTGTGACGGAAAACTCCCTCGGGAGCCAGTACACCTTTCCACGCTGAAGATTGCTGATGGAAATAGGGTCGTTTTGGATGGTATGTCACGCTCTGATTCCAACGACCCTTGTGCTGCTCCTCCGAGTAGTACTGGTGAGACCATCAGCAATGAGGGGAGGAGTGTCGCGGGGGGGGGGGGGGGGGGGGGGGGGGGGTACCTGTCACAGGGTACCGTCCTATCGGCACAGACACATGATTCTATACCATCCTTAACGCACTCGAATCATGGTCTACCTCCCCCGGGCGGTGCGATTCCCTTTTTAGGTTATCGTACTTCCCACAACAATACTCTCGAGTCTCTTCAGGAGCACCCCTCTTTACAGGGGGGTTTTGCTTCAGAATTGCAGAGTAGGGGATCTCACCGGTCTAATGCGGGCACGCTATTTTATAGTGGTACCCAAATCCGACCCCCCACAACCTACGTTTCGGTTCCACCTGTACCCCTCCTACGGGAGGCTCTGCAGCACTCCGAGGTGGGTACCCCTGACGGTTCTACTTCAGTTAATCCCCGGGAGATACTGATTACCAATCAGGGGAGATCTGATAATGCTTACTCGCAAAGGTGACTCGTCACGCACTGATCGCGATGGTGGTTATGTCTATCAGCATAATAATCCCTATCCAAACGATCAGGCCTATAGTGATACACACAGGAGAGATTACAATAGAGACGCATACTTGAGATCAATTAATCAGGACTATTGTCGTCCCAGCTCTAATCCCCAGACATTACCAGTTAATGTACATCGGATAGCTGCCTCACAACAGGCTACTGGGCATTCTAGCACTGTCTCTTCGGAGGACGACGAATTTGTTCAATGGCAGCGATTCAAGGCGTTTCAAGCCAGAGAGAACAACATCTATGACATTCACTCGGGTTTAGCTCGGTCACACAGTAGAGCTCCTCACTCTGCTACGCTAGCATCTTCGGGGAGAGAGTCAGCCAGCGTTCGCAAATCCAATTCAACCTCTGCTACAGCTAACAAAAACATTGACGTCACTGACTTGGTTAGCGAGGGGGATGATGAGGATTTGGAGTATGATGAGGATGACGATGATCAGTTGTCTGGTACCGAGGAACAGTACGATCAGGGTTCGGATGAGGAAGGAGATACCTCATCGGACAATGCTTTTCCACCCAACGTTCTGAGAAGCACGGAAGAGTCTCAGGAACCATCCTCTTTCGGTTTTGAGTGGCAGTTAAATGCTAAGAATAAACTTGTCTTCCCATCCTCCAGGGTTGACCCTATCAACCTCTACGCTTCAAAATCCATGGGATTAGCGGTTAATGACGCTCCGGTGGAGCCTCCTCCAACGTCTTTCTTCTTCGACAGCCTGAATGAACCTACGAGGGCTTCCACCACAGTTCTGTCCCTCCCTAGCGAGATTTTCACGGAGATGGCGAAAGTTAGGAAGAAGGACTTACCAACTCTTAACAAGGAAGCAAAGGCAGATCGGAGGGAAGCTGCCACAGCATTCAAGGCCTGCCCTTCGGACGAGACTGAATGCTTTGGCATTTCATCCATCGACAAGGAGGTTATGGAATACATGAAAGCCAAGTCCAATTCACCAGAATGCTTCATGAAGGACTGGGAGGACACCCTTTCTCTAGAGCAAGAAGACTTATCACACATCCGTAGACTAAGTATTTTCCAGATGTCCATCATTAATGCTCTCGCTCTAGACCTTCAACCTCCTACTCTGACTCCGCCTTCTGAAGAAGCACAGAGGTCCTATGCATCCGCCAGATTGGCGATGGACATGACAGGCCGTATTCTGAGGGCATCGGTCAGGGCTCACCAACGTCTGGAGATCCTTCGGCGCAAGAACGCGGCAGCTGGATTCAAGAATGAGATTGTGGGCTCATTAGTGGAAGCTTTAGTTGATGCTCCCTTCGACGCGGACCCTACTAAACTCTTCGGAGGCTCTTCTAAGAAGACTGCTAGATCCGTTTCTAAACGAAGAATCGCCGACGCTTCAGTGGAGCTTTCCATCAAGAAACCCCGCCCTGCTGCTAAGTACAGGAATAACAAGAAAAGGTCAGACTCTAGACGGGCGTCCAAGTCATACGCTCCACCGCCGCCGCCACCGCCGTCTCATGATCGTGGTTATGACCGCGAGTACCAACAACAACCATCCAGAGGTAGAGGTAGAGGTCGAGGGCGTGGGCGTGGTAGAGGTAGAGGATCTTCACGTGGACGAGATGGAAAATCCAACTCTTCATCGTCTCACACCGCCCAAGCCGTCGAGAAATCTTATTCCGGATCCTATCAGAGTCCGCCGAGGAAACCCCGAGGAGGAAGGGGGCGCGGTCGACGGGGGTTTTGAAGGTCCCCCGGCCACCCTGAGACACGTTCTTCCAGACGTGTCTCCTCCGCTCCCAAAAGTTCTTCACAAGGAGAACTGGGAGGTGGGTGGCCGCCTTCGCCACTTCTCAATGAAGTGGGCCTCCATACAGGCTTCAACTTGGGTCTTTCTCATCGTCAGGGATGGATACAGGATCGACTTCACGGACACCCCGGAATTCGGCCCAATCAGGGAGACCCCTCTTCCAAAGGACCCTATCCAAAGATCATCACTGCTGAACGAAGTGACCAAGCTCATTCAGAAACGTGCTGTGATATATACCAATTCATCCACCGTTCGGGCAGGGGTTTTGGTCTACTTTCTTCCTGGCACCCAAGAAAAACGGCGAGTGGAGACCGATAATCAACCTGAAACCACTCAACCGGTTCATAAAACCAGAGAAGTTCAGGATGGAGAACCTCACCACCATCCTGAAATCACCCATCAAGGGCAGCTGGGCGGCGTCCATAGACTTAAAAGACGCATACTTACACATTCCTATTCACCCAGAGGACAGGAAGTGGTTGAGATTTTGGATCGACGGACAGGCCTTCGAATTTCAATGCCTACCCTTCGGCCTGTCAACCGCCCCACGCGTATTCACAAGGGTCGTCCAAGAGGCTGGAGCCTTCCTACGAAGAAAGGGAATAAGAATTTTCATGTACTTGGACGACTGGCTCATAGTAGACGAGACCATGGAGTCGACAGCTCGCGCGGTGAACACAGTGTTGGAAGAGGTCACACGACTGGGATTTATCGTCAACCTGGAAAAATCACACATCATTCCCTCCCAGTCCCCGGTCTTTCTAGGAGCCCGTCTGGACCTGTCCAGCGGCCGTGTCTTCCCGACTCAAGAGAGGATCTTAAACCTCGCGTTTCACGCTCGTTCATTCCTAGCGAAGAGGACTGCGCCAGCTTCGGATTGGCTCCGGATACTTGGATACATGGCCAGCATGGTAGCTCTGGTACCATACTGCAGGTTATACATGAGGATGACCCAAATTCACCTTCTGAAGAACTTCGACGCAACTTCTCAACTTCAGAGTCTCCGCATATTCATTCCTCAGGAAGTTCGGCTAGAGGTCCATTGGTGGACGCTCGCGTCAAACATGGAGATAGGCATTCCTTTTCCACGTCCATCCCATCATATGATACTCACTACGGACGCATCTCTGGGGGGATGGGGCGGCTTCATAGACCACTCTGCAGTCCAGGGAACGTGGTCTGCGGAGGAATCAACGTTTCACATAAATCTGCTGGAGTTATGGGCCGTGAGAAATTCCCTTCAAGATCTATTGACATCTGTCGCAGGGAACAGGATTCTAGTGAAATCCGACAACTCAACGGTAGTTGCTTATATCAACAAGCAGGGGGGGACGAGGTCGGAGTCCCTCTGCCGAGAGGCCATATCCCTCCACCTATGGTGTCAGAAGAAAGGCATCACACTATCAGCGACACACATACCGGGCGTCGCCAATATTCTGGCGGACAATTTATCTCGAGGGATCTCCACGAATGTCAACGACTGGGCTCTCTCGAAACCCATCTTTCAGGAACTCATGTCCCTCAGATGTTTTCCGACCATAGATCTGTTCGCTTCGAACCTGAACAACCAACTTCGGACGTATTGTTCCAGATCACAGGACCCTCAGGCATGGGCCGTGGATGCCCTGGCGACATCATGGGAGGAAATGAAAGCATATGCCTTCCCACCTCTCCCTCTCATAGACAGAGTACTCCAGAAGGTTCAGGAGGACAGGTGCGACGTACTACTGATTGCTCCATTCTGGCCGAAGCGCCAGTGGTTTCAGACGCTTCTGAGGCTATCAATTCAATGCCCCATCCGTCTTCCTCGGGGTCCAAACATTCTCAGGATGCCAGGATCCAAGGCAAGATACCATGCGACGGAGGAACTCAAGCTGACTAGTACTGCGTGGAGCTTATCAGGAGACGTTTTGAAAAGGAAGGCCTTTTTGGAAAGTCGGCAGACCTTGCCACCAGGGGTAGAAGACAGTCAACTATCAGAGTCTACTCTTCTCGCGCCAGGCACTTCATCAGCTGGTGTGCCCTGCGTAAGGTTGATCCATGTTCAGCAAATGTTGGGGAAGTTGCCGATTTTTTGAGATCAAGGTTTGATCTTGGACTTCAAGCCACCACAGTTAATGGATATCGGTCAGCTATCCTGTCTTTTCACACGGGATGCCGTGATGGTGGTACTATTGTTCATAGTCGTCCTCTCAAATTCCTGATTGAAGGCATGGAAATTACGCGTCCTAAAGTACGTAACATATGGCCTTCATGGGATCTTCCCACTGTTTTAGACAATCTTAACATATTACCTTTTGAGCCACTGCAGGCGGCGCCGCTGAGAATGCTCGCGATTAAGACTCTCTTTCTCATTGCACTAGCTTCCGGCAAGCGCTGCTCGGAGCTCCACGCGCTTTCAATTGGTAAATTCACGGTTTTTAGTAAAGCAGGAGTGACACTCTACTTTCGTCCAGGCTTTCTCGCTAAGAACGAACGGAGCAATTTCTCCGCTGCACCACTGTTTTTGCCGTATCTCAATTTGACCAAAAACAGAGCTCAGAGACTAAGCTGCCCTGTCCGAGCGCTTAAGTGGTACGTTAACAGGACTAGCTCTATTCGCGGTAATGAAAACCAATTATTTATCGCTAGCAAAAAGCCTTTCCGCGCGGTTGCGAGGTCTACAATGTCCGGATGGTTGGTAGACGCGATACGTTTGGCAAAGGCTACGAGCGGGGAGGGCACCCCTCGAGCACATTCCGTCCGTGCCTATTCAGCATCATGGGCTCACGCCAAGGGACTTTCTATCAGCGAGATCATGAACACCGTGTCGTGGAAGTCTGATTCAACGTTCACGGACGTTTACATGCGTGACCTCCAGTTAAGGACTGAGCGAGGAAGGTATGCCACTGCGGTCCTGAACGCGGAGGGCGCCGAGACCAACTAAGACAACTTCCCAATTTATGACTACACTTCCGACTTTACGTCTACAGGTTGGTGGTTTCATAATTTCTCTCTATTTTTAGCTTATTCATATTGACTAATTCTATAGACTGAATAGACCCGTTAGCTTACCAACCAGTTAAGTTGTGGTCCAGGGTGTGCTGTAACTCACCCGCATGTTTTAGAAACATGCAAATCTCAATTGACCCTTATGTTATCGTTATATTATTCCCGATAACTCCCATCAGCTTACTTTTAGCACTTTGAGCGTACAGTGAGAGGTATCTATACTAGACACCTCCCACTGACCGTTTCAATCTTATTGCTAATTGTGAACTGATGGGGGTTGGGAATAATTATAATGTAATAAATTAAAAAAGGACTATTTGAGTGTCCTTTTATTTATGAATTATAGTATTATTCCCAACCCCCATCAGTTTGGCCCACCGCCTCCCCTAGTTCAGAATACCTGTCGTCTCACTGTACCCTCTGCGTGCATGGAGATTTTTAGGATGGGTTGCCTGTTGCTAGGCACGATAACAGAGTTGCCTAACTCTGTGGCGGTAGCCAGATTGGGAGTTGGAAATGATAAGATGATTCATAACATGGGGGGTGGGGCCAATTTGCGATCTTTAGGCTATATACTTGGTACGGAAATCTACTTACGAGATTATTGCTAATTGTGAACTGATGGGGGTTGGGAATAATACTATAATTCATAAATAAAGGACACTCAAATAGTCCTTTTTTAATTCTCTTAATCTCTTGTCTGCTAATATCTTTGGTTCCTTTCTATTTTAAACTGCTGTTGTATCATATTGTTGTTCAAACCATTAATACTTCTTCATTTTGATTCAATTTGAAGAGTAAAAATGGATCGTCACGCATGAGCGACCCCAAGCTTTGTTTCTATAATGAGCTAGTTTTGAGGCTAAACTTGAGAGACATTTACACAGGTAAAGACGTGGTCAAGGGTAAATAGGGCTCAGTGGCTTAGACTTCTTTTTCATATTGGGGATGCAATTTCCTACAAACTTGCTAAAAATGATATACCGTAGTCCTGTTTAACCTCACGAAATCGAATTCTCCAATGTGAAAATGAAATCTAAGCCACTGGTGATTCACCAACCACTTCATTAAGAAGTCCCTAAACACTTGTTAAATAAAACAATGCATGCATGGGGTCACTCAAGTGTGACAAACTTCTTTTACCCGTTAAATTGAATTAAGGAGAAAAGAATTATTAATGATTCGAACACCCATAACTAATAACAGTTACAACAGAAAGACACGCACGATTATATTGAGTAGACAAGAGATTATGAGAAAGTTTTTTCAAACAAGCTACATAATAGCACACACATTTTTTAGCACTTTGTCAAAAAGGTGAAATCACCATGTTTACATACTGGAGAGTATCTTGAGTTTGATAAATCCGATATTCATGATCTAAAATGCTAATAAAATAGTACAGTATGACAAAGATGATGTAAAAACAACGGACCTAATCCCATCGATTTTGATGATGACACAAATTATTGAACTTTGGACATCGATGGGTACTAATTATTTTGGGACAGCCTGTATATCTTGAAAAACACACAGCCGCAAAGTGAGTCCCCCTTCTGATTTAGACCATTCAGCTCATCTCATATCGGACAAATCTATCAAATAGTTAGTCTCTAGCTTATCCAAGGCTTTTTTGAACCCCGCTTTGTTCCATATAACCTTGAGTTTGATAGTGCTTCTTAGAAACAAGGACTAACATAATGTTAGCAGGAAATCTCATCCTGAAGGTTATTTATAGGCTTAGGCTATAATAGGTTCATCGTCATCCAATAATAATAATATGGCACTGTAAACTGTATATATCCTCTATTGGTTCCAATCCGGGGATATTATCTGCTGTACACGTTTCGACAATAAACTATAGTCTCTCTCTACGTTAACAACAATGGTTTCATCTGACCATGCTCGCGCCGCTGGTATCGGCGGATTTGGTGTTGCCAGGTTTTTTTTCATCACGTGAGTAAAAAATACTGCCCTTCGTCACGATTCGTGGAGTCTTTGTTTTTTTCTTGTAGTAATACTGTCTGGTGCACCAGTGGTGGGCTAACCAACCAGGATTGGAAAATGCGCAATACGTTGATGTTAAATTGAGGTATTAGTGCTTGGAGATCGCTGGTGGGTAAATTAAGAAAATCCGATTAGAAGAAGGGGGACAGGAAAACGAAAGTAAACGAAAACAATAACACAAGAACCGGCAGGATTTAGAAATAACATGATAAAAAGCTCTCCACACGAAAAACATGTATGAGTGTGTATAATATTACAATCATGTCATTTCTTATTATTAATTAGCTTGTGGTTTATTGATTTTCTTTATTACAGTTGAGTATCAGACAAATAGCAAGTGTAATGACATCGATAATTCTGATACTGATGATAGGAACGCTCATTTATTTATCCACGGGGTCTGCATCCATAGAGTTACACATGTTACCAACGCCTCGAGAAAGACAATTGGTCGAAAGACAGTTACACACGTTACCGACGCCTAGAGAAAAACAATTGGTCGAAAGACAATTGGTCGAAAGACAATTGGTCGAACGAAAATACACTAATACCACAACTTCAATAGGGCCACTAGTGAATAAATATTTTCCCATGGTAAGTTTTGATCACGTAGGCCGTTTGTGGTGCCATAAGAACCTTATCCTTCTTAGACATTACCATTAGGTTAGGTGTTGAGAACTTTAGTTCGTCTTGTTACAAGGATGCCAACTGTTCATACCCAAACACAGCATATCCCAGAAAACCTGCTATTTTGTGAAGAAACTCTATTTTTACTTTTACACCACTTATCGTAATAATATTTTCACATTCTGACAACCTTAAAAATCTTTTCTTTTTATTTATGACATCCAAGATTGCACAATTGGTTTGTACAGCGGGGAGAGTTCGCCCCATTTTCATTTGAATAGGTCTAGAGACGCCAATCTTGTAAGAGGAAAATTGCAATTTTGAAATTATGCCAAATCATAACTATAAAAATCCCTATTGGCGAATGCCCCATCATCATAGAGCGTATGTGCCCCATATAGCGCAATAAATGCATTGACATATACCACGGATGTCCCACATACAATGATGGATTGTTACCTGCATCAAATCCATAATCAATCCCATACCTACCTAATGATAATTTACATTAAGACCTTCTCTGCGAATATCTTTATTCTTTGGGGGAAAAGCTTGCAACATACTACTGTATCTATTGTGTGTTCGCCAAATTCAGCCAGTGAAACTAAAACGCCGTCAGTATTAGTTGCAAGTTTTAGTGGTGAACTGAACTGAACCGTAGTAGAACCGTCATTTCAGATATTCGATATACCTTTATTTACATGCGCAATAATGCAGATTAACCAATCTTAAAACACTTTCGGATCCGAATTAAATTTAGGGTTTCAATTTTAACCTTTGACATTTGAGATTGACCCCTCATAGCAATTCTGCTTCATTTGTAATGTCCTTGCTCTCTGCTTCATGTTGTAAAAGATATTTCAAGCTTTAAAATGATACCAAACTTGATTATATTTGGTTGTTTTATTTTGATATATAGAAACATTATTTGAATGTGTTTCCAAGTATTTCTTTACTTCCTAGGAACGCTCTGGCGCTCTGTGGTCCTGAAAGGGTTTTATCATTTCACAAATCGAAAGTTCCCTAATGACACGAAACAGCTCCTTATGAATGGCGACGAGGGGGCCGATCAATTGTTTCAAAATAAGGCATCAAATGCATCCCGTGACGTCACCGGAAAGTCAACCCCTTCTAGCAACTCTGGATCAACGGTCATAAACCATTGATCAAGACATCCGACCGGATGTCGAAACTGTCTAGAATTATTTCTATGAACATGATGATTTTTTCTTATTTTGATACCTTTATGGTTTTTATTGTTGTTACAGGTTAAAAGCAGAATGCATAAAAGCTTTTTACCAGAATACAAAGCACCTTGTTTTAAATCAATCAAAGGCGTACGTTGTTTGCCATATTTCTATGTCATTGGACCACCGAAGTGCGCCACCACCGATTTGTGGTACAATATCCACAGACACCCACAGATAGTGACAGTTTTAGGTGGAGATTCAAAAGAACCACATTGGTGGACCAGAGGTAGTAAAACAGGTAGGTAATTATTTGGCGAGAATCTGTGATTTGACAGTATACTCTCGCCCGTTATGTAACGACACATAATAGCTCCACAGTGGGTCCTGCGCGAAGGCCGGGTACCTCGTCTGGTAATGGATAAACACTGCACAAAAGCTAAAGCTTTGTACAGGCCAACAAAAATACATAAGCGCTTAGCCTTTGGGAACCATTTTCTGAAAGCTCCTCAAGTACACGTTACTTTGAGACCAATCAAACCGTAAGCGCCGAGCTGGGTATATCATAACGAACGGTTGTTTCGGGGTCGTTCTATTTACGTGTTTTTCAATAGGGATATTCCCAGTTGCATAAAACAGTGTTATACGGGAATGGTGGCTAATGGGAAGGTGTTCCAAGCTGCTGTTGTATAGGCCTAGTCATTTTTTATTTTTCGAAAGGGGCGGGTCGGTGCGGCAAGTCCATAGTGAAGGGGGAACTGTCTTTTCCTTCTCGGTAGGAGGTGTTCCCAAATATCCTGGGGTCATAAAATTAATACCATTGTAATAGGGGGAGGGGTCAAACCATTATTACACATTCTGGTGCTGGTGTGAGAAGAGTATCAAATAGATTGGGAATAAATCCTTGCCGAGCTTCACCTCCATCTCCTCCACCCTCTCTCCCTCATCTATTGTGTACATAACATGAAGCTGATGTACATCATCTTTGAATAGTATAATTTCAATAACACTTTATCTGTTCATTACTGTAATAATAATCAACATCATAAAAAGTATATGTATCGCTTTCGAAAATGACCGAAATTCAAAAATATATTAATGCTTATGATTGGTCTTGGGCTGCATGCGGCACATATATTTTCCGTCGCGCATCCCAAACCCCTAAAAGGATCATACGCCTGCCAAGTGCCAACTGAACAAATAATTTTCTCGCGGATTCGCCTGAATATTTTTAAAAGAGTTACACCAATTCATATTTTATTGAAAATCACACCACATTATTGTCTATCTAAGCTCTGTGTTTAAGGACGCAGACGTCATAATTTTGGTATAAGATTGATATGTTTTTGTTTTTATTCACCACAACATTTTAGATCCCCAGTCCTTTACTAAGTACCTGGGGAGGCAAAACAGTCTTGTGAATAGGGCAACAACGCCGGCTCTCAAAAGAAGGTTAATATCTGGTAAGTGCTTATATTGAATGGATCTGAGTGTGATACAAGTGCAATATCTTTCTGGTATGACAAAAATAAGATGACATTTCATATTATCATTAATAGCACACTGCATTGATACAAAATTGCCATACATTGTAGCTGACCTAATTCTCAGCGCCACGCCAGTGAAGCACCGAACCCCGTGAAAACTCGTATCATCTGGAATTATATACAATTAAGCATATCGTCCTCAGTAAGCCGATTGAACCATATTTCAGAGTATTTTCATTCCCATCCACAAACCTTCATTGGAACAGCCTCCTCTGTAGGAACGTCAACGTACCAACTCTACAAGAACGTTACCTCGGACTTCCAATTCAGAAACCGCCAGTCGGTATCTAACTCCTCTAGCTCCGCGCGCATCGTGCAACTGCGGGAGAGTGCGGATTCTTTAGCGTTATTGGAATAACAGATACAGATACATACATACATACATACATATGAGATTTTATAAAGCGCTATTTCATTTAGATCACGGCGCTGGCAGCAAACGAACAAAACAAAAAAGGTACAATCCACAAACAAATCAAAATGTACCAATAAAAACTAGTACTACATGTATACAGAAAGAACAATTAAGTAGGAAACAGATGAGTCTTCAGTTGTTTTTTGAAAACTTGTAAGGATTCACAGAGTCTGATGTTGTTGGGTAGATCATTCCATAGTTTAGGACCAGCAACAGTGAAAGATTTATCTGCGGCAGAGTTTTTTGTACGTTGAACAACTAGGAGAGATCGATCAGACCCAGATCGAAGACCAGGTGGACCAGGTTCATAATGAGCAATGCACTGATTCAGATAGATAGGTCCAGTATCATTAATACATTTATATATATGAACACACAGTTTGTAGATAATACGCTGTCGCAACGGGAGCCAATGAAGTTCTTTGAGCAACGGAGATGCCGAGTCTCTTTTTCTGCCTCCACAGACAAGGCGCGCTGCCCAGTTTTGTAATGATTGTAATTTGTTGAGATCAGATTCATTTGAACCAAAAAGTAGCGAATTTCCGTAATCAAGTCTAGAAAGTATGAGTGCACGAGCTACGTGGTGGCATGAATTGTAGTCAAGAAAACGGCGAATTCTAGACATGTTGCGGAGATGGAAGCTTATATTACGACGGAGATTGGCAATATGGACTGACATAGACATGTTAGAGTCAAAGAGAACGCCTAAATTACGCACACTTGTTGTCGGTTTTATGGAACTATCTCCAATGTTGAGTTCAACAGTAGGCATGATACGTGTGGAATGAGGGGACCCAAGAACCAGGAACTCAGTTTTGTCCTCGTTTAATTTCAAAAAGTTCTTGGTCATCCATGATTTTATCTCCGTAATACAAGAAGCAATTGACGAAAGTGCATTGTTGATAGATGTCTGATCTTTGGGATTGAAAGTGGTGTAAATTTGCGTATCGTCCGCATAAATATGATACGAGAGACTGTGTTTTTTAATGATTTGTCCAAGTTGAAGAGTATAAATAGTGAACATTTTTGGTCCCACAACCGATCCTTGTGGTACACCACAATTTAAAGGTTTCGACTTGGAGAGTACATCATTAATAAAAATGCGGCTCGTTCTTCCATCCAAGTAGCTTTTAAACCAGTTGAGAGCTGTCTCATTAATTCCAATACATTGATTTAGTCTTTGAAGCAATATTTGTTGATCCACTGTATCAAAAGCGGCGCTCAAATCTAGTAACACCAAGAAAACCCCTTTTTGTTTGCCAATTGCATACATAATGTCATCCTTAACTTTTAACAAAGCTGTCTCGGTGCAATGAGCAGCTTTATATGCAGATTGGAAAGGTTCATTCATTTGGTGCAGGTCCATATGATCAGCAAGACGAGATGTGACAACTTTTTCTATAATTTTGGAGAGGAAAGGCAAATTCGACACCGGACGATAGTTTTTGAGAATATCATGATCCAAGGAAGCTTTTTTGAGAATAGGTGTTATTATCGCGTGTTTCAGCGAGTCAGGAAAACAACCAGTAGATAACGATGTGTTGACAATATGAGTAATGACAGGTAGAAAAGTGTCAATGTTAGACTTGATTAACCATGTTGGCACTGGGTCTAGGCTACATGATTTGGCTGGAGTTTTACTGATAAGTTTTCTTATTTCGTCTTGCGAAGCCAAATTGAATTCACTGAGTTTATGCGGAGTAGATTTAGAAGAGACACCATTGTATGGATGTTGTTGGTTCATGAGTTTGGTATGTATGGCTGTAATCTTATTAGAAAAGAAATCTGCAAACTCATTAGCCAGTACCTGTGCAGATTCATGAGTAGGCAAACACTTGCTACTCTTATTAAGAAGTGTACCAACTGTCTTGAACACACTTTTGGTATCAGCAGCGTGTAGTTTGTCAGCATAGTGTTCTCTTTTTGCACTTTCAATAAGACTATTGACAAGTTTACGCTGATCAATATAAAGAATGCGATGAACTTCCAGACCACTTTTGCGCCACATCTTCTCATATCTTCTGCGTATCCTACGTGCTTCATGGATACCAGTGTTGTACCAAGGTTGACGAAGCCTAACTTGACGTATACATTTTCTGACTGGTGCACGATTATCAAGAGTACGACATAATACATCATTATAACATGTTACAAGCATATCCAAATTACTCTCAGCGAGCACATTTTCAAACTGTTTTGACAGATCAGTACAAAGTGACATATAATCAATTGATTTGAAATCACGAATCTCAGCAACAGAGCTGGAATACTCAGGTTTACACATATTCAAGGTACAACAAACAACATAGTGATCAGATTCAGTGCCGAGCTCAGTTTTTTGGACCCAACATGATTTGATAAAAGAGTCATCCTCATGGCAGATAACTAAGTCCAAGGTATGACCACTTCGGTGAGTAGGCCCCGATACAAATTGTTGAAATCCAGTGCTGGTCACTGATGATAGAAATGTGGATACTTCAGGTTTAGATGGTAGATCAACATGTATATTAAAATCGCCAAGGACGATAGTTTTGCGTGTACGTAGGCTTAAACTACCCAGAAAAGAATCAAATTCATTGAGAAATTGTGAAGTTGTAAAGCCATTTACACGCGATGGTGGTGGTCTGTAGACAACAATATAAACAATATCCTTTTTCTTATCACAAAACATAGCATGTTCAAATGTAGTACAGGGCTCCGATGACAGAATAGAAAAATGTAGAGGGGATTTGAATAATAAGCCGATACCTCCATGGTTTAGCGTATCATCCTCGTCACATGGTCTAGGCACATTAAGGAAAGAATAACCAGGAGGAGTCAACTCGCCAATAATAACATCGTCACTTTCCTTCAGCCATGTTTCCGTAATAGCCATAACATCAATGTCATATTCCATGATATAGTCAGAGAGAGGAGTACATTTATAACGAACAGATTGTGCATTCCATAATCGGACGTCCATTAATTTTGAAGAGTTTGGTATATCAGCTGTACACGTGGAAATATCTTGCTCATATTGCTTTGGGTTGTGTTTAAGCTTTCGAATACCCGATCTTGTTCCTCTACGTTTGGCATCAATACCAAGTCATGCAAGTAGCTTTATGTTGTTCCAAGTGGTTTGAGAAATTTCATACTTTCTGGAGTTCAGATCAAGAAGTTGGTTTCTAGAGTATTTTGGAGGCTGATTAAATTTTTGAGGCATTGAGCTCTCCTCAACATGAAGTAGATGATGATAGTTACTTTCAGGAGTAGGCCCTGGATTTGGGTTTATGTCCCCAGCGACAAGTAAACGAAGTTGAAAAACTGCCGTACTATTGCAGTAGTAGGCAATTGGGGTGTGAAGAAATTTTCCATCTTTATAAGCGAGCTTGCTCACTCTCCTCTTGTTGTTAAAATTTACTGTTTCAAATTCATCAACAAGCAAACCAGTAAGGCATACCAATAGGGCTAAATAGCCCTGTAAGAGTTTGCAGCATCTTATTATGTCGAGCCATGAGTTCAAGGTGATGGCTGGTCTACCCCAAGCATGGTATATACAATGTGATGACTGGTCAAGGTGATGGCTGGTCTATCCAAGCATGGTATATACAGTATGTATACAGTAAATATGTATGCAGATCCAAGTGGTACACAAATTTCAAACAAAGTTCCTTAATTTTCTCGTATACAATCTCATAATACACTGACGAAAGTAGCACATTGGACATTTAAAAAATATCAACATGATACAGATACAGATACAGATATATATACAGATACAGATACAGATACAGATATATATATACAGATATATATACAGATACAGATCCGGATACAGATACAAATACAGATTCAGATACAGATATATCATATAGGGCCTACAGATCCGGATACAGATACAAATACAGATTAAGATACATGTAATACAGACTGATGATTCAGATTCAGGTAATGATAAAAAGATAAAGATTGGCGCGACCGACACAGATTTTGTTTTTTGGCGGGGGTGTTGAACATTTTAAATATATTCCAAACATTTGGACATTTAAAAAATATCAACATTTTCTCACACAAAATGGAAAACACAGAGTCTGCCCACAATGCAGATTTCTTGTTCGCCTTATATACAACACTAGAGATTTTCCTATCGAAATGGTCAACAAATTATTATGAAGTCTTCAACGGTATTATTATAAGTACAATATAGGTTTTAAAATTTGCTCTTCCCGTCGTAATTATGAGAGGGCAATGTAAAAGTTGGTTATATTCTAGGAGCGGTGCTCATTAGTTTCGTTTTCCCCGGGAAATACAAATAATCTATAGATGCACGGTGCGCCACTCTCTAAACAGCCTTTACGCTTAAAAGCGTCTAGAAAACATCAAATCTCGCCTAGGCGAAGACAACATCAAATCTCGGGCAAACAAATCTCTCAGGTAGGGTCGGTCTGTCGGATTTTTTATCGTTTTCTATTATAGGGGGTCCAACTTTTGATGAATTTTAACAATATTTGAAATTTAAAAAAAAAAAAATCAAAAAAATCAACAACAACAAATCAAAATTATTCAACATTTTGTAATTTTTGTTTGTTTTGATAATTCGACAAAAATGGGCCGATCAGGCCCGAAGAATGGGGATTGTTGTATTTTGTATTTTTCGTCGCCTTATTAAAATTTCGTCTCCGATTTTTTTGAAGATCTCAAGTTATACATGTATACCAGCATCAGAAATTGGCACCCGTGTAATTTATACATGCCTGGTGCCTCAGGAACAATTTATCCGGAAAATGTGTTGTTTTCATGTAGATTGATTTTTCAGTTAATGATTTACGTTTAATTTAGGTGACGGTTCGGCTTCAACCATATTTGACCTACATCAAATAAAAAGAAGAACGGGCAAAGTGGCATTTACTTGGGCAGATGTTATACATGCTGTAACGCCGAAAGTCAAAATTATTACCATACTTAGAAATCCAGTCGACAGGTATTTCTTTATGATTTTATGATTTTGATTTTGATTTTGATTTTGATTTTGATTTTGATTTTGATTTTGATTTTCATTTTCATTTTCATTTTCATTTTCATTTTCATTTTCATTTTCATTTTCATTTTCATTTTCATTTTCATTTTCATTTTCATTTTCATTTTCATTTTCATTTTCATTTTCATTTTCATTTTCATTTTCATTTTCATTTTCATTTTCATTTTCATTTTCATTTTCATTTTCATTTTCATTTTCATTTTCATTTTCATTTTCATT
The DNA here is from genome assembly GCA_035610835.1 of Ophiura sarsii. Taxonomy (NCBI): domain Eukaryota; kingdom Metazoa; phylum Echinodermata; class Ophiuroidea; order Amphilepidida; family Ophiuridae; genus Ophiura; species Ophiura sarsii. The sequence continues at coordinate 40,367,832 of CM069450.1, read as the reverse complement.
TTCATTTTCATTTTCATTTTCATTTGTTCTATTTTCATTTTCATTTTCATTTTCATTTTCATTTTCATTTTCATTTTCATTTTCATTTTCATTTTCATTTTCATTTGTTCTATTTTATGTTAATTTAATTTATATACATAAGTTTTACTGATGCTTCAAACTAATCAAAATTACCAATATCGTTTTTAACAGGACAATATCCGACTACTACGCTTTTTATAAAAAAGCTGAAATGATAAAAGGACCTCAACATTTTCACGATAATCTCGTCCAAGTCATTACCTACTTCAACACATGCATTCAAAAATCCTCTATTGATAGATGTGTGCACCGTCAACCGCCTAAATATCCTGTAAGTACAATTATGCCTAATAAGTCAAAATAATGTTACTTGCCTCTAATAACGGTGCGGATCCCCGGGGGGGGGGGGGGGGGGGGGGGGTTCTCACATTGATATTATGATATACGTATATGTGCCTGCCTTTTGGGGTGTTTTTTGCCAAAATTGGTATAGCGATGGGGTGGTTTTCATCACAGACCAAAGCGTCCAATTGACATAAATTTGGTGTATTTTGAGGCATTTTTGTAAAAAGCGCCCAATTTGTGCAAAATTGGGTGCTTTTCTAACAAAATTGGTATATTGATGGGTGGGGAATTGGCCAAAAAATAGGTACAGTGAAAGTCACATTTTCGTAGTCCGGCGGGCACATCCACGTACGATTTTGGCGAAAGTGCAGATCTTTTACCTGGCAGAGCCAAATCGCTCGACAGCAATACAGGGTTCAGTCATAATGAACAGATACCTTTTTGTCAAATGCATCACTATAATTTCAGGTGGGTAAATTCAAAATTATTAACAGTGCTACGATGGAATTTGAGCAGAACCCTCTATTTTAAAGCCAATCACAGAATTCCATTTATCAAACTCGTCGGCGCCGTTCTACATCGTATTCAAATGCCACGCGTCTTCTTATACCAGCCAGCCATTGAAAAAACTGAAAATGTTCCTGTTGAATTGCTCTAAAATAAAAGTCTGTACCAATCATGTGTCAGCGCATGTGTAACACTAAAATCTACAACCGCCTTTGCGTCGCCTGCCTCACGAGGGCAAAATAAACAAGCAGACGCACAGAACGCAAGTTGTAGATTGATGATGCACATTTACGCTGAAACATGATTTGAACGCCATTTCATAAATAGACAATGCCAATAAGAACATGATTAAATTGTACTTCATTTTCAACAATTTCATTCAAAGTATTTTCAAAAACCTTAACACTAAAATGACAAAATTAAAATAACGATCAAGTTCTTTTTAGTTTCAAAAGTCGATGTCAACAGCGATCATTCCAAAACTGCACATACAGCGGCTGCGATCGGCAGCTTTAGGCCATTTTACAATGCTGGAATGTTCGGCAGCTTTAGGCCATTTTACAATGTTGGAATGTTCGGCAGCTTTAGGCCATTTTACAATGTTGCAATGTTCGGCAGCTTTAGACCATTTTACAATGCTGGAATGTTCGGCAGCTTTAGGCCATTTTACAATGTTGGAATGTTCGGCAGCTTTAGGCCATTTTACAATGTTGCAATGTTCGGCAGCTTTAGGCCATTTTACAATGCTGGAATGTTCGGCAGCTTTAGGCCATTTTACAATGCTGGAATGTTCGGCAGCTTTAGGCCATTTTACAATGCTGGAATGTTCGGCAGCTTTAGGCCATTTTACAATGTTGCGATGTTCGGCAGCTTTAGGCCATTTTACAATGTTGCAATGTTCGGCAGCTTTAGGCCATTTTACAATGTTGGAATGTTCGGCAGCTTTAGACCATTTTACAATAGTTGGAATGTTCGGCAGCTTCAGGCCATTTTACATTGCTGGAATGTTCGGCAGCTTTAGACCATTTTACAATGTTGGAATGTTCGGCAGCTTTAGACCATTTTACAATAGTTGAATGTTCGGCAGCTTCAGGCCATTTTACTACAAATTTACAATGTTCGAATGTCGGCAGCTATAGGCCAGTGTAGAATGCATTTAATTATAAATGTGTCCATCGTCATTAGGATCGATCAAAACTTAGAAGAATTATTATTATTGGAAGCGGTTACATTTGCTTATTTCTGTGTCTTATTTTATTTTCAGAGAATTCATATATCAATATACATCACGTTTATCCGGGAATGGAAGCGAGTATTCAACGACAAGCAATTACTCATTTTAAAAACTGAAGATTGGTACAACCATGTCAAGCTTAAGACATTGCCTAGGATATTTAGATTCCTGGAAATAGGTATGAAATTTTAGTACAAATGTGTAAATTTAATACTAAAGTATAATTATGGCCAGTATATCAAAAGACACCCGACGTCTATTTCTGACAAATTTGAGACATTCACAAAAGCTGATAGAAAATATGTTAAGGTTTCTAATGATCAATGATTGTTCTCAATAATAATATGATGGAAAAGGGCGTTGGATTTCATGAGTGTGCTATACCTACTGATATTGGTTCAGTAATCCTTGAGATAGACCTTAACATTTGAGAAAGGTTTCTGAAAAATCTGTTTTTTATGGTAAAACCAATAGTCGCGTGGAAGGTGTTAAAACCGAACATATTATAAAGTTCATGTCTGAGTACTTTACTCATTGTAAAGTAACAACAACAACTACAAAAACACATTCTAAGAAGTATGTGACATGACTATTGGATGGAAACTTATCATTAATAGTTTTGGACCTCAAACAGCTTGAAAATATTACTTAATAACATTTGCCAATAAAATACTTATTCATGTTGTAAAAATAAAGTTTATCACATACATTTTTGGCTTGTATTAAGCAGTCTTATTTAAATAATGCATTAATTTTGATCTAACCTTTTTACTCCCACAGATGCTCTTACTGACAAACAACTTCCTAAAATGACATCGATAATTAAACAAAAAATCACTAGCAAAAAAGCGTCATGGAAGGCCAAATTGAAAGGAAAGATACTGCCGAAATCTAAGGCTCTCTTAAAGGAGTTTTTTGCACCATACAACCGATTGCTTGCTGAATTTTTGCAAGATGACAGATTTCTTCAGTGGAATAAGTAGGAATAATGATACATTAAGTATCTATAGACTCTATTTTCCAAAATACTGAGTAAAAGCACTGTTATATCGCAGCTACTGGGAAGTCATCAAAATCAGTATCGCTTGATCAAAGTGTGTTGTTTTAACGACGTCCGGTTTGTATCGGAAACTTGGAGTGTTAGATTCACTTTCAAAGCAGCAGTTCCCACATTTTTCTGGATGAAAGAATTTTGATACCATTATGCATCGAACACACCTAGTTTGAAAGCAAAAGGAACCCGACCGAGGATCCGGAGAAAACATACAAAAAGCAACCATGCATTGAAAACAATTGTGTACAACGCACATACGATTCCGGGTCTATTCCGCTTCTGTGAACTAGTAAATAAGTCCCGTAGTTAAATGATAATGATATGATTATAGAAAAAATCACGATGTGAAAATAACTCCTTCTATATATATATTATATCCACCACACTTGACATTATTCGTTGCGGTTGGGAGCCCAAGTTGATCGACAATGGGTTTAACTGCAAAAATAATTGATGTCAACCAGTGGGCGAGGGTTGTGTTTGGGCTAGTTTGAGGGAGGCGAGGGGAAGGGGATGAGTGTGATAAAGTCATGACGTTGGGACGATTGGGTTAATAAACTGTAGTTTGTGAAATGTTGTGTATCGCATGTATGCAATAAGTAATTGTCCTAATTTGAACAGTTGTCGACCTGTTGGCTAAGTTAAATCCTGATTTGCTATCATCTGATCAAATAATTGTTCAAGCACAGTACAGATGTGCGACTTAGGTAGCACTGCAGAACTGTACGTGTGGACCATACGTACGTGTGACTTGTACGTAAGACTTATACGATAGTCGCTAAAGTAATATTCTGCATCGCCATACGTTCAAGCACCAATAAAATGACATTTTCATAGGCGTTTCTGCCAAATACCACTTTGGCAACTATCGTATAACTATTATGAAGACGTACAAGTCACTTATACGTATGAGCCATGCGTTCTAGTTTAGCAGTGTGTCCTTACATACATTTCTTCAGCTTAATAAAATATTTGCCTAAGTCATTCTTTTAACAAATTGAGATTTGTTCCTAAATCAGCTCTTTACCATCACCTATGGTTTAAGTGCCCGTGTAAATATTCAACTCTAAATCGTGCTACCAAATCAGAAGGATTATTGCCTAAGTCACACGATATTTATTGCATTGCCTAAATCAAATAGTGTGACTTTGGCAGTTTGGAGACTAACAATTTAGACAGTGAAAGTGTTTTATAAGTTTAGAAATGTGATTGCAGTGCCAGAGATCTGGATGTAAAAAAGGTAGAGTACTATTATAGTGAATTTCTATTTCTATAGTAAATATGGTTTAGGCAATTATTTTATTAAGCTGACGATTTGGTATAGTGAATTTTTAAGAACTTTTATGATGTTAGAATGAGCATAGTCAAATTGCCTAAAAGTCACAACGGTATTGTTAAAGTAATTTGAGTTGGTTACGTAATACTATTGAGACATGACAACATAGCCATAATATTTGTCTTGTATCAACATGTTATTACTATAAATTTATTAGCCTATGCTTTAAATGGTTAACAAAAGTAACAACACTCGATTGTTTTTTAATCTTTCTCAAAAGTAGTATATATGACTTTGGCAATTATTTTATTAAGCTGACGATTTGGTATTCAGAGCACACAATAGATCAAGAAGTAATTTACATCAAAAAGGAAAGGCCTTGGAGAGATTTTATTTTCATGTTATGTATCAAATTTATCTTATTTGCTTGGAAATCATAGCTAGTGCGTGCCCATACATCAGGGTCGTAACTTGATAAGATCAGTCAGTTCCGTTTGATGGGCGAACGTGTATTATTTGGATCGATTTATGATTGACCGGCCGTTTGAAACAGAGAAAAACTGGGAGGAAAGCCTTCCGAAATGCCTTTCTATATCTGGAATTAGTTACACTATAAATAATGGGGTTAACCAATGAATTAAAATATGTCATTATCCTACAAATCTGTAACCATGTTCCCAATTGTTTTTCCCATTTCAGCGGATCGGTATTATATTTAAACACTTTGACTAGCATGATTATCTGGAAAGGGCTGGTGAGCAAAAAGAAAACCGTCCCGTTAATGATCAACATCTTCGCTACACGATCTCTCACGTAAACGTTTCTAGGAATTTGATCCGAGTCGAGACTTCGCACTGATAGTTGACTACGAGAAGTAACCCCAATCGAAACCATTCTCTTGTTCAATTCCCGGATAATCTTGAAGTATAAAACAGCGTTGCAAACCATCGCAATTAGAAACGGTATTGATTGGATTATGATGGCGAAGTCTTCCAACCACTGAAACTCGTTCACTGGTTGACAGTACCCCACACTCCTTGGTAGACCAGGATTGTCCTGTAATTCATCAAACGACCACATGATACAGTACACTTGCTTATTGCAAGTTGAAGGGATCTGTGTACAAGCAAGGGAGAAGGATACAATCCAAGCGATTGCGATCACTAGCGTGGACCTCTTGTTTGTATCATTGGAAAACTTCTCCAACGGACGACATACGGCAATGTAACGCTCCAATGTGACCAGAGATACAAACATAATCGAAGCAAAGTAACCGATGAATTTCCACACGGGTACAACGATGCATCCAAAATAGCCTAGGCCAGCCTCATCGTAAACATACGGCGACATCCAGTACCGCGTTATCTTTTCTCCAATTGCGCTGGCCAGTAAAATGATATCAGCAACAGCAAGATTGCAAAGGTACTTGTTGGGAACTGTCTGCATCCATGAGACTCTTGCAACAACGTATAGGAAGGCAGCATTGCATACAAGGCCTGCTATTAGAATACACGGCATGACGATGGTAAGAAGCACTATGTCTATTTGATCGTATTGTTTTAGTTCATCTGGTGAACGTCTACTGCTGTCTGTCCACCCATTACATAGCGACAGGTTGAAATCGTCTATTGACGGCATTCCTAGTGTATTGCTGGATGCTTCTGTCTAAGAAAGATTTTTACAATAAAGGTGGCTCGATTATTGAAAATGTAAAATGCTATTAAGCATTACTTTGTATTGATACCATGGCTTAAGATTGTCGTCTTCTCAATGTTAATAAAGAAGTGTCATAATATTCTCGATACTGGTTTCGAAATCATACCAGTGTGCAAAACTATGATTTTAGTGACAATCGAGAAGGATATCATCAAAAATAGCAGTTAATGCATAACGAGTCTTTACAAGGAGTGTTTTACTATCATCAAGTCCATCCGGTGAACTGTACTGTTACAGTTATAGTTGTAAGGCGAATACTATTGCAACCATGACATTTCTTAAGCTATATTTTACTCATTTATAAAGCCAATATTTAGACAATAATTATAGAGAACAGTGATCAAGTGGAAAGGGAAACTGTGTCGTGTCGTTGTCAATTTAAACGTGCCTAACAAACGTTGATTTACTGGTTGGAGAGGTCAGCCAGGTACCCGTAATTAACGAGGCATGCCGCCGTGCAGCTCTTGCAGCAATCAGGCGAGATGATCGATTTGTGTAAAGTGTAGATGGGCCATTGCATGGCGCGCACAAATACTATGGAAAGTTGTTGGGACCACGCTCTTGATTTACTCGAATGAATTTACACATCCAAACATTTGAAGAAGAAGAAAAAACCGTTTCCCAACTCTTCCCGATCTTGGATTTCTACTCCAACAAAATTCTCTTGAACTGAGGTCTTGCAAATTGGAAATGTGTTCAACTAGTGAGGATCATTGTAAGAAAAGATGTTGACAGCTTTGTAATGGTCACATCGTTGACGCGTACGCGCGAATGTGCTAGTATAAGCATGGTAAATGTAGTGTTCTGTTAAATATTGTCACATTGTTTCCCCCAAGAAATTCGTGCACACCAAATTGCAAAAACCTTTTGTTCAACGAAAAACGAATACATTACAAATTCAACGAAACGGCATGGAGATAGCTGATTTGTAACGGATTGTTTTACGAATAGAAGTCGAGTATTAGGGAACCTTAAATAGGCCTATAAAACATTAACTGACATCGACTGTCAGTGTGCTCAGTTGTACATCTCGACAGAGAGCCATTCGTTTTATGCATCAATCAAATGTTAGCATATCATTCTTATCGGTTGTCTAACTTAGTCAATGAATGATTCTTGGCTTTTAAAATGATAATGAAAGAATTGCTTGTTTGTTCTACCAACTGGGTCGTGTTTGAAATAAAAACCGAAACCAAAATAATATAAAATACTCAAACATAAAAAAATTATGGTTTTCATAATATACATGTATAAGGCCAACTAAAAATTGTATGTTTGCTTACAAATACCGCTTTTGTTTCTTTGTTGTGTGTGTGTACGTTTTCACTATCTAATTGCGGACACCCGTATCAATACACACCATCAAACTGCGGACACACCTTGGAACTGCGAACCGTCCTCGGTTCCTTGAATGTTCAAAATATTCCAAATAGTATAAAAACGCACCTCGGTTAGGGTCCATATCCAAACTCTCAGTGCTTTTAAAGCGTTTTTCTAGCGATTTAAAAGCGCTTTTCCAACGGTATTTCGTTCTATTGTTAAAAGCATCGGAAAAAGATCGGTGATTAACTAGAAACCTCTCTACTTATCTGGCGTTAACAATAGAACTATTGTAGTACTCTCGATGGCCCAATTAGTGAAGCAGACACATGAAAGCGCGAGGAAGATTGTGTTATTAAGCTGACCAGTGTTCACCCGACCCCTGTTGTGACGTAGAGAGCGACCCATTTGCCAGATTGTACACCTATCGGGTTTCTAGTACAAGTCCCGGTGGGGGGGGGCACTGGCATTTGAAAAGGGTATAGTTAGGTGCCGCGCTGAAGACCCCCTTTTCACCCTCTGCTGCTAGTTCTTATGACCCCCCCCCCCCCTTTTGAGCCTGCATCAGTTCTTAAGACCCCATTTTCATTGAAAATTCAAAAATCGCGAAATTTTGCGTTCCAAAGCACCAATTTTGTGTTCCAAAGCCCCAATTTTTCGATAATTTTGCGTTCTTAAACCAAAATAAATCGAAAATTGAACTATAGGCCAGTTCTCAAGACCTATTTTTTTGGGAAAAAAATATGTTCCTAAGACCCTATTTTTCGTCATAAAATCCACTCAATTCAGTTCTTTAGCCCCCTTTTTGAGACCCTGGGCGGCACACCCCTACCCCCAAAAAAGTTGATTGCCCCCCCCCCCCCCCCCCGGGGTACAAGTGCCAGGTTTTATCATGGCAGGTGATAGAGGCTAATCGCGACACTCCTCAAACCCCGACTCAAACGATATGTTTGTAGCCGCCTATTCATTGCTAGGCTTATCGTAATCCACTCGTTAACGTCATAAGAATAATCCTCCTTGAAGTGGCCTTTAAAGACTATTGTTCAGCCGTGGATGATTTTAGAGTAAGCAGGGAGGTGTCAATGACACCTCCCTGGTACAAGCATGGATAATGTTATCATTGAATACTAAACAATATGGGAGCCATTAAACATATATACAACGTGTTATTGTTTTCTGGTATAGGCATAATGTGTGTAATCAAGTAGCATTATGAATCTTACTCCCCTAAATAGTGTCATTTTTCTGCGTTTTTAGACTATTTAAGAATGTTGCATACACTCTGAACGTGACCTAATAAATAATAAATAAATAATAAATATGAAGAAATTAAGTAATTAATGTAAATAAATAATATATAGATTAATAATTATATCAATAAAATAGTATATTAAGGCCTATTTATAATTAATTGATTGATAAATAATTAAATAAACATCAACAATTAAGAAAGTAAATACAAAAATAAATAAATAACGTTAAAATTATGTCAATATAAATGAAAACCCCGAACGGACGTATAATGAGAGAACAATCATAAATATTATATTTCGGCATACTTAAAACCCTAACCGACCACTACCCAGACTCGACCGCTCTAAGCATAGAGCACAAGGAATATAAACCGCCACAAAGATTCGAACGTACGGCCTGCTGATTGAGAGTCCTAATCTTTACCAACTGAGCTATTTCGATTTTCCTGAAATCCTCAGCGCTTTATACCCAAATATAGTTCTCATTCAACTATTCCCTAAATACACACGGGTTTTTCAACACGGTGTTGTTGTCTATAAAATGAGTCTATGATTTATTAGATTTAACGAATAACAAATCCCGTACTTTGTGAACCGATTCTTAAAGGGGCGTGTACATCTCAAGTGTTTGTCCTGGACAAAAATCACATGACTCGCTTCGCTCCCAAGTCCTCGCGTGCCCGGCAAAAAGCCCATGATGCAATACTAAGTCGTAAAAGTGTGCACATTAATCGACAAAATGCTGTACAAACGAAATATAATATATCTAGAATTGTTTCAAAAAGTAGTGTTATTCGTTACATTTAAATCAGAATTACTTTCTTTAACAGTAAATAATCAACTTTTGAGCGAGAAACTATCTTAAAACTACAAAGATTAAGAAATATAAAGCATTTTAAACATCTAATTTAGAGAAGAGTGGTATGTTGAACCATATTACTTTTGTTTGTTATTGCGTTCACATAGCGCATAGTTGGCTCAGCGGTAGAGCATTGGACTAGTAAACTGGAGGTCGTGGGTTCGAATCCTATCACGTCTTGAAATTTTATTTTAATCGTTTATATACATTTTTTTTAAATTAGTTTTCGATATTGTTTATCATTTCGTATAATTATTCATTATTGTTCAATTATAGTTTATTTTGGAATGTGGAATTATTTACGATTTAATTTTAATTTTCCACTGACTGTTTAGTGTGCATGGCATCATGAAATGTGAATGAACCGCGGTATACCACCGAACTGTCCTAGTCCTATGCAATAGGCCAATACAATAGAAACTCGTTGTGTGTTATTATCGATTGAGCTAAACTTGTAAAGTAAATGCCAGCCGTTATGTAATACAAATCAATGTGCCTGTATTATTATTATTGAAATAATGTTGCGGTGGTGTAGGAAATAGGAAAATCGATTCAAGGACATGAGCCGACTGGCTTCTTATTTACATAACAATTGGCCTTTGTAGATCATGTTCATAGACTAGCTAGGGGCCATTCAATGTAAGCCTAGGAGTAGTAAACACAATTATATTTACAGGACATTCTTTATCGCAGTGAAATTGCAAAAGAAAAGAAGTATCATTCAAACAAACAGTGTAATAACAAAACAGAAAAGAAAACCATCCCCATCCGCAGGATTCGAACCACTGACCTCATGATTGTGAAGCCGGCGCTTTGACGTTTGAGCTAATGAAGGCTATACATAAACGTTTTGAAGAAAAACATTACATAGGGTTCAAAATACAAATATCTCTTAAATCGGAGGCTAAAATCGAAAGGACAAAAGTCGGAAACAATATCCTCTCTAAACTAAAGACTTGGATTATATATTGTATAATACATAGGTATTATATTTAATAATACTCCCAAACACGATGGTCAATATATTACGCCCCCTCCGTCATCACCCATCCATTGTACAAATATGTTACGTGACCTATCGCCAAAATGTTTTCAGCATTGATTTCAATGGAATGTAAGGGGAAATGGGCTACTTTCACAATATCTTGGCAATACTGCGCCAAACAATAGATGAATAGAGTGATGGAGCGGTAGCTTAATTCATATTTCTAGACGACCAGATACATTGATCGGCGGTGAACGTAAACATTTTATGATCGGATTTAAAAAGCTTATAAATAGTATTTCTTAAAGAATATAACACAACCTTCCTCGCGCTTTGATGTGTCTGCTTCACTAATTGAGTCATCGAGAGTACTACAATAGTTCTATTGTTAACGCCAGATAAGTAGAGAGGTTTCTAGTTAATCACCGATCTTTTCCCGATGCTTTTAACAATAGAACGAAATACCGTTGGAAAAGCGCTTTTAAATCGCTAGAAAAACACTTTAAAAGCACTGAGAGTTTGGATATGGACCCTTAGATAGTATCACTGTGTGGTTGTGCGTGGTTGGCGGTATGATACCAAAACACACAAAAAATAATCGCCATTTTGTCCTCGGTGTGTCGATGTGTATCCAGGTTGGGGTGTCCTCGTTTGGATAGTACCACTTCATAGTCCTCGTTTGAGGGCGAAAACATGTAGGTGTGGGGGGAGGGGGGTTGGAGATGGTAAACTACAAGATGTTACTAAATCCAAATACATCCATGCATAAACATTGTGGGCCGTATTCTCGTACGTAGTTAAACACGGTTTTAAGCTAAACACGCGTCTAACTTTGACTTTAGACACAGCGTTTGACTAAACGCAATTCTCGTACATTTGTTTTACTTAAACACGCGTCTAACTCGCCGAAATGTGTCATACTTTAAACATAGGTACGGGGGTAGTTTAATGCGTGTTTAACTAAACTCGCGCACCAACTGTATGCCTTGAATGATCACTCAACCATGCCCGGTGTAAGCTGGCGCGCGGATAGTGTAGTCTTTAAAAGTACCGTGTATTTAAGGCACTCGGTCGATATCTATTGTAACCAATAGGGCCGCAATGAATTAAATACCTGTATACAATCAACGCAGGACCAGGCGCGTACCGCGGCATGTGAGCCAGGGGGGCAGAAGTATGTCGTCCCGGTAGTGGCGTAAATTTCCCGGTAAATTTTCGTAAAAGGTTGCCCCAATTTTTTTCCCAGTCAGTCAACTCGTGAATTTCACGTAAGTGGGGTGGGTAGGGTCAAACAATTTCGCACGGTCAAAAAATTTCGCATAGTTACAAAATTTCGCACAGTCACAAAATTTCGCACAGTCACAAAATTTCGCACAGTCTCAAAATTTCGCACAGTCACAACATTTCGCACGCTCACAAAATGTTGGATTCAAAAAAGCACAACAGTTAACAAATAATGCCAACTCCTCAGTGTTTTAGGCCTTTTTTTTTTCCTTATGCAAATGTAGCGACCCGGTCTTGGGAATTTAGCGTCCCGGTATTTGGAGCCAGGGGGGGGGGGGGGGCAACTTGCCCCCCCCCCCCTGCCCCCCCCCCCGGTCGGTACGCCACTGCGCAGGACCACTCTGAGAACGAGATTTGCAGAGTTTAAAATCGTGTTTTGTTAGACACGTCGTTTAAAGGATAAACTCGCGTTTAAGTTAAACACGGTTTTAAGCTAAAACCGTGTTTAGTACGAGAATACGACCCTGTGTGTTTTTAACATAAACACACTTAAAGGGACATTTTAATGTAGTGGTGTTGACAATTTTATATGTTTAAAAATTACTTCAGAATTCAAGATGAACATCTTTAGGTTGCGAAATTGCCATTATTGTTGTTTCTACTAACAAAAACACAGCAAAACTTGATTAAAACAATACCATCGCTATTTATTGAAAAACGCCCTCTATGTTTATATGGTCCACGTTATGTATTACGCGTACTGCAGGGGGATACTGTCGGTCGTAGAATGCTGATCTGCCGGAGATCAGCATTTTTGAATCGACGTTTTGTTGTACAAAGAGGGCTGATTTTTCTTAATCCTTATAGGTGTAAGTTCATACATGTAATTCAATTGTAAAAATATACAAATCCCAGTTGTTATCATATATTTTTGTAATTGAGGGCGCTGTCTCCACCACATCTCTTAATGCCCCTTTAATACCAGACGATCTGTTCCGGAAACTCCAACCCCGGGGCCGGAAACCTAAGAATAAGACACCTTCAGTAATTTACTTCAAGATGAAAAAGGGATACCGTATGGGAAATGCAACTTATCTTTATCTTTTTTTATACATGAGACGGGCTCTGTGAAGCAAGGAAATGAAGCTGTTATGGTACTTCACAATGCCAAATTAAAATTTAAAGAAACATATTCCAATAAATCACTAGAGCATTTTGTTTTTCTTGAGTTTAAATACTGTTTTATTGAAGAAAAACATTTCATACTGTCACAACTTGACTCACACCATCATTTTTCAAACGTTCAAGTAAAAATAAAGAAAACAGTTAGCGGTAAAATGCGAATTTTGAAAGCTACGCACGCGGTCTTCTGAGACAAACTTCTTTGGGGTTTTTTTCCTTATCATTTCGAAGCACTTAAAATACCCACATTTTGCGTTCACTTTTTCCCCCTTGATTATGTCTACTTAAAGTGAAGGCTCGAATATGGTTGTTCGTGTGTTCAATGCATCATTGCAGTTAATACTGAACTTGTCCTCTTGTAGGTGATGACGATCTCGATAAATGGAGAGTTGAGTATAGTGAGTGACGATGGTGGTTGCGTCACATTCCATTTTCTTGTATTACTATATAGAATATCACTTCGTTATTATCATGTTTACAACAATCAAACAAAATGAGTGCAATGTCGCCCTCTAGAATGGAGTAATAGACATTGCACATTATGGAAAATATTGTATTTTTTAACAATGTAAAAATGTCACGCAAATTTTGCAGTTTAAAACAGTTAAAATGCCAATGATTAATGATAACGAAGTGTAAATACTACGTTGTTGGGTTTAGGCTTTGATTATTATAATTATTCTCAATAGTGATATTTCACTCACTTTTACTAGAAAGGAAACAGTAAATAACCGTGTGCATTTGACATCAAAAATACAATGCCTCATCATCTTCTGGAGTTGAATGATAGGAACAAATTAGTATGTTTGTAATAAAGCTTTCCATTTGCTTCTCTATTTTTGAAAACATGACAAATATCAAATCTTTCTTTAAATTAGGATTTCGCCCTCAAGAGGTGAATATTAGTTATGTTACGTTATTTGGGCCATGGTACGTATTGAACACAATAGAGCGTTTTTAGACCACTTTCGTGCATCCACCCTTGGCACAAATATTGATATTACTCTAAATGCACACGTCTGTTGTTAACACTAAAGTGCAACGGAGCATAAATTACCAAATATTGAATTATAAATATAGTGCCTCCTGAGCCTGTTCTACAACCATGAAAATTTCAATCTTAAGGCCCTGTCACACCATGGCGTATCGCCTGAACGTATGACAACGTATGCGAAATATCGAAAAATACGTTGGTGTACGCTGATACAAGTTAGGGGTAAGTTTGGAACACGTCGAGCCCGCGAAAAATTATTGAGCATGTTCAAAATTTCTCAACGTACGCAACGTGTGCTTACTTACGTTCTGCATAAGTTCCCGATAGGTTCGTGGTACGTTAGACATACATTTACAAACGCTGACATACGTTACACATACGTTGACATACGTTAGAGGTACGTTACTCGTCTAGATATGTTAATAGTTATCATCTAGGCTGTGTTTGCTTGAACTGGCAACACTGTGTCCCGCCGTGTACGAAACTCAATTTCTGCAGCGGCATAAGTCACGTGTTCGTTGTACGCCGAGGATACGCTGAGGATACGTCGAACACGGCAGACATACGCTACGAATACGTTAAGCATACGTTGGTCATACGCTCGCCGATCGCATACGCTGTGATACGCTGTCATAAGTTTGTTATAAGTTAGTGATACGCTATCAATACGTTAGTCATACGCTATGTATACGTTCAATACGCTATGGATACGCTATGGATACGTCCATTCCATCACCGATGTCGACTTTTCGTACGCAATTCGTTGGGAAGTTGGACGTTCTTGGACTCTGACAATTTTCGAGCTATTTTTTGAATACGTCGGCATACGTTCAGGCCAAGTTCAGGCCATACGCTATGGTGTGACAGGGCCTTTAAGTCTGTGTATCATATAAAATCAAAACAGCTTTATTTTCAAGTTCTGTGTGTTGTCTTTGTATGAATAGCAGCATTGTTCATTGGTCTGAACGTATGTCGACGTATTCAAAAAATAGCTCGAAAATTGTCCAAGAACTTCCAACTTCCCAACGAATTGCGTAGGAAAAGTCGACATCGGTGATGGAATTGACGTATCCATAGCGTATCCATAGCGTATTGAACGTATACATAGCGTATGACTAGCGTATTGAACGTATACATAGCGTATGACTAACCAGTAGCGTAGCCAGTGGGGGGGGGGGGGGGCCGGGGGGGTGAGTCGCTTCGGACGGCGAAGCGGGAAAATGGGGACGAGAAGAAGGGGAGAAACCCCCCCCCCTTCCCCACTTACGTGAAATTCACGAGGTAAGTGGCTAGAAAAAAAATTGGGGCAACCTTTTACCAAAAAATTTTAGGGACATAAAAAAAAAATAGGGACGATATTGATGCTTGCCCCCCCCCCCCCCCCCCCCCCCCGGAATGACAATGCTGGCTACGCGCCTGTGACTAACGTATTGATAGCGTATCCCTAACTTATAACAAACTAATGACAGCGTATGCGAGTGTATGACCAACGTATACTTAACGCATTCGTAGCGTATGTCTGCCGTATTCGACGTATCCTCGGCGTACAACGAACGCGTGACTTATGCCGCTGCAGATATTGAGTTTCGTACACGGCGGGACAAGTGTTGCCAGTTCAAGTAAGCGCGGCCTAGATGATAACTATTAAAATATCTAAAATGATAAATCTATACGTCCAACCTATGACTTACGAGTAACGTAACTCTAACGTATGTCAGCGTATGTCAACGAATGTCTAACGTATGTCAGCGTATGTAAACGTATGTCTACGTACGAAATTATGCAGAACATATTAAGCACACGTTAAGTGCGTCGAGAAATTTTGAACATGCTCAATAATTTTTCGCGGGCTCGACCTGTTCCAAATTTTTACAGCATTTCACAGCGGGCTCTTAACGTGAACGACGTATCCCCAACTTACCCCTAACTTATATCGGCGTACACCAACGTACACCAACGTATTTTCGATATTTCGCATACGTTGGGATACGTTCAGGCGATACGCCATGGTGTGACAGGGCCTTTACTGTAACAGTACAAGACCCTGTCACACCATGGCGTATGGCCTAAACGTATGCCGACGTATACAGAAAATAGCTCGAAAACGGTCAGAGTCCAAGAACGTCCAACTTCCCAACGAATTGCATATGGGCCTGTCACACCATGGCGTATCGCCTGAACGTACGCCCGACGTATACACAAAATAGCTCGAAAATTGTCAGAGTCCAAGAACGTCCAACTTTCCAACGAATTGCAATATTTTGGTTTTTATCGATGCTAAATAGCTATTTTCAGCCGACGTACATCAACGTAACTTACGAGTAACGTACCTCGAAGTCCAGCGTATGTCAACGTATGTATAACGTACCACGAACGTACCGGAACTTATGCAGAACGTATATAGCACACGTTGAGTACGCCGAGAAATTTTAAACATGCTCAATAATTTTTCGTGGGCTCGACCGTGTTCCAAATTTTCACAGCGTATCACATCGTGCTCTTATCTTAAACGACGTATCCCCAACTTACCCCTTACTTATATCAGCGTACACCAACGTACACCAACGTAATACCGATATTTTCGCATACGTTGGCATACGTTCAGGCTATACGCCATGGTGTGACAGGGCCTTAACGGTAAAATTAAAGTAGATACATAGGTAATTGCCGCGGTAATGGGGCAGCACAGTCATACTAATAACTGCCTATAGTGAATGCAGTTAATGTCAACCAACATTAATGTATGCATCGAGTTATTAATCTAATCCAGGCGTTGTCTAGTTTATCAATATCTTTAACGCTCATGTGGCTTGTCAGCGCCAATTGGCATGGTTAGTAAACAGTAGGACATTTTAATTTAAAGAAAAACGTCTCTGGGTGGCATTTTGTGAGGTACAGTCCGTGTGCAATACTCGTACATGAAGGGATCAAATTTGTAAAATAAGGGATAAAATAAAGGGAAAAGCGCTCAAAATTCATATTCAAGGTGTATTTTCACTCTGAAAGATAACATCGATGTCATGAGCTAGCAAGTCCCATAAACTGAGAGTCCTGTGCCTGTTTAACACTCTTAAATCAAAAGATTGAAAATGTCCGTCTTTTGCAGATTTACTTTTTCTCAATCTATTAGATTGGATTTAGATGGAAAACATGATAAAAAACCTTTGAGTCAATTTGGAAAAAGATTGATACATATTACTGCAATCTACACGTGTGTTTGTACCGTCTATTCAATACATGCGCAGTTAGGTAGGTCATATTGGTTATGTAACACTTTGGATTGTATATTTATACATTTTCAACAAATGATTCGATCTGCAACATAAACTGTTTCATAATTAAATGGCAAGTAAGAACATTAATTCACAAAAAAACTGTACACATGAACAATTTTAAAGCCCAATGATATTGTTCTTCCAATTGCCAGTCATTTATTCGTGTGTACGAAAATATCAATCTTTTACTACAGATTGAAAACTGTTCAATCGAAAAACGATTGAAACTTTCAATCCAATAGATTAAATCTAAATTCTTGATTGGAAAATTTTAAATCCAATTAGATTGAACATATCAATCCATAAAAAGATTGAATGTCAAACTTAAAAGTTTGTTCCCTCACGGCAATCTATGAAAGATTGAAAAGTCAATATTTTAGATTGAATTTTCAATCTTTGGAATTAAGAGACTGGTTTGACACCGTGTTAACGCCGTTCACAGTCCGGCTACGATAGAAACTGCACACAAGTGAACACAATATTACGGAATGCCTTTTCATGATGAAAATCGAACAAATATGTTGACAATTCTTAAAATAATGGGAAGCAGATTTTCATTGTGATTTAGTAAAGTTATGAGATTGTTCTACGGATAATATAGTCAAGATCGATTGATGAGTCCTGGAATGTCTTCAACTTCGTTATAAGAGAGAGAGAAAATATGTGTACAAGTTTAACAAGATCACATAATATTGCTTTAAGAGACCGAGTTTATTGAAGGATCTTATGAAAATAATTATTGGGTGAAGATTCTGTTAAAGTTGTCACTCTTCATTATAATTTAACCTGATTTATTTTAGTTTCATATGCAGTTTGAGTAGAGTATATAAATTCATGAGTTAATGATTTAATCAATTAAAGTATATACAGAACACGTTCAAATTCAAAGGTTGTTTTAAATCCATAAAGGATAAATAAATTGATATTACAGATCGATTCTACCTCTTGATATCATTTCTTTCAACACTACAATATGAGCAAACGTGTTAGGTTCCACAGCATTTAACCTTACATCACATCCCTATTAAAGGTTAATCATGGCGCCTATTGCTGTTGAATAGCTCACACACAATAGCTTCCTTTACCCTTTAAACAACTGCGCCAAGGGTCTCAGAAAGGTCTCAAAGGTTTGTGATACCTGGATAATTATCCACATTTTCTAATACCTCCTGTCCGATTGCTTGTGGGGGGGGGGGGGGCAGAAGTATGTCGTCCCGGTAGTGGCGTAAATTTTCGTAAAAGGTTGCCCCAAATTTCGCACAGTCACAAATAATGCCAAGTCCTCATTCTTTTATGTCATTTTTTTTCCTTATGCAAATTTAGCGTCCCGGTTTTGGGAATTTAGCGTCCCGGTAATTGGAGCCAGGGGGGGCAACTTGCCCCCCCCCCCCCCCTGCCCCCCCCCCCGGTCGGTACGCCACTGAACACAATGTGGGTTTTCCGGGAACGGTCGATACTGGCACAATAAGAGTGTACAGGGCCGTCAGATGGGGGGGGGGGGGGGGGGGTGCGTTGGGTGCGGACGCACCCCCCTTGAAAATCTCTTCTTTTTTTCTTCTTTTTTTTCTTCTTTTTTTTAAGGTAAAAATTGCGTTTTTCTTAGTTTCAAATTTCAATGATAGTAAAACTACTCATAAAACATTGACTACAGTTCTTTTTGGACTGCGGAATTTTGTGTCCGTGCGATTTTTTTTTACTTTCAAGTGAAAAGAAATCCCTACAACCTTTAAAGGGATTTTTATTATGTATAGCGTGGATACAATCGGTTGGAATTGGAGTAGAACACGTTCTTATTACTATCACATTTTGATGGATTGGCCGTATGTAAAGCGCATGAGACCGACAGTTTGAGTGAAACATTACGCTGACATTAGCGGAATTGAAATGAAATGATTGATAACCTGTCTGGCACCACTATAGATCTGAGCTATTCATTTGCCCTGATGTGTCGTGAATTTTGAATTTGGTTTTAAGTATTGGATTTGGTACTGGTGAATTCTTTCCCAGGGTGAATTATGTTAAAATGTCAATAATGAGAATGCTATCAATGACATAAATGATTCTCTTCTTGGAAACATTCCTACGTAATGTATTTCACTTGCATTAACATCATGAGGTTGCTTATTTAAAGGTTAACATTCTGTTGAATAGGCCTATGTCCATAATGATGAATGACTCTCTACTCAACCGATAGCCAATTTAATATAATTTGATTGGGAACTGAAGCGCGTGTAGTTATAGTAGTCACGTTTCAATACTGCATATTCAAACATGATTTGGACAATTATTCCGCTATGACGACGCTAGACGATGACGATGACGATGACGATGATGATGATGATGATGATGATGATGATGATGATGATGACGATGATGATGATTTTGAAGATGATGATCGGTGGCGGTGGCAGTGGTGGTTTTATGCGTAACCTTAAAGTGTACTAAGAGATGTTTAAGATTTTGTTATTTACAACATTTACTTAATATTAAAGATAATCATTATAATTGGCAATTATTGTTATTTCTACTCACAAAATCACTACTCGTAGAAATAATGAACGGTCCCTAATGGATTTTTATACTGAAAATGTGACGGAGATGACTTTATCGTGTGGCCAACCTATAAACAATAATGGGAAAAATCAATTAAATATCCGTAAAGATTATGCGAAACATGTTTTTAATATGTTACAGATGTTTATCTTTGTGAAAAATATTCAAAGCTCGAGAAGAAAAAAAAGATTTTAAATCCGAGTTTCTAGAAACTTGAAATGTAACATTTACCGAAGAATGACCCATGTGTCCACCATCGTCTCGGGTTTACAGTAGCGCGTGACCTCGGTTGTCTTTATAATAGTTCAGTATTTCTAGAATATTGTAGCAATCAGTAACTCGTATTTTGAGACTACCAAAATAGTTCAGGCTTACTTCGGAATCCTGGCCACGTCGTCATCGTTTTGACAATATGTTCTGTTTCGTTTATTTAATTAAATGTCGTTACATCCAGACAGACTGCAATTAATTACCCACACTTAATCCCATGCAAACAATCAAGAATCATTTAGACATATCAATTCCCGGCCAGGGGATCAATTAAATAGACATGTTCGTTCCTAGTCTGCCAGTTTGGACCCGAACCTTTTAAGCCATGTTTACACGGTGCGTAAATACTAGGGGGACACTCATCATGTATAAAAGTTGTAATCATCCGTGTTAATCCACTCTCAAAAACTACCCGTAACGCGGATTCTCAATCGTAATTGTGTGACTCAGTTTGTTAGTAAATTCGTCTTATAGACCTAGCCATTATGGGCTATTTTTACAATGATGACACGTGACTATCGGCCCAAGCAACCTTTAGCGCGGATTCAGGTTGAAAAAGACACATATTCTCTGAAATGGGCACGGGACTGCGTTGTGGTCGAAAAACGCTCCCTTATTCCGCGTTTTCGTTCACTGACCCCCCCCCCCCCCGGTAAAATGCATGCATACGTAACCAACTTGAGACATGGAAAAGGGTGTATGATAGTTTCCACAAGATTTCAGCAAAGTTTAAACGGTGCATTTAACACATGCATTTCCCCATGCATTGCCATGTGTTTAACTTCACTAAAATTAAAACTGGAAGATAAGCGACACATGCATGTATCAGCCCCAGTTTGCACGGTGCATCAAAACATGAGCTAGATGCATGTTTAAGGCTGGCTCACATAGTAGCGGCAGATAACCCGCGAAAGGCGACGGACGTGAAAATCACAAAATGTTGGCGGCAAAACGACGGCAAAAGGGGAAAAGCAAGATTCGCTGACGGGTGGGAACGACCTTCAGCGACAACACGACGGCAAGGGACGAATGGCTGCGGCAGGGAACGGAGTCTTGCGACAAAAATTGGACGTTGTCTGGGCGGCGAGTGACGATGTTTCGACAGAGCCCGGCAACAAGGAACGAGGTCAGACGGCTGGCAGCGGATTGGCTGGCGGCATGGAACGGCGGCTGACGGTGGGTTGCGGCGACGATGACGTGACCATGACCAAGTCATGTTGCAGCCGACCCTAGCCCCGTCCTCCATGATAATGAAACAGCTTTTATAAAGAACAGTGGGATAATGAACTTCAAAATCAAAAAACGTCAAAAATCGCACAAAAAGTTTAAAATCGTGGACCATCGTTTCGAAATCGTAACCCATCGCAGACCATCGTTGCAATGCCGCAGGATACTCGCAAACGACACGCCATCAACACCCTCCGGACAACATTCGCAAGCCATTGTCGCACCAAGGTCGTTACAATTTCGTTACTTGCCGCAACGTGTCGTCAGGGTTCGAGATGTGACGTCACTTGTCGTTGTTTTGCGTCAATGGTCGTTGACAACGACTACCAACGAAATTGTGACGACCTCAAAACGACTAGAGACGGCCTTGCACGGCATGGAAACGTCAAGGAAATGAGGATTGCGGTCTCCAACGAAATCTGAACGGAATCACAACGATTTTTTTTGCCACCACAACATTTTCAACATGCTGAAAATTTGCCGACGGACGCGACTGATAATTTCGGCCGTCTGCGGTCGCTAGCGGATTCGTCAGCGACACGATGATTGGCGGGAAATTCAAAATTGCAATTAGCAGCTTAACGTAGCTTGCGGTACCCCCCTATTCGTCATAGTGTGAGCCAGCCTTTAGAACCGTCTGACACTCAGTGGCCTGTTAATTAATGTCATATGCCCGGGGTCATACCATGAAAATGTCATTGATCAAACCATGGATGGATACAAATACTCACCAAATTTAGAGCAGTTCTACAGCTTGAAAAAATGCATATTATTATTACAAGTATGGACGATGCATTTTTTCCTTCGAAACATCCTAGCAGCCGAGCCTGGCAGAACACGCATGCATTTTATTCATCGTGGTGGGTTTTTTTAAATTTCACCATTGACCCTCATCTAGGAAACTGGCTATTGTTCGACCGTGACATTCATGGTCACAGGGTAAACAGTAATCCATACGCAACCCAATAAAATAAACCAGTCTATAGATGGGGTGACAGCAATGTTTATCAACAAAAGCAACGGTCGAAGGGACTAGACTGTCGATAGAACATGCTTGAGGGAACAGCATATGACACAACACTGTCCACATACCTTATTACCCTTTATAAATGCTTTGGCGCGAGTTTTAAAAGTACGGAATTGACTCCCTGGCACGGATCCTAAACAAAACAGGATGCGCGCGCACACCGCCGAGCAAATAACAATGGCAACTGCCGAGCAAGTGCATGGCATGATGTCACGTGTCACCCCATCTTATGTATACACTAACTACTGGGGTTATACATGCATGGTTGTGATGCACCGGGTATACTCGGGCTGATTCATGCATCCATTTCCAGTTTGGTGAGGAAAATTAAGGGTGAAATATGTGTAAAATACACCCCCGGAATGCACAGTGTAAAATTTATTTTGTATAACAACAAACATACCTTTGATTTATACCGCTGCGTGTGTATCAGACATTTTACGACATTAAACCTATAGTTTGATGGATGGTGCGTTGGTTAATGAATGATCAAATGCGTTTGCTCTGGAAGATGGCAGTTCAATTATGCAATATATTCGAAATGGATAATAGCTTTTATGAGAGAGCAAAGCCCTTTTTAGCATATCATTCTAATTGAAAGTGTATGAAATAGGAATTGATGATGAATTAAATTGTAATGCAGTCCAGAACTTTATTTCGTAAAGGTTTAAAATCGTAATCGCAGATAACCCTGTGAAAAATTCAAAACAAAAATGAGTGCGTGTTCAGGATTTCTCTGGTTTGGGGGGGGGGGGGGGGGGCAGGACCTTGAAAACTACGTGTGCATATTTTTGTAATACTATTAACCTAAATTTGGCCATAATCAAGTTACATTTGGGTTTAAAACCGATTTAGTATTTGTATACTAATGAACTCACGACTGCCACAAATCACAAGTACTATATCCTATTATCATTAGAATTGGAAATCAACTCCAGTCTCAGTCTTACCGTACATTCCGTATATAAAAAGACGCTGGTGTGTTCGCCGTCAATACTATACGTGTATTTCAAATACGATGATTTTAAGCGTTTGAAAAATGTATCCACCATCGTGTCTGGTTTACAGTACAGCGCTTGAGCTTGGTTGCCTTTATAACAGTTTCAGTGTTTCTAGAATAGTGGAGCAATCAATAACTCGTTTACACACGTGACCACGATTACATTGCCCC
This sequence comes from Ophiura sarsii, assembly GCA_035610835.1. Lineage (NCBI taxonomy): Eukaryota > Metazoa > Echinodermata > Ophiuroidea > Amphilepidida > Ophiuridae > Ophiura > Ophiura sarsii. The sequence goes on along the minus strand of CM069450.1, from coordinate 40,344,339 downwards.
TTGTCTTTCTTCGTGTTCATTTCATTGTCTCCTCTCAAATTAAGAAGCAAGCACTATTTTCCACTAGTAACGCTCCTCCATCCAAGCACCTCCTTTGTTTTAACGTGTAAAGTGTTAGATTCCATTACGATTCCACCCCTTAACATTTTGAGACTTTTTTACCCACGATTTGCAAGCTTTTCGAGGGTTATAAATCTTCTCCCTCCGAAACCATTTGTCAGATTTATTTCACACCACCTGTTTATTGCCAGCTACTTTAGGCTTGGTATGGTTCCTTGTATAATTTCCTGGGTTGAACTAAAAGCCCATCAATTTGTCATAAGAACTATTGATATTTCAAAATGTGTAAAATCAAGCAGATTTTAGTTTTAAAACGAGCCCAAATGTGGCTAAAAGTCAACACGTGTGGCAAGTCAACAAGTCATGTAGCAAGATTGTAGACTGCCTTGGCCATCCTAAAGGCCCCTCCCCCCCCCCCAGCATGCGGCCAATGGTGTTGGATCGACCAATTCTTGGGTGGAACTTGGAGCCCAACACGCGATTTTTTAGAGTTCTTGTGTTAAGAAATTCAATCAATTTGTTTAAAAAAACTAGTGCTATTTCAGATTTGGTAAAATCAAAAGTTCAAATTTCGAGAGAAGATACGATATAGAGCAGATGTTAGTTTAAAAATTAGCCCAATGGGGCTAAAGGTCGACACATGTGGCAAGGCCCATCGCCGGAGTGTTGACTGCCTTTTGGGTCGTCCCCACAGTTGGTCCACCATTCACACCATGTTCACTCGCAAATACTAGCTTCATGGCCAGTTCAACCTGTCAGAAAATGACTCAAACTCGGGCTCAAACTATACAGGTAACTGGAACGTAATGCTTCACAATGCTACCTATATGTAAACAATAGCCTGTGCATCTTCCAATCTAATGATATTTCGTTCGCTAAACTTTGCTCTAGGTGAACTTCTTAAATCGCATGACTACCGCCTGTCTCGATTTATCAGGTTTTGTATGAGATCTGATGATCATAACTTGCAACAAACATGAATTTATGAAGAAAAACTGTATAATGCCCATATACAACATTGTTATTAGTGAAAATAATCAATACAGGGCGTGTCAAAAAAGTGTACCATGTGAAACATGATTTTTCTAGTTATGAACAATATGCAAACTGGATGTGAAATAGTATTAATCATGTCCAGCAATTTTTAATGTGTCATAAGAATTTTCTTCTGTCTACTTTGGAGCTTGCGTTACCATAAAATCAATTTAAATCTACTTACTAAATTGTTGATAGTTAGTTCAATTTGAGCACACACAAAAAACAAACAAAAATCCATATTATCCATGACAAACCGCATATTATTTTAATATTAGATGTATTGTAAACGCGTCCCCCACCTTTGACTATCATTCGGGGGAATTGCGCCGATTAAGAGAAGTTTAAATATTTTACTTACATCCAATTTCAAAACGTCAGTCGGGGGAAATCGAAACCAAATGTAGTATAACAATAGCATTAATTTCCGCGCTTTCAAAACTAGGCATCATGGGCTACAATATGGTATATAACTACACTTGTCGGCTGATATATGGGAAAGTTATGTAAAATTGTTTTACAAAATGTATAACATAGGCTAAATCTGACTCAACCCCCCCCCCCCCCCACCCCCTCCTTAAGGGGTTGTTAAGGAATAGCCTCCGCAAATCTGACGTAACCTCTTCATTAATAATTTAATCCATATAAAGGTATACAGTTTTGGATAGAAAACGAGTAGGTGGATCCATTTCTGGTATCAAATTTCACTAAGAATGTTGATTGTTTTTCAATTTTGACCAAAAAAATCACTTTTGTGGCTCACATTTTTCTGCAAACGTAGCAAAATCAGTGTATGGTAAAAATGCTGAAATTGCACCAAAATTATCTAAAGACACATCATTAGGGACGTTTTTTAGTTTTGACATAAAAATGTTTAGATTTTAAACATGTTGGCACTCTTTAGTCAAATATTTAAAAACTAAACATTGTATTATATACTTTTATCATCATCATCGGTCGTCCTTGGACGAAATAGTGGAAGCAGCTGACACATTATTGGTACCATGTAGCTTTATTCATCATGAGCTGTGGACTATCACTTAGGTTAAAACCCGTGTCCTTTGCAATACTGTCAGGATAGGTTTTTCCTGCCACTGTGAGAATGGCCATGTTTAGGAGTCCAAAACTTCAAGTGCGAGATAGGGTGGTCCTTAGGGACGCACCATTAGATACTCAGGGGGCGGGGGGGGGGGGGGGGGGGGCATGGAAGTTTTCTATAAAAAACAACTTTGCCCACTATTCAGGAAGAAAAAAAAACTTTGCCCACCAACAGGAAAAGAAGAAAAAAACTTGACCCACTGCTGAGTAAAAAAAAAAATCTGACTCACCTAACTCAATGTAAAGAAAAACATTAAAACCTACAACAACAAAAAATTGCCGCCTTTGCCCACAAAAAAAAAATTGCCGAAAAAATATTCCGCCCGACCCCACTTCCATGCCCCCCTGAAAATCAAATGGTGCGTCCCTTAGTGTGTACGCAGTGCCCTGCAGACACCTCTTTCTCAAAGTGACTGACCTTGGGATTGACAGAGGAGGGATGTCACCATACGCCACTGGAGGTTTCGCCAGCTGATGTTAAGTACTCTTCGGTGTAGCATCCATCAATTATACTTTTAATATACTGTACATCATATTAATAGTTCAAAAGTTACAGGGCTTGATAAATGTCATGCTTTTTGGGTTAACAGCCCCCTTGTTATGGATTAGCTGCCTGATCATGGGGCTTGATTTTAATAAATAATGGTTTTCTAATGGAAAGCAAACCTATTAAGCACTCGGGCCATTACTATAATTGTCCGAAATATGTAGTAACCTATAATTAGCAACACAACTCGGGTACTCAGCTACCGTTATATAACATACAGGGTGGTGAGAAAGAATGGGTGCTTCCTTTTTTTTACAAAGGCATGACAATTTAGCGCAAGAAAGATCTTTGAGTATTGATTCCATTAAGATTTTTGGAATCAACAGTATGGCAATAATCGCGCGTGGCTTTTTAAGCGTCCTACATTTGAATAGATGTTGAATTAATGCCTGATAACAATTACCAACAAAATGACGTAACAATATAATTTATTAAATTTGATTTCGAAATGTTCATCATTCGTTTGTAAAAAAGGTGTTAGTTCTTTCTGGCTCACCCTTTATGCATACAAATTTGTATAATCTACATGCACTTTAGATATGATATTAATACTGTAATGGTTATGAACAACCATTCCTATCATTACAATTTGGATAATCTTGCATACCTGGACCGATGGGCGTTCTTCGTTGATTTAATACGGCATCAGCAGTATGAGAGAATTAGTAGTATATAAATGACCTTTTATGGTGAATTAAGGTGGATCTAGGGACTTGATCATTTATCGTTGCGTTAATCGTTTATCGGTGAGAGTTTCGATTGAGCGTCATAAATCTCCTGGTCCTTAGGAGGCGGTAATTATCTTTGGTAGTGGTCCCAAAAATGTCATTTATTATCTTCATTTTTTATGACCCCCTAAATGAACGCGATTATTTCTATGACCCACGAGTTTTTGGTGACTTTTTCATTACAACTTTATTATGTTTAATTTTTGGTTGTTTTTTTCGATGCAAAGATAATCCTTACACCATACATCTTTTTTCGATGTAAGGATTTTAAAGTCCTTACATCCTTACATTTTTTTTTAGGATGTAAGGAGTTTGAAGTCGTAACATCCTTATGTTAGGTTTTTGAAATCCTTACATCCTTACATTTTTTTTCGATGTTAGGTTTTTGAAATCCTTACATCCTTACATTTTTTTTTCAATGTAAGGTTTTTGAAATCCTTACACTTTATATTTTTTTTCGATGTAAGGATTTTGAAGTCCATGCATCCTTACATTTTTTTTCGATGTAAGGATTTTGAAATCCTTACACCTTACATTTTGTTCGATGTAAGGATTTTGAAATCATTACATCCTTACATTTTTTTTCAATGTAAGGTTTTTGAAATCCGTACACTTTACTTTTTTTTTCGATGTAAGGATTTTGAAGTCCATACATCCTTACATTTTTTGTTCGATGTAAGGATGTTAGGAATTCCAAATCCTTATATCGAAAATAAAAATGTAAGGATGTAAGGATTTCAGAAACCTTACATCGAATTTGGAATTTTGTGAGTGCTGTAATTAACTATTAATCAAATGCATATTAAAGTATACATTTTTGGATGGGATTTGGATCAGAAAATCCATTTTTGGCATCAATTCTGACCAAAAAATGTTGATTTTTTTTTTGTTTTGAGAAAATCACAAAAAATCACTTTTTTTGACCATTTTTGGGGGTTTTTTGGGACAATCTAACAAAATTATTTTTGAGTAAAAAATGCCAAAAATTGCTTGATTATACTATTAAGACACTAAGCTAGGGACAATCTTCTTATTTTTTCTTCTAAAGCCGTATTTTTGAAATTTTGACAAAAATGGCCAAAAAAGTGAAAAAAATGAAAAATCACTTTTTTGGCACTTTTTGGTCAAAAATTTCAAAAAATACAGTTTAGGTGAACAAGTGAGATAATCTTCCCTATATTAGTGACATAACATTAGAATCAAGCAATTTTGGGCATTTTTTACTCAAAAATAATTTTGTTAGCTTGTTCCAAAAAAATGGTTCAAAAAAGTGAATTTTGTGATTTTCTCAAGAATTCAACATTTCTGGTCAAAGTTGACGCCAAATGTGGATCCTCTGATCCATTTCCTTTCCAAAAATGTATACTTTTGTATGCATTTGATTAATAGTTCAATAATTACAGCACTCACAAATTATATTTGTTCCGAGAAATGAGCCGCCGGATTTGGAGAACTGGTGTAGCACCCTTATGTATCTGAACAAGTTGAGAAATGTTACCAGAACATTTACAATCAAAATTCATCAGGATTAAATTACAACTTTAATAATTTGGGAGCAATAAGTACCTTTTTGATTACTTTATATTATCATTGGGCCACAGGATGAAAGCTGACAAAACAGTTTGATTGTCGTCTGCAAGGACAATAATTATTTACTGGTGTGGAATTGTGTCGTCGTGTACCAGTCGATTTACATCTACGCACTAGCATCGCCTTGAGGACCGTCGTGTATAGTATGTGCAATTTGGCTACATGACGCGTGCGTTAACAACTCTTGTGTATACAGCCTGTGCAATTTGGTTAACACGACAGTATTGTGCATATATTCGGTTCGATACGACGGTTACCACGCAAATAATATAAATACTTTATTATTCTCTTCGTCACAATAGGCTTAGAGTTGAAAACACCAAAATTATTTGAGTACAAGTTGAACTCAACCATCACTAATAGGCATGAATCGATCGCCAAGTCGATTGCTTTGAATGAAACAGCTCGTATAATGTCATTAAGGTAAATTACTTCTCTTGATTTTGTGAATATTTGGGCATAATGCGTGCACTTTTGAACACTGGGTTCTGAACTTATTAAAGTAGAATCGGTACTGCGAAAATATCTTCAATTAAATAATTAAGAAATTGCAAGTTTTTCAAATGAGGGTTTCCTAATGCGTAAGGGAATACAGTGTTAACTTCTAGTGATCAAATGATCACTTAGACAGACCTGTTGTGGCTCAACAACGCGCAAATTTGTTTCCGTAATGTAGCGACATCGATGAAACCCTGGACGGAACCAAAGCTAATTTTCATTTTTTTTCTTTTTCACCATAACTTGCGCAACCAAAACAAGTTTAAAACATCAGTCAAAATCATTTTGCATTACAATGCGGACGCTAAAAAACAACCCGCCACCCCAAATCGTGCGTGGATAGGGCTCATATACTTGAAGGGTAATAACAATGAAATACATTTACGTAACTGATCTTCATTTAGAGCGCGAGTGTTTTCGCCTTGCTCATACGGAACAATATTTTGAACATCATGAGTGCTTGAAATTCGAAAATAACCTTATGATAGTACGTTGAACATAAATAAATAATAGGCCTAACGTAATTGCCGTCTCGATCAACTGTATGATGCCATTAAAGTGATCAAATATTTTGTTATTGTAAAGACATGTGCATAATGCGTGCAATTTAAGAAACATGTTATTAAGTGGAGCCGGCGCTTGGGCAAATAACGTAATGAATATGATAGATAGCTGGCCGTCGATATGAGGATCAGACGATAAATATAAAGAGTGTGACATAAATTATAAGTAATCATAATAATAACCATCCGCGCAAAGCACCTATGCATTCGATGGCTTTTTGTTATAATGAACACTGATGAAGCGTTGCCTGGAAACGCATAAACACAAACAGACACGCTTCATTATTCGGAAATATCCCTATCTGTTTTCTATTTTCAAAACTTCTTTGATAAGAAAAGGTTGCAGGATCGGATTGAAATAATGGCCTTTAAATAATTTCATCACCACCGTTCTTCTCCGAAACTAATTTGAAACGGCGCAATTCTATAATGAGTTTTATAGGAACGTAAAGTGCCAGCACTTTGAAGATTATGTCCTAGATTTCTTGACGGTCAATATCTGGATGGTCAGTGAATGACTTATTTAGATATTGCGCGATTTAGGGATCAACATTTTTGGAGGATGTTTCCCAAAACTTTTTCTTTTTCCTTACATATCCTTGAGAAAACTGTTCATTCAACCAATGATAATACGAAAAAGTGTTATATTCGTTATTCTTTCCTTCTTGTATTGATTTTATATTACTTGCTTGTATTTTAACATATTTAATATCTTTACATTCATACCTGTGTTTTGGTGACTTTTTCATAATATTCTTATTTTATTTTTTTTAGGGTTTTTTCGATTCAAAGATAATCTTCACACCGTACATCTTTTTTCGATGTAAGGTTTTTGAAATCCTAACATCCTAACTTTTTTTTTTCAACGTAAGGATTTTGAATTCGTAACATCCTTACTTTTTGTTGTTCATGTAAGGTTTTTGAAATCCTAACATCCTTACTTTTTTTCGATGCAAGGTTTTTGCAACCCAACATTCTTACTTTTTTATCTCGATCATCCTTATATTTTTTTTCGATGTAAGGTTTTTAAAATCCTTACATCCTTACATTTTTTTCAATGTTAGGTTTTGAAATCCTTACATCCTTACATTTTTTTTCGATGTAAGGTTTTTGAAATCCTTACATCCTTACATTTTTTGTCAATGTAAGGTTTTTGAAATCCTAACATCCTTACATTTTTTCATTTTTTCGATGTTATGTTTTTGAAATTCTTACATCCTTACATTTTTTGTCAATGTAAAGTTTTTGAAATCCTAACATCCTTACATTTTTTTTTCGATGTAAGGTTTTTGAAATCCTTACACTTTACTTCTTTTTTTTCGATGTAAGGATTTTGAATTCCTTACATCTTTACATTTTTTTAAATTTTAAATGTAAGATTTTTCACATCCTAACATCCTTACTTTTTTTTTGATAACAGTAATGACATGTGCGAACATTCTGAGGCAGTGGCGTAGCCACGAGGAAAAAGAAAAGAGGAAAAAAAATGATAACAGACCGAGGTTGCGTGCTGGGCCGGTTATGTGGGGGGTATATTCAACCCAATTGACCGTGCGACATTTTTCGACCTCAACCCCCCCCCCCCCCCCCCCCCCACACTTACGTGAAATTCACGAGTTGGTGACTGCAAAAAAAATTGGGGCAACATTTTACGAAAATTTCAGAAATCTTGCCCCCCCCCCCCCCCCTGAAAAAAATCCTAGCTACGCCACTGTTCTGAGGGTTTCATTAAAAAAATCTCCGATGAAAATGTCAATAATATTAGAGATTTTAACGTTGAGGCATCTCTGTTGCACAATATTGAAACCAAAACATTAAATTAATGATTAGCATACTATTATATGCCACAGACATTTAACGTTGAGGCATCACTGCTGCACAATATTGCAACAACAAAATGAAATTAATGATTAACATAATCTGATATGCCACAGACATATCACTACTGTCCATTCAATGTTGTATAACACTACAACAAAGTTTTCCAACCTTGTGAATATGTGATAGTAATTTTTTTAGATACCATGTTTGGTTTCCATTTGTTAGTAATAAACATGTCTACCTCCAACTTTGCTTATGTTTTGGTGGGTTTTTTTCTTCATCTTTATCACTCCGAATTTCGCTGTAATTTAATCAGTACTAGACAAAAAGTAAAACAGATTCAGAGCTATGAAGTTTTAGGTATATTCAGTTCAAAGTTGAAATAAGTACTTCGTCAAGACATGGATTGATCAACAAGAAGATGGATACGTATGCGCGGGATGTTGACATATGTACACCACAGAAATGCGATTACATAATTATATCATATTAATCAAAATTTGTTAATTTGAATAAAATTGTCAAATATATTAATTTCATTCTTGCATAATATGGTACTAGTGCAGAGGCTCCGACCGTTACCTACACATCTTTCACTAAATCCTCGTTGCGCTATGAATGAATGACAGATTAATTGGTTTTTGAAGAGCCTTTTAAGGTTAATATGAAGTTAGGGTTTAAGGCAACCTGTTATGATTTAATGACGACTTCGGGAACGACTAAGAGTAGGTTCGTTACTCTACATACATCACGGTTTCCACCGAGCACATTGTAATCTAGTACATAGCGTTACGTACATGTTAGACATATTGACGCACGTACATGTAGCCTGGTTCACTCCCACGGACTATGGGTTCTCGGAAGCTAGTATTCATAATAAGCGAAGTAAAATCGGTTAATTAGATCTGTTATGCCAGTTAGGTATCCTTAACATCGGCACTTTCTCGTATAATTAGCTGTGAATGAGGCAGTGCGTATAGTTATAAGGTCTGCACTGTTGTTTTAATTAAAATTCTGATTCCAGAATGCGTTATACGCGTCTTTTTCTGCGCTACCGGAGACTCATGATGGATGCTTAAGTATTATGAGTTGGAACTGGGATGACAAGTCACAACCCAGTGGGTTTTTCTTTTATAGAAGTGCGTCTCCAAAGAGACACGCATCATGGTAATGATATTAACACGTTCATCTGCAGGTACTTAGCTTAGATATTAATAAAAACAGGGATCTTGTCTATCAGAATATTAAATGCGGATGAAATTTCTGTTGTGACGCAAAATATATCCTAAAGGCACACTCAGAGTAATTGTGAAACAAGATTTGTTCTGGATTTTTTTAATTGGATCGTTAAAATAATAAACAATAGCCTATGTGTTTTCCCGTTGTTGAATTATGTAGAACTCTCATAACATTATTGGTATCGGCCAAAAGCGTTGTAATGTATTTTTCGAGGCACTCAAACCACACACCCTCTATATGAATAGAGGGTCTCCACGATATTTGATAATTGATACTATTACTAACGTTTTAAAGGTGGTTAACCCAAATTGTGAATGGTGTTGTTATATTCTCCGATTCCAAGTTCAAGGTTCGAAATGAGTACTAATTGTGAGTTGTTTCCCGTCAAGACATGAATTGTATTATCTTATTTCACAGGTGTTAATGTTAAGTTAACATCCATGTACAATCAGGGATAAAGATTAGAATCAAAATAGGGTTATTTTGAATTGGAATTGTCAATGTTAATAATGTTTCTTCCGTCATTTATGGCACTGCCAAGGCCCTGTGACCTATATATATATATTTCCCTCAATCCCCGTTGCCTATGAATGACAGACTAATTGGTTTTTGAAGTGTCTTTTAAAGGTTAATATGCAGTTGGGGTTTAAGGCACCCTGTTACGATTAGAACGACTTAAAGTAGGTTCGTTGCTCTATATACATCTTCATTTCGACCGAGCACATCGCAGGCCAGTACATAGCATATTACACGTTAGACATTTTGCTTGGCGCATGTAGCCTGGTTTACTTTTGATAGAATATGGGTTTTCGGAAGCTTGTATTGTATTCATAGTTAATTAGCAAAGTAAAATTGGAAATTATATATTTAATGTCAGTTAGGTATCCTTAAAATCCGCACTGTTCCGTATAATTAGGTGTGCGGTAGTGCGTAGTTATAACACCAGTAGTGTTGTTTTAATTTAAATTATAATTCCAGAATAGCAGACTCCACCACGCTCGAACTATTTGCGCTGTCACACATGCGTATAGTAGCTCCACCACAACGAAATGACGCAGCCTGATTGGTCAACGGTGGTCAACGCTTGCGCTCAGCGTTGGAGCGTTGTGGAATCTGCTGAGCCCTTTATCCGCGTCTTTTTCTGTCCCATCGGAGACTCATGATGGATACTAAACTATGAATTGGAACTGGGATGAAAAGTCACAAGCCACTGCTTTTTGTAATTACAAGCGTGGATGTCAATGCGTCCCATGAGAGGCACGTAATCATGGTAATGAAATATATAAACAAGTTCATCTGCAGGTACTTAGCATGGATATTCAAAACAACAATCTTGTCTATCGGAATATTAAACGAGGATGGGTTTCTATATATTGTACGGATTGTGACTCAAAACAAAACAATCTCTATTTCATAAGGTGTGTGTTCCGATCTCTTTTTTGGGGCTATGATTTTTTTTTTGATATCAGAAGAATCCACATATTTTTCTCATTACATATATGTCTGTAAAATCTTAGGGGCCAGAAATGTTCCATTTAGAAATTATAGGCTAAGATGTGTTGAATTACTGCCAAAATGTGGTTAACCACCAGCCAGTTTGTGTACTACTCAATTGGCACATATCTTTTGACCTTGTGCTTCTAAAAATAGAACCATTTGAGTTATGCAACTCAAACTTTGGAATGTGGCAATTTTAAGGATGACCTTTTATGTAAAATAGAAAACATCAAGTTGAAAACCGGACCAGCAATCAGAACATCTACCTTTAAACGAAGTTGGCCGATTTCATTCATTTTAGGGGTTATATACGCAGAGATGGAAATGCTCATACACCTTTCGACCTCAGGTTACCTAACCTCGGGTTACCTAACCTCAGGTCAAATTTATTTTTCACAACCTCAGGTCGAATTCATTTTCAAAAAAAACCTAAAAAAAACCACCATTGAAACAATATTGAAATTATATGTTAAAACACTCAGGGGTTGGTTGTCGGGGAGGTAAGAACGAGGATAAGAACGAGGATGGATCAATCTTAAACTATAAATTGGATATGATATTAGCTTTAGAGCGCCCTCAACCCTATAACCCTAACCCTAACCCTAACCCTAACCCTAACCCTAACCCTAACCCTAACCCTAACCCTAACCCTAACCCTAACCCTAACCCTAACCCTAACCCTAACCCTAACCCTAAAGCAGGATCAGATATATGCAACCTTAGGTTGTTAAATTGTTAAATTGGATTTCTTTTCAACCGGAGGTTGTTTATTGATTTTTTCTCAACCTCAGGTTTATTTATTGCAGTATTCAACCTTAGGTTGTTTTATTGAATTTGTTCTCAACCTCAGGTTTATTTATTGCAGTATTCTATTTCAATACAACCTGAGGTTAGGTAACCTGAGGTTAGGTAACCTGAGGTTAGGTAACCTGAGGTTAGGTAACCTGAGGTTAGGTAACCTGAGGTTAGGTAACCTGATGTCGAAAGGTGCATGAGCATTTCCAACTCTGTTTGTAGCAGTATACATTGTCACTCTGTACGGGTTGAATGGTGAATGATTTGTGTTTACTGTGAATTCATAAAGTGCAAGTACAATTTGAAATTTGGACTTGATCCCGCTACATGGTTTTAAAGTGCAAGTATACAGATGAAGTTAAGGAGAAATTAAGGTTCGAACTGTCGAAATGAATGATCTAATTGCATTATTTTCAAATTCAGACTAAAGATTCTTATGACATCTAGTCCTACCATAGGACTACCCTATCTAAGCCTAGAAAATCTGCTCTCAATCCGAGAACCGCTATCAACCCGAGAACCGCCCCGTGGAGTAGCTCAGCTAGGATGGCCATCAGTGTTTCTTAATTCATTTATTAGTAATTTCCCTGGATAGGCTGGTGTTTTTTTAATAGTGGCACTACGAGAGGGCTAATGACATCCTCTTTGATACAAAGACGCATTTATCATTGTAAACAAATTCCTGATGCACTGAAACGTTTGATGTTATAATGATATGATTATACAACGTGATGGTAACATTTTCCAATACTGTGACCATAACCATGCTATAACTTTGCAGACAGACAATAAATAGTGCTTAATACTTTCCACGCGGCTTAGTTTTACCTTATTCAGAACAAGAAACCTTTCCCAACATTCAGAGTCTATCTCAAAAATTTACTGAACCAATACCAGGCATGTTTGTACTTATTTCAATGCATTCCGCATGGTGATTACAAATATTGTTATGAAATTCAATAATTTTGATATTTTTAAAATATTTTGTGAAATGTTGGAATGTCGTCTGCAAACGCCTGCCGCGTGGAAAGTGTTAAGTACCCTATTGTTTTTCAAACAGAGTGCGTCATATGCATGGTAAAGGTCTCTATTACATATATGTGACAGTATTACATGTGTTTTTGTGACTGGAATTCTTGAATAAAGGATATTACCTCCTTGCACAATGAAAATGAAATGTGTAGTTCTGAAGAATATGCCGAGAGCTTGGACTGTTTCAAGCTCCGTAGACACTTTTCAGTGCTGTAGCAGTCATTTGTAAAATCAAGCAGGCTACCAATATTTTGCCGTTTAGTGAGAAACAAGTATATATTTAGGAAAACAACATCTAAAAGGTACCATTTTACAATTTAGTGGTTAAAAGTCGGGTTTTATCACTATTAATGTCGGTACATTTTTGTTAGGCCTCCTAGGTGTTTTTGTCTGAAATTTCTCAGAAAATATTGCAATTTGAATTACGGTGGTAAATTAATCGCGAGTTCATTGTCGCTTCAATTAGCTTACGCCCATGTAAACCTGTCCAAAGATTTTTGATGCGTCACGCCAAATAGGTTCAGCATAACATAACCGCACCCCAATAGCGGTCAAAATTTAGTGTTTTGGCGGGTACAAATATTCTTTAAAATGTTGGTTTTTTTTAATTTTAAATGTTCAAATCTGTTAAAATAACTCTACAAATGATCAAAATATATCAGTTTTCAAAGGCAATTATTTTTTAATGAAAAAATATAACACGAATGTGCCCTTGGTACTAAATTTGTCCTTGGTCTTATTCTAAACATGATTGTTTCCATATTGTCAATGCATGATTATTTACATATGATGCATATTGTCAATGTATACTTAATAAATAGGTTTTACACTGAAAGTAAAATTATGAGTAAATACTTAGCAGATGGCTGGTTATAATAGCTTACCGTCTGCTTCTGCCGTGGACCCTATAAAAACGTGCTGTCAATTTATTGTGTGTGCTGTCAATTAATTATGAGGTTAATGCAGGCACAATTGTATCAAATAGCTATCATACGCACTTTTTATGGCTCGTAAATTAATATTAATATCGCAAGATCGACGTAATATGTTGCTTGTTTTGACGTAAACACCGATCACCGACTAGATAACAGGAAATGAATAAAAAATACCCTCGACTGACTTAACCCATTTTTGCGCGTAGAAAGTGGTTTGCAACACTCCTCTGCACCAATCCCTCAAATCTTCAAAAAGTTCCACATCTGATTGAATGTGCAAGCGTTCACAAAACTTATCCTGCAATAAGAGCGGGTGCGCCGATCCTCTACCAAGGAGAGGTTACGCTCAGTTAATGCGAGACCTGTGTATTACGTACATCCGCGGTGAATATTTTATAAATCTCGGGCTGTGGACTTATTTGTATGAATCGGAGAAACCGTATACTGAGCCAACATGATACGAATCAAAATTTGAAGATACTATATATAACAGCGAAAATTCGAATCGATGTCGTGTTTCAACAACTTCCGATTTTAATCATAACACTCTCGCGAAATTATAGGCGAACGATTTTTGAGCTTTTCTACGTATATGCTTAAACGAAATACTATCAATTGCATAGCCATGATAAGGTTTCAAAAATAATGGCAAATTCTTCTTATCTGCATTGTTAAACGTAGCGACGTTCTAGCGCGACGCTCGTTTTTGCGGCGTAATATAGCTCTTGTACCTTACAAATTAAACGATTGTTACCGATGGTGTGGGTGCAAGGAGAATATAATAATCAGAAGCGCATGCGTGTTTGAGCTCTCCCGGGAAAATACCTCAACTTTTTTATGCGTGCACTAGCTAGACATCATGCAAAAAAGTGATTGAAATTACTGTTCATGCGTACAGCAATCGAGTTCTTAATGGCACGTTATATTAGACCAAACGAGCTTATATACAGACGAAAACGGCATTGGGAGAGCTATTATAGATCTACAGACGACGACGTGCTCCGACTTTATTGCCTATACTGCTTATAAATCAATCAATTAATGGGTGTGCTCTATATACCGGAGATCGCTTTGAAATAGGTTAGAATTTACCATGCGCAAAATGTTTTCAGTGGTATAAATAGTGTAAACATTCTGCATTCGCTCATTTTGCGTAACGCGGGGACAAGTGTTACTTACAATTGGAATAGTACTACGCGTTTAACACGTTTCACACCTGATTCAAGTTTACAGAGTGTTTATAGAGTCGTGCGAACAGCAAATGACATATATATGTCTATTTCAAAATAATGGAGTCGGACTCTGGAACTCGCAGACGAAAATAAATTCAGCAACCTCTCTTCTCAGCAAGCAATCACATTTGAAAGCGTTCTATATCAAGAAGCATTGACTGGGAATGTTTGATGCTTAACAAAATCGGATCTTCGAAATTGTATTACGCATAGGGCCACTGAAGATTTACAGACATTTGGATTGAGGATATGCGTAGCTGTTGTAGATACAGATCGTCAACTAACATTTATGTTCTATATTAATAACGCAATCGTACGAAGGCTGTGTCTCTTCCAGGAGGCGCGATCGTCACTTCATGATAACAATGTTGAGTCAATCGGTTAACATAGTTACCCCTATGCAGACATCCTACAACCAATTTGATGATTTAAACGCTAGTAGTTCATTAAGCAACAGCTGGTCATCCAGCAGCAGTGGTGATGGATGCATTGACTTATCTAAGCGTCCAGATTTCGCCTACCATTACGTTATGCCTTATTCAGAAAAGGTGGTCCGATTGGGAATCCTTCCTGTTATCGTTCTGGTGGGTCTTACGTTAAATCTGTGGTTTTTGCTAGCGGTTGCTCGCGTACCTAACATGAGAACATCACTGAACTGTTATCTTGTGAACTTAGCGTGTGCTGATATCATGATTTTGTCGACCAACATGGTTGATAAAGTTATACAGTATTTCGTTGATCCTGTTCAGAGTGCGGCGGGTTTCGGAGTAGAAGGGTGCGTGTTGATCACCCTCTTCAGGTGGTGGGGTTTCTTCACATCACTGACATTAATTACAGTTATCACATTCGAAAAGTTTTACGCCGTCTGTCACCCACTGACACATAAGCGACTTAATCACAAGAAACGAAGAGTAACCCTGTGCTCAGCGGCATGGTTCGGGGGTTTCATGGCGGCATGTGTGGAGATCCCGGCGGTCATCAAGGTGCACACCCAATGTGTGTCGCAGTGGCCATCAGGAACCGAATTCGACCGATTTCCAAATGTCATTGAACGATGTCATCCGTTCAACCTGACCTATGCGAAGTTTTGTCAAGTGTATACTTCGATCCCGTTCGTTATTGGTATGTTCACCAATGTGTATCTATACATTCGTATATATTTGGCGGTAAGAAAGACGGCCGGTTGGCACAAACAAGTGACTCGTTCTAGCCACGTGAACTCGGGTGCAAACTCTTCGAGTAACCAATATCGTGTGGCCCGCATGCTTATTATAAACGGATTGGTTTATTTCATTTGCCTGGCTCCAAATCAAGCCATCCTTTTGGTACAATTTTGTGACGCGACACCCACATCGCAACTTTATGGAACTTTAATTCACATATGTGCTGTCTTGATATACCTTAACTCTTGTATGAATCCGATCGTGTACTGTCTTACGAACCCGCGTTATAGACTTGCCTATCGGATGGCGTTAACGTGCACTAAACATCGTCTAAGAGGAATCAGGAAGGACGGGTTCGATTCCATGGATTCTTCGCGCACGCGTACCACCAGTATTTCAATGAATCGAATATCCGTGACATGGAAGTCTGTTACATCTGGTCGAGGGGTTGTTACAAATAAATGAAATTTTCCAGATTTCGAAGTTGATTTTTTTTTTTTTTACAATCACTGCACTGCACAAAAACTGCCGTTATTTGATGAGTACTGTCCGTAACATTTACGTTGCGGACATATTGGACAATGAACTCTTCATTTGTAACTATCGATTGTTGTATTCTATCACTAAAAATATCTCTTATCTCGATAAATCACCTTGGATATTTACGTACGTTAAAATGTATCATTTGTACTTAGTAAAATAGATTCGCTATTAACCTGCAAAGCCGTCATCAGTGACGTAGCCAAAGAGAGGTCTTGTTTGGGAGCCTTGAAACTGAAATACCCTTAAAGAAAATGTCATCGGGACCCTTAAGAGCGGACCTGAATGATACGTCACATTATACACCCACGCACCGTGGGACTAGAGGAGACACCACCTCTTGATACCAAACTGTACAACTTCGCACGGTTGTTTAGGCAAAAACAAATTGAAATATGTGAAAGATAAAATATGAAGTTTGATAGCCTTCAAACGGATTAGAAATACCCTGAGATAGCATCTAAATTCCAAATTTTCTCGGGGCCCTTAAGCGGCCCCAGCCCCACGCCGCATATATATCGTGAATTCACCATAACTTTCGTCGGTACAACTGCATTGTGCCCATCGTTTCAAAAATCTGGCTACGCAACAGACCGTCATTTAATATCTGTGGCCCTAAGTATCTCCCTTTATTATATAATATGCGGTGAAAATATTTGATTTTTTAAAAGGAGAGGAGTGCCAAAACTTTTACGGTTCTAGGATTTTTCCATCGAAATGTTACCATTCTGTAAAAACAAACAACTTTTGCATGATTTAGATTGTAAATGTTTTGTCGTGTTCGTCTAGTGATAGTCAGCCTTGGTACAGCGGCGGCCTGTCGGTGAATCGGGTCTGTTGGCAACTCAGAGATGAATGAGTAAAATGTTGGAAAAGGCGAATTTGAGGACAAAAAACCGTTTTCTTCGTTTAGGCCACAAACAAAACCTGTTCTAATGGGCCCGATCGACCCCTTTTTGGTCGAATTTTCAACACACACACACACAAAAAAGATTTTTCCAGATTTCAAAGTTGCTTCTTTACAATCACTGCAGTGCACAACTACCGTTATTTGGTCACTGCCCGTTGCGGGCAATATCGGACAATAAGCTCTTCATGTATTACTGTCGATCGTTGTATTCTAACACTCTGATTGAAACAGTTACTCAGACACAGTTCACTTTAAAATTCATAAAAGAAAATAATATGTTTGCAAAAACAACAACAAATTCAGTAAAGATACATGATTTCGTCGGTGGTATTACATAGCGACGTATGATCGGTGGGATTACAGGGTGACATAATGGTAGACTTTGGACTTTTTGTGATGTATAACTTTAATTGGTTAGTTAATTAATCAACAAAAAAAAATTCGTGCACAAAAAGCCAATGCAAATCTTGTATTAACATAGTATATACTATACGACGTCACTAAGATACCGTCACTGTATAAACAAAAGAGATACGACGAGTAGGCTATATATTATAAATTAAATTCAAATAGAAGAGTTGTTACTTAAAGTTTCATGTTACTGCATTCGTCAGGCAACTGATTTTGTTAATTCAGTGCTGATGTAAACGGGCGTCCGAAGGTCGACGAAGATAACAGATGCCGATGGGGTAGACCGCGGTAGACCACGCGCGCCAAGGTGCGTTCATACTCGCGTCGTTGCGTATCGGTCGACGTCGACGGACAAAAGTTGACATTGCTTCAACACGCGCACCGATATCCGTCGACGTCGGGCGATGCGCAACGACGGGAGTATGAACGCACCTTTATTATCCGACGCTCCCGGCGCGGAGTAGCTTGTAGGCATAATGCTAGCCTAGAGGGGTTTGGCAGATGATATGTGTTATCATGACGACATATATAACAAGTTCTGATGTTTAATTGAGGAGGAACCGTTTTTCAGCGTTGATTATGGTTAGCTTCCTGTATAGGTAAAGGTCAACGTCACACCGCTAGGTTCCGTTGCATTATCCACGTGCTCTAGAGATGATGGACCATCGCGGCGTGAACCATGCGATAGTGAATGATTTGTTCTTCTTTTTAGCTCCCAAATGTGTTAGGAAAGCTCCGTGCTGTACTGGTGTTTTCACGTTCTTGGAGGACTGCTTGTGGTTGTTGAATCTTGATTTGAAGGCCAGGGGGACGGTTTTGTGAGTCAGATGTTACATCTGACTCACAAAACCGTCCCCCTGGCCTTCAAATGTACAGCTGCGTTGTCTTCGTTGGTCGCTTTGACTTTTTGGTCTTTGAGGTCTTTGTTGCGGCAGTTGGAATATATCACCTTGTCCTCTGCTGGTCTTTTGTTGCTAGATGATATATGTATGTTGTGTGGCTTGATGACGCTGGATAAGTCGGACATGCAGCTATAGCTAACCATTACTGTGTTCGCTCCGGTTACAGATTTCGCCAAGTTTTGATCCTTTGGAGAAGTGCTTGTCGATGAGTTTGAGGGAGGACTTTGCATTGGCGGTTGCGTGCGGTTTTCCTCTCTTTTCTCGTAAAGATGCGGCCTTCAGTATATCCACTAGATTTCAAGGCGTCGGCGTATGGCAAGGTGGCATCGATAAAAGCTTCACTATCATTTGAAATGTCCGTTACCCGTCTGCTTTTTGAGACCGGTATGTTCTTGATAATGATGGGGTGTTGGTTGGAGAGCTTGGCGGGAGAGCTTGGCGGGATGTATAACGGTTTGTCATTTGGTTTACGATACGGGAGGTGCTTGCCGTTGGTTAGATTGAGTGTGATGTCGAGGAAATTGGTCCCTTTGAGGTGGTTATTTTGAATCCGAAGCGGTTGAACATTTTTATGATGTCTTTTCTGGTTCTGATACCTGGCAAGACGTCAGACCGAATCAGAAAAGACATTATTATAGTCTGTGAGTACTGGAAAATCACAGCGCAGATAAGAAGATTTGGGCGTGGATTACGATAAAATGCGATTTATAAATGATATTTAAAATCAGCTCATCTTAAACTCCGTGAAAAATACTCGCATGTTAAAACCGACTTTTAAAATCAGGATTCAACGTTGTTTGTTGTAACAATCAAGATTCAACGTTGTTTGTTGAAAGGTTAATATTTTCTAACGAAATAAGGAAAATATAAACTACTTCAATTTCGATCCGATTTTAATATAATTAATGAGTTGAAAGCACCGTTCGGCTACTCGACCTTATTAATTAGACTGAGCACCCATTTAGGAACTCAGCATCGTCGGCACCTTCAAACTATAATTACAGCGCCCTCGAACAATACTTAGCATGTTCTAATTAGGGGGTGGGGTACCGCGCCATTTTGTCCCGAAGCAATGGTTATGACGTCATATTTTTGTCGATTTTCAGAACTCTTGTATTGGATTTACGTGCAAACAATATGCCCTTGGCATCATACTTTCCCAGGTGTGCAGTTCATTTTAAATTTCAAATGTTTTAAAATGGATGGTTTTCTAAACAATTCGAGAAAGAAAATCGAACTGCACACCTCAGAATTGCAAAAAAGCATAAAACAAGTCAACTTTTTTGTGCCTTTGAACAGAGTGGCGGCCGGGAAACGTGGGAATGATAATTTAACACAGTGCATTAACCCATGATATAAATAAATTATTTGCTCATATATTTTTCAATTAGCACGTTTAGTGTAGTGGAGAGAACGTCGTCTTGGGAGCGAAAGGTTGTGGGTTCGAGCCCCATTAGGAGCACTTTTTGTTTTATATGCTGGATTTGCTTAGCCTGCCGGCATCATCTGTATGCTTGTCCACACGGACTGCTGGAGTTTACCGTATCAGTTACGCCATTTTTTTCTCTCGAAAATGTCAAACAAAATTACCGTTCTTTTAAAAATAAGGATTATAATCAAATTACAAACACATTTTGTGCGAGAGCAACACACACATTTGGCAAAAATGGCACAATAAAAATCCGTTCGTTATAAATAGATAGATATGGTTAAATAATAAAACTATCACATTTACTGCCGTAGATCTCTGTGGCGTGCGTAGGTTGACCATGTCGTTGGCAATCGGAAATCACGGGTTCGAATATTCCTTTTATTTTTCTATTTTTTAAACTTGATGGTAGATTAATGTAACATCATTGTTATGTCAATTTTTATCAATTATAAATGCCGCCCACGCGTTTATAGTTTTCTTTTTATTTATTTATCTATCATAAACGTATCCTTGATTTATTTAACTTTATATCTAAACAATTAAAATGCGTAAACAATTATATTATTGCTCGATAAATAGAGTGATTTAACTTGAGTTCAGTTTTATTAATGATAGCAAAACTTGTTGTAAAACCATTTTTACCAGTGTGTCCAACAATTTCTCCTTTGCACACTTTGGTATACATTCAGAGATGTCATTTTTAGCTTGTTATAGCTAGGTTATAAGCAAGTTTGCGACCGGGTTTGCGACCTCTATGATTTTAGGCTGGTAACACAAACCCACAGTGCATTTCGTTAAAACAGTGTAAATTATTTTTCCACGATACGTATCACGTGATAAGCACGATCGATTTCGCAAAATATCGCAAATTGGCGCGGTACCACCCCCCCCCCCCCCCCCCCCTATGTTCTAATGTTCATCTCCGATCAGTTGTAATAGTGCCATCTATTTACAGTTATGCTGATACCAACGGCCATGAATGTGTGGTCAATTCTGAAAGTGGTGGCGGAAAACATTGATTGTCAACGATTAACCAGATGACGGCATTTGTCAGTATGGCAACCTGTACGTACGATGCTAAACATTCTTAAGGCCCTGTCACACCATGGCGTATCGCCTGAATGTGTGCAAACGTATGCGATATATCGAAAATACGTTGGTGTACGTTTATGTACGCTGATATAAGCTAGGGGTAAGTTGGGGACACGTCGTTTACGTTAAGAGCACGCTGTGATACGCTGTGAAAATTTGGAACACGTCGAACCCGCGAAAAATTATTGAGCATGTTCAAAATTTCTTGACGTACTCAACGTGTGCTTACGTTCTACATGAGTTCCCGATATGTTCGTGGTACGTTAGACATACGTTTACATACGCTGACATACGTTGACATACGCTGACATACGTTAGTAGAGGTACGTTACTCGTAAGTTATAGGTTGGACCTATACATTTATTCATCTAGATATTTTAATAGTTATCATCCAGGCTGCGCTTACTTGAACTGGCAACACTTGTCCCGCCGTGTACGAAACTCAATTTCTGCAGCGGCATAAGTCACGTGTTCGTTGTACGCCGAGGATACGCTGAGGATACGTCGAACACAACATACATACGCTACGAATACGTTAAGTATATGTTGGTCATACGCTGTGATAAGTTTTTTACAAGTTAGTGATACGCTATCAATACGTTAGTCATACGCTATGTATACGTTCAATACGCTATGGATACGTCCATTCCATCACCGATGTCGACTTTTCCTACGCAATTCGTTGGGAAGTTGGACGGTCTTGGACTCTGACAACTTTCGAGCTATTTTTTGAAAACGTCGGCATACGTTCAGGCCATACGCTATGGTGTTACAGTGCCTTTACGATTAATGGCCATGTCACACTGTTTCGAATAGAGCTAACCATGCTAACGTTTGCCCGACGTTTTTGGAAATTGGGTGTACGATCGTGTGAGTTGCCATTCGTTCATGTTTGTCAGCTGTTACGCCATATACGTCCAGTCCAGTCCATCTGTTAACGCCTGTCACATAGTAGCGAATAAAGCTAACCTATGCCTACCGTACTGAATGTTATTCTTGAAAAAGTCCAGACTGTACGCTCAATATTTATTGGTCAGCGGAGATACGTCACGTGACCGGCCACGGCACGCATTCAAAATGATAAGCGGGTGACCACGTAGTAATCAATACGCCATGTATACGTTGAGAATTCGCTGTGTACGTTTCGCATGTTTGTTTGTTTGTTTGCATGTTTACACGGTCGGTCCGTACGGACACACGCTTGGGTCCTGAAAGGACCAAGCTCAAGCAAAATTCTCGGGCCAGGCTTAAAAAGCCTATATAAGCATGCTGGCTGAATGAAATGAAAGTTAGAAAAGATTGGGTGTACGTTGTTTCTTAATCAGCTGTTTGATCAAAACGAACAGATGGGTTGAACGTATGGCCGAAAAGCAACCTATACCCAACGTGCGAAACGTTCACACAGCGAATGCCCGATACAAACGTCAAACGTATTGAACACTACGTTGGCATCTGGTATACCCCTCCACCCCCACCCCCCTTGGATTTACACCTATGACCGTAAGACAATTGAACGGTTGAAGATGGAA
Source organism: Ophiura sarsii (assembly GCA_035610835.1). Classification (NCBI taxonomy): domain Eukaryota; kingdom Metazoa; phylum Echinodermata; class Ophiuroidea; order Amphilepidida; family Ophiuridae; genus Ophiura; species Ophiura sarsii. The sequence goes on along the minus strand of CM069450.1, from coordinate 40,321,690 downwards.
AATTAACTCCGGTATATATACTAATTTTGGGAATATGCCATAAACGTATAACCGAATACCCTTCAGCACACGCGCCCGCACTTTCAAATACCGTACGATAAAGTAGGCTCATAAACATGTTGTCAGACGTGTTTTTCGCATTAGATACAAGACTGAAAAACATTATGTCATTATATGCCGTATATATTTGGTCGTTATGGTTTCATAGTATTTGACGATGGTTTTTGGAGGCAGGGCTATCGAGCCCGCCTCCTTTAGGGGTAGGAAATGACCAAATGGGAAAACGACATCTTACGTACAGTTTACATGTGACAATAAATCCCGTACGTTTTACCATGTCACAATACATAATAACAGATCCTCTCCGTTGTAGCGAACACCTATCAACAACGAGAGTCGCTGACCTTTTTCAATTAAAACCTGGTTAGCGAGTTTCAACGGGGTTTGTATCATATTCTTGGAATTGGGCTACATGTTGGCTTTGGATGAGGTGTTTTAGGCGACATTTGCGATGTGATGTGGCAACACTGCATATCTGATCAGATATCAGTTGTTTACACAGCTGCGACTAATTCATGACCAGCAATAATCACATCTTGACTGACTGTGGGTAAGACGAAATGCATTAAAAGATTAAACGGTTTTTATTGTTTTAGGAAAGTTTATATACAAAATATGAAAAGAACGTGGCTTTATTGATATAGTTTCCCGTTTGAATGGTGGAAATCGGTTGGCTAGAATTAAAGTTACCGAATTCCGATTTTAAAAGATGTTGAATTAATTAAACCGGTATATTTTGCGATGTTATTTGTTCACGATTTTGTCCCATGGAAATATTGTTGTACAAATTCACTGTGTATCAAATATTCATTGGACTGTATTCAAGTATTCATTTTAATTTAAAAAGTGTATGGTTTAACATTTTGTGAGGTTAAAATGCCATGGTGTCTATATTGTTAACATAGTGAATTAGTGAAGTATAACCTCATAAAAATGTCCCGCAAAATGTGTCCTTTATTAAATATACTATACTGTGCGAAACATGTGATCGATATACTTCAATCGGTGATGTAATTTGTTGATATTGATATTCTAGCACGCATGGGCAGGTGGATACTTTGCTAAACATGTGATGTATAATACTTCAATCGGTGTCGTAATTGGTTGATTTATACTCTAGCAATCAATCAATCAATCTTGGAGATCCCACCTCTTCTTTCAGGTGCACCGCTGTATGCGTGTAAAGTTAGACATCAATATCCATCAAATAAACATTGTCGTTCATAAAAACACTGGTTCACAGGAGCACGCATGGGTTCCGTGTAGCTAATTATAGCTGATTGGATGTTTGACATTCAGTGCCGCTATCGATAATAGCGTCCCTGGGCAGGGTCACGAGGGTTTTCATTCATCAATCTTCTCATGTAAATGGAAAAAATAGTGTTTCTATTGATAGTGCTACATGAATCCTTTTGCTTAATGTATTGATGTATGCAACACTTTCGTAAATTACATCCAAATAATGTCTCTTATGCATATTGTTTTTATATTCATTTCATTGCTGAGCTGCATTGCTTAGTGTGGGCTGTCAATGGGACCCAAGCGTGTGACTTTCAGGCAAGGCATAACAACTTCAGATTCAGAAAGAGATCAATCATCTAATTAGTGGTGAAAATATTTTGTTTTTTCAAACCAGTCCATTGAGTTTTACCTGAAAACAAGTAAATTCACTGGAGTGTGTGCACACTGGGTGTAGCAAATGTGCTATTGATAGTAACATGTTCATGTACACACATCTAACATATTGATGTATTTACATACAATCATAGTAAACTTGTGTATTTCTATTTAGCTTAGCACGTTCTGTATATAAAAAATGTTATTGTTTACATCCGTATGCATTATTTTAACAGTAACAATAAGTACATATTACAGTTGGTCATATAACTTTGCCTTAATTAACTTTCCTAAAAAGTCACACTTTTTGTAACTTGGTTGTAGACAATCTTTAACAAATGCACTTTATTTGATGTTCAGAGTTAAAAACCATAAAAACACACATTTGTCAAGTTTAAGGCTCATATATATAATTTGCATGAATATATTCACGCTTTTTGATCAGCAATGTAAATCAACAAAACAATCTACTTCCTTTAAAAACAAAATATGCTTATAAGATCACATACTGCACTTTAAGCATATACAAAAAGTACCTTTTAAAGGCAAGCTACCACTTTGAGTTTCTAGCCACACTGGGGAATTGACAAAGTTACAATTTCTCCATTAGACTGTCAGTCACCAAGTAACAAGTTATGACCAATTTATCTGTGTTAAAATGCCAACGTGATCAACCACCTCTACGATGTGACATACTTGCTTCCAAAAGCCTTTAATGTTTTTACTCATCACATTGTCCTGACTTTTTATAGTATTGTTAACATTATTAGAGATTTCCATTCATGTTATATTGATAAATAAAACTTTTGACATAACCACATTTTGTGTTACCTATATCACATTCTGCTGTCTGTTACTTTAAATTTATATGACTGCCTCCTTTCCTTTTTAAAGGATTTTTTAAATTTCTTTATTCATGATCTCATGGGCGTACGAGCGTCCAAATAAAATAAAATCCCACATGCCAGGCGCTCAACAGGGCACTGGTCACTAGCCGTGCTAACGATAAACCGTGTGCCGAATAATGCGTATCAAGACAAGCTCTCACAATGCCACCAGGAGTCGTGGCGTATTTGCACAACATAGTGGTTACATTCTTAAATAGTTGGTGTGGTTATGGATATTAACAGGCAATTTATTTGATTGGTTTGCGAGTGATTTTCGGCCGATACGCACTAATGAGACGATAGCTTTGGGCGGGGCTTAATTCATATATTCAATGAGTATGGCTATCATGGTTATCGCGACCATGCACGACATCAAATTCATTGCAGCCTATACATTATAAGAACAACGTATAGCAAAACAGCTACGAACTATACTATATTCTCTAAATAATAATAGTTTGGGGCGGGGCTTACCTTCAGTGCATATGTTCATCACGTTAAGATGTTCAAGCGCGTCCTAACACAAAGTTGCCGGCGTATGCGTTGAGCGTATAACGCAAGAGTTGCCGTGTGCATGCTCTATTAAAAAGCGCGATTATTCGAAGGAGGCAAGTTGGTAAACAACTTACTGGATTAGCCTGGATCTGACTTTATGAAGGGAGACATGTGTAATTAATAAATCGAACAAAAAGCGTAATTTTTATGAAAAAAGATAAAAATAACCAATAAATTCATTGTTGCGTTCAAATTATTCACGTACAATTAAATCACTTGCTTTTTATGTTTACAATGCTTTTTCCCAGAGAGACAGGTTCCTAGATGGGTGATAACTCGTTGTTATGATAATCGTTATGTTAGCTATGTTGCTGTATATTTATATGACATGTATGTTACTATAATTACTATGATTTTTGTAAATGTAAATCATGCCAATCGTGTCAATATTTTTTGTATTATGGCCGATGGCCTCATGTTCTTTGAAATAAAAACTAAACTAAAACTAAATAAAATTGAGAATAAAATATATTTCGTAGCTGTTGGGCTATATAAAGTGCTCAACAAAAGAAAGTCGTACACTTTGTTTAGGTCATTTAAAGTAACTTCCGATTATTTTTTTACCAAACAGGCTAAATAGACATTTGGATGAATCTTTTAGGCACATCTTGATACCAAACATAACACCTAACAACAAAGATAAACCATGATTAGCTCCATTTATAGAAAATTAGTCACTTTTCAAAAGTCACATTTTCAATACACTACGCGGAAGAAAACACCAATTGTTAACAAGCACATAATGCCCTTTATGTTCGGAATCAAATATCCCGCTCACTAAGTCTACGCCCAGCGCATGGGTGTGTACACCTCTACACTGTGCGATCGATTGCCCGCCGGTCAATCCTGGTGAAAACAGTATCACACACGGGGTGAACCTCGCACACACCCATTTTCCTACCTTGTGGTAATTGAAAATGTGACTTTTGAAAAGTGACTATTTTTGTTTAAATGGCGCTAATCATGGTTTATCTTTGTTGCTAGGTGTTATGTTTGGTATCAAAATGTGCCTAAAGATTCAACCAAATGTCTATTTAGACTGTTTGGTAAAATAAATAATCAAAGGTTACTTTAATTGACCTAAACAAAGTGTACGACTTTCTTTTGTTGAGCACTTTACGTTGGTCTCATAGGCTGTGCCATATCTGTGTCGTACAGCGACCATACTCGACTCCAAATATGGCACAGCCTATACATTATGAGATCAACATAAAGTGCTCAACAAAAGAAAGTCGTACACTTTGTTTAGGTCAATCAAAGTAACTTTTGATTGTTTTTTTAACAAACAGGCTAGATAGACATTTGGATGAATCTTTTAGGCACATTTTGATACCAAACATAACACCTAGCACCAAAGATAAACCATGATTAGCGCCATTTAAAGAAAATTAGTCACTTTTCAAAAGTCACATTTTCAATTACTACACGGGAGGAAAATGTGTGTGTGCGAGGTTCACCCCATGCGTGACACTGTTATTAAAGGAAGTGTCCCGCAAGCATAAAAGTGTGCATTATATGTTAGAAAAATAACTATCAAGCCCAACTTTTGTAATTATATAGAACAAAACACCACACTTATGACAAAAACAAATAAAAACCGCAATCTCTCAACATGCACTTTTTAAAATTCGCGGCGATCGAAAATCCCAGTGTCGATGATGTCATAGTTATACAATGCACATGCGCAAATTTTAGCACCGATACCCGTGACGTCATCGACACCGGGACTTTTGATCGCCGCGAATTTTAAAAATTGCATGTTGAGTGATGGCAGGTTTTATTCATTTGTGTGACTAGTATGGTGTTTTGTTCTATATAATTACGTAATTTCGGCTCGATAATTATTTTTCTAACAAATAATGCTCAATGTTGTGCTTGCGGGACCCTTCCTTTAACCAAGATCGGCGGGCAATCGATCACACAGTTCAGCCGTGTATACTACCCTACGCTGGGATATTTGATTCCGAACATAAAGGGCATTATGTGCTTGTTAACAATTGGTGTTTTCTTCCGCGTAGTGTATTGGAAATGTGACTTTTGAAAAGTGACTAATTTTCTATAAATGGTGCTAATCATGGTTTATCATTGTTGTTAGGTGTTATGTTTGGTATCAAAATGTGCCCTACAGATTCATCCAAATGTCTATCTAGCCTGTTTGGTAAAAAAATAGTCGAAAGTTACTTTAAATTACCTAAACAAAGTGTACTACTTTCTTTTGTTGAGCATTTTATTGCCAAAACAGCTACGAACTATATTTCTCAAATTTTAGTGAACCTTTCCTTGGTTGAAAAGTGGGTTTTTTTTGGATTCTCCACAGCATAAACGGCTAGTATTCTATGAAGACTTTTGCCGAATCAAAGTCTGGTGACAACACGGTATTACTGCATTAATATAAAAACCGTCTCATGTCCATGTTTGAAATTGTCCCTATTGGTCAGCCAATGTCGTTTTCGTTGGCTGCATGGCGTCGCGATCTGTATTGGCATTTCCTTATTCACCACTGTTCAGACTTTTTTGTTCACGTCACATATAGGCCTACACTATTTGGGATTTTGCTCCGATTTACGACACATCTTCATGAAGTTTATCGTCCAGAAGTCGACGAATTCAGCAAGAGTTAGCAGACTCATGCCAACCATCAGACCCATAGTACCGCCAATATCACCTGCAAAATTAAAGCAGAAAAGGAAAAGTGTACTTTAGGTCCCAGATTCTGGAGTGTACGTCCGATACTGGAACACCCATCGATACCGGCACACATAAAATGTTCCAGTATCGGGTGATACTGGAACACAATTATGTACATCGTTCAATACTGGGACAATTTCAATACTGGTAGCATGTGTACCAGTATCGCCCTATACAGGAACGTAAACGTTCCAGCATCGCTCAATACTTGAAAACAATTTAGTGTTCCAGTATCGAATGATTCAGGAACAGTAAAATCGCACTAGTATCGAGCGATACTGGTAACTTTTATGTTCCAGTATTGAACGATACTGGTATATCTGTTGATTTCTCTAGATTTTTATCAACGGGTGCCATTAACAGATATCAACTCCAACGTAACAAATTAAATGGAAACCCTTATCCATGTAATCCTGAAATCCAGAGTCTTAAAGATATAGTTTCTTACTTAACAAACTTGAACTCGTATAAGCCGGAACTTGCTTCACACTCTGATAGCTTAACTCTTCAAAGAAGATGCGTAGGTCCAGGAAGTTTTTCCTAAAATGAAGTAAGTTCATAAAACATTCAAAATATTGAATAAAAAGTGAATGTCGGCTTCCCTAAACTCCAATAAAAAGTGTTACGCGTCTGCTCATTTTAGCTAATTTTGGAGTTCATATTTTGTGTTAGATCGTTTCTTTATTATATTTGGGCAATATCGTGGGGTTTTTTGCCCCGTATACGGTAAGCGCTGAAAATGTCACACACTATCCCGAATGATGTGGACATATGTATAAATATCTGCTCTATTGTTAACCATTGTCATTCGGTTTTAAATCATTCAAATTATAGTAATAAAAGATATACTAGAAAAACTGAGACAAATACTCAATTTTTAAATATCTAGTAATACAAAATCAATGTAACAAAGGTACAATAACTATTTAGGATAAACTTCATAATTATTGTACAAGTAATTGCCATTCAAGGCTATATTTGGGATAATAATCTTTTAACTCAAAATCTTCACTAACACGCCCTCTGTTGTGGGAATTTGAAAATCACTTTTTCATTCATAGAAGTTCACATTCAATTTGTAAAAGTTCAGGGATGTTGTGTTAAGTTCGGCTTTTTGAAAAAGTGTACTTTAGATAAAAAATACTGGTATGCCAGTATCGTTCAATACTCGGACATAAAAATTGCTGGTATCGATCGATACTGGAACACTAAATTGTGTTCTAGTATCGAGCGATACTGGAACGTGTTTATGTTCCGTTATCAGGCGATACTGTTACACATGATACCAGTGAGATTCGTCCCAGTATTGAGTGATTCTGGTACACTGTTCCAGTATCGCCCGATACTGGAACATTTTATTTGTGCCAGTATCGGCCTATACTGGAACACTTCGTACCAGAATCGAACGATACAGGGGGTTCCAGTATCGGACGATACTAGTACAGTCCAGAATTTTTCCCGGCTTTTAACCATCATATAATACATTTTTGAATTCAAAATGAATATGGTATGGTCATATTCAGATACCTGATATAATCCTCCGTTAAATTCGTCATCGAGATTATCTGACTCATCACGTGTTCACTCGGGAAGTAGGCAAATGACGAGCGGGGTTCGTAGTACTCAGAGTGGCAGGGCATTTTACAATCACATATCTCGTAATCTGCTTCTGCAAGAAACTTTGCTGCAGGTATGAAAGAGATTTAAAGCCATAACATTGAGTATAATTTATGGTAATCTGCTTCGGCAAAAAACTTTGCTACAGGTATGAAAGAGATTAAAAGCCATAACATTTAGCATAATTTATGGTAATCTGCTTCGGCAAGAAACTTTTTTCTTTCTTTTTTGTTGATGCCGGCGCACCAACTATTTATTTGTATTTGTCATACAGGAAACAATAATATGAACCTATAGTTTTAATATTCTCTTAAATAATAAAGTACAGTATTTAATTATTGTCTTTCCACCTTTTATATAAACCCCATTTTTTATTGTGTTTATATAATCTTCCCTTTCCAATGGCAATATGATTTTCAACTTGGAACATAAAATGAATTAAGCCCTTAAACACTTGAAAAATCGGTCGTAAACCTGCACATCTTTTTCTATATACGTACAGTTTCCCTAATAATATAATATAATTTAGTAAAGGGTCCGGATCAAAAATATTGTATCCAAACATTATTGAAAATTTTGGCAAGAAACTTTGCTAGGTATGAAAGAGATTAAAAGCCATTACATTTAGCATAATTTATGGTAATCTGCTTCGGCAAGAAATATAACATTTAGCATAATTTATGGTAATATGCTTCTGCAAGAAACTTTGCTACAGGTCTGAAAGAGATTATAAGCCATAACATTTAGCATAAGTTATGGTATTCTGCTTTATCTGCAAGAAACTTTGCTGCAGGTATGAAAGAGATTAAAAGCCAAAACATTTAGCATAATTTATATATTGCTAAGCAGACGTGTTCCACTGGCACAATGATGTCTTCTTCGTTCAGAAAGATATTGTATTGCGGTACGGACGATGTCATTGCATACAGCTCTGGAGCTCTTAAACATGGAAATATTGTATGACCGCCATTCTTTTAGTATAAATAGTAAGTATATGACTCTCCTAACATAACAATGCTGGAAGTTTCATGTCAATATAACCCCCGTGTGAGGAGGTAGTAGGGTGGTGCAACCCCCCCCCCCCCCCCCCACCCCACTCCCCACACACACACCCACCCACCACCACCTACGAGGAGCTACGAGGTTTAATGTTATGTTCATGTACTAGCAGTAATCATATTAATATACTGAGGTAGGTTGGCAAATAAATTACAATAGATTCGCTTTTTCGTTTACGATTCTGACCAATAGTAAGCGCAGTCTCTTTTCCATCATTTCCTCGGACGACGTCCAACAATGTATCGTATTGCAAACTTGCAGTATCATAAAGCTGTGCTCGAAGGGTTTTGAACTGTTGGTTAGTCATTTGTATTTAACGGTAAAATACCTTCGTCGCTCGTTTTATTTTTCTGTAAAAATGTGTTCAGACCCAATAAGACTTACACCAATTATGGATTTTATAACGTGTCATTGGTTTCGGTCTACCGATATGAAAAGGGCGCAACCCCGCATTATCTTATCAATTAATTGTGCAAACTGCTTACCATTTGTCCCTATAGATAAACTCACCTTCACTTGCATACACACATTCTACCGTGTCCTTTGGGTTACATATAGGTGCATTTCCTGTGAGGGAGATATAAATAATCAACATCGAAGAAATAGCAGTTGTCAATCCAAAACAAATGAAATAATAAACGAGATATTTTGGTGTACATGTATATGTATGTCATGCAAGTAATATAAGGTGCTCATAGATCCCTTTCACGCCGGAACGTTTGCTCCCTTCCTGCTATCGATGGCATTTTGGTTCATTACCTATCATGGAGCTACGACACCCCCGTACGACACCCTTGTATATATCAGCTTTCGTTACGTCCCAACCCCAACACTACCCAACATTTGTTGCATCGGAACTGGCTCCAACGATAACGTTTTATATCCCTATGGAAACCAAACGCATAAAAACGTTAGCTTACTACCAATGTGGTAAATCCGACCCAGCCAACTAACAATCTATCATCAATAAAGCCTTTCTGCGTTGCAATATCTAAGATTCCGCAAGTGTCCGTACTTGGATCAGCCCACTTTTTTCCTTTATAATAAAGATATCCCCAAAACGTCAAATCAAAGATAATCACTCTTTGTCGAAGACCGAAAGATTTATTAACCAGCTGATCATCAGAAATTGGTCTAACATCTGTCTTGCGAATTACACTACATCAAAGAAATTCTTATCATCCTGCATCACTCGTGAGAGCAAGCCCAACTCTCGTCACTTCTCTACGGATTAAATCCGTTAACCATCTATCATCGAAGACCATTGCCGTGGAACAGCCATTAACAAAACACCATCATAAAGCAGATCACTGGAACTCATTCTTGGAAAAACCGTTCTAAAATTTCAAGTCTACAATCAAGGAAAAAAAGGTTGGCACACTTTGTCCCAATTAAGGAAAAAAGTGCCCTCTCCCCCGAGGCAATGTTGATCCGAGCCACATGTCATCAGAAGCCTTGGCAGCTCTCTCAACATTGATTGATGGGGGGTGGGGAAGAATGAGAGAGAGGGGGAGAACTCTGCGTGCTATTAAAGAGTGCTATGTCCCAAGTCGGTTCTCTATTGTGAGCACAGGGATAGTTGTATTAAATTGTATCAAGTGTGCCAACTATCATTTTCCTCGATTGTAGATACGAGCCTGACAAAAGTAGAGTGACTCCCTCTGGAGTTAAATAATACAGATGCTACATTATTAGTTATTATTTACATATAATTACGAAACACAGCAATATTTTCCGTAAAAAAAACCAAAATGTCGCCCTCCAGTGGTAGAAATGTTATTTTATTTGCCGTGAACACAGCTACGTTTGTATTCCAAAAGCATACTTATGTTTTTTCAACCCTTGTTGGCCGAATCCATTTTGAAAATCCACACACTCTCTGTGGAAGACATTACCTTAATCTTTCCCACAGGGAGTGTGAAATTTCAACCGACTCGAGTTGATAATACATACACTCCCTGTATGGAAGATTAATGTCATGTCTCCATAATAGGTGCCAATGGATTTCAACTTGAAAAGACCAATGAAATGCACGGGTTTGGCTTTTAACCAAATTTACGGGTGTTTTTTTTAAATTGTGGCCTCCTGTAGTAAGAATCAATTTACAATTAAATGGTACGGGACATTTTTTCCCATCTGTAAACACGGCAGATACTTTTCAACACAACTATATAACTCAATAAGCTTTCATTAAAAGTTGATATCAAAAGGTGCACGAAGCACTAGATTTCGATCATCGTCTGCACTATCTTGACTATTTGTCACGGCATAATTCTCATTACATTTTTTATTTGAGATGCTGTGACCAGTCTGATGTTTTTAATATTAATGTTTTACAGAAACGTTGGGTAATAGAACATATAGAAACATAAATAAACCGTTTACCTGGGTATCGCATATCCCTGCATCCACATGTCTTAATGACGTACATTTCTTTGCATTCTTGTTGGCAGAGTGGCATGGTATAGTTTTCTGAAAACATAAGTGGCTGGTCTTGGGCCCGGCATGTCGTGTACGGGCTATGCAAATTGTCTACCTTTATAACAAACAAACAAAAGTTCAATTCCCGACACTATACTTGAGGTTCAATTTTCATTACGAAGTTTGGGGAAATCTCGCCCGTGTAAATACCATCTATCTGATAATCCTGGTGCGGTGCCTCGTCTGATGATCTGGGGTCATATTCTTCCGTAGTTAACATGGTTAATGGGGCACTGATTGATTGACGAGAAATATGAAATTCGGTAAATATGAATTGTTTCAATATATAAGGTAGAAGGAACCCTGAAGTGTAATAGCTTATGGGAAAGGGTTGAATGATGGCGCTAGATATAAATTCGGTTGAAGCATTCTATGTGGCGTGTGTTGCTGATAATTTAGATGTGATCTACATAGAAATCACCAAATTATGACATTTTAATTGATAAACGGTGAATTAAGGTAAACGGTTTCAGATGGTAGTAAGTATCCGGGGAGGGCACTGACATTGGAAACGGGTATGTGCCGCCCTGAATACTCCCCTTTTCACCCTCTTCTGCTAGCTCTTTAAGTTAAGACCCCCTCCCTTTTGAGCCTGCATCAGCTCTTAAGACCCCAATTTTATTGAAAATTCAAAAATCGCGAAAATATTCATTCCAAAGCCCAAATTCCAAAGTTTTTGAGAAATGTTAGTTCTAAAACCCATTTTTTCGAAAACATGCGTTCTAACTGAGTAAATTTGGAAAACAAACCAGTTCTTGAGACCTACTTTTTCGAGAAAATCAGTTCTTAAGACCCTATTTTTCGTCATAACATTCTCTCAGTTCAGTTCCGAAGCCCCCCCCCCCTTTATGCGACCCTAGGCGGGGGTTGAGCCCGGGGTTGAGTCCCCCCCCCCCCCCCCCCCCCCCCCCCCCCCCCCCCCCCCCACTCACCGGGTTAGTATAACGCCTAAATATTACGTAGTTGCAAAAAAACCTGATTTCCAGGAAAATTGAGGGTGCTCTGTTATATCTCAGTGCCCCTTTAACAATGTAGTTTACAATTTTGGGAAGAATTCGCCCCTGTTTACCATCTACCTGATACTCCTGGTGCCTCGCATGATGCTCTGGGGATCATTTTTTCTGTATTTAACACGTTCATTCGTAGTTCATAATGTATTGGTCATATGCGTCGTTCTTTAATCTTTTTGCTTTGGCTTCATTCCGGTAACCAAAGCATTTTTTTGTCTCAGGGCTTTTAAACTCTCCTCCTGTTCATTACACGCCGAATCGAGCTGTGACTGCTAATAGTCATAGTTCTCGTTGTACACAACATCAGAGGTATAAACTAGTGATGGAGGACCACATAAACCGTCGGTAAACACATCATATTCAAAATATTCAAAATATTTTAATATTTTGAATATGAAAAAAAAATAGCCTACCTTTTTGTAAGAGACACTAATGGACGTTTCAAATCCAGGCGACACAGCAAACCCAAGCTGTTTGACCAATGGCCGCACTCCTTGAGGATGCATTAAGATCTAAGCAAATAAAGTGTATTATGCATATTCATTTCAAGTACAATCAAACAAAATAGCAATCTGAACTTGAAACTCTATGTCTTTATATTAAATGTTGACTGATCCAATATTTTCATGTCTAGTTTGACTCTCTAGACTAGTTTTCGCAATTTTGGATCCGTTTCACAAAACAAACCAAGACCTTTATTTTTCTAAGTATTGCTCTGATTGGAATCGGCAAATAATACTATGTATTCCTTGGAAGCGAAACAATAATCAAATGATAAGAGGTTTTGCTGTAATAGTAAACATTTTGGTCGACATAGCTCTCTTTGAATTAATACCGACTAACGAGGGGGGCTGAAACTTTTATAGTTCAGTCAGTTCAAAATTTGCGAAACCTGTTTACAGCAGCGAATGAATTCAGAAGAGCGTCGCGCGCAAAACGCTGGAATGTGCACTAACCTTAAATCCCTGGACTAACCTTAAATCCAGCCCCACTGTGTTCACCACTGATGTATTCTGACTGCTGAACGTTCAGACGCAAGAAAAGTCCATTCTGGCTACCAGGTTGATTAATTTTTAATATTTTACTTTTATCTGCCGGGTTATTGAATGTGAAACATAAACCCCAGTCCGTTACAGCAATTGTGAAGTTATTATGATCGCACCGTTGTACTCCACGCCATGTGCATTCCAAAACAGTTTCGTTCACTCTATGGGCCACCCTCGTCATAAAATCAAGCATAAAGTCATTGCCATGATTATCATTAGCAAACATGTCTTCATACAATGACCAGTCTATGTTCAACCATTTGGGTTGTACTTTGCTACAAGAAAATAAAGGGGATTGATTAGTCAATATCAATTAAACGCTAATGACATGATAATAATACATACGTAGCACAATTACTGTTCGGTCGATACTGGAACACCAAATTGTGTTCCATTATCAAGCGACACTGGGACGTTTTAATGTTCCAGTATCGCTCGATACTGGTACACATGCTACCAGTGTAATTTGTCCCAGTATTGAACGATACTGGAACATTCTATTATATATGTGTCAGCATCATCCGATACTGGAACACGGACTTTGTACCAGTATCTATCGATACTGGAACGCTAAGCCGGTATCGAACGATACTGGGTGTTCAGGTATCGGACGATACTAGTACAGTCCAGAATTTGGGACCAAAAGTACACTTTTCCCTTTCATTAAAGCGCATTACCCGATTGAATTTCTATCTAGCGTCATCATTCAATCCTTTGCCCATAAATTATTAAACATCGGGGTTCCTACGTACCTTATGTATTGAAACAATTATTTTTTTCTCGGGTGACCATATTCGGCCTAATATATGAAGAGGTATTTTGCAAAAGGGCTATGGTGCATTTTTTCAAAAATGAGTTTGATATAGAAATGTGTAGGGAAAAATCATATGTTTCAAGGAAACAAAGTCATTTTTTTCAAAAAGACCTACATCTCATTGTAAACAGCCATTGAAATTGTTGTTTTGTTGCAAAAGGGCCTGTATCCAGAATTAAATCGGGATACAGGCCCTTTTGCAACAAACAACAACTTCAATGGCTGTTTACAATGAGATGTAGGTATTTTGAAAAAAAATGACTTTATTTCCTTGAAACATATGATTGTGACCTATACATTTCAATATCAAACTTATTTATTTGAAATGATTAAAATAAATGATTTTTTGTGTGTGGTATTTTTTCTTTATGTACAAACAGATGGAGTTTTGTTGCAAAAGGGCCTACATCCAAATTTTCAAAAAATGTAAACATGATTTAAAAAAAATTAAAACTAGCACATTTAAAATTTATTTCAATTTCAATTAGTATGTAGTGTACCTCTTTCATAATCCATTCAGTTTTTCAATTGCTCAACTTGAATATTTAGAAACAGTTTTTTGACTTTTTCTCAATAAGAGCCAAAGTGGATGTAGGCCCTTTTGCAAAATACCTCTTCATATACACATGGAAAAAAGTATCGCACCACTTTTTTGTTGTTGAAAAGTGCAAATGTGGCCTCGAATTTTGCCACCATGGTGTGATATTAAGGATCATTTGTTTGCGTAAGCTGTCCAACAAAATGCTATGCAATAAAAGGGCCACATTTTAGTTTGTGACGTAATCGATGTGATGTTTTTCAAGGCCAAGGGGAAAATGCATGCTTTTGTCCAAAAACATGCATGAAACAAGTTTGGGTATAAGTCGATATTGAATAGACTTTAAAAACTTAAAATAGTCATTCTATTAGTTCTGTATTTGGCGCAAGAAATGTTTCATTTAGACGTTATAGGCTACAATGCAGTGAATAAGTCCAAACATGCCTTTTTTGTTGCTCATGAATTCAGCATATACGATGAGGTCACCGTTGATTTTTTTAAATGTATTTGACCTAGGTCAACACTTCCGCAATATTGCTTTTGTCATTTGAACTTATTTAAAATTTGACCTATTTTGACCTTTGACCCCATAACCGTTGGGCGTACGAAAAAGGGAGTTTTTTCATGTTTGAGGACAATCGGGCAACTTTTGAAATTTGACCCCAGATGACCTTTGACCTTGGAAGACTTGAATGTGTTACCAAGGATTACAACTATAGAGATTAATCATTGGGCCTCTCAATATCGCGTTTTACCCAAACTTGTTTTATGCATTTTCCCTTTGGCCTTGAAAAACATTACATCGATTACATCACAAACTAAAATGTGGCCCTTTTATTGCATAACATTTTGTTGGACAGCTTACGCAAACAAATGATCCTTAATATCACACCATGGTGGCAAAATTCGAGGCCATATTTGCACTTTTCAACAAGTGGTGCGATACTTTTTTTCCATGTGTATATTTGACATAATGTTAACTATTCTACAAGATGCTTCATATTCCAAAATTTGAATTGAATTGCTCCAGTAGTTTTTATGATAGAACCAAATATCATTGCTTTTCACGCGGCAATTGGTTTACCATTATACAAAACAGATTTGTCAGAAACCTCAGTTTCCGAAATTTCAAGGTCTATCTCAAGGACTATTCATCCAATACTAGGCATGTTTGTACTTATTGCAATATATTTCTCACGGTGATTCCAAATATGGAATAATTTTGCAATTTTTGAAACAATTTGTGAATTTTGGAATGTCGTCTGCAGACGCCTGCCGCGTGGAAAGTTTTCATAGCATCTAATAAAGGAATCATTTTTACAGGGGTACTGGTTTTCTGATACCAAAATCTCTTTTTTGAAGGGGAAAAGGGAATTTGATCGAATCGAGTCATCTCCCACCTTTAATATGTTTGACTAGAACAGATGGTCTTTAATATTCTCGCTTTAACTATTTAACATTACCTGTCAGACATGTGTTACATAGTTAAAGCGAAATGCCTGTCATCTATACAGGGTATCCCATTAAAAAGGTTGCAAATGTTCCGCGTCATATTAATAGCTCGTAGATTATTTAATTGACTTTTGAATGCGGTTAATTCGATTGTAATTGCTCTTACAAATCCAAGAATATGCTTGATCAGCCACAGGTGCTTAAAAACGGGTCGTGTCGCTTTTTAAAGGAAAAGCTGCTTGTGGAAAGAGTCATTTTGCTCATTTAATATTCAGCATTTATTACTTGTTGTCCATGTGAGCTCCAAGGTAACCACATTTTATTGCTCATTGTTTAACAAGCATTTCTTTGGATAGATTGAAGTAAATTCTACAAAACAAACGGTGTTTGAGAGGTAATTTGGTTATACTGAAGCTCATGTAAATATGAGATCCAAATACGAAATGTTTAAAGATCACAATAAAACATTCCTTACCATCGTTTTCTAAAAGTCGAGTCCTCGTAGTTGATCAAACATTATCTTAAATAGATTGAGACAAATTAAATGCAATCAAATATTAACGGCATTTCAAAGCATGCCATAATTCTCGTTTAGTTTATGTAGTTTAAATTCATGCTTAATAAACCTTTAGGTCCACTCTGCTGACCAGCCAGATCCCTCGGGAACATCTCAAGGTTGAGCTTTATCGCCTTAACTCTATTTTATCTTTCAGCAAATGAACAGGAGTAAGCTAGTTAACCCTGGGTGAACTACACAAAGTGGACCTTTGCTTTTTTATACTGAATATTAAATGAGAGCAGCAATGATGTGGATGGAACGCGTGCAACTTTTTGGACACCCTGTACGCGTATATTGATTAATTTGCAATGAGTAGTACTTGGTATAGCCTGTCATATCGATGATAATATTTGCGTTAATACGATGGTAAGATGGATTTTTCATTGAAATTCCTGTAAAGCGGATGCACATATGGCAACATATAAAATTTAAACATATTGGTTAAATTTAGATTTAAATCCACTTTGGTTTAAAGGCATAATATGCGATCTTTTCCAGGGACGCCCTCTATCCTTAATTTTCTTTTTAAAAGCAGATTTTCTTGCAGATTTACCTTTCTGATCATAAATCATCAATATATTCCGAGTTACAGAGCGATCCGATTCCTAACTACATCAAATCATGGTTCAAAAGGTTAAAATAAACTGTCCTGCTATTTTTTTTAACTATAAATTCCGCTCTAAAACCATTGGTTGTAATAAGGAATCGTATCGCTCTGTAACACAGAATATATTCGTGATTTATGATCAGAAATGTAAATCTGCAAGAAATCTGCTTTTACAAAAATCAAGGATAAAGGGCGTCCCCTGGAAAAGATCGCATAATATGCCTTGAAACCATCAACGAGTATTTTCCTTACATAAATGTTGAACAGAAGTGCACCAAATGACCGTAAAATTATTACACACATTGTACAAGCAGCAAATAATTGATTTCAAGAGTCAAGGTTGATAGCTTCAGGCAACTACTATTATGCATGACGGCAATCAATTATAAATACGATTGAGCTTGGCCCTCATATTTACTATTACTCGTGGAACAATCACGACCCAGAATTTGAAGGGTGGTCGTTATCACATCGTTGCCCTACCTTTTTACTAAATTTGTGTCATTTGACGTTCAGTTATCGTCAGCATTTGAATAATTAATCTGACATTTTAAAGTCATCGTGATATTGTTCACTCCGCAAGACATGTAAGAATCAATTAACTTTAGTTGTTTGGAGCGCGCCATACATGATGGAATGTAAACGGAAGTGCGTTAAAGGAGATCAGTACTGAAAATCAAAGGCTAATAAAAATGTATGTACATTATACAGACCACATCCGTAGGTTAAAGTTTTAAAAATGCCGCGTTAAAGCCCTAGTTCACTTTGCCTAGTCTACCAATTGTGAAATAGCTTACACCTGTTCATCATTTGGTGACAGATGAAATAAGTTAAGATGGAGAAATCTCAACCTTGAGAAATTCCCAAAGGATCTGGCTGGTAACAGTGGACCTAAGACTATAGACAAAATCGGCTTTAGAATGAAAACAATTACCTTTAGCCTATGAACGTCGCGATATTGATCGAAGCTATACCGAGACAGTTAAAGATATTTCCCATGTAGAGTACACACCACCAAATCATATTTTGCATTCTGATATTACCCGGTAGTGTTTGAAATTAAGATTGACCCCACCATAAGTCTAAATTTAACATCCCAGAAAAGGTAATAAATGCTGTAAATGTACCTAAATGTTTCATAATTTTGCATATGTAGGTTATTTCCTCCACATCAGGCCTAAAATCTCTAGCTTTTTCTTGAATGGTATCATTTTACACGATTTCACTGTTTCCACCAATTTAGAGCTAGAATCTCTGATCTTAGGATGAAGGCAGTCTGTCGTACCTAAGATAGATTTCATTGGCTCGTAGCGAAAAAAAATGCTGGTTACCCCCACAAAAGTGATTGTTTTGAAGCGGAAGACATCTAGATCTTCAATAAAAACAATGATTTGAATGAACCAGTTTGCTCTAAAGGTGAAGAAAATTAACACAAACTTGACCTCTTAACCACACAAAGCAATAGGGAACTGATTTGGTGATGTGGGGCCTGTACAATGTAGCCTACTGATGTTTTCAAGTTATAGATTTAATTCCTTTGTGATTACGTGAAGCGACCTGCTGCTGATTGCTTATGAGGCGATTAGTAACGACATCACAATATCGGGTATGGCTATTCCATCAGCATTTTCGACACAAACCACCGAGCGAAAATTTCACGAAATATTTAGAGGGTGGGGATGTGCAGTTTAATTTCGTTTCATTGAATATTATAATTCTGTGTTCAATAAAATGGTCTGTACACATTAATTAATTATTTTCCTACAATAAACTGCTTAGAGCTCAATAGGTAATTAAATCCCATACAAATTTTGATTTGGTGCGACTTTTTATCACGTCTTGTTTAACAAACGAGCATAAATTGAAAACTATCTTCTCATTCTAATGAATATGGTGTAAAATTATGCAAAGAAAATTTCCCATCACCATCCATTTCAGATTTGATACAAACGGAATGTTGCTATTATTTTTAATGAGTTATCTGTGTGCAAGCCAATCATAGCAATTATGTCTTACAATAAGATTTTTTTTAAAAATCTAATATTACACCGAGGCATACATTTCAGTTTAAAGAATTGAAGAAGAAAAAAAGGAAGATCAAAATTATTTACTTTGTCGACTGGAATAACCGCATTACAAGACCGAACACTCCCCGGCAAATTACACCGACATCGATATCACATAATTATTGATTTCTATAAAATACGCCTTTGATTTCACATTTGAATATTGGTTTTAATCTTCTTTTGATTTTACATTTGAATTGGTTTAACGATTTGGTAGATGCACTTTGTTCGGTAAACATGCAGTCATTGCCCCAATGTGTTAGTTCTCATAAGTCTCAATCACGATTTTGGTATTTCTATTGCTGATTCGACCATTTTGAGCAAAAATGGTCATACAAATTGTAAAAACACGACTTAAACATATCAACAACAAAAAACAAAATTAAATTAATGATAAGCATCTCATGTGATTCCAATAATCAGTTTCTTTTTTAAATTAGTGATAAATATCCCAAATAATTCCAATAAGCAGGTTTTATTTAAATTAAGGATAAGTACCTCATATAATTCCAATAAGCAGGATTTTTTTAATTAAATTAAGGATAAGTATCTCATATAATTCCAATAAATATGGTTTTCTAAATTAAGGATAAGTATCTCATGTAATTCCCAATAAGCATGCAAAACCTTTTATATATCATTCAGATGTGTATTTGATTGTTTCCAGAAATTATTGGCTTAGTCTAATTTTATATTCAATATTTTAAAAACACAACTTCAACGTGACAATCGCATTTCTTTTATTCGAATTATATCTGCATTGCTACGCGACGAAAAAGCCCTGTTCTATGGATAAACAGACATCTTAGATGGATCGGTCGGTCGGGCTTCATTTTTTTAAACTTATTTCCCCTTCAAAATAACCGTAATATTTGTTTTAATCTGTAAAATGTTGCCGGTTTTTTTCTAGCCAAGAAAAAGAAATTAGCTCGGTTTTCATTTGCACTTGATATTTTTGACCAAAAAAATGGTTCTGTCGGGCCTGTAAGAAATTGTTCGTCGTCATAGCACAAATTGATGCATGTGTTTACGTAATATCGAGATATTAATGTTCAAGATTAAAGGGTATTTCTGACCAAGTTAAAATTGGGAAAAGGTATAAAATGTGTTTGATATGGCCAAAAACACTATTATACATAACTCTTCATTCAACATTTTGATTTCAGTTAAAAAGAAAAAGGTTATGATTATATTACATATCACTGCAAAAACTCCGGTGTTAAATATGCAACACTGAGCCGGTGTAACGCTCCTGGTGTTAATGTTGGTGTTAGGTCAACACCATAGGAATACCTGATGTAACACTTCTCATGGTGGTTAAGTTTCTTGTGTTAAACTTGGTGTAAGAATAACTCCCATGGGTGTCATTATTCCACACATGCGCACGGAGGTTGGTTATATTGGTTTTGTAACACTTTGGATTGTATATTTATACATTTGATCTAGTGATTCGATCTGCAACATGCACCATTCCATAATTAAATGGCAAGTAAGAACATTAATTCACAAAAACGTTCAAGTTTTAATAAATTTGAACTGTTGAACAGTGAAATATGTTATTTGCAGGCATTTTATTGTTAAAGTACTTCAACTTATCTAACATTAATATTTTAACACCAGAAGGTGTAAAACTTTTAATATTTTAACACCAGAAGGTGAAGTTATTATGATCGCACCGTTGTACTCCAAAACAGTTTCGTTCGCTCTATGGGCCACCCTCGTCATAAAATCAAGCATAAAGTCATTGCCATGATTATCATCAGCAAACATGTCTTCATACAATGACCAGTCTATGTTCAACCCATTTGGGTTGTACTTTGCTACAAGAAAATAAAGGGGCTTGATTAGTCAATATCAATTAAACGCTAATGACATGATAATAATACATATACGTAGCACAATTACTGTTCGGGTCGATACTGGAACACCAAATTGTGTTCCATTAATATCAAGCGACACTGGAACGTTTTAATGTTCCAGTATCGCTCGATACTGGTACACATGCTACCAGTGTAATTTGTCCCAGTATCGAACGATACTGGAACATTCTATATGTGTCAGCATCATCCGATACTGGAACACGGACTTTGTACCAGTATCTATCGATACTGGAACGCTAAGCCGGTATCGAACGATACTCACAAGTGCTACCGCAAGCATATAACGGACATCAAATGCAGCGCCCACTAGCGACCAGCTGAACAATAGGAATCGAACCACAGCTAAACATCAATGGTCGCTTGCTCTGATGTCAATTGTTTAAAGCTAACTATTGGGAGTCAATATATTAGAAAATTGACATATCAAAGTTGTTGTTTAATGGTATGGATGTAATGAATATTAGTCAAACTCCTATTATGGATAAGATGAGAGCCAAATGCCATTCCCCTGCAACATAACAGATCGATACAGATGAGTGGAAATTAATGTGTCGCAAAAAATTAAAAAATTCAACAAAAATTAAAAATGTTTGCAACTTTCATTTCAAGATTTCTCTGTAATTTATGCATTACAGAGAATGATTTCCGTTCATAATAATGATTTATGTATCAAGGAATATTTTGATAGCTTACTTATTGAAATTGATTCTATAAATCGTCTAATATCAATGCTCCCGTAAGTCCCAAAATATAAATAATTTAGTTGTCCACGGTCAGTCCTTATATTTGGTCATATCTAAAACAGTTTTAGTGAGTTCACACGCTCACCATAGGCCGGTGAACAATGATGTCAATAACGAAACACACTAATACAACAACAAATTAATTTCAACACATTTCCCAATCGACACTGCTTTATCAACGGCTAATAATTGGCGTTTGAACTCACGTCAACTTAGCATAATCACACGCTACTACACATGAATGCTTTCATTGCACACTGCTCAATCGGTACGTCCAATCCGGCGCCCTGCACAATACAGGTATATCGTCTCAGGGTATATGTTCATCGGTTAAGCATGAGCGGGTAATTTGACTATGAATAAGGTATATACGAGGTTTTAGAACTGACGGAAAATAAGATAGGAATGTCGAGGACAACCAATCAATATTTTATTATTGGCCTAACTGCTGGTTGGAAAATTCAGTCATGGATGATTAGAAAGCTGTCACTTGGAGGCGCTGTATTTCATGTCCATATTCTACCACTTGTGTACTGGGTGTTCAGGTATCGGACGATACTAGTACAGTCCAGAATCTGGGACCAAAAGTACACTTTTCCCTTTCATTAAAGCTCATTAACCGAATGAATTTCTATCTAGCGTCATCATTCAATCCTTTTCCCATAAATTATTAAACATCCGGGTTCCTACGTACCTTATGTATTGAAATAATTAATTATTTCTCGGGTGCCCATATTTCGGCCCAATATATTTGACATAATGTTGACTATTCTACAAGATGCTTCATATTCCAAAATGTGGATTTAATTGCTCCAGTAGTTTTTATGATAGAACCAAATATCATTGCTTTGTCTATAACACTTTTCACGCGGCAATTGGTTTACCATATACAAAACAGATTTTTCAGAAACCTCAGTTTCCGAAATTTCAATGTCTATCTCAAGGACTATTTATCCAATACTAGGCATGTTTGTACTTATTGCAATATATTTCTCATGGTGATTCCAAATATGGAAGAAGAAAAAATTGCCATTTTTGAAACAATTTGTGAATGTTGGAATGTCGTCTGCAGACGCCTGCCGCGTGGAAAGTTTTAATAGCAAATATATTTCTCATGGTGATTCCAAATATGGAAAAATTTGCCATTTTTGAAACAATTTGTGAATGTTGGAATGTTGTCTGCAGACGCCTGCCGCGTGGAAAGTTTTAATAGCATCTAATAAAGGAATCATCTTTACAGGGGTACTGGTTTTCTGATACCAAAATCTCTTTTTTGAAGGGGAAAAGGGATTTGATCGAGTCATCTCCAACCTTCAATATATTTTACTAGAACAGATGGTCTTTAAGATTCTCGCTTTAACTATTTAACATTACCTGTCAGGCATGTGTTACATAGTTAAAGCGAAATGCCTGTCATTTATACAGGGTATCCCATTAAAATGGTTGCACGTAGATTATTTAATTGACTTTTGAATGCGGTTAATTCGATTATAATTGCTCTTACCAATCCAAGAATATGGTTGATCAGCCACAGGTGCTTAAAAACGGATCGTGTCACTTTTTAGGGGAACAGCTCGATACTGGTACCAGTGTAATTTGTCCCAGTATTGAACGATACTGGAACATTCTATATGTGTCAGCATCACCCGATACTGGAACACGGACTTTGTACCAGTATCTATCGATACTGGAACGCTGAGCCGGTATCGAACGATTATGGGTGTTCAGGTATCGGACGATACTGTGTGTTCAGGTACCGGACGATACTATATATAGTCCAGAATCTGGGACCAAAAGTACACTTTTGCTCCAGTAGTTTTTATGATAGAGCCAAATATCATTGCTTTTCACGCGGCAATTGGTTTACCATTATACAAAACAGATTTGTCAGAAACCTCAGTTTCCGAAATGTCAAGGTCTATCTCAAGGACTATTCATCCAATACTAGGCGTGTTTGTACTTATTGCAATATATTTCTCATGATGATTCCAAATATGGAATAATTTTGTCATTTTTGAAACAATTTGTGAATGTTGGAATGTCGTCTGCAGACGCCTGCCGCGTGGATAGTTTTAATAGCATCTAATAAAGGAATCATCTTTACAGGGGTACTGGGTTTCTGATACCAAAATCTCTTTTTTGAAGGGGAAAAGGGAATTTGATCGAATCGAGTCATCTCCCACCTTTAATATATTTTACTAGAACAGATGGTCTTTAATATTCTCGCTTTAACTATTTAACATTACCTGTCAGACATGTGTTACATAGTTAAAGCGAAATGCCTGACATCTATAATACAGGGTATCCCATTAAAAAGGTTGCAAATGTTCCGCGTCATATTAATAGCTCGTAGATTATTTAATTGACTTTTGAATGCGGTTAATTCGATTGTAATTGCTCTTACCAATCCAAGAATATGCTTGATCAGCCACAGGTGCTTAAAAACGGGTCGTGTCGCTTTTTAAAGGAAAAGCTGCTTGTGGAAAGAGTCATTTTACTCATTTAATATTCAGTATTTATTACTTGTTGTCCATGTGAGCTCCAAGGTAATTTCTTTGGATAGATTGAAGTAAATTCTACAAAACAAACGGTGTCTGAGAGGTAATTTGGTTATACTGAAGGTCATGTAAATATAAGATCCAAATACGAAATGTTTAATGATTACAATAAAACATTCCTTACCATCGTTTTCTAAAAGTCGAGTCCTCGTAGTTGATCAAACATTATCTTAATAAATAGATTGAGAAAAATTAAATGCAGTCAAATAAACGGCGTTTCAAAGCATGCCATATTAATTATCGTTTTGTTTATATAAATATTTATGCCTAATCAACTTTTAGGTCCACTTACTCCACTCTGTCCAGCCAGATCCTTCGGCAATATCAAGGTTGAGTTTTCACCACCTTAATTCTATTTCATCTTTTACCAAATGCAGAGGAGTAAGCTAGTTAACCCCAGGCGCGTAGCCAGCATTGTCATTCCGGGGGGGCAAGCATCATTTTTTTTTTATGTCCCTAAAAATTTCACGTAAGTGGGGGGGGGGGGGGGGGGGGGGGGGGGTGAGCTGTCAAAAAATGTCGCACAGTCCCAACAAAAAAATCGCACAGTCACACAAAATCGCACAGTACCAATTTCTCGTCCCCCTTTTTTAGCTTCTCCGTCCCCATTTTAGCAAAAAAAATCGCACAGTTCAAAAAAATCGCACAGTCAAAAACAAAATCGCGCAGTAAATGTACTACATGAACAATTTATCGTCCTCATTTCTCTTCTCTTTCCCTTCTCCTTCCCCTTTCCCTTCTCTTTCTCCCGCTCCTTCCCCTTTCCCTTCTCTTTCTCCCTCTCCTCCCCCTTTCTCTTCTCTTTCTCCCTCTCCTTCCCCCTTCTTTCTCTCTTTTCTCCCCTTCTTCTCGTCCCCATTTTTCCGCTTCGCCGTCCCCATTTTAGGTGTCCGGGGGGGGGGGGGGGGGGGGCAATCGCCACCCCGCCCCCCCCCCCCCCCCCCCCTCCGCTAGCTACGCTACTGGTTAACCCTGGGTGAACTACCCAAAGTGGACATTGCCTTTTTTATACTGAATATTAAATGAGAGCAGCAATGATGTGGATGAAACGCGTGCACCTTTTTGGTCACCCTGTATATTGATTAATTTGCTAAGAGTAGTATTTGGTATAGCCTGCTATATCGATGATAACATTTGCGTTAATACGATGGTCAGATGGATTTTTCATTGAAATTCCTGTAAAGCGGATGCACATGGCAACATGTTTAAATTTTAAAATGTATTGGTTTAAATATAGATTTAAATCCACTTTGGTTTACAGGCATATTATGCGATCTTTTCCAGAGACGCCCTCTATCCTTAATTTTTTTTTTTTTAAAGCAGGTTTTCTTGCAGATTTACCGTTCTGATCATAAATCATAAATATATTCAGAGTTACAGAGCGATTCTATTCCTAACTAAATCAAATCATGGTTCAAAAGGTTAAAATAAACTGTCCTGCTATTTTTTTTAACTGTAAATTCCGCTCTAAAACCATTGGCAGTAATAAGGAATCGTATCGCTCTGTAACTCAAGAATATATTCGTGATTTATGATCAGAAAGGTAAATCTGCAAGAAATCTGCTTTCAAAAAAATCAAGGATAAAGGGCGTCCCCTGGAAAAGATCGCATAATACATGCCTTTAAAACCCATCAACGAGTATTTTCCTTACACAAATGTTGAACAGAAGTGCACCAAATGACCGTAAAATTATTACACACATTGTACAAGCAGCAAATAATTGATTTCAAAAGTCAAGGTTGATAGCTTCAGGCAACTATTATAGGCATGACGGCAATCATGCAATTATAAAAATGATTGAGCTTGGCTCCTCAAACATTTACTATTACTCGTGGAACAATCACGACCCAGAATTTCATCGTTGCCCTACCTTTTTACTGAATATGTGTCATTTGACGTTCAGTTATTGTCAGATTTGAATAATTAATCTGACATTTTAAAGTCATCGAGATATTGTTCATTCCGCAAGACATGTAAGGATCAATTAACTTTCTGCTTGGAGTGCATCAAACATGATGGATGTAAACCGGAAGTGCATTAAAGGAGAACAGTACTGAAAATCAAACGCTAATAAAAATGTATGTAAATTACACAGACCACATCCGTAGGTTAAAGTTTAAAAAATGCCGCGGTTTTTTTTGCCTAGTCTACCAATTGTGAAATAGCTTACACCTGTTCATCATTTGGTGACAGATGAAATGAGTTAAGACGGAGAAATCTCAACCTTGAGAAATTCCCAAAGGATCTGGCTGGTAAGCGTGGACCTAAGACTATAATTTATTAAGACAAAATCGGCTTTAGAATGAAAACAATAATTATATACCTTTAGCCTATGAACGTTGCGATATTGATCGAAGCTATACCGAGACAGTTAGATATTTCCCCATGTACAATGTAGCCTACTGATATTTTCAAGTTATAGATTGAATTCCTTCGTGATTACGTGAAGCGACCTGCGCTCTGCATCTGATGAGGCGGTTAGTAACGACATCACAATATCGGGTATGGCTATTCCATCAGCATTTTAAACATGCAGTCATTGCCCCAATGTGTTAGTTTCTCATAAGTCTAAGTCTCAATCACGATTTTGGTATTTCTATTGCTGATTCGATCATTTTGAGCAAAAATGGTCATACAAATTGCAAAAATACGACTTAAACATATCAACAACAATTACAAAATTAAATTAATGATAAGCATCTCATGTGATTCCAATAATCAGTTTCTTTTTTAAATTAATGATAAATATCTCAAATAATTGCAATTAGCAGGGTTTTTTTAAATTAAGGATAAGTACCTCATATAATTCCAATAAGCAGGATTTTTTTAATTAAATTAAGGATAAGTATCTCATATAATTCCAATAAATATGGTTTTTTAAATTAAGGATAAGTATCTCATGTAATTCCCAATAAGCATGCAAAACCTTTTATATATCATTCAGATGTGTATTTGATTGTTTCCAGAAATTATTGGCTTAGTCTAATTTTATATTCAATATTTTAAAAACACAACTTCAACGTGACAATCGCATTTCTTTTATTCGAATTATATCTGCATTGCTACGCGACGAAAAAGCCCTGTTCTATGGATAAACAGACATCTAAGGTGAATCGGTCGGTCGGGCTTCATTTTTTAAAACTTATTTCCCCTTCAAAATAACCGTAAGATTTGTTTTAATCTGTATAATGTTGCCGGGTTTTTTCTAGCCAAGAAAAAGAAATTAGCTCGGTTTTCATTTGCACTTGATATTTTTGACAAAAAAATGGTTCTGTCGGGCCTGTAAGAAATTGTTCGTCGTCATAGCACAAATTGATGCATGTGTTTACGTAATATCGAGATATTAATGTTCAAGATTAAAGGGTAATGCTGATCAAGTTAAAATTGGGAAAAGGTATCAAATGTGTTTGATATGGCCAAAAACACTATTATACATAACTCTTCATTCAACGTTTTGATTTCAGTTAAAAAGAAAAAAGGTTATGATTATATTACATACGTTACTTTGATATTTTCACCTGATACGGTACACTAATTTTGAAAACGAAATAGATTATAATACCAAAACTGATCAGATTCTAATAAAGACCTTTTACTAAAGTCCTTTCAACAACGGGGCATTGAAATGTGCTATATTCATCATGTTCATGATATAGAGGGATATGAATTCAGAAGAAACAATTTGTTATTAAAGCTATTGACGAGATCCAGATCAATACAAAGTCAGCTCAACTATCAATCAATTAATGGGTTCAACGATCTACAGTGATATTTAATAACATACCAATTACATTTTTATAACGATGGGGAAAAGTGTACTTTAGGTCCCACAAATTATATCACGTTTTCAACGGAATTGAGTGCATGATTAAGTTAATACTTTCCACGCGGCAGGAGTCTGCAGACGACATTCCAAAAGTTCACAAAATGTTTTAAAAATTTAAAAATTGTTTAATTTAATTACCATATTTAGAATCACCATGAGAAATGCATTGAAACAAGTACAAACATGACTAGTATTGGTTCCGTAATCCTAGAAATATACCGTTAAAATTGGGAAAGGTTTCTGACAAATCGGTTTTGTATTTGGTAAAAACAGTAGCCGCGTGGAAAGTGTTAAAACGAGGCACTTCTTTGCGCCGTGCGCCTGGGTCCTGAAGTACACTTAAAGGTATATTATGTGATCTTTCCAAGGAACGCCCTCATTATCGAAAAAAAAATTGAAAGCAGATTTTCTTGCAGATTTACATTTCTGATCATAAATCATGCATACATTCCAAGTTACAGGGCGATACGATTCTTAATTATTTCAAAATCATGGTTTTAGAGTGAAAATAAACTGTCGGAATCCCGACAGTTTATATTTTTCACTCTAAATTCACTCTAAAACCATGATTTTGAGGTAATTAGGAATCGTATCGCCCTGTAACTTGGAATGTATGTACGATTTATGATCAGAAATGAAAATCTGCAAGAAAATCTTCTTTCAATTTTTTTTTCAATGTTGAGGGCGTTCCTTGGAAAGATCACATAATATACCTTTAATCCCAAAGATGTACCTTCAATTCCGTAGATTTTAGTCAGCAAACTTATTGTTTGCTGGTCCAATGCAGATTTACGAAATAAATTGTAGTTGCATATTGTCACAGCTGGGAAGTCAAGGTCCGGGACGTACGTAACATCAACCACGCTTCGTACATTGTAGTCTATGAAGTTCAGGAAATCTAACAGTATAGATCTGTATAGGTATATGTTGGCGCCAAGAATTAGTGCTGCCCATATAAATCTGCAGAGAAATGATGAAAAGAGTGATATTTGTATTTATCAATGATCCAACAAATTCTGCTGAGTTTGCATGTTTTTGATTTGATCACTTTCATGGTTATTATGCTGTAATCTTTTGTTATCAAGTAAAAAAACAACTAAATACATCAGTTTTAAATGATACTGTTTATGTTAAAGGTATACAAGATATCATATGTAATGTCAATGCAAAAGCATACTGAGTCTATAAATGATGACCACTTATTTGGGAATACTGTAAGGTACAAATAAGAGAATTCTCTGTTAGATATTGTGTGACAAAACAGCAACATAAACAGCAGGTTGAAAAGAATTTAGTGTCTTATCTAAAAGGTCTAAATCTATTTAGTGCTATATTCATCATGTTCATGATATTGAACGCAAGTGTTGTAAATGAGATTGATAGAGTAAATGGTATACAGCATGTCCCAAAAAACTGGGTTTAAAAGTTTGCGAGCTAACAACTAAACAAGTAGGAAACATAGAGAGTTTATATTTAGGGATATTAAACAAAATATACTTGACCTTAATTGGTTAAACTCTGTAATTAATCCAATATAAACTCTTTGAAATACAAAGACTTTAATAGAGCGTGGTCAAAACCCATTTGTCCCACTTTTCAAGGAACACCCCGATGTGTTGCAATTGCACATTGTTGTGACTTCGTCAATGTTTTGCCTTTGCATTCATTCTTTACAAAGACTTGGGCAGTAAATAAAATTATCTTGGTCATATACCAATAATACAAGTTCATTATTTACATAAACATAAAAAAAAAGAGTTCTTTGTTATAGTCCGAGTTATTGTTAAGTTCTTTCGGAGAATAAACCCCATGCCGGGAATACTGCACATAGCGCACAGTTTTATGCAACGCACGGATGGTTTATTCCTTAAATCGGGACAAATGGGTTCTGAATACATATGGGTGTATTGGGTGTCTGACCACGCTCTATTCAAATCTTTGTATTTCAAAAAGTTACATTGGATTGATCTCCGAATTTACCCAATAAAGGTCAGGTATATTTTGTTTGATATACAAAATATGCAAAGAAGCAGTAGATCAACTAAAACCGGGTAAAAGTCCAGGTTGTGATGGTATTCCAGCAGAATTTTATAAGGTGTTCTGGAAGTAGCTTAATGGTTAACTCATTAAATTGCTGCTTCGAAAAAGGTCACATGTCATCCACTCAAAGAAGAGCAATTAATTTACAAAAAAGGCGACAAACTGCAATATTAAAATACTGGCGCCCAGTAAGTCTATTGAACACTGACTACAAAATCATGTCAGTGGTGTTGGCAAATCGTTTGAAGAAAGTTATAAGTAAAATCATACATACAGATCAAACTGGTTACATAAAAGGTAGATATATTGGTACAAATATCAGATTAATTGATGATGTTATTAACTTAAGTATAAATGAGAATAAATCGGCTGCGATTTTGTTTGTAGATTTCGAAAAAGCTTTCGACACCGTCGAATGGAACTTATAGTTCAAACATTACAGAAGTTTAATGTTGGACCATCGTTTTAATTCGTTTATCAATTGGATTACAGTAATGTATAATAATATTGAGAGTTATATTTTAAATCTTGGTTGGAAATCAAAGTTCTTTAGATTGAGCATAGGTTTGCGTCAGGGCTGCCCGTTATCTGCATTTGTTGTAGTCTCCGAAGTCTTAGCTTTGAACATAAGACAATATAAAACTATCTCAGGTATTGTCATTGATGACAATGACGAAGAAAAATGTGAAGCTCGTAATAGCCAATTTGCTGACGATACAACTCTTTTCTGCTCAACGAAAGAATCTCTTGATAGCATGTTGAAAATCATTAATACATTTGGATTTTTTGCAGGACCAAAAATTAATGTGGAAAAAACTCAAGGTTTAGCATTTGGTCACTTTGTAAAACATAAATCTGTAAAATGGCCAACTGAATATCTTAAATCTCTTGGTGTTTATTTTGGACACAATATGATAGAATGTTACAAGAGCATTTGGCAAGAGAAAAAAGATCGACTAATTCGAATCTTGAACTCGTGGTATAGAAGAAAGCTAACGCTGTATGGTAAAGCAATTATTATCAAATGTCTTGGTATATTCAATTTAACATTTTTAATGTCGTGTCTACCCGTTCCTAAAAACTTCACGAATGAAGTTAACTCAATTATTTTCAATTTCTTATGGAATAAAAAAACGGAGAAAATAAAGAGAAAGACTCTCATTCGAAATTACAATATGGGAGGAATAAAAATGTGCGATTTTAAATCTCAGTGTATAGCTTTGAAATGTATATGGTTAAAACGTTATACAGGGTGTCCCAAAAGTCTATGCACGTTTTTGAAGAGTCATATCTCATAAAATATAAATTATATGGTATAAATGTAACCATATTTTGATAGACGAGATTTGGGAAATTATTTTGATACCAAACACAACCCTATTGGTAAACCCACAATATTATAAAACTGGTTGAAAGTTTTTGGCCGTGTGCCAGACCAACCTATACCAAGTACCACACATTGTTGCTAAAATCAGGTGCGCATACATTAACAGTATGAAAGCAACGTTGCGCGTTAGTCACATTTCACTGCTTACCTTGCAACATTAATGTTATTACCAAACTCGTTCACTCACAACATAAATAGGCGTAGTAGAAGTAGCAAAAGTCTTCATTCAAGATGGTTTACAGCATAGATAAGTGAATACAAATTGTATGGTTCTACGCTGAAACAGATTCAGTTCAACTTACTCAACAAAAGTTCAGAAAACATTTTAAAGTGAAACGCGCACCAGGAAGAATATCCATTCTGAAGTTAGTGCATAAATGTTTGAACACAGAAACTGTGCATGATTTGTCTCGATGTGGTAGAAAGACTGGTAGATCAACAAGTCACATTGAAGTTGTAAGACATGCAGTAGCCAAGGTCCAAAGAGATCTATTCGCCGACTTTCCGCAGAAAATAAGATTAAAAGATCAACTGTTCACAGTATTTTGTGTAAGGATTTGCAGAAGTTTCCTTACAAGATTCAGATCAAACAAATCATTAAAGCAGCGGACAGATATAGTTTATGTTATTATGATGGGATCACTGTTATGTAAAATATTAAATATTACAATTGACGGATCACTTTCCGTGTAACCAACTCTACCCGTCTTTTTGTTAATCTCAATAGGTATGGATTTATGAACTTTATTCCTCCGAAGTATAAAATTACATTTTTGCAGTAATACATATTTTACTTCTAGAGTGGCATAACAAACAGATGTTACTCCAATGTTAGGTATCAAAATTATTTCCCACATCTCCTCTTTCTAAATATGTATTCATATTTGTAATACAACTTATATTTTGTGAAATACAAAGCTTCAAAGTCATGCATAGACTTTTGGGACACCCTGTATGTATGATGATGATAGTAAATGGAAATGCCTTTTTAAACGCTATTTAAATGCTCATGGTCCAAACTTTTTAATCCTAAATATGAATTTTGTGGATGCAAAGAATGCCCCATCGTTAATTGGTCTACCAAATAAAATTTTATTCAGATCTGGTAAAAGCATGGCATAATCAAGATAATGATTATAGAAACTTACCAATCAACGACTCATTAAGGGTCAAAAGTCATATTATATGGGGAAATGAACTGATCATGCACAATGGCAAGACCTTGTATTTCAAACATTGGATTGATAGTGATATGATATATATCAATGACCTTATGAATAATGATGGTATCTTTTCCACTACATGATACTTGACAAGCTTAAAAATAAGCACAACTGGATTTCAGAGCTATTTATTATTTTCAAATCAATTCTAAAAAATTGGTTTGGTTTATCAAACGCCAACAATATGCCTATTATTGATATAAGTACTCGTTTAAGAACCTCGTGTGTATATATGTAAATAAAAAACGTGTAAATATAATGTATTGGCAATCAAGGTATATTTACGTTCATGTATTTAAAAAGTTTACAGTCGTGCCAATAATTCAGAACAGATGGGCACAGGAACTGACAACGTCACCAAAATGGGACGATATTTGGACTATGAAAACTATTCTTGAAAAAGAGAGAAAATTGGCAGAGTTCAATTACAAATTATTATATAGAATCATCGCTACCAAAGGAAACTTATATAAATGGAATAAGGCGAACTCAGAACTCACCCAATTGTTTTGAGTGCAACACGTCAGATGATTATCTACATTCATTTATGAATGCCTGTCCTTTGTCACAAAGCTTTTGGGTTCATTTTAAAAGATTTATTATTTCTAACAATATTCCATGTCCAGAGATATCGTTAAAAATCATTGTACTTCGTTATAAACCAGATAATCAAAACGTATTGAATATAATGCTAAATATATAGAATGATTAGTCTGGCGTCGTTCACTCTGTATAGATCCAGACTATCAGGATCACTGATAATAAAAACGTTGATGCATTTAAATGGTTTCTATACGAATTAAGATGGAGAATTAGTATCTTGAGCCATAGTGAAAATATGTGGCATAAGATTGGCAAAAGCCTTATATAGCACAGAGCAAATAGTAGGTTTTGATATTCTTCTCGTAAAACACATGTACATGACAGCCCATATTATATATTGCTTTGTTTGTCAACTCACCTGCGAAGATCATGTACGTTGATGATCATTAGCCATCTATCTTCACGCTAAAGATAATTGTTGGTACATGCTGTTCGCTGGTAGAGTCATGTTTTGTTCATATTTGTAACTTATTGATACCAGTATGTTTAATATATTGTTATTATGTTATAGGCGTATAACTATGTATAGAATATAGATGAATGAAAAATAAAATGAATGGAGAAAAAAAAGTAAAAAAATACACCAAACAAACAAACAAGCAAAAGCTAAAGTACTTACAATAGTTTTAATAAGTCAAGCTAAAGATTAACGCTGTTGATGACGACGACGAAGCTAACACAAATACATGCAAATTTTAACTTGAACAGTTCCATGATCCATAGTTATATTTGTATATACATCTGCAAATTTATAGCCATATTGAAGCAAGCGTTCAAATACGCATACAGCCTTTAAAAAGTTGAGACATTAATTTTCCTTAAACTATTGGCCTCGCTTCATGTTATAAAATTAAAATATATATGTAAATTTAAACTCCTCAACAACAAACATTTATTTTTCAATCGCCAAAGTGTTTAAAGATATTTATTGATATATTCATATTGTGTTACACATCAATGGGAAAAGCTGACGTGTTGTTCTTTTCAACGATAACACAACACCTGTTTTTATGCCCAGCCACTTGTTTGAGAAATGTGGGGAGGTCTCAATCAAAATGTGCCAAATTGCCCATTATGTTGCGCTCAAAATAGCAGCTCGTTCGTCTGTTCATAATAAAGTTTAACATTGACAACTACAGTGTAAAGTGATGCTCTATTGAATTTTGAGCACAAATTATAGAGATGACTTTGACACGTTCAGATAGAGACCTCTCCATATTCTCAGGCAAGTTGCTGAGCACTGAATGCAGTGATTGCTTAGGTATCATTGGAAATATGAACACATCAGCTTTCCATGGACGTCCACAGCACTGTGAACATATAACGAAATATACGAAATATACGAATCATAAGCGATTGAAAAACATTTCCGAACTTTTTGAGGGGGTCATTCACTATTGAAGTGTTACGTGTAAACCGATTATCACTATAGCAACTGGATCACTCTTTCGAGTCCTGAACACCGATCGAAATGATCGCCACATAAACATGATAAAGTCAATGGGATGTGTTAGCGTTCATAAAGGTGCATGATTCAGTTACCATGGTGTTACACATAATCACTTCGATAGTGAGTTGCATAAATTACCGTCTCAGTATGTGATTCTTCGAATTTGTGACGTATCGTATTCCATGATGTGTAGTTTCGGCTCCGAACTCTTCGATTCGACCAATCATTGGTCCGCAAATTGATCTTCCGTTTTGTGAACATCTGTCCTCCTTATTATTTGTCCCTGCATCATCCAAATCAATATCGACAACAACATGAGATGGCGGCGAAGGCGATTGATCATGGTGGTTGTGGTCGTGTGGGTCTTTCCAATATTTTAAATCCATGTTTTGTGCTGTGGACCAAACATCCATGTTGTTGTTCACCATTTGATCAATGTAACATAATGCACCGTATCACGTCTCAGGGACACTCATCATCATCCATGTTAATTGGTTATTACGTTATCTGTGTAGAATGTCTAATAATGCTGGTGGTAGTATGGCAACTCTAATATAAATCACGTGAAACGCAAAGTACTTATTTAATGAACCAACCGACATATAGCGTGTCCCAAAAAAACTCCAACTTGTTTACACATTATTTTCAAATTCTGGAAGCCTTAAAATCGAGTAAGGAGAGACATTCTACGGTTCATATTGAGTCATAAGACTGCACAGTGAAACGTAGTAGTGTCTTTTTTCGTCAAATCGGTTGCATAGGTGGCGCAAGCGGGGTGGGAAGGTGGAGGGGGGGGGGGGGCACGCCCTCCCCCTAAATTGTCATATATGGGGAACGTCCCCTCAAAAGAAAATACAGATGACGTGCCCCCCACTCTCTAAAAAGTACATTTGTTAGCGCTTTGCGCGAATTTGTTTCAATGTTTCACAATCTAAGTTAAAATAAGCTACAGGGACGTTTTATAGACCATTTTAGATAAAACACTTGAATTTGTTGTGCGTTTCACAAAGAAGGCGCTGGAAAAGGGAAATACTCGTTCGTTGAATGATCATTGCGAGTACCCTGAACAGGGAAACGTACGTAGTTCAGTGATCTTCGCAGGTTGATCTATTGCAGGGAAACGTACATTATTGAGTTATCTAGGAGAGTAATCGGGAACAGGGAAACTTACGTTATTACATGATCTTCAAGAGAGCGTTGGAACTTTGAACATAGTTCATTGAGTGCATATAAATAAAGCGCTGGAATATGGAAAAGTTATTCATTGCATAATCTTTAAGGGTCGCCCTGGAACAGGGAAATGTACGTAATTGAATGATCTTCAAAGGTTGAGCTACTACAGGGAAACGTACATTATTGAGTTATCTCATTATAGGATCTTTGAAGGGAGCTCTGGTACAGGGAAACCTACGTTACTACATATCTACAAGAGAGCAATGAAAGTTGGATAATTAGCTAATTAAGTGCATATAAGTGGTGAACCCTATATGCAGGCCTGGAAATAGCACCCACCCGCCTGCCCATAGCGGGAAACTTTTGCGTCGGGCGGGTGAAGATGCAAAGAACACATGGTTCTGTGTAACTAGGGCCAAGAACTCGGTGTTGTAGGGGTGCACGGAAGTGTGTGAACGTACACTGTGATGCAATGAATAGGATAGAGTTGAACTACCCAGACCTAGGCATTTCGAATAGCCGAATCACTATAGGATTATTCGGAAAACCATTCATACGCACGTTCGAAGTACATACAGTATACAGTATGTAGGAGGAGCCGTCTACATATAAGCAGTGATAAGAGTGATGTGCATTCAAGCAGAGCTCGTATCATCTGGGCTGATTGACTGTGTGCTTATGTGTGCTAATACGAATACTACCCAGCCAACATGTATGCATGGGCCACACGTGGGCTACATGTGGGCAATCAGGGCTAATGAGGGCAAGGGCTATGTGCGGGAAAACCACATGGGTCCCATATGGGTTTTACAAGGGTCAATCATGGGCTACGTTTGGGTAAACCTATCAGGGTCCCATATAGGCTGACCACATGGGCCCCATGTGGGTTTTACAAGGACCATAATGGGCTACGTTTGGGTAAATCTATCAGGGTCCCATATAGGCTGACCACATATGGGCCCCATGTGGGTTTTACAAGGGCCATAATGGGCTACGTTTGGGTAAACCTATCAGGGTCCCATATAGGCTGACCACATGGGTCCAATATGGGTTTCACAAGGGCCATACTGGGCTACGTTTGGGTAAACCTATCAAGGTCCCATATAGGCTGACCACATGGGCCCCATGTGGGTTTTACAAGGGCCATAATGGGCTACGTTTGGGTAAATCTATCAGGGTCCCATATAGGCTGACCACTTGGGCCCTATGTGGGTTTTAAAAGGGCCATAATGGGCTGCGTTTGAGTAAACCTATCAGGGTCCCATATAGGCTGACCACATGGGCCCCATTTGGGTTTTACAAGGGCCATAATGGGCTACGTTTGGGTAAACCTATCAGGGTCCCATATGGGCTGACCACATGGGACCCCCATGGGTTACATCAGGGCAATTCCACGCATGCGCACTGACCCTGGTTATATTGGTTTTGTAACACTATGGATTTCATATTTATAAATTTTGATCAATGATTTAATCCACATCATGCATTATATCATATTTTAATGGCAAGTAAGAACATAACTTCACACAAAACTGTTAACACATGAACATGTTAATAAAAAGCCAAATGACTGAATTGTTCTTGCAATTGCCAGTCATTTATTCGGATATGTAAATAATTTACCTAATAATAATAGGCTGTTTTATAAGGCAAGCCCATTTAAAACCCTGATTTGACCCTAATTAAACCCATGTTAACCCCCCATTGGACCCATGGGGGCCAACTCGCATGGCCCCTTTCGAACAAAGTGACCAAATTAGTAAGGGTCCCATGTGGGCCTGCCCAGATGGGACCTATGAGGGCCAACTCGCATGGCCCCTTAAGGACAAAGTGGCCAAAATATTAAGGGTCCTATGTGGGCCGCCCAAATGGGGCCCACAAAGTGGCCCATAAAGGGTCCGCATGGGGCCAATGCATACGTGTTGGCTGGGTAGTAGTGTTGTGGATAGAGGTGTGTGCGCAATGCATTTGAAATTCAATTAATCAATCTTAATAATTTCACCACTTAAATGTATGAATATCCATGGTTCATAAGTCAAACTAGAGATTTGTCAAAATAAGTTGCAGGTTTTCTGGAACATGCTGTACACGTACCACACAACACAGCACTTACATGTTTATGCCCGTTTGACAAGAGCCCTAATTTTCCGGATGATATATTATTTCATCAATCAATATTTATGGTAATGGTGTAGGATTCTAATTATATTTTGATCCGTATTGTATTTTGCCGGTAGGTTTTAATAAGATCTATTGACGTTGCCACATTTGATCATGGCATTGTGCTCACTGTACAAATAGATATTCGATGCATAAATCAAAAAGGCACTTTTCTAATTTCAACTCGCTATGCTATAACCATGGACTTATACTTAGATTTAATAATTATATTATAAGTCCATGCTATAACTACATAATTACTTACGCGAGATTAAAGGTATATTGTGTGATCTTTTCCAGGAGACGCCCTCAATCCTCGAAGAAACAAATGGAAGCAGACTTTCTTGCAGATTTACATTTCTGATCATAAATCGTGAATATATTCCAAGTTACGGAGCGATACGATTCCTAATTACCTCAAAATCATGGTTTTCGAGTGAATTTAGAGTTAAAAAATAAACTGTCCGTTAAAGGCATATTATGTGATCTTTTCGAGAGAGCGCCCTCTATTCATAATTTTTTTTAGAAAGTAGATTTTCTTGCAGATTTACATTTCCGATCATAAATCATACATACATTCCAAGTTACAGAGCGATACGATTCCTAATTACCTCAAAATCATGGTTTTAGAGTGAATTTAGAGTGAAAAATATAAACTGTCGGGATTCCGACAGTTTATTTTCACTCTAAAACCATGATGTTGAAGTAATTAAGAATCGTATCGCCCTGTAACTTGGAATGTATGCATGATTTATGATCAGAAATGTAAATCTGCAAGAAAATCTGCTTTCTATTTTTTTTTCGATGTTGAGGGCGTTCCCTGGAAAGATCACATAATATACCTTTAAACCATAGATCCTTGAGAAGCTCAAGGATCTATGGTTAAACCTGGCAGTTTATTTTCACTCTAAAACCATGATTTTTGAGTAATTAAGAATCGTATCGCCCTGTAACTTAGAATGTATGTTGGATTTATGATCAGAAATGTAAATCGGCAAGAAAATCTGCTTCAAATTTGTTTTCGAGGATTGAGGGCGTCCGGCCTGGAAAAGATCACATAATGATACCTTAAAGCTTATGTTGTGTACAATTGTTAACCCTGTGAGAACTACATGCCGATTGGTGGAAAATTACGATGTGTCAAATATTTTGCCAATCAGAGACATTATTAGAATAATTACAATTTTCAAACAGATTAGCATAAGATATGTATAAGCAAAATTGTAATTGGTTATCAAGATGTATAAATATCATGTACGTAATTGACCAACGGGAATTATTGTACGAAAGAAAGGTAGTGCCCAGGGGGGTAAATACCATTTCTGAAAATAGTGCGATTTAGTTAAAGGTATGTGATCTTTTTCAGGAGACGCCCTCAATCCTCGATTTTTTTTTAGAAGCAGATTTTCTTGCAGATTTATATTTCTGATCATAAATTATAAATATATTCCGAGTTACAGAGCGATATGATTCCTAATTACCTTAAAATCACGGTTTTAGAGTGAATTTAGAGGGGGAAATAAACTGTCGGGTTTCACTCTAACACCATGATTTCAAAGTAATTAGGAATCGTATCGCCCTGTAACTTGGAATGTATTTACGATTTATGATCAGATATGTAAATCTGCAAGAAAATCTGCTTCAATTTATTGTCTCGAGTATTGAGGGCGTTCGCTGGAAAATATCGCATAATATACCTTTAAAGGCATATTATGCGATCTTTTCCAGGGGAAGCCCTCTATCCATGATTTCTTTTTGAAAGCAGATTTTCTTGCCGATTTACATTTCTGAGCATAAATCATAAATATATCCTGAGTTACAGGGTGAAACGATTCCTAATTACTTTCATATCATACCCATGATTATCTTTTATTTAGATGCTCTCATGGTTGTGTGCGCTAGTATAAATACATGTGTAATTGTAATAAACTGCTCACAAAAAGTATCGAAACACTTAGAAATGATCCAATATATAACGGCTCGAAAGGGTATGCATTAATCGAAGCAAATAACCAAGTGCATAATTTTGTTCTGCGTATTTTGACACCTCGATCGATGAGTTATTGTCATTTCAATGGTCGTGAGTCCAGTTTCAAAAGTGGCAATTACCCTATAGAAAGAGGTTTGCATTACTGTTTAGAATTATCAGATTCGTGATTTTCAATAGGGATGAGTGTCACCTTGGAAACTGGACCCACGATCATTGAAATGACAATAACTCCGCTCCGCAACATCGTATCTCAACGATTGAGGTGTCAAAATACGCAGAACAAAATTATGCACTTGGTTATTTGCTTCGATTAATGCATACCCTTTCGAGCCGTTATATATTGGATCATTTCTAAGTGTTTCGATACTTTTTTGTGAGCAGTTTAGTCTGTATTGTAGTAATAGCTGTCACGTCATCAGAAATCTCCACTGGCTTCCTATTAAGAAAAGAATCGTGTTCAAGCTCCTGCTCATTGTGTATAAATCACTTAACAATGCTGTAGTTTTATGATCATTGTTGTATTTTTGCTTTAATCTTTTATTTATATGTTGTACAGCGCTTTGAGTTTAGATCTCACTAAAGTAAAGCGCTCTATAAATGTGTGTTATTATTATTATTATTACTATTTTCTGACAACATTATTAAAATGTGCCTTTCCCTGTTGTATACTTAAGACACGTTTTAGTGGACTTTTTGGTGCGTCGTAGGGTGTTAGTACACGATATTTTTATTCGCGTTTTCCATTATTTCTACATTTAAAATGTACCTATAATCATTGTTTTCTTGTTCAAGTCTGCAAGCGCTTCTTTTTAATATTTTATAATGTTGTTATTTGTATTGTGTACGGCGCTTTGATCTTTTTTTGGAAAAGCGCCTTATAAATGCTCTGTAATAATAATAATAAATAATAATAATACTACTTAAAGGCATATTATGCGATCTTTTCCAAGGGACGCACTCTATCCATGATTTTATTTTTGAAAGCAGATTTTCTTGCAGATTTATGTTTCTGATCATAAATCATAAATATATTCTGAGAGTGAAAATAAACTGTCCTGCTAGCAGGAA
The DNA here is from genome assembly GCA_035610835.1 of Ophiura sarsii. Lineage (NCBI taxonomy): Eukaryota > Metazoa > Echinodermata > Ophiuroidea > Amphilepidida > Ophiuridae > Ophiura > Ophiura sarsii. The sequence goes on along the minus strand of CM069450.1, from coordinate 40,280,532 downwards.
AGTTTATTTTCACTAGTCTAAATTTACTCTAAAACCATGATTTTGAAGAAATTAGGAATCGTATCACCCTGTAACTCAGAATAACTTTATGATTTATGATCAAAAACTTGTAAATATGCAACAAAATCTACTTTCAAAAAAAAAATCATGGATAGACTGCGTCCCATAGAAAAGATCGCATTATGCCTTGTAATTTATGGTGCTTTTTAACGTTTTTCTCATGAATGGATTATAATGGTATTTCATTTTGGTATACTGTTATGGTATATTCTATTCTATTCATTCTATTCATGGTTTCACCATATTTTCTAACAACAAAATGAATGTCTAAGTCCCCTCTATTGAGCAAAGAGCGTAAATTGTGAAGATTGGAAGGATTTACTTTACCATGTTTACGTAGGTCCCTTTTAGATTTTAGATGTTTGGTTTTTTGTGGTATCGCTCATCCCTATTATTCCAACCATCTTCGACTAAACGCAGCACGTAGGATTGAGGCGCGCCTGATTGAAATAAATTAACATTCTACATTGTTGAAAACTTTAAAGTCATTGAATAAGGTGAAAGAACAGACAAGAAACCCATTGATCAAAAAGAAATAATCCTTGGTTTGATCGTGCAATTGTTATAAATGAATCGATCGTAGTCAATGCTGTTGAAGTTAAGAGTGGGACTGTGCCTTTAGACATTTTTAAAACAACATTTTATTTTGTGTTGTCTATTTTATTGTTGACACCGGCAGTTGTGAATGTAATTTGTTCTTTTTAATTTATTACTATTATTGTAATTGTTGTATAATTGCAGACTGTCAACCTGCTACTACTAAGCTCTGTTTTTATTTATTTTTTACTAGGTTCAAGGTTAGACTATGATCGGGCATGATCATTTGAGTGATTTTGGATCTGTATTTTATAATTGACATTGTAAGATTATTATTATTATTATTATAACTAACGAAGTGACTATCAGTAGTAGGCCTATACAACCTCGGGTGGCCAATGCTACACCAGACTGTATAACCTATGCCTGTTTTCTGTGCTCACGGTCTATCCCGGGGCCCCGAAGGGTCGTAGAGACAGACCCGACGTGCGGAGCGCCAAGGGGAATGGGTCTCCCATCGTTAACCACTGCTGGTCGGTTGAGGGTCCAATTTAGATGGCCCTGCAGGGTCATTACTAAGCTAAGCCCACCAAGGCCAACCGACCAACCATCTATCACTCATCAGCATACAATACGCATTTGTATCTGATCGCCTTATCGGCTGTATAGCTTTTCTCGAAATAGCTGCCTGATCATCGGCTATATAGCTTATATTTGCCTATTTATAAAGTTTTAAAGCTTATAAATAATTTAGCTTAGGCTTAGCCTTATTATATTATTTTGTTATTGTGAAGTTAATTTTAAGCTTAAGGCACAGGGTTCCATGGGCATATAATACACGTACATGTAACCCTCCTATTGCGGTTTATTCCCTTATTCCAAAGTGTCTGCAAATGTCTGGTCTGGTACTTACTTTACTTCCATGCTAAATTTTAAATAAAACTAAGGACAAAGTTCATGGCCATGGGTTATATAGGTAAACCGTACGGTATAGTTAGACCCAATGGTGGCTATACTATTGTTCATGCTTCACTATACTATAGCCACAACACCCTCTATAGACACACGACGTCGCGAAAATCACATTTTGAAATCAAGATTTTCACATCAAATATAATTGAAATCAATCAAAATGCACTCACATTGTTCCTATAACTCTTAGTAATACAATGAGTTCATTAATTTTGATCAAGCATCCTCATTTTGGGGGAAATATTGCGGTGAAAAAACGGCAGTGCTGACACTCAATGTGAATTTCGCAACGTCGTGAGTCTATGGAGGGTAGTGGTACCGTGTATCGAAGATACAATTGCACTACGGTACCGATTGGGACTACGGTATAGTGGATACATATATTATATGGAACTCTTTCCGAATCCAAGCTCAATCGCATGATATCATCGTGTCAATAAACTGAATTAGGGCAAGAGTTCCTTATAGGCCTATACAACAATAATCAAAACGAATAATTGTCAATCATTTCAGAACATGCATTCCGTCATGACTATGCGACGTCTGCGTGACCATGACAGCGTTGTGTAGTTTTGGAATGCTGTGCGTCGCAAGATGGTAAGACCGCGTTAAACTGTTGGATGAATATGAGCGCTCGGATTAATATGACGCTCTGAATCTGATACTAATTGACAATTTAATATTTGTTTTGATTATAGTCACAACTTTATTTCGACACTTTTATGTATGATCAGAAAGTGGTCTGACACTAGCTCTGATCATAGCTCTTTGTCTAAAGAGCTATGAAATGAAAGCATCCAAGTTAGCGTCAGATATTTTTCAACTTTTCTGAATAAAATAAGTCAAACTTTTGCTATAAAACAGATATCATGCCTAATATTTCTATCATGTTTAACGTTCAAAGAATTTGTATGTCTTTGTTAAATAGCTAAATTTATTTCAATTTCTAAGAAAACTAACTTGAATTTCGATCGCCCAATTCCCGCTACAGTAAATTAACTATGCATAGCTAGTCTGACACATTATCACATATGGGGTCGTACGGTAATGAAGGTTACAAACAAAAGACGTTATTTATAATTGGCGCATTTACATCAAAAGAGGGCCTTGCTATCCAACTGAGCATGCTTAGAGCAATTAGTGCTCCGAAAACGAGGCCAGCGATTTAGCCTAAAGTGATGTAGTTTTTCAATGTGGTGATCTTTGCACTAATCATAAAAAAATCTTCATACTTCTGAGCTTTTCAATATTTGACCTTATTACATTCGTGAAATAAACTTGAACGTATAAACTATCTATTCCACTAGTTTAAAATGAAATGTTTGCTGGTAACCGGACACTATCTAGAAAAATGTAGAAGTTCACAGTTTATTACATTGCTGTAAAAGTACGAGATTGTAATGTTTATCGGCGCACTAATTGCTCTGAGTATGCTCAGTTAGAATTCACACCCTCTGTTGACATAAATGCACCAATTATGAATAACGTCTATTATATGTACCGCGGTAGCCCTTTTTGGTTAAATGGCTAAAGGTAAAGATCCATCAATTGTTGAGAAAACTGACTTGAAAAATATTGCTAGCATACCTGCTGTAGACTGTAGTACAGTAATAGTAAGTAGTATGGAGTAAGTACAGTGAAAATATAATGCACATTGTATATGATGATAGACTACATAGCTTATCAGGATGATGGGGTACATGCGATTGAACTCTAAAATCATGATTTGGTATTATCCTCAATAAGTCTTCCATGTGAAACAAAGCATAAGACTGGCAGCAATTGTTTTGCATTACGGTCTGAGACACAAAAGTCTTGTTTTTCTTCTTTGTGCCATGACTGTGCCCACCCCCACATCCTTACATTTTTTCTGGGACCCATCCCTTGAGAGGAGCTATTTTTTTCTGTTCGATGAAGATGGATTCCTGTACATTTGTATCTCTCTACCTCCCGACAAAGAACTTTTGTGTCCTTTATTTTAAGGGTGTGCCCTGGTATTATACAGGCTTGAGAATTATCAAGCTATTTTGTTTTCAAATGTCCACACACTCTTGTATTTTCAGCCTATTTGGCCTTATAGCCCAATTTCATACACCTTTTCCTGGTGTTTTTCATGCAAATTCATCCTCGATGCCTGATTATTTATTACTAACCACAGATTTACCATTCATTATTCACTGTTTTTGCAGATAAAGTGTTAACTACATGTATCCAACATGGAAAACAAGAACAGCAACGACGGGTCGGCCAATCCTTCAGATGATAAAAATCCAGATAGCGATCTCCCCGAGTCATTTCCATTTCCTTTTCAACCATACTCCATTCAGGAGGACTTTATGAAGAATCTGTACAGAGCTCTAGATGGAAGCAAGATTGGTATATTTGAAAGTCCAACGGGAACAGTAAGTGCAAATTGTTACGTGTAAATCAAGGCATTGTATTCAATTATTTTGGACAAAATACCTCTTAATTTTCAAATTGATAATTCATGGAATGTATATCTAAATGTTTGGTCATTTTATGTATGACTTAAATGTTTCAACAATTCCCTCAGGATTGCTATAGAGTACAATGCCCTAATTTTGAGAGACTGGTATCACTGCTCTGACTCTAGAACTAAAGATGGAGCCCAGTATATAGTGATAAATAATAGCAATCCTAAAATGTTTGTTAGGATAGGAGCCTGTACGAGGAGCCAGAGGATTTTTAAATCCTCTGGCTCCTCGTAAAACAAGTTGAAATATCTATTTTTGTAAAAGAATTTTCTGGTCTAGTAAGTATATACACCTTTTCTTGGTCAATTTCAGTATCATAGTTTTCAAAATTAAATATTTTAACATACATAAAGTCAATATTGCCTGTTTTATAACCAAATTTAAACTAAGATTGCCCAAATAATCCAAACTTTTTCCAAAATATGTGCATATTTTGACACAAGATCCGATGCCACTATTTAGGCATTTTGTTGATACACATTACAGTATACATTGTACACACCCCACCCCTGTAAATCTGAATGGTGTGTATGTTTCCTACAGGGCAAGTCCCTCAGCTTGATTTGTGGCGCCCTCACTTGGCTCAAAGATCATGAAGAGAAACAGCGAAAAGAAGTACAAGCTATCCTAGAAGATCATGACAATACACAGCAAAAAAGGTAAAGGATCACATTCAAAGTAATCACCTTTTCTCAGTCAAAATAAATGCCTTTGACAGTGGCGCCGCCACCGGGGGGAGTGGGGACATGGGGGATTCCCCCCCACCCCCCCCCAAGAAAAAAAGAAGAAAAAAATCTGCCCCCTCCCCCCACTTTTCCCCCAAATAGTTTCAATGTAGTTAAAATTAGACAAAATTTAACAATTTTAGCATCAAATGGCAATTTGTTTGCACACTCCCCACGCAGTTTCTTACCAAATTAGATTAAACTAGACCAAATCTAACAATTTGAGCATAAAACAGCTAAATTTTGCATGCAATCGCGTATTTTCATACCAAATTAGTAAGAATTAGCGTAAAATTGCAAAAAAAATTGCACGCTTCGCGCACATCTATTTTTTGTCATGCCCCCCTAAACAAATTCTTGCCCCCTTTTGCCTCCCCCAAAAAGGTTATGATGCTGGCGCTGCCACTGGCCTTTGACAGAGTCCAGCTCCCTTCAGAGTCAAACAAGCACATAATTGTCAGTCAAAGTAAGCTCCTTTTCATAGTCAAAATGAAAACCCTTATCAGAGTCAAAATTAAGTTCCTTAATATCAGAGTCAAATTGGCACCTTATCAGACTTTTTAGACATTTTAGAGTCAAAGTAGATACATTTACAGTGCTAAATAAGTGCCTTTTCAGATTCAAAATAAGTTCCTTTTCAAAGTCAAGGGTCTATGGTCAAATAAACACCTTTTCAGAATCAAAGCATTGTGTGTAAATACATGAATCCTTCCATGGATATAATGGTATTTGATTAATTATATAATTACGATTATAATTCTTGTTAGCAAAATATCCAAATAGGAAAAAATATACTGGTATCGTTCAATACTGGCACATTAAGGTTGCCAGTATCAGTCTATACTGGTACGATTACTGGAATTCCAAATTGTGTTTCAGTATCGAGCAATACTGGAACGTTTTTGTATTCCATTATCGGTAGATACTGGTACACATGATACCAGTGAGATTTGTCCCAGTATTGAACAATTGGTACAGAATTATGTTCCAGTATTGCCCGATACTGGAACATTTTATATGTGCCAGTATCGGCCGATACTAGAACACTGACTTTGTACCAGTATGGATCGATACCCTGTGTTGCAATATCGGACGATACTAGTACAGTCCAGAATCTGGGACCTAAAGTACACTTTTTCCTCCAAATATATACTAATTTTAAAACGTGACTAGACTGTTTGCATTTTCTTGTTACTTTGTCAAGTTCTGAAAGCAGTAAATCTAGCAGTGCTACATCCTCAGCGATTCCTGATTGGGTATTGGAATTTGATGAGAAAAGAGCAACGAAAGAAAAAGCTTACAAGATGAAGGTAAGTACAGGGTGAGTCAAAATAGTCAGGTCCCGTTTTCAAAAAATCAAGAAAAATACTTATTGTACAAAATTGGTAATTGTTTTCATTGTTTATGAGAGTAGACATACTTCTTCATAGTTGGTGATGTTTTCACGACAATATCATATTCCACGCCAGATTTACAACATATTTACGAAAAGACGCGTAATCCAAAGTGTTCCAAGTTTGGTGGTGGATGTTAATACTGTAATATTAGTTATTCATACAACACAACACACTGTATAACTGTTGCAATTTATACCAAAATATCATGTTTTTTTGTTAAATCTCTGATAAATTAAACGATATTGCATGCAAAGTATTTAAATATATTATAATGTAACTCAGTATTGCACAAATATATTCATAAAAATGGACTATGCACTTTGCCTGGTAAGTTGACAAAGCACAAACTGTTTAAAGATATAAGATCTGTTTTCTCTCAGACTTCTCTCATATCAGTTCGATTAAAATAATAAGTTTCAAAATACTTTGGTCAACATTTTGTTAAAACTGAATAATGTTTGTTATAGGCTATCTCTGAGTGCACGAAAACTATTGAAAACATAACCGCAAAGACAATAGAATCTCTTTTTCTATTGTAATTGCTGTGAATACCAACACGCCTTTGATTGACTTATTCAAAAGGAGCGCGTTAAATGTTAACATCCATAGGGATCCCTTAGATAAGTTGGAACAGATTTCATTTCACAGAATTTAGAAAAATTATCATATCTCCCGTTTCGAATAACCAAATTGAATGAAATAAAATTTAGGTTATAGCTAGTAATGCCACCTTGCTAGGCAAGTCATTAAATATATTCATTTTTGAATTTTAACTGGTTTAAAAAATCTGTGAAATCGGGACCTGACTATTTTGACTCACCCTGTACAGGGAGGGAGTCTTATTTTATCATTTTATATTCCCCATTGTCTCATACATTTCTGGCAATACTCTCAAATACACAACTGTATGTTGGTTGATCCAAGAAAAGTTTCCTTTGTACACTATAGCCACCAAAAGTATTAGAACACTTTATTGTGGTGTCAAAATCATTCTGGATATTAAATTTGGAGTGCAATATTTCACTATGAGTTGAACAAATATGTTGCTGAACCTCTTCTCATTAATAAATTCATGTTTCCTACAATGCACATCTGCTCATTCCATTTCATGAAATTGAAGAAAATATGTGCCTTCATCAAATCCCACTACAGATTTTCCATTTTGGCAGTTAAACATTTGTTTAGACTCAAGTTGCTCAAGTTAGTTTAGCACATGACTTGAGTCAAGTCGAATCAAGTCTTTTAGAAAAGTTACTCGAGTCAAAGTCAAGTCTTTTGAAATTGTGGCTCGAGTCAAGTCTTTTGAAAAGTCTGAATACCGAGTCACAAGTCAAGTCAATTCATTGACTCGAGTTTTCACAACACTGCATGTCTGGGCATTTGCACACCAGGAATAATAACAAGTTTACTCAAAACAGTTATATAATAAAAATATTGAATCTTTGACTTTTTCAGGAGGAACAAGAACAGGTGTTGAAAAGAGAGGCCAAGCTTGAAGAAATCAGGAATAACCTCAAACAGAAGCAGTTCAAAAGAAAGGTATGTCTACCTCAGACATGGAATTGTGTAGATTCAGGTACTCAGATATTCAAACTTCTATATATTTCGGCCTTTACACTTGGTAACTGGTTTGTAATTTTGAAAAAGCTTTAACCCTAATACTACCCCTCCTTTTTTCTGATTTTTTTTAGGGGACCAAAAACAGACCCAAATAAAAGCCACGACCCCCCCCCCCCACCCCCCCCCCCCCCACCCCCCCCCCCCCCCCCCCCCCCGCCCCCACCACCGGATTTGAACCCTGACCTCCAGCACATGGGGTATAGAATTCCACAACTAGCCATGAGTGTCATTGTCAAGACTACTTGGCGCAGTATATTGTCTGAGTCCATTATTTCATTGAAAAACTTCCACGCAGGGTGATATAGAAACAGGCTGGGTCATGGTATTTTGTGGTATTTAGTAGGGTTAGGGTTATGACTTACTTTTTGTTTTGAAGGGCTCATAATTTGTATGCTTTGTATCCTCAGGTAAAGTCACTGTATCGAATACCTCAGGACAGTCAGTATTATTACTTATTCATGTTGGTGGAGTCTTTTTGTTAACGCTTTCATGTGTCTCATTTGTGGTATGGTGATGGATGTATGCTGACACACATTGACATATCCCATAGTTAGTCATTGGTAGAGCTTGCCAAACAGGGTCAGCATTTATGGAGATTTAGTAATATTTACTTGCCAGGATTTTTGTTTGTCATGCCACAGAAGACCTGGTGTGGTTACTCGTAAAGGAAATCATCTATATGACGTATTTAATACACATCGGTATTTTAATCATGTACGGTATGTCAATGGACGCACGTCACATGAGGTTGACCTCACGTAAAGTATGCGAGGTCAATCTACCCAACAAAAATGGAGCAACGGACATCTGTGGTGCGCAATACGTAAGCGCGACCTCACGGCTCTGATTGGTTAGCGGGAAGTTTTCAAGAATGTGCGCGCAGCTGATATAAGCAGCACCCGCGTATGTTGGACTGTGGCCAGGAGATTATTCGCCGTAAGTCCATTGAAATAAAACTGTTTATTATTTATAATGTACAGAGGATAAAACATTCCAGCGATACCGGTCCTGATGAAAATGATAACGCCTCGCTGCAAGATTACACCTCCTCAGATTTATCCTCGAGGAAAGACGATGGTGACAAAGATGATGATGATGACAAACTTGTTGTAGATGATTACCATAGTGATGAGGAAGCTTGTAAAGATGATGGGGAGGAGGAGGAGGGTGCTGGGAAAAAGAAAGAAGAAGAACCACATGTTACCAAGGTAAGATGGATATAGTTTAAGCAGTTTCAAATTGGCGAGAAATATTCGGTTTTTATTTCTCCGCGCACAGAGATTATGGCCGCACGCACACGGTTCTGGCGGCACACATGCATCACGCATATGATGCACAGCACGTGTTGCCTTCATGCACACCCACATCCTTCTGTATTCATTTGCTGCTGTAAGGAGGCTTCGCCAATTTGGAACTAATCAAACTATAATAATATTTTGCTGTGAATATTTTGAAATAAACCACTGAAATTTGACATCATTATCCTAAACGAGACATTCTAAGGTGAATTAGTATTGCTATTATATCGCTTAGTAAAAAAAGATCGGACCAATTTTTAGACCCTTCCACTTAAAGAATCAAGCTGAATATTAATCAGCCTGATAAATTTAGACACAATTACATATTGTGACAATGAAACAACAGACAGGAGGTTAAAATTGGGGCCAACATGTGGCATGCTTCCCTATTGGAGTAAATCAGGGATGATGGTGTTGTAGACGATTGAGTCGTCTCAGTCAATCATGAGGGCTTAACTCGACGATCTTATTAGTAGTGCTGTTATCGAGATCTTTTTTTCATGTCGAAATGTTGCTATTTTATAATCTCGATATCGACATGATGTCGACATATTATGATACAAATACCAAGCCGATTGTCCCCGCAAATTAATGTCCGCGATAGAATAGAATATTACCGCAGATCGAAAATATCGCCAAGTCAATATGCGAAGTGGTGAGGGGGGAACTAGCGCAGGCCTAATTACTTTTAACGATTTGCTATCGTTGGATATTGGGTTTTTTCACAACTGTTGCCGATTGTCATTTATAAAAATCACTTTGCCGATAATTTTTTTCTCAAATCATTACGGACGATTTAATGTCAATTATATCGACATCCCAAAGTTGATATCGACATGTCGGGATAATAGCCGATATCGACATAATGTCGACATCGTCCATGTCGATGACAGCCCTACTTATTAGTTCCTTTATATAGCCGGTGGATATTGTGGCAGTGGATAGACATTATGTGTGCGCACTACTAAGTGATGCTGGTCGTATGATTTTGTTTGATATGGTAGGGTTAAAGGGCAATATCATTTTGCAGGGGCGGCTATTGTTTTGCTATTTCTAAAGTCACCTACAATCTTGGACAATATTGTTGGAACAAATGTTTGCATGTGTCCCTAAAAACTCGAACGGGTCGACATTGCCTAGTGGGGTGTGAGGGGAGTTAATAGTTATTCAGGTCGAGCAAAGGCTCAAAGCTTTCAGTCAAAGACAGCTATGTTTCAATAGTGTAAACTTTGCGGAAACATGGACACATTAAAGTATAATTATATTACTGGGGTGTTCCAACTAATTATGACCACAATTGTAGGCAAATTCATTGTTGATGTAGATCAACAACATCTGTCAGCATACCATTTCTAACCTCTAGCAATTCAGTGGCGTAGCTCAGGGGGGGCAGGGGGGGGGGGCAAATGAAAAGGAGGAAAAAAATGAAAAACAGGAAAATACTGATAAAAGACCGAGATTGCGGGCGGTTATGTATGGGTATATTCAGCCCAAATAGTCAAATAAGGCAAAATAGTACTGTGCGATTTTTTTTGACCGTGCGAAATGTTTTGAACCTCAACCCCCCCCCCCCCCCCCCCCCACTTACGTGAAATTCACGAGTTGGTGACTGTGAAAAAATTTGGGGCAACCTTTTACGAAAATTTCAGAAATCTTGCCCCCCCCTGAAAAAAATCCCAGCTACGCCACTGTATGTTAGTCCTTGTTTCTAAGAAGCACTATCAAACTCATGGTTATATGGAACAAAGCGGGGTTCAAAAAAGCCTTGGATAAGCTAGAGACTAACTATTTGATAGATTTGTCCGATATGAGATGAGCTGAATGGTCTAAATCAGAAGGGGGACTCACTTTGCGGCTGTGTGTTTTTCAAGATATACAGGCTGTCCCAAAATAATTAGTACCCATCGATGTCCAAAGTTCAATAATTTGTGTCATCATCAAAATCGATGGGATTAGGTCCGTTGTTTTTACATCATCTTTGTCATACTGTACTATTTTATTAGCATTTTAGATCATGAATATCGGATTTATCAAACTCAAGATACTCTCCAGTATGTAAACATGGTGATTTCACCTTTTTGACAAAGTGCTAAAAAATGTGTGTGCTATTATGTAGCTTGTTTGAAAAAACTTGTGTATTCTCATAATCTCTTGTCTACTCAATATAATCGTGTGTGTCTTTTTGTTGTAACTGTTATTAGTTATGGGTGTTCGAATCATTAATAATTCTTCTCCTTAATTCAATTTAACGGGTAAAAGAAGTTTGTCACACTTGAGTGACCCCATGCATGCATTGTTTTATTTGACAAGTGTTTAGGGACTTCTTAATGAAGTGGTTGGTGAATCACCAGTGGCTTAGATTTCATTTTCACATTGGAGAATTGATTTCGTGAGGTTAAACAGGACTACGGTATATCATTTTTAGCAAGTTTGTAGGAAATTGCATCCCCAATATGAAAAAGAAGTCTAAGCCACTGAGCCCTATTTACCCTTGACCACGTCTTTACCTGTGTAAATGTCTCTCAAGTTTAGCCTCAAAACTAGCTCATTATAGAAACAAAGCTTGGGGTCGCTCATGCGTGACGATCCATTTTTACTCTTCAAATTGAATCAAAATGAAGAAGTATTAATGGTTTGAACAACAATATGATACAACAGCAGTTTAAAATAGAAAGGAACCAAAGATATTAGCATACAAGATATTAAGAGAATGTATTAGTTTCTTTCAAACAAGCTGTTTAAAAACACTTTTTTTTTTTGCACTTTGCCAAAAAGGTGAAATCACCATGTCTTACACAATGGAGTGTAACTTCATTAAAATAAGTCCGATATTCATGATCTAAAATTCGAATGAAAGGGTACAGTAAGCCTATATATAGTAAATAAGATAGAAAAATAACGGATCTAATCTGATTAATTTTGATGATGAAAACATTTATTGAACTTTGGGCATCGATGGGTACTAATCATTTTGGGACAGCCTGTAGATGAAAAACGGACAGAAAAAACCAAAGAAAAAACAAGAGGAGTCATTTGCACTCATAAAATATGAATGCCTTGATAAATTTTGATAAATTTGTTGTGGCATTTTAAAGCTTAGAAAATGCTCTGAGAGTACACATAATAAACTCAAAACTGACATCACCTGCTAAGCCCCCCTTTTTGATGCGCTGCGTCACATATGAAGAGGTTTTTTGCAAAAGGGCCTACATCCACTTTGGCTCTTATTGAGAAAAAATCAAAAAACTGTTTCTAAATATTCAAGTTGAGCAATTGAAAAACTGAATGGATTATGCAAGAGGTACACTACATACTAATTTAAATTGAAATAAATTTCAAATGTGCTAGTTTTCAATTTTTTTAAAATCATGTTTACATTTTTTTTAATTCGGAAGTAGGCCCTTTTGCAACAAAACTCCAATTTCAATGGCTGTTTTCAATGAGATGTTGGTCTTTTTGAAAAGAATTACTTTGTTTCCTTGAAACATATGATTTTTCCCTATACATTTCTATATCAAACTCATTTTTGAAAAAAATGCACCATAGCCCTTTTGCAACAAAGCTCTTCATATACAGACAAGCTGGTATATACGAGGGTCATCCGTCAGTAAGTTATGAAAGTGATCATGGTATGGGATGCATGAGTGATTCTATTGAGGGATAGTGTGATCAATACAAAGTATGAACCTTTGTCTTTCTAACAATACAGTTTTGGATTTCTAAGTGTGAAAAGTACACTTGGGACACTGCTAAATCACTTAGTTGGCGGGAAATTTGAATTGTTTGTATGAAACATGTGGTAAGAAGATTTCATAACATGACACCAGAAGGTAAATCCCAATTTGTTCGCGTAAGTATGATAAAGAAAACCAATCTTTAATGCCTGTCTAATTTAATATATGTAGTATAAGAGGAAAAAGTAAGGAGAGGCAATTGAATAAAAAGTATACAAATATCAGTATTTCAAATAACAATTTCATTGAAAAATACCCAGTCAGTGAATCACTAATATTGCGGAAAATCAAACAATCTAGGAAAAATCCAAGCAATTAACCAGTTTGGGAGATTCCATATGATAGTTTAAATAACTAATTATCTGAACTTATTCGCATGAAACCTGCAGAAAATATGAGCATGCGCAGACGGCAGATCATTTTGAACTGGGCCAAAAATGGCTAAAATTTACCAGATAAAAGCTTACTGTGCCTTCAAATTATAAACAGAAATAATGAAAAATGCTTAAATCAATGTGTAATACATATTATTATATTGTGATAGTCAAAATGAAGATATACATGAATGTATCAATCAAAGATGGCTGCCACAACCTCTCTTATTACTGTTATCTTTAGAGCTACTACTAGATATGTTAAAGTAATCGTCACATAATTTCAATGGTTTGAGGAAATTTTATGAACAGCTCTTTTTGAAATCCCCACTATTATTGCTTTACATCCCACAACAATTTACTAAATCATAATCCTTCCATTGTTATTAATCCTGTTGTTTTCTAAGGTATATTATTGCGGATTATGCTAAATAAAAGCGTATTTGAGATGGAACCTTCTTGTTTGTATTAAGGAGAATTCAGATCTAAAAAAGAGTGTCAAACAGAGATAAGTGTGTGTTCTAACTATGTGCCAAGTGTTATCTGTTGTATTGCCGAGATATACGCAAATGTATCAATCAACCCATACAGGTATTCAACATAATTATTACAAATTCAGCCACATAATTGACAGATTTCAGTCAGTGTCTGAAACCTAATATGTTTATGTTAATGACGTTACATAACCAAAGGTATCTAACAATCACAAAGTGTATTGTTTGAAGACAAAGGTTCATACTTTGTATTGATCACATTATCCCTCAATAGAATCACTCATGCATCCCATACATGATCACTTTCATTCAGTGGCGTAGCTCAGGGGGGGGGGAAATGCCCCCCCCCCCCCCTGACGAAAAAAACCGATTTGTGCCCCCGCCCCCCACCACCCTAAAAAAAAAAAAGGGGTGAGAAAAAAAGGAAATAGGAAAAAATTGAGAAAAAAGACCGAGGTTATTAGCCAAATAGAAGGCAAAATTGTACATGTAGTACATTTTACTATGCCAATTTTTTGTGACTGAGCGATTATTTTTGGATTGTGCGAATTTTTTTGACCTTGACCCCCCCCCCCCCCCCCCCCGCCCCCCCCCCCCCCCCCACTTACGTGAATTTCACGAGGTAAGTCACTAGAAAAAAAATTGGGGCAACCTTTTACGAAAATTTTAGAAATCTTAACCCCCCTGAAAAAAATCCTAGCTACGCCACTGTAGCAATTATTATACATTCAAATTGATCAGTATTGAATATGATGTCTTATTTGTTACAGATTTACTACTGTAGTCGTACTCATTCACAATTGAGTCAGTTTGTACATGAGATACAAAAGAGTCCATACGGTGAGACGACAAGAGTTGTGGCCTTGGGTTCAAGACAGGTAAGGATCCACATAGACTGTGTCCCCACATCCCTCTATATAATGTCTATTTGTTTTTACATGAGATACAAAAGAGTCCATATGGTGAGACAACAAGAGTTGTGGCCTTGGGTTCAAGACAGGTAAGGATCCACATAGACTGTGTCCCCACATCCCTCTATATAATGTCTATTTGTTTGTACATGAGATACAAAAGAGTCCATACCGTGAGACGACAAGAGTTGTGGCCTTGGGATCAAGACAGGTAAGGATCCACATAGACTGTGTCCCTACATCCCTCTATATAATGTCTATTTGTTTGTACATGAGATACAAAAGAGTCCATACGGTGAGACGACAAGAGTTGTGGCCTTGGGATCAAGACAGGTAAGGATCCACATAGACTGTGTCCCTACATCCCTCTATATAATGTCTATTTGTTTTTACATGAGATACAAAAGAGTCCATACGGTGAGACAACAAGAGTTGTGGCCTTGGGATCAAGACAGGTAAGGATCCACATAGACTGTGTCCCTACATCCCTCTATATAATGTCTATTTGTTTTTACATGAGATACAAAAGAGTCCATACGGTGAGACAACAAGAGTTGTGGCCTTGGGATCAAGACAGGTAAGGATCCACATAGACTGTGTCCCCACATCCCTCTATATAATGTTTATTTGTTTGTACATGAGATACAAAAGAGTCCATATGGTAAGACAACAAGAGTTGTGGCCTTGGGTTCAAGACAGGTAAGGATCCACATAGACTGTGTCCCCACATCCCTCTATATAATGTCTATTTGTTTGTACATGAGATACAAAAGAGTCCATACGGTGAGACAACAAGAGTTGTGGCCTTGGGATCAAGACAGGTAAGGATCCACATAGACTGTGTCCCCACATCCCTCTATATAATGTCTATTTGTTTGTACATGAGATACAAAAGAGTCCATACGGTGAGACAACAAGAGTTGTGGCCTTGGGATCAAGACAGGTAAGGATCCACATAGACTGTGTCCCCACATCCCTCTATATAATGTTTATTTGTTTGTACATGAGATACAAAAGAGTCCATATGGTAAGACAACAAGAGTTGTGGCCTTGGGTTCAAGACAGGTAAGGATCCACATAGACTGTGTCCCCACATCCTTCTATATAATGTCTATTTGTTTGTACATGAGATACAAAAGAGTCCATACGGTGAGACAACAAGAGTTGTGGCCTTGGGATCAAGACAGGTAAGGATCCACATAGACTGTGTCCCCACATCCCTCTATATAATGTCTATTTGTTTGTACATGAGATACAAAAGAGTCCATACGGTGAGACAACAAGAGTTGTGGCCTTGGGTTCAAGACAGGTAAGGATCCACATAGACTGTGTCCCCACATCCCTCTATATAATGTTTATTTGTTTGTACATGAGATACAAAAGAGTCCATATGGTAAGACAACAAGAGTTGTGGCCTTGGGTTCAAGACAGGTAAGGATCCACATAGACTGTGTCCCCACATCCCTCTATATAATGTCTATTTGTTTTTACATGAGATACAAAAGAGTCCATACGGTGAGACAACAAGAGTTGTGGCCTTGGGATCAAGACAGGTAAGGATCCACATAGACTGTGTCCCCACATCCCTCTATATAATGTCTATTTGTTTGTACATGAGATACAAAAGAGTCCATACCGTGAGACGACAAGAGTTGTGGCCTTGGGTTTAAGACAGGTAAGGATCCACATAGACTGTGTCCCCACATCCCTCTATATAATGTTTATTTGTTTGTACATGAGATACAAAAGAGTCCATATGGTAAGACAACAAGAGTTGTGGCCTTGGGTTCAAGACAGGTAAGGATCCACATAGACTGTGTCCCCACATCCCTCTATATAATGTCTATTTGTTTGTACATGAGATACAAAAGAGTCCATACGGTGAGACAACAAGAGTTGTGGCCTTGGGATCAAGACAGGTAAGGATCCACATAGACTGTGTCCCCACATCCCTCTATATAATGTCTATTTGTTTGTACATGAGATACAAAAGAGTCCATACGGTGAGACAACAAGAGTTGTGGCCTTGGGATCAAGACAGGTAAGGATCCACATAGACTGTGTCCCCACATCCCTCTATATAATGTTTATTTGTTTGTACATGAGATACAAAAGAGTCCATATGGTAAGACAACAAGAGTTGTGGCCTTGGGTTCAAGACAGGTAAGGATCCACATAGACTGTGTCCCCACATCCTTCTATATAATGTCTATTTGTTTGTACATGAGATACAAAAGAGTCCATACGGTGAGACAACAAGAGTTGTGGCCTTGGGATCAAGACAGGTAAGGATCCACATAGACTGTGTCCCCACATCCCTCTATATAATGTCTATTTGTTTGTACATGAGATACAAAAGAGTCCATACGGTGAGACAACAAGAGTTGTGGCCTTGGGATCCAGACAGGTAGGGATCCGCACTAGTAATTTATTCTCCTTCCGTTCATTGATTTATCTGAGCAATGCGAATGTCCTACAGTGATCTATACAGTCTTTAATCATGTGAGTGCCAGCCGACATTGCTATTTGATTGCCTGGATGAAAACGCTGTTGAACTTGAATTTTGCGCATCAATGTCACCTCCCAATCACTTTAGTTCGCCTTGTTTATTACTTGTTTCCACCAGGGTTGGCTGACTGATTTAAATCAACTTTTAAAGTGTTGACTAGTTTCTAGTGAATTTCTTTCTTAAATTGAATGTTTTTACTAAATACCCTGATGTCATTTTGATCCATTTCCAATAGATTCACCTTCAAGGTGCAGAATTCAACAGTGATTTTCCTTCAATTTTTACCATATTTTTACTTTCAAATTGTTCACATTTACAAACATGTTTTGATTTTTGTAAATACTTGGTAGGGTTTTGCATATGCCCACCATTCCACTGGTCTTTTTAGGACCACTAGAGGGTATATTAGTACTTGAAATTTCCACACTCTAAGTTGTTATATTATGCTTTATTTCTTTCCTTAATGATTCATTTTTCCTGTCCAGTTTATATGATAGGCAATAATTAAATTAAATAATCTCAATTTAGTGATAAGGGATTTGTTCCATGTAATTTATGTTTTTCTCTCTTTTTGTTTCTTTCTTTTTTTCTTTTTTTCTACAGAACTTGTGCATAAATGAAACAGTTAAGAAACTGAAATCACTAAGCCTTATAAATGACAGATGTCTGGAGATGCAGAAGAATAAGAAAGGTAAGTGTTTGGAATCCTTAACCCTAACCCCACTGCATCTTACAAAATTATACAGCCTGAAACTATCTCCATGCGCGTGCTGCTGCATTGACTTGATTACGTCACCTACCGCAGGCATATGTGGGCAGGAAGTTGCTGCCGGCATATGCGCTAGGAGCTTAGCTCAGTCGATAGAGGCACAGACTTTGGTGCGGATGGTTCTGGGATCGAATCCCGGGGGTTGCTCGGTAACTTTTCAGGTCAAACAAATTGTACTTTTCCCCTTCCCCCCGATTCACACAAAAACATAGCCGCGGAAGTTAGGGTTAAGAACGCTTTAAACTTTAGTTTTACCATATACAAAACAGATTTTTCAGAAACCTTTCCCAATTTTCAAAGTCTATCTCATGGATTACTGAACCAATACTGGGCATGTTTGTACTTATGTCAATGTGTTTCTCATGGTGATTCCAAATATGGTAATGAAATTCAATAATTTTGTCATTTTTGAAACATTTTGTGAAATTTTGGAATGTCGTCTGCAGCCGCCTGCCGCATGGAAAGTGTTAACACCCAGGGGGGTGGGGCACTCAAGTATGAAATGGACACGGGATTAATACTGGCACATGAACATTGAGGTATTTGTGGGTTGACATGCAAAACAAAGTAGGAAGGCTTTTGCTGGGAAAATGTCAAATTGAAGGGGAAAAAAGAGTCTTCATGTGATTTTGTTTTCTTTTAGAAAAAGGGATCTTAGTATTAGATCTTATCGTTTTTATCCATCAATAAGGGTTCTTTCAATTATTATTTTAAAGCTCTCATCTACAGCTACATCATAACGATTGAAATTAATTGTAATTGTGACATTTTGAGATGGCTGCAATAATATTTGTTTGTGTGTACATTATATACCTGTAGATTACGGAATAACTTTAGTAAATAGGTGTAGAATAGAAAGGTGCTTTTGTTCTTATTTCATGTAACTATATGATTGTAGTCAAGCTGGCATATTTATTAAAGTTGATGCACCAATTTGTGAGGAAGTGTATGTTTATTGCACATCCCTAATGGTTGACAGAGTGGCGCCTGATAAAAGTAGCTTTAAGTGTTGCCCGCAACTATACGCTCTTGGGACGCGACAAGTATGTGGCACCCGACTCTTTTAGCCAATCAGAAGGCTAACTGCATGCGGTCACACCTGGGCGATTGGGAGGAGAATTCGCTCTCTTTTTCTTAGCGCTTGTTTTGGAACAGCGACTGGGAAAACTTGCATAAAAATAATCTTCCTTTTACATGGTTTGTAATTGAGCTGTGAACAAATAAAACAACCGAGAAAGAAATATAAATACCCTAGTTGACTGAGTTTAACTGGTGCTTCATATCGTCTCAATATACTTGAAGAAACAGACATTTCTTTAAAGGAGAGCAACGCAAGGCAAATAAGCTTAAAGTTACGCTACCAAATCAAGATTAAAAAACACTTGAAACTCATCATTCTTCACAGTAAAGGAACACTAATATTTATAATACGCTAGCAGCATCACACAATTTCTTAATTTTAGCCATAAATAACATATTATGATATTATTAATTACATAAAGCACCAAAGAAAGAACCAAATGAATCACGACCCAAGAAACAACGGGTACCGTCCACCGGATGCCTTTATTACAACCAAAACAACATGGAGCTTTACAAAGACAGGGTAGCAGCTCAGGTACATGACATGGAGCAGCTACTAAGTCTCGGCAAAGAGGTGAAAGCCTGTCCGTATTACAGCACTAGATACGCCATACCAGGTGCACAGGTGAGAAAATATGAAGAGTATAATCTTTAAACTATACTAGACAATGTCAACAATGTGAAGTGCCCGGTTCCAATCCATACATGGGGGAACATGCATTGACGGTTGTATTGACTGCTGTTGTTATAGATGACTGGTTTAGTGTATGGTTTATATTATTATATTATATTATAACCTGCTTTAAAGGTAGATGTTCCGATTTTCAACTTGAAGTTTTCTATTCTACATGAAAGGTCATCCTTAAAAAAGTCGTTTTCCAAAGTTTGAGTTGCATAGCTCTAATGGTTCTTATTTTAGACGCACAAGATGCTGTGAACTGTACCCATTGAGTAGTACACAAACTATATCGGTGGTTACCACCATTCGCGGTAATTCGACGTTATTTCATCGATTTCTCCGTAATTATACCAATTTAGGCCGTCAAATTTCAGTATGATGATGAGAAAAATACGAGCTTTCATATGATATGAAAATCGCCGTATGTTTGAAATAATTCTGTGTTACGAAAATGTGATCGGGTCATCTACCTTTAAATGACATGAAGAAAAATATCAATTTTTTTCTGATTATTTTATTTTATTTTTTCCAAAATCTAAAATTAGGTTAAAATGGGTTTATTACATTTTGCATATATGTCAGGGATTCTATTAATTTGGGGATAGGAAAGTCCTATACTGCGCATAGGTAAGTAATAGGTCACAATTTCTAGGCTATAGCTCATTAACTTTTGTGTGAGCATAATCTTGACGGAGCTGTTTGTCGTCTGCTTAGGTATAGACTTATTGGAAAAAATCCCGAAAAAAACGTGCTGCAGGGTTTTTACCACCCTGAATATGATTAAATCACGTTTAATTGTTTGATTTTTAAATTTTTAGCTTACTTCCATACACCGTACCGGTGTTGTGTGTGTCTGACAGGCTTAATGCAAGTCTACACATAAGTAGACGACATGCAGCGCCATCACCAAGACTATGCTCACACAAAAGTTAAAGCTCCCAGATGTAGTTTCCGATCAGCAATTTTAGTTGCATCCCTGACATAATTTGACAACATAAAGTTTTCTAATGCTGTCAAAATTGAGATGTATCATGAATTTTGCAACCAATCATGATTCCAAACCTTTGCTAATTTTGATAGTTGTATACTCAGAATGACGATAGTCACTAAGCTGATTTCTTTTCTAAAGGATCCACTGTAGGTAGCGTGTTTGTGACTTGCTGTGTAACAATTACAGATGCCAGTAAATCTGTACATGTAACAGTAAGTTATGATTACAATTTGTTATCTGAGTGCTTAGCTTTCAAAACTCTATTGAGTGCACTGATGATATCGACCTCCCTAGGAAAAAAAGTCTAATTATGTTTATCGACCTGGAGTCCAAATTAGTTTCATCAACAGTTATCCATTATTCCTAACTGTATTTGTTTGTGATTTTTTTATTAATTTTGACATTCACAGGTGGTTGTACTACCATACAATACACTGCTTCATAAGTCTACCAGAGAGGCTTGTGGGATACGTCTAAAAGGCAACATTGTCATTGTAGATGAAGCACACAACTTGGTAGAGACCATATCCAATGTACACAGTGTGGAAGTTAGCGGAGCACAGGTAAGTCTACCAGAGAGGCTTGTGGGATACGTCTAGAAGGAAACATTGTCATTGTTGATGAAGCACACAACTTGGTAGAGACAATATCCAATGTACACAGTGTGGAAGTTAGCGGAGCACAGGTAACACTTGTTAAACTGTTGACTTCTGATTTCATAGGTCTTGTAATGAATGATGAGAGTGTTGTATATAGAAGGTAACTCCAGTCCTTGGTCGCTGTTTAGCTACTGTAAAACCAGAAATATTCATGCGCATTTAAATTTTGCGAGGAGCACTTACTTGCGAAAATGTCATGCCGGGAATATTTCATCTACCTTGTAGCAGTGCATTGCAAAGTTACACAATGTAACGCCAAAGTTTACATTCCCGAAATTTGCATGCCGTGAATTAGACCAGTATTGCTGATTCGTGAAATTTCAAACTCGCGAACATTTCTGGTTTTACAGTATAGGGGGCGTATTTCCGAATGTGAAGAGCCTCTTGTCCTCTTTGTCGAGAATTTTGGACTTTTTCCAGTCTATTTTGCAATGGGTCTCAAAGCTGTGTTCTGACATCGCTGACAATTTCCGATTTTTCTAACACAAAATTTGTTAAATGCCTTGTTTTTGCAGCTTTGCCGTGCCCATTCTCAACTCAGTCAGTATATGGAAAAATACAGGTAAGTTGACTCTTTGTTATCATTTTTAACAATGATGTATATATTAAATTATCCAATTTCCAAATCTAAAAATGTTAATGCCCATCCCAATAATAAGCTGCCAAGTTGTTTGAGAGAGGAAGTGATCATATTCATACCGTGATTTACCTGGCAAGAACTGCAGTCCTGTGTGGCACTGTTGGTTGGCTCATACACCAGAAATATTGAGCATGCACTTAAAGTTTATGTTCAGATCACTTTTAGCTTTTTTCCTCATCCAATCAGAAAAACACCATATTTTCCTCATTATTTTTGTAAATCTTAGGTGCAAGATATGTTACATTTAGATGTTATAGGCCAAAAGCAGTGAATTACTGCCAAAGGTGGTTATAACCGGTTGGTTATAACCACCCAGATAGTTAGTGTACTACTCAATGGGCAAATTTCATGTCACCTTGTGCTTCTAAAATAAGAACCATTGGAGTTATGCAACTCAAACTTTGGAATATCTATATACTAATTTTCGGTCCCTCGCCTGATTAGATAGTTCAATAATAATTTTGCACTCGCGTCCCTCTTCAACTGAAAAAGCGTGGTAATTGCGCCTCTAATACACGAGCTAATTAGATAGTTCAATACCCGTTTTTTCCCGTTTACAGACATGCGCAGAAAGGATCACATGTGAAAATCCAAAATGTTGAATTTATTTTACTCGGGTAGCTACTGTTCGGACACAAATTGTGGTTTTCGGAGTGAGTGATGACATATGGTCTTCACCCAAAATATTTTCTTCAGGGATATAGCTACATTTCTGTATATGCGGCTGTTTGTTATTCTTAAAGATCGCATAGTAACAAGCATTTATACGTCCGACAAATAAAAATATTTCACGGCATTTTCTAAATGTAAACAAAAACTCTTACACCGATCTTAAAGTGACACTTTCACATTAGTAACATAGATGAATGCGACGTTTGCTAACGATAAAGAAACTGGCAGTACCATGTCAACCGTTTCTATGTTGTGCTGCGCGACCGCATTTAACATGGCGAACGCGGTTCGGCGCACACGTAATGACGCAGCACAAAAAGTGTACGCGTTTGTGGCGCAAACCGTGCACATTGTAACGGAGCAGAGTGAAAGCAGGCAGTCCGTACACTCTTCATGCTCTTAGAAAAAGGATGCTTCAGGCTTCAGGGGTTCTTGGCTGTCCCGCGGCCGTATGGAACCCTTTATATCACCTTAAAAGGTTCCAAAAAGAACCATTTTAAGGTTCAAAATAGGCAAAATACACTCTTAGAAAAAATGGTTCGTTTAAGAACCCTTTTTTGTCCCGCGGGGAGCACCTTTTGGCCTAAAAGGTTCTAAAAAGAACCTTAGAATGGTCCTTTGAAGAACTTTCAAATTTTAAATAAGACATAAAGGTATATTTACTTTTTTGTTTTTATGTAATATGCAAATTCAAGAGAAATGTAAACAAATTTAGTCCTTTTCAACTGTTAAAAATCATTTCTTCTTGGCTAAAAACATTTTTTACCGTTTTACCAAGAACCATTGAGGGTTCTCCATAATTTTTCCCCAAAAGGTTCTTGAAGCTTGAGGAACCATTTTCTTGGCTAAAGAACCCTTTTAGAACCTTTTTTGGTTCTAAAAGGAACCCAATGAAATTTCTATAGGGTTCCTTTTAGAACCAAAAAAGGTTCTAAAAGGGTTCTTTAGCCAAGAAAATGGTTCCTCAAGCTTCAAGAACCTTTTTGGGAAAAAATTATGGAGAACCCTCAATGGTTCTTGGTAAAACGGTAAAAAATGTTTTTAGCCAAGAAGAAATGATTTTTAACAGTTGAAAAGGATTAAATTTGTTTACATTTCTCTTGAATTTGCATATTACATAAAAACAAAAAAGTAAATATACCTTTAGGTCTTATTTAAAATTTGAAAGTTCTTCAAAGAACCATTCTAAGGTTCTTTTTAGAACCTTTTAGGCCAAAAGGTGCTCCCCGCGGGACAAAAAAGGGTTCTTAAACGAACCATTTTTTCTAAGAGTGTATGGGCAAACATTGGTCTTTAGAACCTCTACAGGTTCTCTACAGAACCTTTTGGGGGCCTTTAAAATCAAAGAACCTTTAAACCATATACGGGACAGCCAAGAACCCCTCTGAAGCACCCTTTTTCTAATAGTGTACTCTAAACAACTAAAGCCACCTCCTCCTCTCCGCACTTGGATATAAGGGCACATGGGGCATCTGGATAAACGGAACGTGTTTTTTGTGTGGTACATTATCATGATTAATATTATAGAGTGTCTGGATTATTAAGGGCATCCGTGGTATCTGGATTACGGGGTTCACTATAATAAATTAAACGAGTCTCAAATTACCTGGATATACTATGCGCAGGTGGGCCACGTTTGATAACTGGATTTTAAGGGTGTACACTCAGATAGTATCTCGGGAGGCTTTATAGAACACAGCAAACCTGACAAAGGGACTACATACTATACGTAAGGCCCCACATGCCTATTGAAGGAATAATGTATTTAATGTAAATAGGCCAAACAAAACCCGGATGGCATACATTGTGCTCAAGTACAAGCGTGGAATGGTACAAGTGATCTTGATGATAGACTCCGCCGACCATAAAACTAAACGACCGACTATAAAACTATAACGCTCAGAACGTAGGCCTATACTGAATTACCTGGATACAGTATGTGCATATTAATGGGCAGTGGCGACACCAGCACCAAAATGTTAAAGGAGGAAAACGGGGTGGAGGGGTAATAAAAGAATCGGGGAGACATTTAAAATCTAAATTTTAAGTAACTTTCAATTTTGACATAAAAATTCAACTTTTTATTATTTGGGGTACAAAATAGGTAGAAACATGCGCTAGAAACATGGGTATCTGTATTATTTAAGAGCACATTGGGCCTAGGCCCTAGGCTCATGGTGTATTAAGGGCACCATGTCACTAACATTATATCAAGGGCACTTTAGTACCTGAATTATTTAAGAACATACTCTTGATATTTATATAAACATTTATAACGCTTTGACCTCTGCCTATTGTGATAGGACTTTTACTGCCCGCTATCTTCGGCACCCGCGTTTAATTTACTTGAATATGATAAAGTAAGGGCACCTGGGTATCTCGAGATAACGGCACACTGCAGTGGGCCTACCTTGATTATGTGGTATCCGGTGCATTATTAAGAGCACCTGGGGCAACTGGATTAGGGGGTAGGGCTTAGGCCTATGGGGTCCCTGGATATAATGGGACAACGGGTACCCGCATTTCAGGTCTCATGGGAGGCCTACATAGGTATCGGGAAACACAACGGTAGGCCTACCTAGATTAAGGCACATGTATACCTGGATTATCAAAAGCACCTGCGCTATTCGGATTGTTTTAATAGGGCCCCGTCTGGATTATGTATACATGTAGGACATGTTCTTGATATTATTGTATCACATTTTCTTACGCTTTGTTTACTTATTCCCCGTGAAATCTTCTAGCGGGTCCAGCGCGAAGCGCTGGTGCCCGCTAGTGACTATTTAAAGTATGACTTTGACTTTTCATGAAGAATAGAAAAAATCAAGTTAAAAATCGGGCCAGCAATCGGAACATCTCACAAATTTACTTCTCAATATAATGTGATTCTCTTGGGAAAAATCATTAGTACAAGAGCATGGGCGTGCGTGACTAAGGCTCACAAAACGCAACATGGCATATATTGTGCATCATATGCATAGCACAAGGGTATGCCAAAATTGCGCGCCTATCTGTGTGGATTACTAATACGCGCCGATAAATATAAAACACAATTTGTGTTCACCAATTTGGAACTATAGGGTGAAGCATATTATAAGAAATAGGAATTCATTTACTTGTATTACTTTCCAACATTATTCCCATATTGCTAAGGTTATCAGGGTTTTCACACACCAAAATATAACCTTGAGTTGATTTTCGTTTTTTCAGGAGTCGTTTAAAAGCCAAGAATCTGATGTACATTAAGCAAATAATCCAGCTCTTGGCTGCGTGGATACGCTGCCTCGGTGGTAAGATCGGATGTGCTCCAGATACACAGAAAACCGGCCCTGTATTGTCTAAGCTCTATACCATCAATGATTTCTTGTTTTCAACTCAGTTGGACAATATCAACTTGTTTAAGGTGAGGAATGTATGCATTTATATCAATAAGGCATGAGAATGTTCAGGTTTAAATCTGAATTTAGTTTTTTTTAGTCAAAATGTCCTCATGGTCTGTCCACATGGGCCCGTAGAACAGGGTGGGTTTTTTGTCACCTAAGACTGTCATTCTTTTTTGATTGTTTGGATACATATATACCATCGCATATGAGTTACACATCATCCCTAAATCCCCGGGCATGTTTTTGTGAAATAAACTATCAGGAGAGATTAACGGGTCAAATTTGAGGGTCAAATCAGACTCCCATGCGCCGCAGATGGAACCTGTCTGATGCTCTACCGACTGAGCTACATAGGTGAGGTTCAAAAAACGTAAGTTTTTTTCACAAGTTGAACTACTGTTGAGCTTGGTATGAGATTGATGGGGTGGCCGCGCAGTACAAGATTGGGTTTTGTAGGTTCCAGGAAGGTTAGAGTTAAGATGCGAAAACCATGATACATACTGATGTTACCCATTAAACCCATCTACTAAAGGTGACAAATATGACTTATGGACTTCTATAATAGAAAAATAGATATAGAAACTCACGGCGCTTCCGGCTTTGGTTTTATCGAGTATGGGTTCTATTGTAGTAATAATTTGCCAGGGCATAATGTGGTTGTAATTCTAATGTATTGTATTTTGTTTCTATTTTGTATTTTATTTATACAGTTACAAAGATACTGTGAGAAGAGCAAAATTTCAAGGAAGGTAAGTACCCGGAGGAATCAAAATGATTTGGACCCAATTTTATAAAATCATTAAAGCTATATAGGTATTATTAAAACAACTGTACATCAGATGTGTCATAGATTGGTATGTTTGTAATATTTGATGACAACTTTAATTATATCCACGGTGCTATTTTGAAGAAATGCGGAGAACACACGCTGAAATCACTCTTTTACCCATAGTTTTAGGCACAAAAAAAAAGAAGTTGACTTGCCCTTTCAGGGTCAAAGTCAGGGTCAGACAGTCGGATTTGTTTGTTTTTTTTGAAAATTTTTGAAAATTGACTGCACAAAAACACGTTTTTAAAGAGATTTTTTTTTAAATCTTTTTTTTAAAATTTTTTTTGTTGATTTTTTAACAAGCAGATACTACTCAAAAACACGTTTTCATCTTTCTTTATTGTTATGTGCTTCTTTCAACAACAAAAAATCTTTTTTTTTCTTCAATTTTTGTTTTTTGGGTTTTTTTTTGAAGAATAAAAATAAAAATAGCGACCCTAGATTCCGAAAATTCGGGTCGGTCGGAAAGGGCAAGTCAACTCTTTTTTTTTTTTTGCCTTATGGTTCAACTGATTTGATTGAAATCGTATACAGATGTGACTGCATCACAAAGATAAAGTTTTTGCTCTGCTGACGTTATTAGATTTCACAGAATTAAAGAAAAACAAGAGAGAATGTAAAATAAAGAAAAACTTCTCAGTAAGATGAAATCAATTATTTAATTCAACCTATTATGCCCCTGGCATGTTTTTTGGGAATGAATATTTGTTTCCCAAATGGGCCAAATAAGGAAGAAGAGAACTGTCTGATAA
Organism: Ophiura sarsii; assembly: GCA_035610835.1. NCBI lineage: Eukaryota > Metazoa > Echinodermata > Ophiuroidea > Amphilepidida > Ophiuridae > Ophiura > Ophiura sarsii. The sequence goes on along the minus strand of CM069450.1, from coordinate 40,252,949 downwards.
AATAGTTGAATGTTTTAGCCAGGATAGAAAGAACCAGCTCTGCTGGCACTGATGGGAATCAAACCTGGGTCAACAGCTTGGGAGTTCTATAAGTCACTGACCGCTGTGCTAGTAGATTCTCGGCTACAATTAACTAGGTTTTTCGAGCAAATATGTAGCCTGGCATGATTGCCCAGTGGGGGCATTAGGCCAAGAAAAATAATAAGTTGAGTTGCCCTCAATTGCCAAAATTTTTAAATTGGGTCGGTCGGTGGGAAATTCTTTTTTTTTCTTTTTTCTTTTTTCTTTTTTTTTTTTTTTTTTTTTTCAATTTCTTTTTTTCTTCTTTTTTTTTTGGCTGAAAAATATATGGTTTATGTCAAGACAAAATTTATATAGGCCCATATGTCAATTTAAACTAATGATTCTGGTGTGACAATAGTCTAAAAAATATTTATTTAAGCTTACTTATTCATTTCAAGTAAGAAATAGTAATATTTAGACACTTTTAATAAAATTAAAATCAAAAAAAAAAATCAAAAAAAAATGCGACCCTAGTTTTTATGAAATTAGGGTCGGTCGCTGAGGGCAACACAACTTATTATTTTTCTTGGCCTTACCAGCATACAGTTGCTGTAGTAATTTGTAGTGCTCAGGGTTGTGAGGGTTCATGTGCATAAACAAATCAATTGATATAGCCTTATACTCTTGATGATACCAACAGTTGAATGGATTTGTGGAGAAATACCAGCCTTCTGTTGTGAAGATTCCAGAACCAGATGAACCGGAACAATCTGGAATCACCAGATTTCTGCAAGAAATCAGCAAGCGATCTAGTGAGAAACCAAGTGAACCACAGGTACAAGGTAGGTTAGAAGTGGTTGGTTATAATCAGATCACCAACTTAGGTATTGGTGTGTTGGATCTGTTCACATTTTGTGAAAATCATTTTATCAGGGTTTTCAATCAGAGTGATTGATTTGGAGAAATCTAAGAAATTTAGAAAGGATTATTGAGTATTTGCTATTTTCCAAAAATACATTTTTCGCTGGTGTTATTAAAAGATGACAAATCATATTTTTATCAGTTCCTTTTGAAGTATTTAGATACCTGTAATAACGTTGATGATATAGGAAGAAAGTGATTATGTAGTAGACTGGAGGGCACACCGTTAGACATACTCTTCTAATTTGATCAAAAATAATGCGCTAAAAATAAATTGCTTTAATAAAAAAAAAATGATAAAATACTTTTCAATTATTTTAAAAATTGGTTGGTCTGTCCTGTAGAACAGAGTTCTTCTTTTCTGTCACCTAATGTTATGATTGTTTGTTGCTGTTTCAGAAAAATGTGATGATGACCAGCAAGTATTCACCTCCCCATTGTTACACATAGAAGGGTTCTTACTTGCCCTGACCAATGCGGATAAAGATGGCAGGGTTGTTGTTAACAAGCAAGGTAGGTTACAGTGTTATATACAGACCTGCAAATTTCCTGTATCGCAATTTGCACCTTACAAATCATCAACTGCGATACAACTTTCAAAGGCTGATCAAAATTGCGATACAAGTTTTTGCAGCCCTAAATCAAGTTGCTATCGCGATTCACCTAAAATTGCACCTTGACTTGAGAAAAATTTGACTGATTATACACTCGGCAAAAGAAGTTCTTGGACACTTAAATTAAATTAATATTTAATAGAATATATATAATTATATATATGATTATATATATATATAATTGTATATCAAAATAAGCAGAAAGTAATCCTCTAACAGCTTAACATGGAATTTAGACATGATCACTCATGCATGGCAGATCCCATTCACTTGACAATGGCAAGAAGATTGCAACAAATTGGATAATCCCTCCATTCAAATGACTGTAAATGCTCATTTCTTGCAATTTCCTTTTACGCACCTTACCATTGCTTAATGAATGTGCTCAGCCATGCATGAATGCGTACATCTTAATTTCATACAGACATGATAGAGAATTATTGTCTGCTTATTTTGACATGCAATTGTTTAATTTATATTAAATATTTATGTGAAATATTTGAACTTCAATGAGTGTCCAGGAACTTCTTTTGACGAGTGTATATACATGTAGGACCTCTCTAGTTGCTGACTTGACTTGCCTTGACCAAGGTGACTTTGTTTGTTGGTGACAATTCATTAAAAGCAGCATAGATTTGGCTTTGGTATTTCAATACTTTCAGAAGTAGGTGACTGAAATGGACACATATTGGACTTGACTGGATTGGACTGAACTTGACTGGACTGGACTGGACCAGACAGGTCCGGACTTGGCTTGGCTGGGCAATATGTGTCACTAAGAGCATAGATTTAACTTGAATCACCATCATGGTATCATTTTAGAATGCTAGACTTGTTTCAAATACAAATTTGACTTGAGTTGAGTCACCGATATCAAAGAATTCAGTTCTATCATGACATGTAAGAGCAGAGATTAAATGTAAAATAATATAGTTCTTGTCCATATTGCGTGTTACCTAAGCAGTGGAAAATCAATAGGAGGAATGAAAAATCTTATGATTTCTATTGTTTATTGAAAGGTTCAATGGAGCATATCTCAAAACTTGTTTTGGGTCCCCTTTGTGATGGATGGTCACATTTACCTATGCGATCCTTTATATTGGTAGGTGATGCATAACCATGCTCATCTTCAGATGTGGTGTTTGTACACATTTACTCCGCATGATTATCTCAGCATATTCATTCATATATTGACCTTTTGTCCTTTGTTTTTGATTTCAGATTTTCTCAGCCAATCTAAGCTGAAATTTCTTCTGCTAAACCCTGCTGTACATTTCAAGGCTGTTGTGGAAGAGGCGAGGGCAATTATCGTTGCTGGTGGAACTATGCAGCCTGTGGAGGAGTTTAAGCATCAACTGTTGTACTGTGCTGGAGTCCAGGAAGACAGGATTTCTGAGTTTTCTTGTGGTAAGTTGTTCAATATACTTGGGCCTATATCTCATGAAATCATAACACTTATTGATTTGTAACACATGTGTGATGCAATGAATAGAGCACTAAACTATAATATACAGTGTGGTTGTCTGTCTCTCTGTGGCTATGCCTTATGATTTGGGAAAGGCAATACCCTAATTATACTTCTTGCCAGCTCACATTCTAGTGAATGCACCATGATACTGCGTATATAAATTAAATGCGACTGCTTGCATCCATGTAATTAAAGGAGGTGTCCAGCAAGCACAACATTGTCCGTTATATGTTAGAAAAGTAATAATCGAGCCTTAAAGGTGTTTGTTCTGATCACCTTTTTTTTCTGATTCTTTTTTCCACATTAAAATATTTTGAATCCCCATATTTTTCTCATTATTTCTGTAAAATCTTAGGGGCCAGAAATGTTTCATTTAGAAATGATAGACCAATATGTGGTGAATGACTACCAAGGGTGGTTAACCACCCGGTCAACCACCCGGTCAGTTTGTGTACTCCTCGATGGGCAAATTTCTTGTGATCTTTGTGCTTCTAAAATAAAAACCATCGGAGTTATGCAACTCAAACTTTGGAATGCGGCAATTATAAGGATGACCTTTCATGTAAAACAGAAAACATCCAGTTCAAAATTGGGCCAGCAATCAGAACACCTACCTTAAATCGCATAATTATATTGAACAAAACATTGTACTTGCCATAAAAACGAATAAAAACTCTCAACATGACATTTTTTTTAAAAACGTGGCAATTTAAAGCGCTGGTATCAATGACGTCATAGTTATTGGTGCTAAAATTTGCGCAAGTGCATTGTATAACTATGACTTCATTGATACCTTGACTTTCAATCACTGCACATTTTTAAAAATTGCATGTTGAGAGATGGCAGTATTTATTCGTTTTCATGATAAATATGATGTTTTGTTCTATAAAACTACGCGATTTAGGCTCGATAGTTACTTTTCTAACATAGAATGGGCAATGTTGTGCTTGCTGGATAATATCGGCTGTGCTGCTGTGTATATCACTATTCAAATGATTAGAGTATGGGTAACACACCGATTAACTGATTTTTTTTCAGGACATGTTATCCCACCTGATCAACTATTACCCATAGCATTGACCAAGGGGCCTTCAGGGGTGGACCTGGATTTCACGTATCAGTCTAGAGACACTCCAAAAATGGTAAGAGCATTAACCAATTTACCCATAGCATTAACCAAGGCTCCTTAAGGAGTTCATTTAGATTTCACATTCCAGTCTAGAGACACTAGTTATAAGGACATTATACAGGCTGAGTCAAAAAGAAGTTTACTCAACTTCAGCGATTTCTTTTAGAAAAAAGTATTCGTTTGTTTTCAAAACAATATACTGCGGTATAAAGACAAATTAATTAGCTTTAATATGAATTTTATCTGGTTTAGATTGGTTGAGGGAAACTTATTTTACGCTGTTTTGAATAAAAGTGACCAATTTAACGTCCGAACACGCTTCCAGATAAGATACGACCAATAAAAAATTACAATACCGACAGCGAAAGGATCAATTCCTTTGTTATGAAATGATTAAAGTGTGGTAATTGTGTCATAAATAGGCCTTAAAGCTGTCTATTGTTTTAATCTATTAGGAGACAATTTTGAACAAGTGTATTGTTTACTTAATTCTTTTAATAAACAAGATGTGTAATGCTTTACATCATAATCCTAGTAAACATTATTAAGCTCGTTAAGCTTGAAATTAAAAACTGTGTTTTTGGTGAAAAAACAGCTCCTGTACAGAAATAGTCATATTTACTTAACGGTATCATCAAATAGTGTGATTTTTTTCCAGATGGTAGCAAAGAAATGGCGCAATCATTTAAAGTTTTGTTCGCCTTGATTTTGTGGTCAGAAATTTGTTCACTTTTTTTTGACTCACCCTGTATATATGACAAAATAATTCAATAACCCTTTCATGATCAACTGCTAGCCTATAGCATGAAACAAGGGTCAGGAGTAGATTTAGATTTCACACACCAGTCTATAGATGTGGTGACCGCAATGTTTATCAACAAACGCAACAGTCGAAGGGATTGGACTGTCGATACATGCTTGAGGGAACAGCATATGACCACAACACTGTCCACTATGCCATTGCCCTTAATTATAATGCTTTGGCGCAAGTTTTAAAAGCACGGGTCCTAAACAAAACAGAATACGCGCTCATACCGCCGGGCAAAGAACAATGGCAACTGCGACTAAATGCCTGGTGTGACGTCACCTGTCGCCCCATCTATAGACTCTCTAAAATGTGTATGTACCAGTAGAATTATGACAAGAAGAAAATGGTGTACTTTATATAGGTCCCATAGTCATGCCTAAAGTCTATGTTGGAATAAACTGCACAATATATAGTAAATCAAGGTATTATTATATTCATATGTTTAGATTTGCCTAAGGTAATGTTATACTGCCATTAAATTCATTTATCAGAGAATCAGACTGCACTACTTTTACCGTCGCTCAAATATTTTCACCATACATTCATCGAGCAAATATTCTGCGACAAACAACTCCATGCCATCCTCTGACTTAGCAATACTGCAGGGTTTTCAACATCAGCAGTAATGCCATCTAGATATGCACCGTGAGACGTATATCGAAATACACCTACAGGGTCGCCCACACCTGTATTACTTATGACTATCTCCCCTTGTGTACAGCATACATGACTTGGAGACCATACTTTGACATCTGGTGGAGGCTGCATGACCCTGATATTGCCACCAGAGTAATCCATCAGCTGCACAGATGTGCCTCGATTTAACACGGGGTCATATATTGAACTGACTATGTCACCATTGGAGGTAGTTGCAATATGGAATGGCATGGATTGGGTTGCAAACTTTGAGATGATGGTGCCATCAGGATGATGGATGGATAAAGTGTGGTTACCCTGCGCTACTAGGATTCTACCCTCTGCATCTACAGCTAGTGAATGCGCATCAGAAGGCTGATTGTTTGTGTTAGTCATGGTAACAGTGGACAGGTGAATACCTTGACTGTCGTGGAATTTGATACACATTTCCTCTATTGGACCAGTAACAAACTTCTGATCACGGGTAACAGCAACATCCGCAGCTCCAGGGGAATCATACAGTGTACATCTAACCTTACCACTCCTAGAACATACCTTTGCACCCTTGTCCCAACTAGTTAATGCAATATCGCCATTGTGATTCACGGCAATTCCTTGGAGATTGTTAAATTCACCAGTGGAAAATGTTTTTGTCAGTTCCCACTGTGGTGCAGCATCCTTCCCTACTAATAGCTGTCCTATGGATAATGCTTCTGGTATAGCTGCTTCAAATTTGAAATATCCTTGCGACTTATCTACTTCTATCGGCTGTGATTGGGAGAGCTTCTGTAGTTGTGTCGACAATACAGCGTGAGTAGATAACACTTCATATCTCGACCCAGATTCAACAACTTCGGTAGTATCTTCTATAGCTTTTTGAATTTGTTTAACTTCGGACTCAAGGCTTATCCTCTTCAGACATAGCTCTGTCAATCTGTCTGTCTTGAACCTATCAATTTCAGCCAAATGTTCCTTCACAATCTGCTCAAGATGGTCCATGAAGTCTTTCTTTGCCTTTGTAATTGACTCTTTAGTCAGACGAGTTGAAATCTCAAGTTCACTCTTCACATACTCTGTCCTGTTCACAGCTTCCTGATAATTCTTCAAGATGATATGACTCTTCTGGATCAATTCATCTAGGTCGGCTAACTGCATCTTGACAGCTTTGTCCAAGGTGACACGATCATGCTCTGTCTGGCATTCTTTCAGGATGACACAGTCCTGGCAGACAGCTTTCCTCTCAGTTTTGCAGTAGTACTCCAGTATCTTCCCGTGAACTCTACAGTACTTATCTTCTTGGGCCTTAAGATTGACCTTACCAGAGAGAATATCGTCCATCGTTACAATCTGGTGGTTTTTCATGGTTTTAAGAAGTCTATGTGCTGCATAACATGTATCACAGAGATACTCCTTGCAGTCCAGGCATCTTACTGTAGCCTTCTTGCTATCACAGTTGCTGCAGCAAGTGTAAAAACTTGGCATGTAGACCTGTGAAGATTCAATTTAGAACAAGGGTCATTCAGTAAGATCTGACTTCTCTTTAAAACTGTTGAACATTGTTGTTGTTTTGTATTGATAATTTTAAAAATGTTGGGGCTATCAAGTGAGAAAAATAGCACAAATGGAGGAAATGGTGTTTGGGTGACAATTTAAAAAATCAGGTACAGTGATCTTAAAATGGGATATTTTTGTTGCATGCGTAACACCATTTATTCCCTCCTCTCTCCCCCTCCCCTCTCTGAAATAAACATGAACAATAATTGGCATATAAGAAGGTTATGAAGCATAGACTATGTGTGAAATGCATTATTACCTTTGTCTCCATGGCAACTGTATCCCTTTTGCGCCAATAAAGGTGAAAATATTTATGCCACAAGGCTCACTGCATTAAACCTGTAGCCTTTATTACCAGGTGTTTTAGAGCAGCTAAACCTGCTTATAGTGGTGAAAGGGTTAATCTATTTGAGGTATTTATTTTTAATTTACTCCATTGATTTGTAAACAAAACCAAGACTTTAAATGTACATATCTTTACACTTTGTATTTGGTGTTTTGAGACAAGTAATTTTCAATAATCCATAACTTTGGTTAGGAATGAGATATAACATTGACTTTTGGTACCAAAATGTTCCTTAACTTATACATATTATCATGATATAAATAGCTCAACTTTCATATTTACCTGATCATTTTGCCTCATTTACTCGCGTTGGGTCACATTCATATAAAATAGCTTTGGTCATATCCTAGGGCCCACGGCCACAAAGAAATTTGATTTATCAAGTAATATATTATATGTTTATATCTCACAATTTTTGTAATTGATTATCCAGAGAATTTGCTTAATTAATTTTATTTTTTTATTTTACGATTTAGGAATACATTTTAAGTAGAAATGGACAAGTTGACACAACTTTTAGCGTCTAAACTTACCACTGTAGCAAAGGAAATAGAAGCCAAAGTGACCACTTCAAAATACATAATTTTGAAGTTTAAATTGATATCCATGGACTTGCTGCAGTCCACCAGCACACAGAATAGAAATATATTACTAGATTATAATATGACCAGCAACCAATAAATTGTGTCAAAGTTTAATTTCCCTATGTAGTAGTTGTACACAGCTCCAAAGTGACAAGTGTTATCTTGAGTAAATATATACAATAATTTCTGCTGTCATATTGTAGAGAGCTAATTCACCAATATCTATTTCTATTTATTTACACTGCATGTCTGTACATTTGAACTTGGGTTCCATATCATTGTCCAGCGGCGTAATTAGGGTGGGGGTCTGTTTCAAACCTTTATTTGCTATTCAATAGAGACAGCTGGCTTATCCATGCCTGATGTACACAGTTCAATTGAAATGTGACATCAGTGGCGTAGCCAGGGTCACTTAATTGTCCTGTGTGACACATCATACCAAACACCTTTTGAGAAATTTTAGATTTTCACCAATGTCTACCACAATGTTTAAACATGATTGTTAATGAGTCGTGAAAATTGTTATACTTGTTAAAATATATGGTTCTTTTCTTCTTCTTTATAAACTCCTTAGAGGTATATTATGCGATCTTTTCCAGGGAACGCCCTCAATCCTCTAAAAATAATTTGAAGCAGATTTTCTTGCAAATTAATATTTCTGATTATAAATCGTAAATACATTCCAAGTTACAGGGCGATACGATTCCTGATCACTTCAAAATTATGGTTTTAGAGTGAAAATACGGGTTAACCCAACAATTTATGTTTTCACTCTAAATTCACTCTAAAACCATGATTTTGAGGTAATTTAGGAATCGTATCGCTCTGTAACTTGGAATATATTTATGATTTATGATCAGAAATATAAATCTGCAAGAAAATCTACTTCCAAACAAATTTGAGGATTGAGGGCGTCTCCTGGAAAAGATCACACATAATATACCTTTAAAAGACATGAGAATTTTATCGCATATAAATATGCAAATAAATACCGAGAATGCACATTTGTATAGAGCAAGAACAGAAATACCACCTAATTGGTCCAACTTAAACGCAGTGCATCAACCGATCGTCACGCCGCGCCATGGAAGGCAAATCCTGCACCCTATCACGTCACGCAGTGTACAACGCCACGTAAAACTACCGCTGCACTGTGGTGTGATCGTGCATACATTAGCTCATGTTTATTCACGAGTTATTCAGCTAACATTTGTATTTTTTTCAGTCTTCACATTTTGAGCACCCCCTATGTGTATAGTGAAGACATAAAGGATACAGCTAGTCTAGGACTTACCAAGGGGGTTTAATTATTGATTGTAATTGGTTTGTGTATTCTTTAGATGGACGAAGTAGGTCGTATTATCACCAACATCAGCAACGTCGTACCAGGTGGCGTAGTAGTGTTCTTTCCATCCTATGATTACGAAAAGATCATCTACAATCATTGGGAGAAGACAGGTGTGATCGCAAGGTTTGAGGCCAAAAAGAAGGTATTCCGAGAACCACGCAAAGCCAACCAGGTGGACTACATGCTAGGACAGTATACAAGTGTCATTGAGGTGAGTATTGGGGATTGACCCCAAGGCCTAAAAAAAAAGTTTGATTGGCGTAACATGACCAAAACAAATAGGGTAGGTCGGTCGGGATTTTTTTTATAATTTTTTTAATTTTTAAATCACCTACTTTTGAACACTTAAAAGACAGCAGTACACACAAATGAAGTATCTAGCGTATTTAATTGCCGGGCAAAAATGTATCGTTGTGTTCAACAATATTTCATTTCTATGGGGACTTAAAATAGCCGAAAATGAAAGCAAACAGTCAAAAACTTTAATACTTTGTTCAATTTTTATAAAAAAATTAAAAAAATCCCCTCAAAATAATAAAAAATATTCAGGGTCGGCGATGTATTTAGGGTCGGTCGGGTTACGCCAATCAAACTTTTTTATTTTTAGGCCTAATGCCTAAATGATAGTTTTGAAAGATAAACTATCAGGAGAACAACTGGGCTAAATAAGAGTGATTTGACTTGATTTGATTGATTTGGTTTGATTTTATTGATTTGATTTGATTTGATTCAGAATTACATTATCATATCATACAAAAATAGCATTGCACCATTTACATATAAAAATATAGAAATACAAATATACAAACATTTACAGCTAAACATCAAAATGATAACATGCCAAGGATAACCTTTTAAGCTATAGAAACGTAGTTCCAATTCCAAAGGGGTCCTTATATACAAATATAGATAGTTTTAAATACATAAAAACACCAAACATTAAAACAAGGAAATATAAGAGGTGGGTTTTAGCTTCTTTTTTTAAGTGGATTTCAATGAAATGGATTAAACATTGTCAGGAAGCCTATCCAATCATTGTTTGTAATACAAAAAGAGGAAGAACTAGGGGTCTATATATGAAGAGGTTTTTTGCAAGAGGGACTGCATCCACTTTGGCTCTTATTGAGAAAAAGTCAAAAATCTGTTTCTAAATATTTAAGTTGAGCAATTGAAAAAATGAATGGATTATGAAAGAGGTACCAGGGGTGTGCCAGTGAGCTTGCCGATCGGGTCCACTTTTAAATGAAAATTTGGTCAGCATAGAACTGGTGGCGCTATACTGATCAGGCGTGATTGTAGCAGACGACACGACGCTGGCCACGCGTCTCTCAGACGACCCAATATGTCAACGGGAGTGCACTATTTTGAATTATTTTTAACAGTCATCGCCCGGTTAACGATGACAATTCTTCTAATTATGATGAATTTGTCAAAATGATAAGATTAACATTCGCGATTACGTGTTATTCACCTTATTCATTACGTATTCAACATTTAGGTTTCGCGTGGCCACCGTCGTCTGTGTAAATCCACAACGCCCTCAAACCTATGCTGACCAAATATTACGTTAAACCTGGTTAAACACTGTTAAACGCGTTCAACGCCGGTCACCGACACATTCCGATGATTACCATAATTAGTATAGGACTTTCCTATCCCAAAATTAATAGTATCCCTGGAGGTACACTAAATACTAATTTAAATTGAAATAAATTTCAAATGTGCTAGTTTAAAAAAAAAATTAAATCATGTTTACATTTTTTGAAAATTTGGATGTAGGCCCTTTTGCAACAAAACTCCATCTGTTTGTACATAGAGAAAAAATACCACACACAAAAAATCATTTATTTTAATCATTTAAAAAAAATAAGTTTGATATAGAAATGTATAGGTCACAATCATATGTTTCAAAGAAATAAAGTCATTTTTTTCAACAAGACCTACATCTCATTGTAAACAGCCATTGAAGTTGTTGTTTTGTTGCAAAAGGGCCTGTATCCAGATTTAATTCTGGATACAGGCTGCTCAGCTCTAGTTCTACCTATGAGTAAGATATTCATGAAATCAAACCTATTGAAAAGCTAATATAATTCAATAGGTGTTATAATTCAGTTGAATGGTGATGAGCTGTAATCCATTCATGAATATCTTACTCATAGATAACACCAAATAAGGGGGTAACCCAGATTTCCTGCATGGGGTCCCCGGATCAAGATATGGGATTAAAACCTATTTTTAATATACATAATAGGGTATATATTATCAATTTATATTGATTACTTTTTTTTAAATTATTAAATTGGATATATTGGTCTGATAATCGAAATGTAGATTTTTAAATCAAAAGTAGGTTGATTGGCTATATTGGTCTGATAATCGAAATGTAGATTCTTAAATCAAAAGTAAGTTGAAATGGCTTCTACCAAAATATGTCACCTGTGCGAATCAAGCATGGATTCTTTTCCAGGCAACTGAAAAATTGTGACAGTTTATTCTTTCTCTCTTTTTCAGAAATCTTGTTCTGGTGAGCCTAGACCAGGCAGCATGAATGGTGCAATCCTACTCTCTGTGGTCGGTGGTAAGATGAGCGAAGGAATCAACTTTGCAGACAATCTGGGAAGGTAAGATACTTCATTTATTAATATAGCCCAATCATTTGTAGCCTAGACCAGGCAGCATGAATGGTGCAATCCTGCTCTCTGTGGTCGGTGGTAAGATGAGTGAAGGAATCAACTTTGCAGACAATCTGGGAAGGTAAGATACTTCATTTATTAATATAGCCCAATCATTTGTAGCCTAGACCAGGCAGCATGAATGGTGCAATCCTGCTCTCTGTGGTCGGTGGTAAGATGAGTGAAGGAATCAACTTTGCAGACAATCTGGGAAGGTAAGATACTTCCTTTATAATAGCCCAATCATTTGTAGCCTAGACCAGGTAGCATGAATGATGCAATCCTACTCTCTGTGGTCGGTGGTAAGATGAGTGAAGGAATCAACTTTGCAGACAATTTAGGAAGGTAAGATACTTACTTTATAATAGCCCAATCATTTGTAGCCTAGACCAGGCAGCATGAATGATGCAATCCTACTCTCTGTGGTCGGTGGTAAGATGAGCGAAGGAATCAACTTTGCAGACAATCTGGGAAGGTAAGATACTTACTTTATTATAGCCCAATCATTTGTAGCCTATACCAGGTAGTATGAATGGTGCAATACTACTCTCTGTGGTCGGTGGTAAGATGAGTGAAGGAATCAACTTTGCAGACAATCTGGGAAGGTAAGATACTTACTTTATAATAGCCCAATCATTTGTAGCCTAGACCAGGTAGCATGAATGATGCAATCCTACTCTCTGTGGTCGGTGGTAAGATGAGCGAAGGAATCAACTTTGCAGACAATCTGGGAAGGTAAGATACTTCCTTTATTATAGCCCAATCATTTATAGCCTAGACCAGGTAGCATGAATGATGCAATCCTACTCTCTGTGGTCGGTGGTAAGATGAGCGAAGGAATCAACTTTGCAGACAATCTGGGAAGGTAAGATACTTCCTTTATTATAGCCCAATCATTTGTAGCCTAGACCAGGTAGCATGAATGGTGCAATACTACTCTCTGTGGTCGGTGGTAAGATGAGCGAAGGAATCAACTTTGCAGACAATCTGGGAAGGTAAGATACTTCCTTTATTATAGCCCAATCATTTATAGCCTAGACCAGGTAGCATGAATGGTGCAATACTACTCTCTGTGGTCGGTGGTAAGATGAGCGAAGGAATCAACTTTGCAGACAATCTGGGAAGGTAAGATACTTCCTTTATTATAGCCCAATCATTTATAGCCTAGACCAGGTAGCATGAATGGTGCAATCCTGCTCTCTGTGGTCGGTGGTAAGATGAGCGAAGGAATCAACTTTGCAGACAATCTGGGAAGGTAATTTGCATTAATTGTGATCAATCCATTTATTTATAGAAAAATATTATGGAGATTATTGTTGACAATGAGGAGAGGGTACTACAATATTTGTGTTCCTCTGACAAAAATGAAATATTACCACGTTTCAAAGGGAAACACGTCATATGAAGAAGCTGATTTGTTTAGTTAATTTTGCCAACATTTTCCAAAAATGTTACAGAATTTTGCAAAATGTTCAGAAAAATTATGAAATTCTGCAAAAAGGAACCACTTGATTTTCAAATCTGACTTGAATCTGACTTAAATCTTATTTTGTAAAATGGTTCCCTATTTTAAGAAATGTCCCCCAAACCACTTATCAACTAAGAGTATTTATAAGTCTCATTATTATAAGCCTCATTATTATTAGTAAAGCCTCATTTATGTGTGGGGGGGGGGGGGGGGGGGGGGAGACTCAAGGAAGTTTTTGATCTGATTTTTTTAATTTTGTGAGTGCTGTAATTATTGAACTATTAATTAAATGCATATAATAAAAATATATATTTTTGGAAAGGAAATGGATCAGAGAATCAAAATTTTTGTCAATTTTGACCAAAAATGTTGGTTTTTTGAGAAAATCACAAAATTCACTATTATAGTAAATAGAAGCTTATGACCCAATTTGTTTTGGACAAAGCTAACAAAAATAATGTTGAGTATAAAATGCCCAAATCTCTTGATGATGATGTAAAGACATTAACTTAGAAACATTTTTTTTTTAAACCTAATCTAATATTTTTTGAAATTTTGACTAAAAAGTGCCAAAAACCGAAAAAATGGATTATCTTTTTTTTGTGGCACTTTTTAACAATCAACATTTTTGATCAAAATTGATGCCAAATTTGGATTCTCTAATCATTTCCTTTCCAAAAATGTATACTTTTATATACATTTGAGTCATAGTTCAATAATTACAGCACTCACAAAATTCCAAAAAAAACCTTCCTTAAGCCCCCCCCCCCCCCCCTTAAAAAGTGCAACCCGAAATTGAGGTTGATGACGTTGAAGAGAATTCTCAAGGAAAGCTCTAATAAACATTTTGTGTAAATACAAAATGTTCCAATTGGCCAAAATAAGTCACACATGCATGTTTTTGATAGCAGCTTACATTTTGCTCGTAGTTGAACAATAAAGACGATTTTTACAAATTTATACAATTTACCTTTGCTTCATGTTTTGTGCAATTTCTAGATGTGTTATTATGGTTGGTCTACCATTTGCCAATATCAAATCCCCTGAGCTGAAGGAGAAAATGGACTACCTGAATGCAACAATGGTGAGTGGTTGTATGTTTTGTATTAGGCTAGTCAGCATATATGGTTGTGTAGATAAGGTGTGCTTAACACTTTCCACACGGCTATTAGTTTTACCATATACAAAACAGATTATTCAGTAACCTTTCCCAATTTTCAAAGTCTATCTCAAGGTTTCCTGAACCAATACTATCATGTTTGTACTTATTTCAATGCATTTCTTATGGTGATAAAATTCAATAATTTTGAAATTTTTTGAAATTTTGGAATGTCATCTGCAGACGCCTGCCGCATAGAATTTGTTAAGGTAGCTAACTCGGATACTACACCACTGCAGAAAAACAGCTAATACCAAATCAATTATATCTTTACTTTTCATAATGAGACTGCATCAAAAATAAGCCTTTTTTTATGTTTTCCTTATATTTTTGAAAATTTCCTAATTGTTTACCTTCTGGAATTTCTGTAGACAAAAGGGAAAGTGCTATGGCTATGATACTCTGGAAATTAATTAATAAGTCTATCTATCTATCTAGCCTATTTCACTCCACTGCAGAAGGAAGGCCTCTTCATCAATTTTCCATTTCACTCTGTCCTGAGCTGTCCTCTTCCAAGTAACGTTGCCATACTCTATGATGTCGTCTATCCACCGTCTGTTTGGCCTGCCTCTTCCTCTGGTGAATGCTCTGGGGATCTAGTCTGTTAATTTATGAGTCCATCTGTTGTCTTTCCTCCTGGCTAGATGGCCAGCCCATCTCCATTTTTTTTTTTTTATTTCCAGTATGATGTCCCTCACTTTTGTTTTCTTCCTTAAATCTGTGTTGGTCACCCTGTCCCTTCTTGTAACGCCAATCAATATCCATTGCCCTCTCAGTGACTTTTAGCTTCTTCTCCAATCTCTTAGTTGTTGTCCATGTTTCTGAGCCATACGATAGCACTGGGATGATACACTGGTTGAAAATTGGTCGCTTTAGTGACAAAGGTAGCTCTTCATCACGAAAGATAAAGCTGAGCTTACCAAACTTCACCCATGCTAGCTGTATCCTTCTGTTCACTTCCCCTGCTGTTTCATTTTCCAGAGAAATCTTCTTGCCCAGGTATATATAACTGTCCACTCTTTCTATGGTTTTTCCTTGAACTGTTATAGCATAATCTTTCAGCTTGTTGCACATCATCACTTTTGTCTTCTTGATGTTCATGTTAAGTCCAGCCTTGTTGCTCTCTTCACTCAGTTCTCGGATCATCTTCTGCAATTTCTGGGGCTCATGGCTGAGAAGTAGGATGTCATCTGCAAATCTGAGATGGGTAAGGTGTTCACCATCGACTATAACTCCCATACCTTGCCAATCCAGGTTTCTGAAAACATCCTCCATGGCTGCAGTGAATAGCTTTGGGGAGATTGGATCACCTTGTCTCACACCTTTCAGAATTTTGAAGGCTTCGGTTGTGGTGCTCTCCAGGTGGATTCTAGCACTTGGATCCTTATAGATTGCCTTGATTAGGCGGATATACTTTTCATCACTGACCTGCTTTTCCAGCGCATTTAATAGAGACTGGTGGTCTAGACTGTCAAATGCCTTCTCATAGTCTACAAAACCGAGACATAAATTGAAGCGATATTCTTTCGACTTCTCTATAACCTGGCTCAATGTTTGAAGATGGTCTGATGTCCTGAATCCTGCTCTAAAACCTGCTTGTTCTCTGGGCTGGTTTTCATCAAGCTGTTTCTCAATTCTGGCAAGAATAATTCTTGTAAAGACTTTGTACATGTGAGGCAGCAGGCTGATAGGTCTATAGTTTTTTATGTCCTTCATATCCCCTTTCTTGAACAATATAACAACCTTTGATTCGTTCCACTGGGTAGGCACTTTCTCAAGTTGCATGATCTTGTTGAACAGTTTGGTTAGGATTGTTACAGTTTCTTCTCCTCCTAACTTGAGAATGTCTGATGTTAATTGATCCTCACCAGGAGCCTTTCCTTTCTTCATCTTGTTTACTGCACTTTCCACTTCTTCCTTGAGAATAGGTGGAACATTCTCTGCTTTTCTACTCCAGTGTTCGTTCTGTCTCCAGTCTGGTTTGTCTGTGTTGTATAGTTCTCTGTAGAATTCTTCAATGGTCTTTGTTATTTTTACTTTGTCTGTAACTTCTGATCCATCCTTTGTTTTAATTGCTGCTAGCAGCTTCCTCCCTTCTTCCAATTTCCTATTGATGATTTTTGGTCCTTTGTTACTTTCTAGTACTTTCCTCACCATTTTAGTTCTGTACTTTCTCTTTTGATTTCGACGCATCTTACGGATTGTTTTATTTAGTTCAGTGTATTCTATCTGGTTACGGGGTGATATCCGTCTGAGGGGTTTCAGAGCTTTCCTTTTCTCATTGAGTTTACGAATGTCTTCTCTCTCCGGATCTGTGTTGTTTACTATTTTCTTCTTTTCTTTTGCCAGCTTCTCTGCTTCCTCCATGAATGTATTAGCAATTTGATCATAGAGTTGGTCAAGTGGTCCATCTTCAGCTAGATCTTCTAGTGCTGCGAATCTGTTGTGAAGTTCCAGTTTGAATTGCTGTTGTTTGTTGGAGAGCACTTCTATATCAATATGTCTCTTTTTGGTTCTTTTGGTCCTTCTCAGCCTCTCCATCTTCTTATTTATCCTCACTTTGGCTCTGACAAATCGATGGTCACTTCCCATGTCAACCTTCGGTACTGTTGCAACATCCCGTAATATTCTTTTGTGGTCACAAATTATGTAGTCTATCATGTTGTGAGTTGCTCCGTTTGGGCTTTCCCAGGTCCAGTAGTTTTTGCTTGGTTTTTTGAAGAATGTGTTGCCAATTTGTAAATTCCTGCTGGATACAAATTGAAGAAGTCTCTCTCCTCTCTCATTTCGACCTTCGATACCAAATGGGCCGATTCCGCTTTCTTCCTTTTCTTTTCTTATTCCTACTTTTGCGTTGAAATCCCCCATGAGTATTGTAAAGGATGTCTTTTCAGTTGCTATTATCTTGTCTATTTCGCTGTAGAATTCTTCAACTACTTCATCGTCATGACTTGTGGTCGGCGCATACACTTGGATGATCTTCATAGTATGTTGTTTGTTAATCTACAGTTTCAAGAAAGCAATCCTGTCTGAAATGTCCTTATATTCTAATATGTTTTCCTCAATGTCTTTATTTACCAGAAAACCTACTCCATTACATCCTCTGTTTGTTCCTGAGGTTGTGAATAATGTGTGTCCACAATCTGGTAACTTGATTAGATTTCCTGGTCGCCTTGTTTCTGAAAGTCCTATTATGTCCCAATTGATGTTTTCTATTTCTTCCAGAAGTGCATCAAGATTTTCCCCCGTTCTCAATGTCCTAACGTTGTATGCACAAATAGATAAATCAGTTTGGTTCCTGCCGATACTTCCATCCGAATTAGACCTTCCTTGTGGCTTTGGATCTAACTCATCATACTTTGGTTTATCACCAGAAGAATCAGAACCTAAATTCTCTCATGGGGGTTTCAAATACAGTGTTTACTATTTGAACTTTTCCTTGCCAAAAAATATGTGTATACTATTAATTGACTTCCTGCTTCTCTGGAGTTAGTAGCCAATAGTTAGTATTTTGTTGGACCAACTTTGGCTTGATTGAATGACAGCCTGCCTTCTTCTTCCCCCAATTTCTAAAAGAAATGGGTCGGTCGGGCCCGTAGAACAGGTGTCTTTTTTTTAATCCATCACCTTATCTCACCATATTCCTCTGTTTTGCACAGCCGTCAAGATGTCCCTTTGTTATCTCAATGCCTGTGTACCATCATTGTTGCTGACTGTTAGCCTACTGGACAATTTGACCAGAATTACATTCTTGTGTCACATCTCGTTAGATAAGTTAGTTCCCAAGATTTCCTAAACGGTCCTCTACAACCAGAATGATACACACACCCAATGTTAATTTTATTGCTTATTGGATGCATACTTTTATTTCTTACAGCCATCCATTAATGGCAGGACTCCAGGGCAAGTCCATTATGAAAATCTTTGCATGAAAGCTGTCAACCAGTCTATCGGTAAGTTAAAAAACCTATGTAATACAGAACACTTGTTTTAAAAATACCGAGTAGACAGACTTCCCCTACATTGGACACTTTGGATACTCAGTCAGGGAAGATTCACTTACCATTCATATATTAATCATGGTACCTATAATAGTTCCAAATTGGCAAGAAATATTTGGTTTTTATCTCTCCATGCGCAAAAGTAATCCAAGCGTACAAGTGGGATCATGACCACACGCTTACTGTAGCACATAAGCATCATGCAGGAGGTTTCGCCCATTTGAAACTGATCAAACTATAGATCAGACCTATGGTCTACCAAAACTGAGCTAAATTATGGTTGCCAATTCAGTGGGTTCTTACCCGTCTATCATGTGACCTACCTGACGGACACAATGTATCACTTTTCAATCAAAGTCATAAAAGTCAAGGTTCGTTCACACTAGGCGATATTTGCCGTACGATGCGGCGCGGCAGCCTTACTTCCGTCGCAGTATACGGCAATTCATCGCAGGTCATGCTGGGTCAATGTAGGTCAGGTCATGCTGGGTCAATGTAGGTCACAGCATGCAATGGCGGCCAGCACCGTGTGGTATAGACTAGGAGAACATCAGCATTAATGCAATGCATCACAGCCTGCCGCAATAGCAGTTAAAATACTTTTTAACTCCATTGCGATAACGCACCGCAACACACAATAAATATTGTCTAGTGTGAACGGAGCTAAAGTCCAGTAGTTTAAAGGTAGATGTTCCGATTTTCAACTTAAAGTTCTCTATTCTACATGAAAGGTCATCCTTAAAAAAGTTGTATTCCAAAGTTTGAGTTGCATAGCTTTAATGGTTCTTATTTTAGACGCACAAGATGCCTTGAAATGTGTCCATTGAGTAGTACACAATCAATTTGGTGGTTAACCACCTTTCGCGGTAATTCGATGTTATTTCACCGATTTCTCCGTAATCATACCAATTTGGACCGTCAAATTTCAGTATGTTAATCAGAAAAATATGATCTTTCATATGATATGAAAATCTCCATATGTTTGAGGAAAATCTGTGTTATGAAAATGTGATCGGAACATATACCTTTAATCTATTGTTTACTCTGTTTATGGCTACTGGATGGCTGAGAATATTCATCTAAAGGTTGTTAATATGTAGTATATAAATAAATTAAATCATGTTGTAATAAATATCTTTCAGTAAGGTGCATGTTTGTACCTTTTTCACGCTTCAATGGCAATTTATGTGCGTTTGCTTTTTTCTTCTTCAAGAATGGAGCAATATACAATACTGCCCCTTCATGAATGTCCTTGCTTCCTGAATCACCAGCTGTGTATCCTGAGTTTTAAGAGGTCACCATGCAACCCCTGCATATCACATATTAACCGGTTGAATTATCTTTTTAATAGGTCGTGCCATCCGTCACAAAGGCGACTACGCCACCATCCTCCTGTTAGACACTCGCTATGCAAGGTCTTCAATACAGAGTAAACTACCTGGTTGGATCGCACGCAGACTACAGAGCCATCAGAAATTTGGACCAGCATTTGGTTCTATTAGGAAGGTGGGTAATGGAGACAAATCTAGAGATAGGGTATTGGGGATTGGTTTAAATGAGGTTTACATACAGTAAAACTCCTATATGCAGTCACATCAAAAGGGGGCTTTAGTTGATCAAAATAAAAATTGAGATTTTATTTTCATGCCAAAGTGTATTTTGTAAGCTTTAAAATGTCACCTCCCTTGATACATTTAGACAATGCATTCAGATTTTTTGCAGAGTATTAGATACAATTTCCTTTTTATTTCTTTTGGGTTTTTCATGCTTTGCTTCTTCAATATCTTAAAATTCATACTGTTAACAAAAGCCCCTTTTGCCGCGACTAGTCACATATTACATGACATACTTTTTTTAAATGAGCGTTCACTACAGTCAGCTTTACAACTGGAAACAAATCTTACTGTATTTTATGTTAAATCAACCTTGTACTGAAAAGTGATATGAGCATCTTTATATATTAGTGTGTATAATTATCTGATTGAACCATTTATCAAAGTTGATTTACAAATTCTCTTAAAGTAGGTAAAGTTTTATCTAACTCATTCTGTTCACTTTTTCTACTTCTTTACAGTTCTTTGTGGAAAAGAGAACATTCACCGCCTCATAACATGGTTGATGACATACTCGCCTTGCTGTATCATACATGTTGAATTACATGGGGAATTTCATCAGGAACGGCGGAAAATCATCATGCTTAACTATAAGACTGTCTTCAACTGTATTTTACAATCCAATTCATAATTCATTTGACATTTTAAATTTATACCTTCCTCCATCCCACAGCAATGTGAAGTACCATACATGCAACTGTAAAGTCTAAGGGATTCTTAATCTAGTTCTTAAGAGCTGAGCTTGATATGGCCAAATACATAGGAAAAAGAATTGCTTGTTTGTCCATTTCCGACCTAACTTAATTTTGAAAACTGACAAAAAAGTTTTTACTGTACAAATAAATACCAACCCTAATTTTAGAAATTCCAGAAAAAGGGGTGTTTTTTATCACAATTTGGCTTCCCAGAAATACATTAAAATGGTTTTTAAAGGGGCACTAAGAGATCCTTCATGGAGGGAGCCCTCAATTTGTTCAGAAGTTGGGTTTTTCACATATACGTACTGCTTATATACGTACTGCTTATACGTACTGCTTATATACGTAAACGTACTAACTACCACCTATTAAAATGATAGAGCTTAATTTGCAGTATTTCATGTGAAATTCATGGATTTGATAGCGTTTTGAGTTTCGATGTAGATTACATCGAAAATACCCATATTCATCTAAAAGGCCACAGATGGCTTATTTATTTGTTTCATGTTTATTCAAAATAACCTTGAAGACCACCCATGGCTTGTTGCGTGATGCATAGTCATGACCTCCCTGATTCAATTGGTGGTGATTTTTAACCAAAATACCAAAAAAGTGAAAAGCACTAATTTACCTTTGGAAATGCTGAGAAAATATCTTTATTTTTCATTTTTACTGATTTTTTTTGAAAAAATCTTACTATGTATATCCTCTATAAAAATGTTGAATTTCATTTATTGAGAAATCTCTCTGTGCCCCTTTAAACTGTTTCTTTACTCTTCTAAACTGTTTTAAAACATAAATGAAGTGATTTAATAGTAAAATATTCCCATTCACTTCTTATTTAGCAACAATTTTAAAGTTAATTATACATCTATTGAATATGATCTATAAAAAAATTCAAAAGTTTAAAAATCGGACCGACCGACCGTACACTGTGGAGGGATCTATGGGCAACAAGATTCCCCTATTGCATTCCACAATGGTTTTTTATGTAAAAATAGCTTTGGAAGATCGTCTCTATCTCAAGTTACCTTGCAACTCATAATAATATTATAACAAATTGTGATTGTATAAATCTTTTTGTTGAATATCATGAATTTCCGTTAAGGTTGTTCTATGTGTGCTGATCAGAACAGGTTTTGTCTTTTTGCCACTGAAATCCAGCCTTTTTAGCGGAAATGCACAATTAGCATTCATAGGCCGATAAAATCACGAAATGACATTAAATCAACCTGGGTTTTTTTCTCCATATATAAATACTTTCCAATAAATACATCAACATCAAATTTGATGACAATTTTGGCTAATCATAAACCATATAATCTACAAAATCATCTCCCCAATTAAGGCCTTCCTTTGTGATCATGGTTAGATTCAAGGGCACATACAGGATGGTCGCACCCCGGGGTGCTGTGAAAAGACGATCCCCCAAAAATGCAATTGATCAGGCCCTTTTCTTGTTCTATAGCCCCAATATTGCCTTTCTCTTCAGTTTCCTTTTCTTCTCTTATCTTTCCTTTTTTGTCTCCTTTCCTTTTCCCCCTTTCTTTTTTCTTTCTCCCCTTTTTTTCTTTTTCTTCTTCATACCCCGGGGTGACCGCAGCACCCCCCCCCCCCTGGATCCGCCCCTGGTTAGATTAGGATTAGGCCACGCATTGATTGTAATCGTGGTGTGCAACCTTAAATGCTGCCTATTTGGAAGAAACTAGAACTTTTCACAGGCACTTCATGGAATAGAGTCCTTACTAAAGCAAAGTGTTGTGCCTAGGAATCTGTATTGAGATGTCATAGCAGAAAAAGCTGTAAGGACTATTAAGGGGTCGTCCATAATTTTCGCCATTTTCAGTTACGTACAAAGCGTACGTAAGAGGGGGGAGGGGGTCGAAATATACCCCAACCGTACGTAACTTAAATGGCGATCTTGCGAGGCGGGATTTTTTTTAAAGTACAAAATAAAATAAAATTTCGCCATTTATTGCGTACATAACTCGAGGGGGGTAAAAAGTTACGTACGCTCTGTACGTAAGTGAAAATGGCGATAATTTTAGACGACCCTTAAATACACAAACATTTGAATGACATTGGTGCCTTTTACACTCAAAGTTGCAGCATAAACATTCCAGTACTCTCATCTCATTTGAGTTGCACATGCACATTTTATATAACAATAATCAGCTAGAATATGGAGTGGCTTAAGGCTGGTGTCAACCCTGTTTGGCGCCAAATTTATCAAGCACTGTAACTTTTAAATTATAAATGTGATGTACATAAAAGTATACATTTTTTGTAATGAAATGAGTCAGAGAATCCATTTTTGGTATCAAATTTTACTAAAATTAGTGATTTTTACATTTTTGCCCAAAAATCACTTTTTTGGCGCCAACAAATTTCAGACAACCTACTGTAACAATATCAGTTTTTGATTAAAAATTTCACCAAAATCATCTAAAGTCAATTATCTAGGAGCGATTTTTTTGGGGGGGCTCAAAATTTGTTTGTTTTGAAAATATTGACCAAAAAGTGCCAACAAAATGTTTTTTATCTCAAAATTCTCATTTTTGGCACTTTTTGTGAACCAGAGAGTGAAAATGCAACATATTCTGCCTATATTGATAAAACAAATACTGTTAGTTACTTGCTATTTTGTTGTATTGGTGCTATTTTAACTGCACTCAAGAAATCATAATTCTCACTGTTTCATATTAAATTTGGATCAGAAATATGATGATTATAGGCGACAGTAAAAATGATCTGTTCTGCGGGCCCAACCGACCCATTTTTTTTCTTCAATTTTTGTTTAGACAATTGCTGAACATTTTTGTGAAATTTAGGGAGGACATTTCCAAATTGTTGAAACAATTTTGGAAATTTCGAGAGAAAAAAATTGTAAAAAAACAAACAAACCAAAATAGACCTACTCTACCTGAAGAGGTCCGTTTGCCCGTAGAACAGGGGTGGGTTTTTTTCATTGCCTTATTGATATTTAAGTTGGGATATAAGCGACTCAAATTTCTGATCGGAAGCTACTTCATCCGGGAACTTTAACTTTTGAGTGATCATATCTTGGTGTAGTCTGTAGCCTTGACCAGGCTTCTAAAATTATTTAAAATGACGCAGTCCGTAACCATCTGGCGCTGACACTGTAACACGGAAATCCCACCTTCTCTATTAAGCTGAACACAGCGTGCTAAGACAAGTGACATAGGATTTACGAACTGAGAGCTATGCTAACACGAAGCCTTGCACATTCTGCAATGCCAATCTAATGTTTCACCGTATAAAAGCGATGGAAATCCAATGGTTTTTCGTGGGGGGCAATATTCCCAAATATGGCGAATATGTATTATTTATAAGGTATAACATCCAATCAGAAAAGACAAGCAGCCTTTGACCGGTAAACCTCGTAAATATTCATTAAATTGCGCTATTACGACACTAGTGGAGGCGGGTCAACATGTTTATGCAATTAGCATAAATTACTTCACCAGTCATAACAGATTATACAAGGCTTTCGGCCGCAAGCGGCCTCAGTCGAACTTTGTTCTCCCGCGATGGTACTCAATGGCGATCACTCCCCAGTTTTAACACCGGGCTTCGCCCGGCGTGTTCAGTGAGTAATTGGTGGGCCAGTGAAGGAGGCGGCAGTTTGGATGCTAGTTTATCGCACTAAATAAATAAGCTTGTAGGACTTGTTATTATTTATTAATATCAGTATGCACAAGGAGTTTGGTATATAATACTAGCCCGGACTACTACAACCCGATACAAATTTTAGAAAGCCTGATCAAGGCTATGTAGTCTGCTGTGTTAGACCCTTTTATGTACCGATAGAGGGCTCACTCACTGTGACTGCTCCCCATCAGACTGCTCCCCATCCTCTGATCTTACCCCGGAGAAAAAGGGTCTACTTGCATTGGATTTGACCTTTCGACCTCTGTATTATAATACTGTTACACTGCACTACATCCAAAAACTGGATGAATGCGTAATTATCAAATTGTTCGTGTGGGGTTTTGCGGGGGATCAAAATTGACAAATGAGAGACACAGTAAATACAAAGTATATGATAAAATGGCTATTTTCTAGCAATGGATAGCCGCCATTTGGTCTAAAATTGCAGCTCTATAGGAGTAAGCCTTGACATTGGTCCTCACCCAAAATATTTTGCTCAGAGAGATATCTACATTTCCGCATATGTCTGCGTAGGTATAGACTTGCATCACGTCTGTCAGACACAAACAACGGTATATTTAAAGGGAAGTGACAAACTGAGATAAAAATGAATAAAACAAACAATTAAACGTGATTTAATCATATTCAGGGTGGTAAAAACCCTGCAGCACGTAAGGTTTTTATGATCATTTTCGAAACTGCAATTTTTCAGGATTTTCCCCAACAATTCTGTGTAAAAACTTAAGTCTTTTCCGACTTGAGAAAAATACGAGCTTTCATATGATATGAAAATCTCCGTATGTTTGAAATAATTCTGTGTTACGAAAATGTGATCGGGTCATCTACCTTTAAAGGGAAGTGACAAACTGAGCTAAAAATGAATGAAACAAACAATTAAACGTGATTTAATCATATTCAAAGTGGTAAAAACCCTGCAGCACGTAAGGTTTTTATGATCATTTTCGAAACTGCACAGTTGTTAGGATTTTTCACCCAACAATTCTGAGTAAACTTCAATTAAGTCTATACCCAGCAGATGAAAAACAGCGCTACAATGCCGGCCATCAAGACATGATCACACAAAAGTTAAAGTTTCTGGATGAACTCGTAAAATAGCCTAGAAAACGTGACCAGTCATTATAACGTATGCACAGTATAGGAGTTTCCTATCCCAAAATTAATAGTATCCCTGCTATGAGTCAAAGCTTTTTATGTTTGTTTTGGTTGTGGAACTTGCAGTATCTGTGCCGCCTTGCTGTATTTATTTAATTCCCTATTGAATCGCCTTTGAGATCCTCTTTATGTATGTACAGGGTGACCCAGAAAATGTTGAACCCAAAAATCACAAAATTCAATTATTTTTTTTACCATTAAAATAACAAAATATTGCATAACTCGATCGTTCACCAGCTATGTGCACCATACATTTAACTTTCTGAAATATTTTAGGTCATAAAAATAGGCCACACGAAACTTAAAATACGTGTAATTTTGTAAGTGTTGTTTTGTAGTGCAAGTGAAGTGCAAAATGGTTTCATGCTACATGAGCAGAACAAGTGCCTGTTTGAAACCATTTCTTTCCGATTTATAAATTATTCTGCACAGTATCTCATCAATATTCATTTATTATGTAAATCAATATTATTATTATACAAGAGACTTTGAAAACAAAAACTGAAGTCCCCTCGACTTCATTTGAAAATGTTAATTTGATAAATACAGATCAAAAGAAAAGATTACTTAACTCACCGTTCTTAGAACAGAATTAAGTTTCATATCTGAACCAAGTTACAATTTTTTTCACTTTTACAAAAGGGCAAAAACACCCCCTGTCACACAATCAAGTGTATCTTTAGTTTGGTAAGGCCAATTTACATGATCTAAAGTTCTCCAGAAAGCTGAATAAATTGTTTACATAACTGTTGAAAAACAGAATGCCATATTTATTTATTTTCATTTTTAATTATTTTTTTTAAGTTTGTGATTTTTGGGTTCATCATTTTCTGGGTCACCCTGTATATATGTGATGCGTAACCCTTCTCATCTTCGGATATGGTGTTTGCATGTATTTATAATGTGAGGGGTGCGAGTAAGCATTTTAACCCTCACCTACCTGGAACCTACAAAACCCGACAGTGCTACAATCTCGTACCACGTTCAGCACGGCGCTCAACTTGTGAAAAAAAGTTTTGAACCTCACCCGTGTAGCTTAGTCGGTATAGAGCATCAAACTTCCATGCAAACGGCCCGGATTTGATCCGCGGCGCATGCGGAGACTGATTTTCCCCTCAAATTTGACCCGTATGTCTCCTCTGATAGTTGAATTCACAAAAACACACCCGGGGAGTTAGGGTTAATGATCTCATATACCTTGTTTTGTTGTTTAATCAGGACATGCAGTAATTTTTAAAGGGCCCAGTACGCACTTCCATACAGGTTTACGCACTTCCATACAGGTTTACGCACAAACACATTGTTGGAATTATGTCCATAGTATTATGACGCCGACCAGGGTTGTAGCCAGAGTATTTTGAGGGCCGGGCGCAATATTTCGCTATTTGGTTACACAATTCTCGCGGCTCAGCGGCCGGGATGTTTTTAGGCTTTTTTTAATGCACTTTGAGGGTTCCTGCCACATAGTTTCTTGTTTTATGAGGCAGTTGAATGATTTTATCCACAAATTATTTTTTTAGAGTGCCGGGCAGGCCAGCCCAATTTCTGGCCCAGTGCCGGGCGTAGCTACAACCCTGACGCCGACTATAGTTTGATATCAAATGTGTAGCAATCAACTTGTTTCAGTGCTCAGCCACCTATTTGAGCATATGTGGAGGTCTCAACCTGAATGAGCCAAAATCATTATTTTGTTCTCAAAATTCAATAGAGAATCACTCTACACTGCAGTTGTCATTGAACAGACGACTAGAGAGATGTTCTTTAGAGCGCAAAATGGTGGTGAATTTGGTACATTTTGATTGAGACCAAGTCGCTGAACAATGAAGCAAGTGATTGCTACAAATATGTGATGCGATCTGTGAAAACCCGCCACATGGTGGGATTTTTCATATTGGATATATTGATATCATAAGAAAGCTGAAACTGCTATTTACAGAACTGTTTCGATCATTTTTCTACGATCACTACAAAAAAAGTTATGAGTTAATGATAATTGTGATGTCATAAAAAGCTACAAAACAAGAAATCATGAAAACAGGCCGAAAAAGATACATATTTCAATAGAATAGCTTAGGTTAATAAGGAAAGTGACTTTTAAATTTCGACTTCAAAAACTTACTTAGAAGTAAGTTTTTGAAGTTGAAATTTCATAAAAGATGATGAAACAAAGTATTGGACATAAATTCTCTAAAAATATCTTTAAAAAATAAAAATAAATCTTGTTTGTTGTTTTTGTTTTTACATTTTACCCATAATCCCTAGTTCACATTTTGCGACATCCGATAGGGTTTTACAGATCGCATCACATATGTTGTCGTTGGAAACAGGAACGCATCATGAATATAAATTCGTGACTGAAGAACTTTTTGAGGAGTTTGTTACCACAATGTGTGAAGAATGAAGGACTATTGCAAAAAGTGTTATCAATTGATGTTTTATTGTTGTTTTCTTGTAACTCTTATACATACACTGTTATAAAAATAAATTATATATTTATATACTTTTTGAAGCATTTGATAGTTTGTATCAATAAAACTTATTAAAGAAACTTTTGTTTGTTATACTTACATTTCATTTGTTTCATAAACCTTAGCGAATTGTTGCACACTGGACGGAAGCAATTAGGCATATTTGTATTGCTAAAGATACATTTTAAAGTTGTAGAAATATTGATACCAGTGGAAAACTTTGAAGCACATATTTTTCTTAGAATTGACTATTTCTTGGGAATCACTATACTTTGGATTGGAAGACACTCTGATCCTCTGCCTAATCACTTTTAATCCAGTATAGACCATTTCAAATCCGAAAATATACGACCACCCGAATGCTTCCGATTAGCCGAGTGATTTGACGCTCGGTTACATGACCCGTCAGCTCCTGACAGGTCATGGCCATGTGCCGGAGAAAAACAAACGTGTTTTTCACCCGTCTGCCCGTGTGATAGATTGCGCTGGTGTTGGTGATAGATTGTATCCCTCACAAAGTTGATGTTGCGGCATTTCAGTAACAACAAACGGTGAGATGAAAGAGATTTGGGGTAATATTTTCACTTTTTACCGTCTGCTCGATACATTTGGAATTTGCCGGTCAACGCCTTTGTTGATAAAAAAACAAAATAGTCTCGTTCCACGTTTTACTTCTCATGTGTGCACGCGTGTATGTAAACATAGTAAATCACTAGGCGGACAACCAACTAGGACAATGCTGTGAATGCGATCAACTGTTGCGAAGAACGCGCAACACACCTACACGTGACCTGTTTTTCCGAAGATTTCCGATCTCAATTTGAAATGGTCTATTGGCCAGTCATAAATTCTCCCATTCCCAGCAGATTAGGCAGGAAATTGGTAATGCCTTAACCCTAACCCTCCCGGATACTACAAAACATGACAGTGATACAATCTTGTACCGCGCGGTGACCCCATCAATCGATTCGCGATGCGTGCTGAGACTGATGTTCCCCTCAAATTGGACCCGTTTTTCTCCCCTGATAGTTTAATTCACAAAAACACGTCCGGGGAGTTAGGGTTAAAGCACTGTTTTGATGTAAATCCCACAGCAGAACAGTCTGAAAAACGGACACTTTAGGGTCTTTGGTTTGTAATTCAAAAGTGGAAAATAACGATACAAATTGAGGGTTGAGAACCAGAAGGCCATGAACTCACTTTTTCTGCCAATTTAATTTTAGTACCAAAATAAATGGTATGGGGACCGAGGTAGCTTACCATTGAAATTTTGACAACATTCAGTACTGGCTCCGGGAAAATGTACCTTAGGTCCCAGATACTGGTATACCAGTATCGTTTAATACTAGAACATAAACATTGCCAATATCGCTCGATACTTGTACGATTTTACTGTTCCAGTTTCAGTTGATACTGGAACACCAAATTTTGTTCCAGTATCGAGCGATACAGGAATGGTCTTATTTTACATATGCTATCAGTAGTGATTTGTCCCAGTATTGAACAATACAGGTACATAATTGTGCTCCACTATCGCCCGATACTGGAACATTTTATATGTGCCAGTATCATTCGATACTGGAACATTGCACCAGTATCGAGCGATGGGTGTTCCATCAGGCAATATACCAGTGAGATTTGTCCCAGTATTGAATGATACTGGTACATCTCCGGGCTCTCCGGTTTCCTCCTGCTTTCAAAATCTGTGATCAGTTGTTTCGGTTATCAAAAACTTCCTTGACCCAAAGGTATTTGGGGAGCTGCATTGAAAAATGGTGGATGTTACAATCTAACTGCGGATAGGTTTGCGCTAGAAATTGGCAGCACCCTAGTTGATGCGACATGATTCTGATGATTCACCAGCAGCAAAATCACAGCGCTTTGAGCCATTTGGAAAAGGCGCTATATAAATACTAATTATTATTAATTATTATTATTATTATAATTATGTTCCAATATCGCCTGATACTGGAACGCTGACTACTGGAACACTGCATGACTTTGTACCAGTATCAAACAATACTAGTCCAGTCCAGAATCTGGGACCTAAAAGGTACACTTTTTTCCCTGGCTCCTTAATTTTCAAAGCCATGGTTAATATCTTAAATGGTAATCAAATCTTCCAAAATCTCAAATTGCCTTCGTAAAACTTTATAGTGAATTCTTTGTGTTTGTCAACCCATCCCCGCAACCCCTATCCTCCCGCAACCCCGATCCTCCCCCTCCCCCAAAAAAAAAAAATTACCGTTATCAAAATTTATATAAAGCACCTTTTATGACAAGCAGCACCTGTGTTTAAATGCCCGTATGGAAAAAGTATAAGTTATAAAAATAAAATGAATATGGTTTGTCATTTTGCACTCTTGGACAAACACTTTTTTTGATGCAGATTTCCTCCCAATTCCCATTTCTGTCATTTACCATAAATCAAATGTGTTTGCCTGTAGCCTGCTCATTAGGATTTTTTGTGGTAAAAACTGGCCCTAAATTACACTTAAAGAGAGAGAGAGAGTTTTTGTATTCTTGTTTGCAATATGTCATCTGTGCTTGGTGTCAGACCCCATTGTTTTCATACAATCCTCTTCCTCTTTCCTGCATCGTTTCAGTTTGACATTCTGGGATTTGATGAGCGTTGCCATTTCTGTAAAAAAACAAGAGAGAAAAGTTGATAGTTTTATTTGAAAAGGAAAGAAATATACACATGGGTAACGTGTATGCGGGTACCCTGCATCATGGGTCCCCAGCTGCAACTGATCAAATGTGTCACTGATTTATTTATGGATGAGTCGTGTGGCTCCCATAATGCAGAGAACCAGCATGAACCAGCATTGCTAATGTTCTGTTGAGATCAATCCTTTAAGAATGCTTAGGCCAGTAACCAGGATTTTTTGGGGGTGGGCAGGCGTTGTCAAGAGTGGACATTCTTTCCAAAATGTGGATTTTTTACCAGGGGGCAGGGCAAATTTGTCAAAAGTTGACTTTTTTCCAACAGAAAAGCATAATTTTTGTCTGAATTCTCACCATTAAAAACTTTTAAGAGTGTGGTATACATTGCTTTATTCCGTTCTTGAGAAAAATGACTGAATGTAGATGTGAGTTAAGTCTGATATCGGCTGATTTGTCATTCTCAAGGAGACTGGCTTGGAAAAATAGGCTGTCATATCACGTTCCTATGTGACCAGTCACACGTCAAAAGGGGGCTTTAGTCATTCAAAATGGAAATTGAGATTTTATTTGCATGCAAAAGTGTATTGTATAAGCTTTAAAATGATACCCCCCTTGATACATTTGATCAAAGCATTCAGATTTTATGTTACATATTAGGTGGAAATTCCTTATTATTTGTTTTTTTTTCATGCTTCACTTCTTCAATATCTTAAATTGCATACTGCCGATACTAGCCCCCTTTTGATGTGACTGGTCATATATTACCCTGCACAAGGGAGTAACATGACCTGCTTTATGCACAGAGGGATTTTGTGTGAAAGCCTTGTTTCAGCAACTTAAAATGAAGCTGGGATTAACAAGAGACACTCAAACTTTTGCACTACAAAATATCATCTGTTTCTCCAAAACCCGGTTGACAAATTTAGGTAAATTGACTTACTTAGATTTGGATGATGGTAACTCCAACTGTACCTTCAAAATAAGGTCATTACACTGTTTTACAGTACCTCAAGTTGGGTGGCGTTGTCAGCGTGCATTCTCTACAGTCGTAGATGTAGCATTTTTGCAAAATGTGGGAATATACGAACATACGCCATCACATAGGAATTAAAAGTGCCTGATATTTTGACCCAATGTGCTGACATCCTCCACCATGACTTGAGTTGAGGGCTATGTAACACGGAGTACAAAAGTGCAACTTTGATGTTTCACTTAATCACACTTTGAAATCTTAAACCTACAATTGGAAAGTGACCAAATGCTACCAGTTGTGGGATCTGGTGGACTTCTACATCATATCTCACCTTTGTTTTCATATTGCAGTTGTCCCCCAATTTTTGCCAGCGCTTTCAGCTGCTCTTCCATTTCCTCGATGTGTCGGTGCTGTTTCTGCATGCTGTCATCAAGATCGGATTCTGTTGTTGTCAGTCCTGTTCTAGAGATGTTGTCTTCTGATTCCATGTCTGCCATCTGCTTATTAGCGCTACTAACTCTCCTGTAAAGAGAGAGAACCATGTACAAATACAATGGATAATTAATGCAACTAAGCAGCAAGTCATTATTTGAAAGGAAAATGTGATTTATTTTATATTTCATTACACCAGAATAACAAATGTGAGAGATTTTTCCAATGAATGCAGCACATTAATCAGCACTTGATTCTAATGCGCTTGCATATTACACCTAGTCTGCCTAAGCAGAAGGCGATTCGTTGAATTTGTATGGCGTAGTAGTGATGATATGTTATACAGAAATATATCACTTCAATGTAAAGCGTCATATCATATCTGCATTAACAAGAAAAAGGTTTACAGTGCCATATTTACCATGTTTGGTAAACATGGGTGTCCTTATACTTTTGGGATACCCTGTACCTTTAATTCCCTTCCAGTTTTTAACGCACCCTTATTTTGAAAAACTTTTAAGTTATATTTCAGTACGCGCACCTTTTTTCTTCACTGCACATTTCCGTCTGGCTACGGACGTCACGCACCAACAATCCAGTTTAGCTGCAGACTCGGCTGTAAAGGATTTCACCTATCAAGTAACTAGTATACTAGTAATGTGTGCCATTTTCTACACATGATAGGCAGAACAATGTCAAGGCACCTGTGCTATACTGCATACATTATGTATAACTGCTAACAGCATGCTATAGTTACTGTCATAGTGCTATGGACGAAATTCAAGCTATTTCACGCGAGCGCGTTTTGTTGTTGTTCGCGGAGCTGCGTCCAAATGCAAGAAATGCTCGAACAACTATACATGCATCAGCGTAACAATTTCATGATTGACCAATCAGGACGCACTGTCATTTTTTTAAATCGTCCAGTGCGCACTTCCAGGTTTACATGTACGCACGCATTCACGTCTTGGTGGAATTATATCCATAGCATTATGATGCTGACTATACACTTATGGAGCAAAGTAATGTGTATATCTTAAATGTATTTTAAATGTATTCAAACAACCTGTATCTGTATCATACAGTGGTCAGATTGAGGACCCTTGTCCTATAAATCCAAATGTGACTGATCAGTTGTCAGCCTATATATAATGCTGATAAAAGTCAACTATGGACCCTGCATTCCTAAATTGTCTAGAAAGATCCATTTGCGCTATATACAATTACTTACCTCTTTGTCACAGTGTGATAGGCAGAAATCATTTCCCTAGACGTAGCATGACTACCCTTTGCTCCTTCCCCGCCGTTCTCCATGCCTGGCGTAGTAGATCCGCCTTCAGGTTGCTCTCTGTCATCATATTTACCCAGTAAGTTAGCTACGGGTGAAGGGGGTCCATCTATTGTCATCTCATTGCTGGTGTACCCAGTGAGGGGACCTAGATGAGTTCTGTATTGCATGTGTGATGTAGGGGGTGTGCCTGGAGTTGTAATGTCCTTATAGGGAGTGATTGGTGTTGTCGTGTCCTTATATGGAGATGATGCATGGATTGGTGGATCCAGTCCTGAAATTGTAAAATGGGTTCAATGATGAAATGGCATATTATTTTACTTTTACAAATTAGGCGTGGTTGGAAAGATTTTCACAATTCTCAATGAATTTGCCATTAGGCATTTCAAAGACTTTACGAGCATTTTAATTTTGTCACCAAAAAAAACATGTTCACAGTCCTTAACAATTTATAATCAAATGTAATAATGTGCAGACATTGATTTGGTTTTAATTACACTCAAGTTGTTTCCTTGGGCCGGCAAAGTCTAGATAAAACCAGTTCAAATTGTACAATTGTTGATTCTCTCTAATTACCTTTAGCATATGTCCGCACATCATGCGACATTCTACAGTTTCTTGAGTGCAACAGATGGGGTGGATCATGCTGTTTACTAGCGCCATCGTTAGCAGCTGTGTGTAAAACATTTTTCATCTCGGACAACAACGCTTTCAGCTCATCGTTTATTACTTCGCCTGACACACGATTAGGGCTGGATTCCTATAAAAAGTTCAAACAATGTATTTTGAAAGTATAAAATCAGTGTGCGATGATGAGTCAATCAATATCCATCATAATCTGGTCATAGGGGCAATATTGCTATACTCCGCATTAAACACTTTTCCTTGATCACACGGGTGCATATGTGACCTGTCACATCAAAATGGACATGTTGGAGGCCAGAGTCAAATCTGAGTTATTGGTATGACTTGAAAGAGCACATTTTAAGCTTTGAAATGATACCATGTCGAAGGTAATCAGACTTTGTAATCACAAGATATCATTTGAAGATATGATTTGAAGAAGCATATCTTTTTCTATTATTTTCTTTATATTTTCTATTTTTTATATGTCATTTTTGACGCGACTGGTCACATATCATATGCTATTGTATTGGAGTTGCAGGCACAATATAATGATACAAATACGCACTCACATTACCACATTGACACATGAAGTATATGCTGTTGAACCCTTTGAGTCACATCAGAACCATTCATGAAATTACCGTACTTAAATTGCTATATATGTAACTTGGTCACAACAGTTAACTATGACACATCCAAAATCACTTACTCTTGCAATTCGCAACAGTAACACATCTGAACAATTACCTGAATTAATAGCTGTAAGCCATGATAATCTTTATCCCCATGCCGCTTTTCTGTAGATGTCTCACTGGGAATATTGTCATGGGTCTGTACTGCCTTTGTATTGGTTATCTGGGCCACAGGTGCTGCTGGTATGTGTGATGTGGGTTGGACTGGCTTAGTAATGGCTGAACTGGTTCTAGTGGTGCTTGGTATTGCTGATGCTCTCTGCACTTCCTGTATAGAGTCATAAAATTTGAAAAATATTAAATTCTTCATTTTTTCTTTCTCAATCTCTCCCTCCATTGCTACAAAAACTGCATTGTTGCGACACTTTGTGTAAGTGAATTCAATTGTTGTAGGTTGTAAATCTCATTACTGATGATAAAAATGCTAGTAATATAACAATGCTTCACCACACACACCCCCCCCCCCCCACCACCTCCAAAACTCTGCATTTTACATGCAAGAACAAACCACCATCTGATGTTTCCTCAAATACGTTGCTGCAATGGAACACATGTGTACTGTTGCGGCAGGAGGGTGCAGTTGTCGGGAAAATGCATTTTGAGATATTGATGAAATTATGCATGGAAAAACAGAAAATAAAGACATTTTTACAGTAATTCTTCTTCATAAAATCAGAAAGCATCCAATCTTAATCACAAAGGTGTCATTTTTAAGCATTCAAAAAGCTCTTTTTGTTGGTATTGAGATCTCAACTTTTTCTTTGAGAGACATCTGCACCCGTTAGATCCGGCTTGACACAAATATCATACTCGTCGACAGGTGCCGGCAAGTGCTCAATTTAATGGCCGACATACCTTGATTTCTAACTGATGTTTGAGTTTCATCCTGGCCATATCTTGCTCATGCATCTCTACATAAGCCTGCATCTCAGAGTGTTTCAACGCAGCCTAGAAAGCAAATAAATGATGAAACATGTAGCATTATATATTCCTCATGTGTTCGGGGATGATAGGCCTGTAGCCCAGTATTACTGGAAAATAGTTTGCCCTATTTCCTCTCTCACCATGTAGTTTTTGTTCATTATTGGATGATAACCCCCCTGATTATTCCATTTCATTATTTTAAAAAACACTGTCTAAAATAACCTATTTCACTTCATTCATTCATAATTAGCATGCACACAGATTTCTATCTTATATACATATCCCTGACCCAGGCTAGAAGAGCAATTTCTTCTGAGATAAGATAAAACAAATATCATCACACCCCCAAAATAGTTCCCCAATGGTAATGAAAAAGGCAACTATAAAGTTTTCTTTCATCCTATAACATTTATGCTATTATGACAATCCTAGAATTTGTATTTTGTAAGATTATCAATTCATCCCATCTTGAAACAGCACTGCTTACCTTTTCAATAGCTGATTCTAATTTCTTGACGACAGACTTTTGAGCTTTCCTCTTGTGCACTATTGTGGCCTGCTCGGCGGTTAGTCTTTCATTATGTTTAGTCAACCGTTCTACCTTCAGCTGTAACATGTCCTTTTCACCAATCACTGTTGACTTTTCCTGATTTGAAGGAAAAGGTGACACAATCAAATGGTTTGTGAGCAAAAGTTAATATTCGCAATTCAATTCCAATGTCACAGACCTTTGGGACGCTTGCTGATTTCCTTTACCTTCATAATATGAGATGCAGCACATCAAAAGGGGAGGGGGACTTTGCAGATGAAGTCAATTTTGAGTTTACTATGTGCACTCTCAGAGCATTTCCTAACTTTAAAATGACAACAAATGTATCCAAATTTATCAAGGCATTCAGATTTTACGAGTGAAAATGACTCAGAAATTCTTATTTTTTCTCTCTTTTTTTCTGTCCATTTTTGACTATGTCTTGACAAATCCCCCTTTTGATGTGCTGCATCACATTATGATAGGTCCCACACCCATATGCGACACCGACACATACATACAGAGCATATAGAGCAAAATCATTTGTAGAATCTGAAGAAAGAAATCCATTCTTTCTTTTCCTCACATTTTGGAACAGTATTACTTCAATTTTCATCAATGGGGTATCATACACATGTTTGTATGATTTTCTGTAAGATGAAGTTAAGATGTACCCTTTGACATAATGCATCACATATAGAGAACAGAACTTGATTCTTACCTTGAGTGTAGCATCCAGGCATTCATTGAGCCAATTGATCTTACTCTGTAGTGTGTCTATCTGACCCCTCTTTGCCGTCACTTTCTTTTGCATATTTTCCGCCACACGAACAGCTAAAAAAGGGTAAACATTTACAGAACCTTTGTTTGAACGGGTTTGCAAAGCATATCTGATATGCAGGGTTTAAATGGGATATTTTCAACTGAATTTCTTTTTCATATTTGATATTGGACTTTGTCATACATACATGTATATGAAAATTGTTCTTCTTCTTGAGTCATTTGTTCTGTTTGTTGAGAACTATTATTATTCGCTCTGTTTCTGTTACCATACATAGTACTTCGGTACTTATTCCCCAAGGAGCAGCATAACCCTATATATCCTGAAAGGTTAAGACCCACAAAGAGTTCCTATACAGTCATTTGTATGATCCTCACAAATATCCCTGCAAAGATTTATCAGCTATACGTTAATCAAAACAAAAACAAAAATCTATCACAGCGGATACGATTCCCCAGCATCACATGCAACTGATGCGTAACCGCGTCATTCGCGATGGCATGGACGCAGTAAAACCGGAAGATGTGACGTACTTGTAAACAAATAGGTACTTGACCAATCACAGCCCTAATTAACAAGACCCACACCGTGTTGCGACTGTTTTGGAATGCACTGCATGCAAGGACATGCTCAACCTTTGTAAAGAACGCGAGCGTTTGGATCATGACACTGTGATCGACAAATTGTTGTTTTGATCAAAGAGTGGAGTTCAAAGATCATGTAGGAGATACAATTAGACAATGCTTGAGTTAGGAAGTGAAATAATTATGTTAGTTATTTCCTTGAAAGCACACAAAGTTGTGACATTTTAGAAGACAAATTATCCATATCTCCCATCTTCAATGAAAATGAACAGACATATCCAGTAATTGAAAGAATCATTATTGCACCCTCCCCCCCCCCCCCCCCCTCCCCCACCCACAATCCCCTTCTGCCATTTCAATTGACCTTTACAGGAAATGCCACAGAAAGACAAGAGCTGAAGTGCAACTTATACCTTTCACATCCATTGAACATGTAGTCTGTATAGCCTTAGTGGTGACTGCTAGTTCATGCTCTACTGCATGCAGTTTACTGGTCAACCTGTTCCTCTCCTTATCAGCTTGCCGTCGACACTGCACTGCATCGACTCGCAGCCTCTCATTATCTTTGGCAATTGCATCTACCTATATGTGTGGAAAGGGACAGTAAGAATTCTGTTAAATAATTTGTTGAAGATATAACACTAAAATTAATTGTATTGACTAACACTATCAAACATTCCATATTGTCATAGCACCTTCACTCTTAGAATCTTAGAAAACATAGCATACTTTAGATACTACTGCAAATAACTTTAATAGTATCATATAGTGTACAAACAATAACAATATCTCATATTCAACCAAGTATCATTGTTATTTCACCAATATCATATAATTAAATGTTAGGTTTTTATATAGCGCTTTTCCAAATATGCTGAAAGTGCATACATTTAATCTATAGGATAAATCAGAATTGCAGTTCGCTTCACTTAGGTGGCAGGCAGCATATCTTACAAATACTGATAATTGTGCACATTCTTATAATAATAAACCATGCTTATCAGACACTTAGGTCCGTATGCACAAAAGAGTTGGACCGGGTCTAAAGTTAGACCTGGTTTAAGTGAAATTTATTCATGCCTCAAAATCTGTTTTCCTCTGCATTTTCATGAGATATTTTGTACTATTTTTGAACTTTGCATCCGAATCTTTACAATTTGTTAGCTTATTTGAGAAGGAAATGTAATTAAAGGTGTGCTTTCACAAAAAATAAAATCCACTTAGACCAGGTTTAACTTTAGACCCGGTCTAACTCTTTTGTGCATACGGACCTTAGACTGTGATCATCCCAAACAGCTCCTAATTATTTTAACACCTGGGTGGAGAAAGGCAGGTGGCAAAGTGGCTTATCCAAGGATACAACGCGTTGGCCGCAGTGGGACTCACACTCACAACCTTCTGATTATGAGGCGGTAGGCCTACTCATTCCACTGGGCCACATGTGCCCACAAAACCGTAACAAATAAAATAACCTTTTATTTGCCAATTGTTTTTTATGTCTCTTACACCCCTTGTCAATTGTAACTGCTGCACTCTTGCTTTTGTATCCATGGGAAATATTTAATGGCCGGTTTGTTGTCAAGACACCAATAATGTACATACACTTAACTTAAAGAGCAAACCTTACACCAGTAAAGCACATTTTGGAGAGCAACACTTTCCATGATGCTGAAATGCATTTACATTACACACCAAAACCAACCATATCTGCAAGTATATCATTGATGATATATTTACCTCCAATTTAGCCTCCCTCAGCTCTGTCAGCATCTCCTCTTTGCTCTCTATAACATCCTCAATATCTTTCATCTTGACTTCAACTTCCTCCATCAATCTCTTGTTCTCCGTCTCCACTTCTTCCGCCTTCCTCTCCTTCAACTTCAACCGTCTCTCCACGTCCTCCATGGTGATCTTTAACCTCTCCGTCTCCGCTATCCGTTCCTGGAGGAGCTGCTGAAGCGAGGCTTTTTCCTCCATCGCCTCATTACTCGATTTGGAGGTCATCTCTACCACATGTGCCATGTTGGCACTCTGCTCACGGAGCGCCATCGTGTGATGTTCAAGTTCGCTGACCTGCGCACTGAGCTTCTCTTCCTGGCTACGTAAAGAGCTGAGCTCTTTGTTTCTCTCATCAACAACACCACAGTAATGGTCTCTCTCCTGCTTCATGACTTCAGCCTCTTTTTTCATGTTCTCTATTGTTTTCTGTAGTTCTGCTTTCTCTGATAGAGTCATTTGCAGTTTGTGGTCCCTATCTTCTGTGCTTCTTAGCGTGTCATCTTGTTGTTTCTTAAAGGTGTACAGTATGTCTTCCTTCTGGTCGAGTTCTTGCGATAACACTGTGCATTTATGCGTAAGTGAAGCAACCTGAGCGGACAGTTGGCTGGTTAGCTCCAATGATCTTTGACGCTCCTCCCTCACTGCTGTTATGGTCTGATGCAAAAGTCATTCAAACAAAAAAGAACAATGTACATTAGTTTGGTTGGATAATTTGATTAGACATACTGCCAGTTTTCTAAAGAACTATAAACAAGATTATATAAATATCAGTGTTAAACCAATAGTTCATGAATGGACAAATATTTCAGTCTTAGGGATATGATTTTAACAGCATACATATTTGAGATCATACCACCTAAGCACTTCAAGAAAATATTGAGACCTACATCCTGTGTTAAAATGAAAGCCCTACAGAATCCGGCAAAACAAATTAGGCATGTTCTGATATTAGGATAATTCTAAGTATTATTCTAGGCTTATAGAAATGGTTTCATGTAACTAGACTAGAGTGCAGCATAACATCAATCAATCAATCCACAACCCAGTGGACCTGTTTTTGAAGCTATAACCTACATGCTCCGTCACTTGCTTCTCCGCATCATCTTTAGCCTGCGCCAGTAATCCCTTAAGTTCCTGCACCTTGGTTGTCTTCTCGTGAACTTGATTCATGAGGTCATTGCACGTATTGAATGTCTCTTCCCTCTTCTTCTCGAGTTGTTTATTCTCCTCGTGTTCTGCATCAGCATCTGTCTCAGCTTTGGTGACAGAGTCCTGGTGATTGAAAGATATTATAAAAAAGCTGTAATATGCCCATGTTCCCATGCATTTGTACTTGAGCATTCTATTTATTATCCTCACCAGTAGTGTAACTATAGGGTCTTCAATTTGCAGAGAAAGAGGGGAAAGGGCAGTGTTCAGGGGAAAGTGACTACCTTTGCCAGATATACATGAGTGTGTCTCATATTGGGGGGGGGGGGGATAACGAGGCAGGCTTTCGGGGAAGGGGATTCCTCCTCCCTGCCTAGGCCACTTCTGATTTTGGTCACCCCTTCTCGTGCCCTTATAGGATGCTCAGGTCTTCTCAGAACTTTAAAGTTCCAGAGAATTGTATTCATGTATTATTTATCAAAATAAAGTAGAGGTTGTGAGAGTCCAAATCCCCAATGTGGTCAATGAGGCACCATTTACTAAGAAACCTCATCATCATTGCCTATTGACAACCAAGTGAAAAATGTATAGCTAGTGAAAGAAATTTGTTGTAAATATAAAATGGAACAGTCCCAAACCTTGGTCTCTGCCAGCTCCATTTCTAAACTCTCCACAATAGTGACCAGTTCATCTCTCTCTTTAGTCACAGTTCTGCTGTGTTCAGTAAGCTCATCCATTTCATCATCCAATGACTTACACTGAAAATTGAAATATAGATATAGCAAATATTCTGAATGTTATTTTACACCATAAGGGTTCTACTTTTTAACTTTGATGGTTGATATTCATCATACATTTTGTATCTGTGATCTCCCATATCACACTGGTGATCTTGCACCAACAAGCTGATCAGTTGCCATGGAGTGGTTCTAGCGCTGCCTGTGCACACTGTGTGACAATGCATTTTTCTCAACTAAAAAAAGATAAGCAAATCAATACACAAATGTCTTCACATGGTAAACAATGTACATATCATCTGCCCAAATTCACCAATCAGATGAAAAAAGAGCACTTTTCTGAGTTGAATAATGCTGTCGCCAGTGTGATATGATATGGCGGATACACAATAAAGACACAATTATTTTCTAATTGAAAATTCTAAACATTGTATCCATGCATACAAAAAAATCTTTTGTGGCAGGCCCTGGTCTATTGATCAAATTGTTTATCGCACACATCGAGGGTTGTCAACCAGAAATAAGCTACTCACTTTTTGGACATTTTGAGATATTGATACCAAAACAAATTGTCGTCTGAAGATTTTAAGTACCAAAAGGACTTTACCCTATACTCAAAAATAGCCCCATAGCCCCATTTGAGTTAATAGTACAGTTTATTTTTACACACAACTCAATGGCATACAAAATATTTAAAAAAACCAGTTTTTATTCAAGTTTTTCTGGTTGTCGACCCTCGACATCAGCCAATTGTAAGTAATCTTTATAAAGTTGAATGAGCTTTTGTTTATATTTAAAATCCTCATATATTTTGGCACATGAGGGCAATACAACAATGTATTTATCTATTTGGGAGTGGGGGGGGGCAAAGATTATTTTCAGCGCTGAAAATATAAGGCCATTATATATGTTTTCAGTATCTGACTTCCATGGAACAAACAATTCAAAAGATCAAAGCAAAAGAAGAGGGCAACTGTGGCCTTGAATTATGTGTATCATAATTTCATACCTTCTCCTCCAGTACTTTCCTGTTATCCCTCATCTGTGTCTGCATATCAACTAGAGTCTGTTCCAAGTCACCAATGTGTGCATCTTTGGCTGCCATTTGATGCTGCATCTGATCCCTGTAATTATATACACAGGAATACAAAAACCGGTTTGCTGTTACAGATCAGTTTGGAGAAGCATAGAGTACATAGAGTATGCATTATACACTATACAGATATCATAGGGTCCGTTTATACTCCTGACGTTGCGCATCGCCCGACGTCGATGGATATCAACGCAGCACGAGTTGAAGCAATGTCAACTTTTATCCGGCGAGGTATGCCGATGCGCAACGACGCGAGTATGAACGGACCTTTATCCGAATAATGATGTAATACCCTTCACATTGTAACCTTCACATTCTAAGTTTTACGGAATAAAGTGTATTATAATATAGGGTGTTGATAATGCACATTTTATCTTTTAGTGTTGGTGACGGAGGGGGCGGGAGGGTTTGATATTTAGTTGAGTAAATAAAATTACCATATTCTATATCCGGTATAGCTTGCTAACATGTATACTTACTGTAACACAGCTAGCTGCTCCTGTAAGCCTGTAGCTTGTTGACGTGCATTGAGCGCCCTCTCTGTCACTGTACTCAACTGTTTCTCATGATCCTCACTCAATTGATTTAATCTATATAGGAAGAAAAATGTTCAGAGTTTACAATATAGCACTAAACTATGTGAAAGTCAGAGATATTCTTACCATTGTATAAAACAGCTAAAGAAGAACAGTTCTAGTATTTTTGGCCATATATCACGACCAAATCCATAAACGATTTACGAAATTTGGATTTAACGAATTCAAAATCTAACTTTTTTATTTGTTTATCAAGCAATGGTTTTGAAAGATTTTGAAACATCTTGAATGAGAAGTCATTTCCCCTATTATACTCACTTGCACCTGTGTTCTTCTGACATTTTCAATTTATAATCCCCATATTCCTTTTTCAAATCCTCAAACTCCTTCCCAGAATTCATTGCTCTCTGTCTCGCTTCTTGCAACTCATCGTCACAACATTTCAGCAACTGCTTCAACGAAGTGAGCACTAACGCCGGCCTCTGATTGGTTAAACCGGAGTGATGAGAGGACGCCGTGATGATCAGATTGAGCCCTCTATCTTGGGCTTCTTTCGTTACCAGGAGGTTGATTTGGTTGAGGACTGTGGATGTGTTGGTGAGAGTCTGCTGCAATGAGTCCATCTGGAAGTTGGAATCTCTCAACACCTGGCATGGCGGAAAAGATTTGCAAAATATTGAGAAAATGATGTGATGAATTGTTATAGTTTGTGATAATTTAAAGTTTGTAATCTATATAAATAAAAGGAAGAACGTAAATCTTGTCCGCAAGTGTTCTCAGAGATGCCTTTACTTTCAACTCTGATTTTTGTGTACATTGATTGAGTCCATATTGCCATTAAACCATCTGACATTATTTTTTGCAAAACTATTCAATTACTATGGAAATAACAAAAAAACAGGTCGGTTGCTATGTTTCACGTCTTCTAACATTTGCATGAAAACGGGGTCAACGCATGCGCATGGATACCGCCGTTGGTGGAGCTGTTGCGGAGACATGATTTAATAATCTTTCATATGTCATTTTTTCACTTAGTTGGATGGATGATTAGGTGATTGAGTCATATATACACAACATTTCTACATGATTATTTTGCCTCTATATGGAAGAATTTTGCGAATTTATTATTTTTATAAACTACTATTCTTATAAACTACTATAATC
This sequence comes from Ophiura sarsii, assembly GCA_035610835.1. NCBI lineage: Eukaryota > Metazoa > Echinodermata > Ophiuroidea > Amphilepidida > Ophiuridae > Ophiura > Ophiura sarsii. The sequence goes on along the minus strand of CM069450.1, from coordinate 40,208,659 downwards.
AAAACAAATAATTATCGATCACAGCATCATGATCTGAGCGCTCGCGTTCATCCAAAGGTTGAACGCGGTCTTGCCATGCACTGCATTCCAAAACAACAGGCGCACTACATGTAGGCGAATGGGACCCTGATAGAACCATGATACTTATGATTGACAATTATTTGTTTTGATTATAACTGTGCAGTATTTTCAATGCAAGTAATTTATAACACATAGACATAATTCAACTATTACTATTTGAATACTTTACTTTGACAAGAGGTCATAGTGTTAGTTTTAGTAACTAAATTGGGTTTGTTGACATGAATGTCAACAATGTACATTGAAAAATAAGCAGCAATTGATGAGGGTCACAAAGAGGTACCTTATTAGAGAGTCGCAAATTAAAGCGGATTTCAGAAGTTGCTGATGATTTGTTAAATTTTTCATCCGCTCTAATTAGGATTCCAATCGCAATACAATAACTAAACTGGATTCAAAAATACCTTATTGCAAGCCAAATCTCTCAAGAAATTCATACTAGGGCGTTCATATTGGCTGGTCAAAATCGCTTGCAATATTGATGGTGATATTAATACATGACTTATGCCTGGTGGTGGTAGCTATGTCCCTGCTTCTAGTAAATAAATAAACATACAAAAAACAAAAACAAAAAGCAGACATACCTCTTGCTGACTCCTATAGTCCGCATCAAGTTCTTTCAGGGTTCCCTGGAGCTGATCAATGAGTCTCTCACGATCCTCAGCATCTTTCTTCCTGTAAAGAGATACCATCATTTCATTTTTTTAAATTTCAGTCCAAATTTATGATTGATTTTATTTTGGAGTGAAGTATTGCATCAAAGTTATTTAAAATAAATTAAAACAGCACATTCTTAATGATACACCATTGAAGGTAATTATGTTTTTGATTTCAAAGATTCATTTATACTAATATTGTATTTATATTTCAGATACTAAGTACTTTATCTGCTTTTCCCCTTAGTGTGTCTGCCAACAAGATGTTTTGGGGTTGTTTTTTTTGATGACATTTCATTACAAAATCAGGTGTTCATACATGGTTATTTAGTCTATTCATATTTTTATATCACCAACTCACTTTAATTCCAGAACAGAATCTCTGCCAACGATGGTCTCGGTCAACTTGGTCTGCAATTCCCCCAATGATTCACGGAAGAAGATCTTCTGCTGCTCACTGTTATCATTACCCTGAAATTGTTACAAAATAAAAACATAGTATCATGAAAAAACACCTAAAAACTCCAAGTAAAAGATTGAAAGTTGAAATTGGGGTAAAAGAGGTGAAGTTGTGCTGACAGCAAAAGAAACTGCATAAATTTGAGAAGTAATAAATCTGAAATCTGCAGGAAAGCTAACATTACATGTTTCATGTTTCCATAGAAAGCCAAAGGCTGTCACAGAACATGTCGCTAAATTGTTAGATACAACATTCCACTTAAGATAGCATGGGTGGAAATGCCATTACAATTGGTTCATATTGAAGTTACACCCCCCCCCCCCCCCCCCCCCCACCCCAAACTCGCAGTGATGGAGAGTAACACTCAATTTAACTAACACGTTTTATCTGTGTGCATTACCTCCTTGAGTCTCTCTTTCAGCTGCATAATCTGTGCTTCTGACTGCTCCAATCTTCTCTGTAGATAAACTCTAAAAATAAAAGACAAAATGCAAAAAGGAAATTGTTTCAGAGGAAAAATAAGGGATTAAATGCAAACACTGAACTTGCCAAAAAGATTGATGCATAATGTATTAATGCATAATGTATGATAACTTTTTGATTGCATTTTGACCCTCTTTATGCCTACAATAATGAACAAATCAATGATATTTATCTATACCAATCTCACTTACAGCTTTGAACTCTATACAAACTGTCTTCAATATTGAATAAATATAAGAAAACAACATATCATCCTATCATGTCTAAAAATAATGAAGGCAAGTATTTCCAAAAGCCAAATGTAAATTACACAGGAATTATTGTGTTCTTGCTGGTGATCAAGACTTCCCAAACTGTGACATTCATCTCAAGTGCTTACCTAGACTGGGTCCCCGCATCCCTCTATATGGCCGCCATCTTTAAAAACGGCAGACCAAAAAGAGGGATTGGGACGATAGTATGTCCAAAAAGTGTGCGTTTTCTTGTGGAATTCCATGTGTACTTACTTAGCATATTATGAATATGCATACCAATACCGAGCATGCGCATTTGTTCACAGCAACAATAGAAATACCACCCGATTGGTCCAATTCAAAGGCAGTGCATCGAACGCTTGTCACGCTGCGCCATTGGGAGGCAAATTGTGCGTCCTATCGCGTCTCGCAGTGCACAACGCTGCCTGAAACTACCGGCGCACTGTGGCGTGACTGGTGCGTAACTGGAATAAGACTGGTGCGTGTATATTCAGCGGTTTATTAGCGCACACTTTTGGAACTGTATTTTTCCAGTCTTTACATTTGAGCACCCTCGCAGAGGCCATGTGTAAAATAGGGAAGACATGAGGATCAAGTCTAGTACTTCCCCCCCCCTTTTTTTCTAAATTCAATATAGGTTTTCCCAGTCGATTTAAAACTTACTTCATTCTATTTAGTATTTCTGTAGTTTCAATTCACGCTAAATTGGTTGAACGGATTTAGTATAATGTCAATTTCCATATAAAGTCATTCAATTAAGTAATATCAGCATACAATTAAGTAATATCAGCATTCAATCACACTATCCATTCAAGTCAGTTGACAATAGAAGCATTCAATATAGTATATCCATCACGCTATTCGATATAACTGCAAACTAATTCATGGAGGATTAGTGCAGCTGTCATCGTGAATTCAATTACATTTCTGTGCAAACAATTACCATATTATTGCATTCTATTTAGTAACACATGTTGAGCAATCAAATTCCAAAAATATGTGTAACTCTTTGGCAAAGATATCATCAAACCATAGATTGTATTCAAGGTTCTTTTCTACAGCAATCCTCCTATCCAACTGAATATCACGCAATGGCAGCCGCTAATCCGCCTCCACCTCCACCTCCCCCCCCCCCCCCCCCCTCCTCCCGTGCTATACATGGGGGCGACAGGCCCGGCCCCCTCCACCAACAAAAAGGGGGGGGAAGGGAAAAAAGAGGAACAAAAGGGAAAGAGAGAGGAAGAAGAGGGGACAAAAAGTTTGAAAATTGAACAAAAATCCAATTCTGAGGGGCACATCCCCCTCACCCCCCCCCCCCCCCTGTTTGAGCTTTTAAACCATCTATACTTAAATCAAAAATATATTAGTATAATATGCTCATCTTCTTTCGTGCATTGATAACAAAATAAATATTGGAAATTTATGAAGAGGTGGCTTTTCGATAACATTTTGGTCAAAAGTATACACCAGATCGCACCAAATGAGTTCGTAAATTGAAACTTTTTCTACTTCTGAGGGGGCACATCCCCTCTCAGACACCCCCCTGTCCGAGCATAGCATTTATATATATTTATATGTCCTAATGGATAGGCATATAATTATACATTTTTCTTGTATAATTATTCGTTCATTTATTCATATCAATAATTATATGAAATAAACATCGCATGTAATTAGAATATCTGTAAATGGAGGACAAAAAGGGAACACTCCAACGCCTTTCTCAACTTATGTCCAAACAAGAACATGAAGGTAATGCATAATGACCCAATCGCAGACATTACGCCATGTTTGAAACCGTTATCCCCTCATTCCTAAAAATATTCCAAAAAGATATATACACATCGATTCTGCTTACTTAATTTAAATGGAATTAAAAAAGTGTTAAATTGCATACTCATCAATGAAAATGAAAATACGATTATGATCACTGACCATTGTGCACAAATATGCAATTGAATTTGAATACAGATTTTACATATCATATGATTAAATAGGTAAATTGAATGCATGAAAGTGAATTTGAATACTTTGAAATGAAATTGAATACTTCGAAATGAAATTGAATACATCGAAGTGTAATTGAATGCTGATATATGGAAATAGAAATTAGCTTTTGGAAAATCATTCAATTTAGCGTGAATTTGAATACTGGAAAGCTAATTTGATTGATAAGATTTTCAAATTGGCCGGGAAAACCTATATTAAAAAAATGAAATTAGCCATTTCAAATTAAATATAATTCTCTTACTCATTGGAATTATCTCCTTGTGATCGCTTCTGCCCGTCAACATTTGCTGGGGGTCCAATTATTGACTCCGACAATATCTGGACGTTCTTTGAATTCTCTGTCCTAACTGCCCTTGCAGTAGACATTGACGACCATGTGCTGGTGACGCTTGTGAATGAACTATGGGGACTCAATCCAGATGGACTGCTCCCACCAGGACTCTGCAGGGAATCAGGGAAGAAGCTTTCGGTGACTGAGATCGGATGTTCCTGTGGAGGATGGACGTGTAGTAACCGTTGGTGTTGGCTGGGAAGATTGGGCAAGAGGAAGAGCACTTGAGTTCGCTAACTGAGAAGTATGAATAGTATTGTCTGAAGGCACCAGTTGGGATGGCACAGCAGCAGGAGGAGCATTTTGATGTGTCAGTGTCACAAGAGCAGATATTGCAGGAATGGTTTTATCGTCTTCAGATCTTGTTCTCGATTCTGATGGTGTGTGGGACGGGACAGATGCACTGGCAGGAAACACCTGCTGCTTCAGTATGGCATTCTCTCTGCTTGGTGGTCGAGTTGTGCCCTGCAACAACAACATTGCAAAACAAAGGTAAAATCGTTAAATTGTTCCATGTAATTTTGCAATAATTCTTTCTAGCATTATTTAAAAAGTTTTTAGTAATGCATTTAGTACAATGGTCATGTCTTAGAAGTATAGGCTAGCAATGTGTAGACAAAGGCATCAACCAAAAAAAGTGCATGGAAAAGAGAATGAACATTTTGTTTCACATTTGGGCCAAAGAGGGCCTTCCAAAAGCCAAAGGAGAAATACATCAAAACGTTCACAAAAGGACGTACTAAAATAAACACTTGTGATATCTTCTTTCTATTTTTTTGGAAGATTACATTTTGCTTCTTCTGTAAATACTCATTAAATAACTGACACACATAAATGTACCAACAGACTGTTCTCTGTGGTTCTCTGTGCCAGCTCAAGTTGGGAGGTGAATATATCAGCGTGTGATCTAGTCAAATGTGCAGCACCTTCTGTGACACAACTGACATTTTCCCCCCACTCCCAGCCTTTGATAAAATCACTTTATTCTGTTCATTGACCTCTGTGCAGTGATGTCAGAGAGTATTCCAGTCATCAACATACCATTCACATGCGTGTGACAGGGCTCTCTGATGGTGTAGGTACATATGCCAGGAATAGCTTTAGTGCGCTCGTAGCGACCAAGGGGAGCAGCTCACAATGGGGGAGCAGTCCGGAGCACCCACGATGTGATTACCCCCATCCCCATGGGCCCTCAAATTAACATTTCATTTTCCCCACACAGGTCTGGTATTCAACAATACATTGTTTATCAATTTCAATTCTGGATGATACTGGCAGGCCACACAAAGCTGGGTTTGGTCAGTTTTAAAACACAGCTAGTATCATTTTACTGTTAGATCATAATTATTACAACAGATAACGGGAAAATACCACCAAGATTGATGCCTGATAAAGGTAAAATATTCTTGCTACAAAATTTGTAAGCAAGGACGATGCATTGTTCTAGTGCTCAACAAGATTCAGAAGGGCACAGTTTTGGGCTATGAGGAGGCACGAGTCTAGTGCCAGCCATGAATTACAATTATGTGTGCAATATTAAACTGCAACAGGGCTCAAAATACACAGGGGCGAAGGGCGATTAGCCCCAAGTTTTCACAAAATAGCCCCTGAGAAAATGTTGGCCTATGGTAAATATACATGTACTAAAGGGGCAATTTTTGGCAGAATTTGCTCAAAATAGCCCTCAAAGTATTTTAAACCCTGAACTGCAATCACTTGAATATATACATTCTGACATCACCGCACAGAGGTAGGGTGATACCGGATACCACACTTACCTGAGTTGTGTGATCATTCTATGTTCTTCTGATGCATCCCCTGAGTAAAGGTCTCTTTGATGGGCTAATGATACAGAGTCTCTCTGAAAACAAAACAAACCATACATTACGAATTTATAAGGTATGGCGTAGTGTTAAAGGAAATCCGTGCCATGGTATGGTACTTTAGCGCTCAGATATGTAGCATTTATTATTATACAGACCACTTCCGTAGGTTAAAGTTTTTAAAAGTACCGCGTACGTAAAGACAAAATCGGCTTTAAAAAGAAAATCAATCACATGTATGGACGTCGCAATACTGATTAAAGCAATGACGAAAGACTTACATGTACGAGATGTCAGCATCTGTGTTTCATGTATTGATATTTTTCGATTTATGCATTGAATTCCTGCATGATAACGTCCAGCTACCTGTTGCTGATGAGGCGGTTTTAGTTACGATGACATCACAATATTGGGTATGGCTATCCTATCAGCACTTTCGACACAGACAACCGGGCACAAATTTCAAATGATCATACTTGCAGGTTGGGGATGTGCAGTTTAAATTCATTTAATTGAACATTATAGTTCTGTGTTCAATCAAAATGGTCGATATACATTAGACAATTATTTTCCTACCATATAATGCATGGTTTAATGAATAGAATGGTATTCCCCAAAGAAATTTTCACCTTTTCTTTGGCTTTTGAGATTTGGGCTTTGCTATTTCTGTTTTTGTTTTGGGGTTTTGGGTAAAAAAAAAAAAAATTGGGGGGAGGGTTGCTTTGTTTTGTTTGTTTATTGATGTTTTAGTTTTAGTGTTTTTGGGATTTTTTTTGGTTTTGGGGGTTGTTGTTTTGTGTTGTTTTGTGTGTTGTTGTGGGGTGGGAGGGGGGTTGGGGCAGGGGGGTTCAGTTAAATGAATTTTGCTCCATTTCACAAGCCATAAGACTTTTTTGAGCAGAATAATGTCTCATCTTGCTGTATTTGTTATATTTATGATGTACTCTTGAAGAAAAGAAAATACTAAGCAAAAATTGGGTCATTGCCCTTCAAAGAATGATAATGAAAATGTCATTGCATCGATCACCTGGATTAAGGAAACCTATTGATAATTTAATAAACAATGTTTGGACAATTTGTCGTCTTCCTCAAAATGAACTCAAAGCACTGTGCCATTGCTGTCTGAATCATGTACAATGTACCTTAACCTAGGGACAGGGATTTTGCGCTTTTTAAAAGCACTAAAGTGCTGCTTGATTTTGGAAAAAGTGCTTTTTTAGAGCAAAAGGTGCTTTTTTAGGTAAAAGGTGTTTTTTTTTAGTAAAAGGTGCTTTTATTCACCAAAATTATGCCATATGCGTTAAAAATAAATCCAAAAGCGATTATATTCCATGTTTCCATGTTGACGTATTGCTTTTTTCGTAGTCAAAACCATCATTTTTCATTCAAAACTACATTCAAACTAAACTAAGTGTTGAATAAACACTTCCACAGTTATGTAACTTGTTGATTTTTAGGTCTATGGACATTATTTGTTAAATATTTAGACAATTTTGGAAAAAAAATGCTGTGTGATGAAAAAGTGCTTTTTTGAGCAAAAAGTGCTATTTTGGGCAAAAGGTGCTTTTTTTTGGTGCTTTTGCGCTTTTGAGCATTTTCCCTGTCCTTACCTTAACCATAGCTTGTGGTGGACATGTGTACAATATTCCAAAACTTCAAAAGTACAATTTATAACAAAATTGACTTCGAACACTCTTTACCAACGTAACTTATCCTACCTTTTCATTCAAAAGCTGTGATCTCACCCCATTGAGTTCCTCTGATCTATTTGACAGTTGGTGTTGTATTGAGTTAACAACCTGTTTATTGCGTTGCATTTCAGCCTTAATGGAGTCCAAGTTGAAACGTATTTCTGGTATACTTCTGGATGCTGAAGGCTGTATGATGTGGCTTAACTTCTGGGATTGCAACTCTGAAATAGAAATTGATTGATTTGATCAAATCACGTTTATCCATTTGTTGCCTAATATTTGTAAAATTGTTTATGGTTAGAGAGTTCAAACCTAGACAAAATTTGCAAATCAATCAATACAGTACACAATCACTTAAAGGGGCACTAAAGAGATGTGTCGGAGGCTGCGCCCTCAATTATGATAAAATCTGGGATTAGTATATTTTTATAATTGTATTACATGTATGAACTTACACCTATAAGGATTAGGAAAAATCAGCCCTCTTAGGCTCTTTGTACAAGAAAACGTTGATTCAAAAATGCTTGTAGAGCCGCAACGAGCATTTTACGTCCGACAGTATCCCCCTGCAGTACGTGTGGTACATAACGCGAACCATATTTGCATAGAGGGCGTTTTTCAATAAATAGCGATGATATTGTTTTAATCAAGTTTTGCTGTGTTTTTGTTAGTAGTCTAAACAACAATAATGGCAATTTTTAATGTTCAATAATTGTCCAAAAATTCAATAAACAAAACATTTTAAAGGCAGACGTTCTGATTGCTGGTCCGATTTACAACTTGATGTTTTCTATTTTATATGGTAGGTCATCCTTAAAATTGTCACATTCCAAAGTTTGAGTTGCATAACTCCAATGGTTCTTATTTTAGAAGCAAAAGGTCACATAAAATTTGCCCATTAACACAAACTGGCTGGTGGTTACCCACCTTTGGCAGTGAATCACCACATTTTAGCCTATAGATAATTTCTTAATGGAATATTTCTGGCCCCTAAGATTTTACAGATATAATGAAAAAAATATGGGGATTCTTCTGATATCAAAATATCTTGATGTTAAAAAAAATATCATAGCCCCAAAAAGTGATCGGAACATGTACATGTACAGGGTGTCCCAAAAAAATGTTAACACTCCGGGCACTTAAGATATCTTAAAAGGACCCGAACACACGGGTCTAATCTTGATGTATTATGAGAGCTGAGTAAATAAACTTTCATTTGCATTTTATTGCGTTCCAATTGGTTATTTAGAACGGGAGATATGCTTCAGCAAACATGAGGAAGCAAAATCGGCTTGGTCCAATCCTCTCAGTATGAAGGTAAAGCTTTTTAAATGCACTAAGCAAGAAGCAACATGATTAAGTCACACACACACATCAGTTAATCTCTTCTTTGTTCTTTTCTAACGCATTCTTTCGATTCTTTTCAAGCTTAAAAGACATTAATTAAATACTATTTCACATAATTATATAAGTATTTTGTCATGCAGTTCAAGTTCTATACTCTTTTTCCATGTGCAATGGGTAGCTGTCAGTAAAGCAGTCTATT